>CM040764.1:9690831-10297650 GCA_022829145.1 Albula goreensis | reverse complement strand
TCTGCTGGCTACTGTGTGTATTGCAGGTGGTGTCGCCCTCTGCTGGTTCATGTTTATATTGCAGGTGTTATGCCACCCTCTGCTGGCTGCTATTTATACTACAGGTCTTGAGTCTCCCTCTGCTGGCTACTGTGTGTATTGCAGGTCTTGAGTCTCCCTCTGCTGGTAATTGTGTTTATTGCAGGTGTCATGCCTCCCTCTGCTAGCCATAAATATATAAAAATGGGGATTGGCATTTTTGCAGGCTCGTCATAATTTGCTGCTCCTGCATAATTTAATTGGGATTACTAATAATAAGCCTCCTTATAACCTTGAGATTCAATTTAATTTTAAATCCATTTTTAGCCTCACACAACATTTCAAGGTATTGGAAAATGTTTTTTTCCTCAGAATAATATACATTTGTGGAGATATGAGCAAAAGATATGAGATACAAGTCCTCATCAGCAAGGTGTATCTGAAATGGATCAGGTCTGATGAAATTGTAGGGACTGCTTCCATTTCAGCTGGAAGGGTTTTCAGGGTGTGAAGGAGAACAGGACACAGTACTAAGAGTTGTCATAGCCAAGCAAAGCTAAAGTGTTTGCCTGTATACCCCCCCCCCTTCCCATTTTTGTTACGATTTCAAAGTGGCTGTAGCTTTTCTGTTGTGCAGGACAAACAGCGTTGACTCTGGGGTTTTGTCTCATCACAGATGTATTTCAGTGACTCCGTCTGCTCTCTTGGGCATTTCCAGTGTGACTGTGCTAGCTGTACACAAGGCTATGCATCCAACCCACGACTGGTGGACTGCTGCATGGGAAGACACACACATTGCTCAGTCAGAAAAATAAAGTAGGATTATTCGTTCACTTAAAAACAATACTTTTATTAGAATATTGCATTATTTATTAGTCCCTGTTAGGACACTGCAAATGCAGCTCTTTCACTCCCATTTCACTCATCTGCCTGCCATGTAATCTTTACATCCCTACAATCAATAATGTTTTTTTCCTATATATTTTTAAGATTATTTTGATATTTTTCCTTTCATGCCTATAATATGGACATTTGGTTGACACAGATTAAGTTGCTACAAAAAACACCAACACTAAGTCGTGTAAAAACTTTAAGTGTTGCTATTATCTAAGCTACAATCTAGTGTCTCAGTTCAACATCTGAAGTTGGACAATAGTAATTGTCTAGCAGCTTTATATGATGCTGCTGTGCACCCAGCCATGCTGTTAGCAGTTAAGGTAAAAGCTGATTCATCAGTCTTCATAATCTCTAGCAACCTCTCCTGGTTGGCTGGGCACCTGCAGGTTCATGACCTGAACGTTTTTCTGGCTGCCTCTCTCCTGCACAGACATTCGAAGCCATTGGCCATCGGCAGTGAAAAACAGCGGACAAGCTCATCAAAATCTGAAAATGCATGTAATGCTCACGGCATGTGTGTGCTGTGTTTTAAAACTCTGTGAAATATTATTATTATTTTCTGTCATAAACAAATATGGCAGCCATATTGCATTTTAGCACCCTTATGGTACATCTCAACAAATTTTTTGGGAAGTTCTGAGAAATTGCCTGGAGAAACTGCCTGAAATGTATACCCTTTTTTCCACAGAAGGAAGAAACCTTGAGTACTTCAGTGATATACACCAGTCATACTTTGCTTCATTATAATTACTCAGTGGAATTGTTAAACATGAAGGATCACCAGGTCTTCAAAACCCTGAAATGGAATTTCAATAAATACCATACTTGCATTAGCTGTTGCTGTGTGTCAATTACATGACATAAAGCTAAAAACAACAAGATAAAGCTTTGTTTCAATTACTTGTCTTTCATGTTCACAACCAAATCAATTGACATGGTTAATTTCTCACTGTGGTGCAGCACCAGTGTAATATTCTTTGGGGAGAATGGTGTAAATTATTGAGTCATATTTGATTACATTTCACACTGAGGGAGCTGAACGGTGTTCTTCAGTGACACTGCAGTAGCCAATTAAGCCACACAACACTCACTGCAACCAGTCAGCAATGAAGCATTGGCATTTAGTAGAAGCAAATAATAATAATAAAAAAAAAACAGAATGAAGGGTGACCAGATGAGCAGGAGTCACATGTTAAGCTTTGGCCAGTAACTGTGGGCTCCCCACTCTTATATTCAGCAAAGAATATAGTATGGCCTTTTGGTAACACTGAGTGTGTTGGCTTGATGAGGAGGCTTTGTGAGACTGAGTGCAGCTAAACAGCCAGTAACTGCTGCTCTGTTATTTCTGCTGGGAGTGCTTTTGAGAGCTTGATGAGGCTTGAGCCACAACGTCCATCTGAACGTCTAGTAACACCTGCTGTATTCGCAGCTTGGCCACTTTCTGCATATGAGTGCTTTCCATCTGTCTGATTTCAGACGCCACGAATTTGCCAAAGATGTCGAAGGCGTCCTCTGTGGTTTGTCCCCTGGGGCTCCCAGGTTCTTCCGTCTCTAGCCTCGCCCTTTTCTCTGCGATGGGCCCGCCCATGTGTCCATTCTTTGGCCAGTTCAGCGAATCAGCCTCCTCCTTTGCCCCAGCTTTAAGTCTGTCATTGGTAATCTGCAAAGGTGCAAGCAGATAAGTCATGAGTACCTATGCAAAAACCTTAAACAACATTCATATATAAATGCTTTAAAGTACACAGAATCACTGCACTGAAACAGTCAAAAGCAGCACACAATAAGCATTACACAAAGTCTCTGTTACAGTTTGTTAATTAGCCCTGAGCCACTGCGGGATGGATTTAAATTGTTCCAAAAATGGTAATACAGGAATTGGGTAAGAAGGTGTTATTCTGATGAACTTCAGACACCCAGCTCTATCCTGCCTTGTAAACCTGTCAGTATCTCAGTGACTGAGGATGTGAGTGCGTAACACTGTACCTCTTCAATGACATCCTCTGCAACTGAAATGGAGACCTCTGATTTCTCCAAGAACTTCAGTACTGACAGGAGGTACCACTTGGACGAAGAAACCTGGCAGTTATCCACGGCTGAGAAACGGGTCTTCCGTCTCTCTCGCGCATACTGGCTTCTTAAGTTCTTCATTTTTTTGAGGAGTTCCTCCACTGTACGACAGAGAAAACATCAAGCAAACTGCCTTTTGACTACAACAAACTGCGCACTTCTGGGTTTCACAATGTGAAGACACTGAGATAGACACATCTGACAAACCTGTAAGAAGGATGCTGCATACAGTAAATTTGAGCATTTCAGATGATATGTACAATGCTACACATTCACAAAGAGATACATAGTACATATGTGAGAAGCACAAATTTAGTATTGTCTGGTTTGAAAAAAATATATAATTATCATATCCACAAGATTTGACAATGAGTGTATTCAGCCCATACATTCAGCTTTGCCATTTTCACTTTATGTCCTTAGAGCATCCAGGACTATGTTACCTGTCTCTACTACCCACCTATGCAACATATTAAAGGGTTTTTTTAATGCTACCAAAATATGTACCTTAAATATAAAGACTACATAATGTCTATCTTTTATTGTAACCAAATTATGCAAATGCATTTACCGAATGTCATGATAGTATAGGTTTTGACACAAAGTTGGTTTGTTCATACAAGTAGCCAAAGGGTGGCAGAAAATCTAAGTGTGCTTGTGTCTGTGGTTGTGAGAACTTCTATGAGAAATGTAGATAAGGATCTTAGTGTCTAAGGTTGTATGGAAACGACTGTACAGATGAACTGATTATTACTAATGTATTCGTAATGAACTCTTACACAGAGAAATTTAAGCAACACTATGCTTTATCCATGAAAAGAGCTTCTATAGTTCTCCTAAATTAATGAGATGTTCCATAGCAATATTTCTCTTCCATAACGTGATAAATTCAACTCACTGAACAGGGGGGAGGAATGAAATGAGCATATTTTCTCAAAACGTCAATCAATCGTACTGCAAAGACATTCATTCGTTGAACATCAGTTACCTTACGCGCGTATCTCACTTTACCAACCTTCATTTGCCATACATTAATGTTCATTTTAAATAATGTCATAAGTCTGGGAATATTTAGGAGTTAACTTGGGACGTATAAGTCATGAGGGAAAATTGTCTTGAGGGAGAATGCAACCGAGGACAAATAGCTATAGGCCTATAAGTACCATTACTGTTTATTTAACATGAGCATTGTATTCCTTCAAGGCCATGTATTTGTGGACCGTACATATTTTTGTTCCCTCATCCCACGACTTTTTTCTCAGGAGATTGGTTTAGAGTTGTGGCGGACTTACCCGTTGTGCCCAATTGTTGAGCAATTTCTATGCAATCGCGCCTTTTCTGCCACCTATCGTGATACTCGTGATCTATATTGTACAGGGAATGCTTTGTTTTCCACAGATTACACAGCTGCTCTACTTTCGGTCGGGTCCAGAACTCCTTTCCTTCCATGCTCGGACTACCAGCTGGCTGCTTAGCGACGCCGATTACTCTGTACACTCCAAACCATGTCTGAAATGTTACCGTTAGTCTAAGTTTATCGTCGGAAACGCGATACATGTATGCATACTGAGCAACAAAGGGAGACAAAGCTGTATTTCCGGTGCGTGGAAAATAGTTGCCTTTTTTGGCATCATCGCGCACGCGCAGTCTTGAATGCAGGCATAATGCGCTGCTGTCAGCTGCGCGACTTTGTCGCTAAATGTGGGGACTTCCTTCCACGACTTGAGGACTCGACCCTAAATGCTCTCTTTTTCATTTCGTGCAATGAGGCTGCGTGTCCAACAACTGTGGCAAGAAATTGTATCAACCCTATAGACTTTTAAAGAGCCATCTACCCATTAGTGGTTTTGATTGTTCCTTTTCTTTTATTCTGAAGGCAAACTCAAAATTTCAGCTGTTCATATGAAAAGTAATTGTTGCAGTACTTTTTTCAGCGAATAAACGGGATGCAAAACTGCATCATGATCAAGTGTCTGTGCTTTATTTACTGAACGTTAAACTAATACTCCCTGAGCCAAAGCTGTCGCATAGGTCTTGTACATAAATTCTATACAGATGTGAAATACAGTCATACCTATGTAATTTTACAAGAGGATAGCACAGACCTTGCTGTATCTTTGTATTCCCACAGGTATCATTATTTCAATGTAACATTACTTTCGCTTAGCCTGATAAATAAACAGGTCAACATTTTTGTTCCATATACAGCTTCACCAGTAACAATGGCTTTTAATTTGTTATTACATAACACAAATATACTATTGTGACTAAATATAATGTAGGTATGATTCTCACCATACAATTTAAAATATATTTTGACAAAAAGTTATAAGACAACTTTGTATTTTCAAAAGGTTTAAGTTTCAGTGATGACCAGACTGACCAAGAAGATTCCCGTGTACCCTTCACTGAAACCAATAACCGGGCTGCTTATTGTTTTCACATTACGCAATATGGAGGGAATTTGTAAAATTTTGTGAGATGTTGCTCATTCTGGGCTTTAATTAGTTAATTGAGAAGAAAGAATTACTAACGGGGCGGGTTCATTCTGAACGCTTTGTAGCCATTTCTGTGGATACAGAAAAAGGGCCAAGATGATTGGTTGCCCTGTCTCCAACACGCGCCCTTCGAAAGATCATGTGCTATTGGACAAGTCATGAGAATTCTTTTTATGATTGGACGTAGACCTGTGCGGCTTTCGCCGAAAGCAGTCCTCTTCCGGTGTGACTCATTGGTGTTGTTGAAGAGACGGATGGAGAAGACTGACCCCACTAATACGGTTTATGATGAGTTGGGCTGTTTGTTTTAAAAGCAAAGATTGCTGTCCCACGAATTGAAATAATAAAGGGCTAATCGATGAAAAGCAAAACGCCCACACTGTCTCTCGGAATACCTTTTAGATTTTGGATGTAACATTTCCGAATATCTGATCCAAAAACGAACTGAAAAGATCCTTTACGGTAAGGGGCGCCTTTTATTTTCTTTGCAGGTTTTGTGAGCTTGTTGGTTCGCTTGTTTCTTTTGCGTTTAAGTATAAATATTTTTCGGCAAAAACAGTTATTCTTCTGGCCAAACATGTCAGTAGATTTGTTCACTGGAGTGGCTTCTATGCGTAAATAGGAGACCGGTCACATATGTGTATCAATGGTAGTTTGCTAGCTGGAGCTAGCTTTATTTTACTCATCCACGCGTCATATTTTTCTGTAACGTTAGATTGCTGCTTCGCTGGCCAGTAACCACATAAGGCAAGTAGTTAGTGTAAAATATGTTCTAGGTAGTTGTCGAGTGAACGTTTGCTGGTGTAGCATATTTTGTTCGGTCCATGGGTGGGAACAAATAGGTTACCATATCTAATATTAATGAATATGCAATTCATCGCCTTGACGAGAACTGTACAGAATAGTGGCTTCTCAGCCAGTTATTATTCTGCTCTGAGGAAATGCTCATATGTTGTAAGATAACGTTAGCTGGACTTGGTGATCTGAACTGCGACGTAAATTACCGGAGCGTATGTGCTTTGCTGCCTAGCTTCCTAGCAGGCTATGCTCTCGCTAGCTTGCTTTGGCACTTAATGGACCTGATTGTAGTGTCACGTATAGTTGCACCTAGTTGCATTGTCTAATGAATCAGCATATCTAGACTACTTTCACAGTTTTTTCCCTTTCAGATGCATAAACGTTTTGTATTGACATTCTTTCGTTTTAAACGTTTCATTTGTTTTGTCTTGCACAGCTGTGTCCTGAATAAAGGTGTGGGTAGTTTGCTATAGAGGCAACTGCAAATCTACCTTGTTACTGTCTAGGGTTTTTCCTATAGGTAATGAAACAAGTGGAGATAGTGGTCAGCATTTAAGTACTATCGTTGGTGAACTGCGAGGAAGCCATATAGCTAACAGAATTCCTCTTCGAACAGAAATCTGGTGATAGAAAATGAGCTCCCAGCAGTTTCCGAGGTCCGGAGTACCCGCCTCTGGCCTGGGACAAGCCCAAATACCGGGAGCACCAACAACCATGGTGTCTGGAACCCAGTCGAATATAGGTAATGTAAAGTTGCAGAGAATAGCGAAGTCTGCTGAATGTAATACCGGTTGCTATATCCTAAATGTACACCGCTAGGTCCTTAAAATATGGCAGGGTTGTTTTTAAATTCTGAATAATTTAATTGCGTAATCCCTGATTAAATGAATTGAATTAAACTAAAACTAAAACAAATGACAAGTTGTCGCTGTAATGATCATCAGTTTTGTCCGGTCAGTCGCTTCATCGCTTATTTATCTGCGTTGCGCCTCAGCTGCCGCTAGTGAGGAGGGTTGCCGGGAGGGTGACCACGGACCACGTGACCACGCCCCCAGCGGAGGAGGGACCATGCCTTTTCGTGACGAGAAGCAGGAGACGGTGGTGGTCCGACCTTACCCGCAGCCTCTGACTCTCCCTCAGCACCTCATCCAGCCTGGCACTCCTGTCACCGTTTCAGCCCCACCCACCCACCTTGCACAGGGCCTGCCTTTGGCCTTCACCGAGGGACCCATGAAGGTAGAGTGACTACTTTTGGGAGTATCTAGTTCAGTGGTCTGAACTCCTGTTCTTGGAGGGCTGCAGTGCATGCTGTTTATTGAAATTCCTTAGGACAGCCCCATGATACCAGGCTCAGTGAATCAACACTGTAATCCATTGATTTCACTGGCCAATCAGTTGCTGAGTAATGACAAAAATTAGCATTACGTACAGCTTAACAGAACTGTGAAGAGTACTAATCCTGTCATTTTGGGTGCATATTTCACTCAACCATCCAGATTGACTTCTCACCTAAGCCATTTTAAAACCAAAAACGTCCCACCTCAACCTACAGCAACACTGGGTCAATGTCTTATATCCATCTCAATTCCAGTCTGCCCTGAAGACACCCATGCCCAGTCGGCTCATTGCCCCTGCGCCTGCCTCCAGCCAGGGCCACCTCACAGTGCCACCTAAGGTGCCAGGGCATGTAACCGTTACTATGGAGAGCAGCATGCCTCAGACCTCTGCTATTCCCGTCGCGACCATAAGCGGCCAGCAGGTAAGGCTCTCTTAAATACCCATGTTCCATTCCACGGTCATACAGCTGCCTGGTAGTGCCAAGGATCCGTTCTTTCTAGTGGTCTATAGCGATTGACGCTGATGTATCAGTTATGGCTACATTTACAGCATTATTTTACTGTTTTTTAATACCAGGTAGGTAAGTGCCATGTACCTGGATTGAAATCGGAGATAGTTTTCCATTGCATTTGGCTGATGAGCTTTCAAATGTGTCTGTACCTATTGGTTTTCATGTGAGATTCTTCCATTTAGATGTGATTCCTCCACTTCAGTTGTATGCAGACTGGTAAGGCTGCTGTATTTACACTCTGGTACATTGTGTCCACAGTGCTTCCCAGACCTCCTCTAGCGGTAGTTAGGGTGATCTCAGATGTCAGTTCACTAAATATGTATTTCATGTGCCTTTACATGAGGGTCATGAATATCAGTGTACAGTCCAGATGCTCAAGTCACATTTTAATGGCAGGTGTAAATGGTGTGTGTGTGTGTGTGTTTGTGTGTGTGTGTTTGTGTGTGTGTGTTTTTGTCGCTGCAGGGACACTCCAATAACCTGCACCACCACCTGATGGCCACAAACGTGCAGATCATCCGCAGCAGCACACCGGCCCTGCAGATCGGCTCGTCCCCAGCTCCTCACACCTTCACCTCGCATTTACCCAGAGGTCTGTGCATTTCTCAGGCAGCTCACAAATTGAAATGGCGGTCCCAGCACATATCAGTTTTGATAGAGGGCAAATTCTATGGATGCTCCCGTTGAGGCACTTCCCCCTTGCCTCACCTCAACGGGAACTGAAACTCATGAGCCCTTTGAAGTTGATGGCCACTCAAAACAAATCCATTAGCAGTAAAACCAGGACCTGCACACTCAGAACATATGTTCTTAGGGTTAAAGGATCAACCAATGAAAGACCAATTTTTTTTTTTTTTTTTTGTAACCAGCAGTCAGTTGCTCTGAGTGGTGGAAAGGCTCTTGGGAAACACTTGACTTGCAGCCTGTTGTGTTTCTGGCTTGCCTGAAGGGATTTTTGAATTGCTTTAAATATGTATACATTACCACTTTCTCCTCAACCATGTATAATAAATTAAGGTCCAACCACCTTCAAATACAGTGGTGTTTCAGTGAGAACATGCAAATTCATGACCTAGATACAAGTGAATTGTGAAGGACCCTTATCTGAATTCACCATAAGTTTTCTACCTATTTTCCTCACTGATCAGCATTAGGGTTAGGTGACTTGTAGATGTAGGAAAAACCCAGTGTCTTGTTCTCCAAGCTTAATGTAACGTTCTTTGGAAACAGTCAGATGTCAATCAGTCAGGTAATTGAACATATGTTGTCATACTTTGTATCTTATTTACCTTCATCTGTTGTGTTGTTTGGTTATTGCTGGTTGGTAGAGCAGGACTGGGGGACAACTATCCAGTTTCTATAAAGGAAGTTCAGGAAATTAATTAAATTCCATTCTTTACCTGATAAAGCCAAACAGAACATTGTCAATTTTAAGTTAATTTCCTGAATTCAATTAATTTAAAGGAAAAAGGCCAACTGCTGTGTAGATTGAGTTTGTGTACATACCCTGGGTTAAGTGTGCTTCTGTGCGCGTAGGTGCGGCTGCTGCAGCAGTGATGTCCAGCTCCAAAGGCCCCACCGTCCTGCGGCCAGCCACAGGGGCCGGCCAGCCCACTGTCCAGCACGTCATCCACCAGCCAAGCCAGGTACCTCGGGGCCGCTGGGTAGACAGGGGTATATATAATGTAAAACGGGCCATAGTAAATGGCCATGGCTGTGCGTCTCAGTGAGTATCTCTGTTTGTCATCAGTCGCGGCCTGTCGTCACCACATCTGCAGCTGCACTTCCTGCAGTGGTGGCTCCCGTCTCCGCCACCCGCGCGCAGTCTCCTGTCATCACCACAGCCGCCACACACACGGCAGAGATGGTGCACGGGTGAGGGATTTGAATTTGAAAGTATACCATAAGCATACAAAAGGGCAAGTTGAGGAAGCCATAAATTCTTCTAATCTGACCCTTCTGTTCCTCTTGCTTCTCTCAGACGTCCTGGCCTGACCATCCACCCCCCTCCTGCCACCATCAGCATCCAGCGGCCCCCTTCCTCGCGGGATGCGGCCACACGCATCACCCTGCCCTCTCACCCTGCCATTGGGGCACAGAAGCCCCAGCAGCCCCACACCATGACACAGGTCAGGGGCCTTTTCCCAGCATGCTGTTCAGCAATAGTTTTTTTTATTGAGGTCTTCAGACCTCAATAAATGATGTCTCTTTCTCCCTCTATCTCTGTCTCGTTCTATCTCTCTGCAGAAGCCTATTTTCAGCACTGTGACTCCGGTTGCTGCGGCGACAGTTGCCCCCATCCTGGCCACAAACACTGTGCCATCCCCCACAACTACAGGTATGCCCTCACAAAGCCAGTGATGGCACTGGCTCTTTTGTCTTCATGTTTCATGTGAAGTGAGGGTTGATTTAAAAATAAATAAATAACAATAATAACATAAAAATCACTGTTTGTGATTAGGTGGAGACTGTTTCAAATCCCAGGTATACCAATGCCATTGTACTTTTGAGCAGAGGTACTGGAACTGAATTGCTTTACTTTGCTGCTTAGACACATAAAATGCAAAACAAATTCATATTGATGGAAAGTACAGTGGATAAGATTGTTCACTAAACAAATACACAATGTGATAAAAACAGAACAAGCTGTTCCCAGTTTTGCCTTTTTAAAGAATACTTATATTGTAATTATTTTTGCCCATACTTTGTATTGCACATTTGTTGAGATTGAATTATTACATTTAGAAGTATAACCAGGCTTTTGGGAGCAGTCCAAGGTTTTGAGAGTGGGAGGTGTCACCCTCCTAATAATTTGTTGTTTTGTTGTGTTTCTGGCCTTGGTGAAGTTCTAAACTGAGTTCCAAGCCTGATCTGAGCTTAACACAACTAACAAAAATTGTGGTCTTTGCTTTGTGCATCAACTGGTGAATGTAAAATAACATTTCAGTGCTCTGGTATCTCAAACTGGAATGTGACCTTGGAATTGGTATTATTTTATGCCTATTTTTAGGTCTCTTCCTCTCTTCCCTCCATAGTGAACCATGGCATAAGCCCCAATAGAAACCTTCCCTCACTGACTCGGGTGCCTCACCCTTCCTATTTGTCATACTGTAGCTACAATACCAATCACATATTGCCAGTGCTGTCAACATGGAATCAACACATGTTCAGTTCACAGACCTGCAGGTGCGTGGCTGGCCAGTGGAGGTCACTAGAGAGCAATGGGTTTAACCCGCTTGCCCGGTGTGTACCCCAAGGAGACGGAGCCAGTTCTTGGTATAGCCGTGTGCTGCTTGCCCAGTATCCCCCGGGTCCTGGGGTTAAAAAAAAACATGAAATTATGGCATTTCTTCCATCTCCCTCTCCTGTCGCAGGGTCTGTGCCTCACACGCAAATGACTGCCAGCAACATCAGCAACATTGTCACCATGACGATGCCCTCTCATTCCTCCCATGCCACAGCAGTGACCACCTCCACCATCCCCGTGGGTAAGCCTGTGTGCCCCGGCCTACCACTTGGCCACCACATGCTAAGCATTAGGACTGCAGTTTGAAATGTGTAAACTACCATAGGTAATGGATCTGATTTAATGTGCGATTATGTTTATTGTTGCGCTCTCTCCAGCAAAAGTGGTACCTCAGCCCATCACACACACCTCACCCCGAATCCAACCAGACTACCCAGGAGAGAGGGGCAATCTCATCCCCATCTCCGGCCACCGCTCCTCCCCCAACCCTGTCACCATGGAGGCCAGGAGTGACAACAGGCAAGCCTCCTCAGGATCAGCCTCTAACTGATCTAGCGAGGGAAAAGTCTTTAGGATCAGCCTTTTCGTAGCACCAGTGAAGTGTTAAGGTTCAGTCTTCAGTATCAGCCTATGAAACATTTCATTGTAGGGTTAACAAATGATTGCAGGCAGGATCTAGAAACATTTAATTTGTGCTTGTTACCGCCATTGCCCTTATTGAAGTTTTTGTGCTCCACCTACAGGCAACCTGTGCCAGTGCAGTTCCAGTACTTCCTGCCCACTTACCCATCCTCTCCATACCCGCTGACCCACACCTACACGCCCATCACCAGCTCTGTCTCCACCATACGCCAGTATCCAGGTAACACCTCACCGTGCATTACAAACTGAGTCTGACTCCAGGCACTAGCTGTGACGAGTGACTGGAACAGGAAGTCATTGTTTGTGATTGTTCTCCGCTAACATCTACACAAGCTTTAATGAGTGTGATTAGCACATTAATGGAAGTTTGGATAAGTTGTCTCAAATAAAACTGTTCAGGCCCATAGCATCATAATTTTGTTGTGCAGTACGCAAATTAAAATTAGAGGTACGATGATAAGTTGTCTGGCCCTGTGCAGGCCTTTGTCTGTACAGTAACTAGTTTTAAGACTGAGCACTGTCAGTAGTGTACGTATACCTGATTCTGAATGTCCCATGGGTTGGTGCACTCCGTCTAATTGGTCCATGGTCTTTGTTTTGGTGTTGCACCGCAGTGACTCCTCAAGCCCCCAGCTCGGCCATGCCAGCCCAGACCAGTGTGGGCGTGGCCTCGGCGGTACACCTCAACTCCATGCAGCTGATGACGGTCGACCGCATCACACAGATCAGCACGCAGGGCATCCAACCCGCAGCCATGGCAGCCCAGGGCATCCAGTCTGCTCCAATCGGAGCGCAGGGGCTACACACTTCCGCACCAATTGGCACACAGGGTATCCAGCCGGCACCAATCAACACCCAGCAGCCACAGACTGAGGCCAAGGCATCAGGTAACATCAGCAACAGTCTTAACACAGCAGTTCCCTGTGAAAAATGGATCCATAGGACAATTTTTCTTGATTCTGACATATTTATGCAGTTTTTGTTTGAGACCTTTGTCTGTACACTCCATTTAGTTATTTAACACAGGCTCTAACTAGCCACAACTGATGCAAATGCGAAAAAAAAAAAAGGTAATTTGCTAACCTGGTTTGCAGTGGTTCTGCCAGATGGCTCCACCCTGGTGGCCAATCCTATCAACACCTTCAGTGGCACCCAGCCAGTCACCACAGTGGTACAGACACACCCCCAGGGCAGCAGCACCGGTGCACCCTCCCTCGTCTCTTCCCCCCGCCCCAGCATTCTCCGCAAGAAACCTGCCAATGAGGGGTGAGTGGAGGAGCCCTGTAATCAATGAGAGCTATTGAGTTTAACAATATGTTATATGAGGTTTTCATACTTTGGAATGGCCCATTGAACAGGCTGTCATCTTGCTTAGGTCCACCGTGAGGAAGAGCCTGATCCCAGCGCAACCTGGAGAAGCCACAAGCCCAAGGCTGGACAGCACCATAAGGAGTGCTTCTGGTTCCCCACGGCCTGCTGGGTAAAGCCACCATAACACTTGGATAATGCTTTTGAGCAGGGTACTCAAAGTTATGCCTTCACAAGCTTGTGATAAGTCAGCAGCAGTAAATGGCTATTGGATGAGAAAAGTTCATCCCCAAAGCTGGATGGCATAATGCTACATTGAAGACAGTAGCTTTTTTAGTTGTGACAGGTGAAACTGAGATATGAGGTAACATGGAATGTCGGCTTTCAGGGTGAAGCAGAAGACTGACATCCACGTGGCCATCGCCCCTCCAGTGACGGCAGCCGTGGAAGCCCTGCCCAATCAGAGCGGGGAGGTGCAGCAGCAGCAGCAGCAGGCCACGCCCACACCAGCACAGCAGCAGCAGCAGCACCCCTCTCAGGCCATCCCTGCCCTCCTGGCCGGGGCCGCGCCCCCCTCCCAGCCCGCCGCCGCCCTTTCCGCCATTCCCGCTGCCATGGCGGTCACCCCGCCCATCCCGGCCTCCATGGCCAACGTGGTGGCCCCGCCCACCCAGCCAGCAGCCAGTAGCACCGCGGCCTGTGCTGTTAGCTCCACCCTCCCTGAGATCAAAATCAAGCAGGAGGTGGAGCCCATGGACACCTCCCAGCCAGGTTGGGCCCGCCTCTGCCTTGTTCCCCTCAGACGCTTGCACTGCGTTCAATGGCCTCTTAGAGCTGTAAATCAGAGTGACTGTTGATGAAAATCAATCCTTAGGATAGAACAAATTTCTAATACATGTAAGCACATACAAGCATGTACTCATTTCAAAATAACTTGAATCATTCAATTTCCATAATAACTGATGAGTTAGAATGTTTATTCAAGCAGTACTTTCTGTAATCCAAAATTGTTTTGAAAATGGTGTTGGCTGAATATTGTCAACGTAATATTTGGAACAATATATAAGCAAAACAGTTGTATTTTATATACCTCTAAATACATCTATCACTTACTTGCTGGTCTGGACATGTGGTTATGTATAGTCAGGGTGATGCACTTATGTTTTCCCACATTCTAAATTGTTTTGAGTAAGAGTGTCCGCTAAATGAATGCAAGGTAATGTAAGGTTGTTTTTGGGCTGTACCCCTCCCCTAGTGCCCTCTGTGACCCCCAGCGTGGCCCCTGTGCACACCCCCCTGGGGAACTCCCTGGGCGTTGCCACAGGCGACATGATCCCCGGCGCCTCTCCCAGGAAGAAGCCCCGCAAGCAGCAGCACGTCATCTCCACGGAGGAGAGCGAGATGGTGGAGACCAACAGCACGGATGAGGAGAAGGTCACTGCCCGCCCCCTCAGCATCCGACCCGAGAAGCGCAAGTCCCCCCCCAAGGAGTACATTGGTGAGTGAGTCCCTGTCCATCCCAATGAGCCACAGGTCCACAAAAATTACACTCATGCAAAATTACACATCCACAAAAATTACACAAAAACTTTGCTTTTGCTGGTTCTTTCGTTCTGTTGCTTTAAAAGGTGTGAACTTGAACCAGTCAGCCCTGTGATGACACAGATTGTGTTTTTCAGACGAAGAAGGCGTCCGCTATGTTCCAGTCCGTGTACGCCCACCTGTCACTCTGCTCCGACACTACCGCAACCCATGGAAGGCTGCCTACCACCATTTCCAGAGATACAGTGACATCCGGGTCAAAGGTCAGATGTGTGATGTGTGGTTTTACCCCTTCAGTGTGCATTTTTGGAGGGTGTAACTGAAGTGTGTATAGAACACAGTGAAGCATGTCAGTGTAGCAGTCCTTGTAGCATAGTTACCTGGGTAAAGCTGCCAATGTGTCTCAGTCTGAGGGTCTCCATGGTTACAGAAGAGAAGAAGGGCACCCTGCAGGATGTGGCCAATCAGAAGGGCGTGGTGTGCAGAGCGCAGGGCTGGAAGATTCACCTGTGTGCTGCGCAGCTCCTGCAGCTGGTGAGTGATGCTTCAGCTGGGGCTGGTGTGTGTGTTTCTGTATGGATTTCACAGGGTTTCCTCATAAAGAAATTCTGGGTTTTAAAGGCCTTGGAGAAATTGATCTAAGCATTTAAAGACCCGCAGTGTTTGTTTTGGGCATTCAGCATAATTGCATGAGAAAATCAATTATTCGTATTTAGAATTTTGAAGTAAAAGGGGTTTCAAAAAAGGCTTTGAAATTTGACACCTTCTAATCACCCTAGTAGACTGGAGGAATTATTCTTTGGGGAAATTACTGTGTCCAGCAGGCCGTGAATCGTCTTTTGAGTGGTAAAAGCTTTCAATGTACACTCCCTTTCTTACCAACCAGCTATAGGCTTAATATATTTCGACTGAATATCAAGAACAAGCCGCAGAAATCACATACCTGGTTTGAAATCCAGATGCTGTCTGTGCCAGCTGTGGCTGGGAGCCCCAACAGGGCAGTGGCACATAAATGTCATAAATTTGAAGGGGGGAGTGGGGCGAGGGCAGGGTTTTGATGTTTGACTGTGTCTCGATGTACGCCAGTGACCTCTGATGGACATATGGGCTTCTGCAGCTGCACATGACACTACTCCTGCAATAGAGCAGCTTCGCTGGAAAACCACGGGCAGCACGTTGGGTCACTCTCATACTCCAATATCGACAGCTGTGAGAGAAGCCCAGAAGTACAGCTGAACAGTTGCAAATTGGGAAGTGAAGAGGGAGGGAAATAAAACTACAAGTAGGATTGTCAAGGTCTTCGCACCAAGTAGATAGTAGGTGGTGCATAAAGAGTGTCGTGGTGTCAGTAGATTCTTCTCACACACTGAAAACTTGCAGTGGGTCACACATTGATGAACACTTGCCTTCAAGTTAACTGACAATCGTCAGACGACTTGCATAGTGATCAACTGAAAACCCCGGAGGTAACAAACACTTGACCTGATGGAAATTCATAGAGTTTGGGAGAGGGGAATGGATGACTGAGGGTAATGAAATGTGACCTTGTTTGCTCGCCTCCCCCCCCCCCCACCCAGACAAGCCTGGAGCACGATGTGTACAGCCGGCTCACCACTCTCCAAGAGGGCCTGATTCCAAAGAAAAAGGGCGGGGCTGATGATGACCTACACCGAATCAACGAACTGATCCAGGTGAGGTCATTGCAGTGGACTCCTGTGCTATTGCCTCTGCTAAGCAGTGTTAAAGGCACACCATACAGGAGTTTTCCCACATCATATCTCTTGGTAACCATGCTCAATACTGAATGATGATGCACTGTAGGTCTGTGCCAATGCATATACAAGCTGACATACTCCACTCCTGCCTGCGTTTGTCATTCTAAAATGTTCAGGATGTTTCACGTCTACCGTTCATAGTCACTGCAAATCCCTCCCTTTCACAAAAAAAAAGACAACAGTGATTGACGTAAAAGATGCAAGGGAGGCAATTTTCTGAATCGTGATTATGATTCCCCTTTGGGGAAGTGCTGTATCATCTACATTTTAAAGGGGTTATTTTCTACTTGACAGCAGTATTGCCAAGCAGTAGATACTGTTGTCATACCTGTCTATTGTCACTCATATGGAGTGCTTTCACGGGTTAGCATATTCATCGTGAGCCACAATTTAAATGAAAGTTAATTAAAACAAAAATAAACGTTGTGAGACTATTCCAACAGAAAGTGGATGAACGATAAACTTGGGGAAAATGTCTCCCGCTCCACAGGGTAACATGCAGCGCTGTAAGCTGGTGATGGATCAGATCACCGAGGCCCGTGATGCCATGATGAAGGTTCTGGACCACAAGGAGCGGGTCATGAAGCTGCTCAACAAGAATGGCGGGGCCAAGAAAGTGTCCAAGCTGAAGCGGAAAGACAAGGCCTAAAAACAAAAAAAAAAGACAGAAAGGGAAAAAAAACAGCCAGCGCCCCTCAGAGGCGGCAGTTGGGAGGACTTCCTTCGTCATCTCCCACTATGGGGAAAAGATGGTAGTTCAAAGGATTGTGGGCGGGCTTGCTGCCGTGTACAATCACTCGGCCCTCCTAAAAAATAAAAAGTTCTTTTTTTGGATTTCTTAAAAGTGAACAACGTACAGCAGGATGAACGAGGGCAGGGGGGTTTCTGCCTTGGAGCCCAGTAGGGATAGGAATCCATCGTTCACTTTTTTTTTTTTTTTTTTTTTTACTGGGGGAAAAAACCTCTGACGTTCTCTCCTCACCTGCAAAGGACAGATGATTTTGGATGAGCATATTGAGACAACCAGTCTGGCCCTTGGTCACCATTTCTAAGCCAACATTTCAATCAATGATTAGACAGCTTCAAGTAGGTATTTGGGAGTGTTTCCATTCAGGGTGCCTTGTGCTTTTTTTTTTTTTTTTTTTTATTTTCCATGATGAAGGTGGACTGCATTCATACTAAGTCAGTGGTGCAGACACATTCTCTGATTGGGTGATCACAAGGACTGTACTGATTCTCTTGCCCTTCTTTCTTGTCTGCCTTGATCAGTGACAAGTTTTATAGCACTTGTGTTTATTTATTTTTTTTTGTGGGGGATGTTGGTTAAAGACTACAAGTCAACTGGTCCAATTGGTCCATAGTGATTTTGTAAAAGTAGTGTGAAAAGAGCACTAGGGGGCAGTAGTGGTCCCATCTGCTCACATTTGAAGCTCAAGCAATCAATGGTGTACAAAATGCATGGGAACACATCCGCCAAAATCCCTTGTAGGCATTTTGTGCAACCGAATGGATTGTTTGTCTCACCCGGTGTAAATGAAACATAAGCACTACTGTGGTTTGTCCCAGTTTCCTTTGCCATCTTCCTGACAATAAATAAATACTGAATAAAGACTCCCACAGATTAGTAAACAGGCTTTGGTTTTTTTTTTTTTTTTTTTTTTTTTGAAAATGTCAAAATCAGAACTGCACAGCTGCATGGAAACAGATTTTCAAACAGAGCCTGAAAAACAATTTTCCCTGGAAATCAAGATGCTATGGCTTTTTTTGTTGCCTCTCCTGGTTTCATTTGGATGAATATTTTAATGGAAATAAAATGTCAAAAAACTGGATTCAGGAGCAAGCATCATATTGACATTATCACAGTATAAAAGAAACACTGTAACTTTTTTAAACCCCACCCCAAAAACAGTCACAGATGTTTTTATGTTTTTCATTGGCGAATGACTTTTTTTTTTTTCTACATCGTGAGCCTTCACTACACCCTGAACTGGGAACGTGATTTTTGCCATAGACCAATATTTGCACACCCGTCGCTGACAGCTTCTTGTGGAATACCAAATCAATATTGTATATTACATCAATATTGGCTCAGTTGATGAGTCGTATAGCAGGCAATTGTCTCTGCCTTTTTTTTTCCTCAACAATACGTGCAGGTTTGCCTATTAACTGGGGACTTTTGACTTTGAGATGAGATTTGGTTATTTGTTGAACCTTTTTCCTGCTAAAAGCTGTGCAGGACTTGGGTTCCTACGATCAGTAAGAGGAATTATACAAAAATGTTTGAAAGTTGAAAGACTGACTATAAAGTGACTGTAACAAAAACAAAGTTAAATCTATATAATAAGAATGCCAAACAAGGCAGTTCTTTTTATGTTAAGTGTTAAAAAAAAAAAAAAAAATGAATAATGTAGGCTTTTTGTCTTTGTAAATGAAAATGGCTTCATTTTATTTCTTGTTTTTTTTTCCTTTTGTATTTTATTAAGTAGTTCACTCGTACTGTTCTGAATCATTTGATTTTGACTGTCTTGTAATTTTGCAGATGGTTAGTGTATGTTATATGCTGTTGTCACCTTAAAATTGGAACCTCTGTACATAGATTTTCTGTGTCATGAGATTGTACTCCATTACTGCAGTAAAATACTTTGTACATTTCGTGTTTTTTGTCAAGCTTTGTACTTGTGCCAAGTTCCCTTTTTAAGATGCTTTGTGTGTTTTTCAGTTTTCATAGAAGCTCAATGTTATTGTGGAGCTTCAGTCTATATGCTTTCTTTGAACATATACTACTCTAGTGAGTTGTTTTTTTTTTTTTTTTTTTTTGGGACATGTCAACAGATAAGATGAAACCACCCTCCCCCTCCCTATTGGAGCACATCAGGAATGTGGGAGGTAAAACAAGGTTAGTGACATGGTTTTGGAACCATCAAGCACTGTTGTGGAGCAACAGAATTTGAAACTTGCCTTTTCGACATCACTGAAACTCACTGATGTATCACTCATCTTCAAAGCAGTCCACCCGCCTTACATCTGAAAAGGGAGAACAAGATGTAAAGATTTTACTTTTATTAGGGAGCTATGACCTGATGTTTGAGTTTATAGGGCTTGTCTTTGTTAACTTAAAGATATAGCTCAATATTGACACTAAGTTGTCACCTGTTTATATGCACAGCAGTGCAGTCATGGTTTGATAAGTGATGATTTGTGTAAGACATCAACAATATACATAAAACAGGACTTTCTTATTAGTATCAACCACAGACTTTGTGTCTCCGGAGTGTAGGGCGGTTAAATATGACCTCATTTTCCTGCAATGTGATTGGTTCTATTAGGTTTTACCTAACATGATACAGGGCAGTGGTTGAATTGCCTTTAATTGCAGTCATCACTTGGAGCACTGCCTAAAATGGAGCAAACATTTCTCGAAGTATCTCTGGCAGATATTTATCACATCAGTGATGAGCTAATACAGACAGTCATGCATACATATAGCCAAGAAAGGTGGAAAAATGTATAAAATGTATGTTTTTTTAAAGAACAGGCGGTGGAGAACTCAACATAGAGTTGCAGGACACAAACCCCTGGCGATGCACAATTGGCAACACTGTGGTGCAAACATCATAGGCAATGGATTCCTTAGAATTGGGGAAGGTCAGATGAGTAAGCATTCACTATGTTCATGCCAAATGGACAACTGCAGGTGTAGCACATATCTAAAGCTACCTACAGGCCCGAATGCTCAGGTCGTATAGGGTTCTGGAATTTCTGTAGTGGGGGTATCCTGCCAGGTTTTTGGAACACTCATCCCCAAAGAAGGTCAAAGCTATCACTGCCTTTTGATCGTGAGTGATCACTTCCATCCCACCTCCATTTCTTGGAAGGGTGTGGCATCGCCATTATCCAGAGCATGAACAATGTTTTCCTTATACCACTGCCTTCTTAGTCATCAGATCCACTCAAGCATTTATGTAAGATGCTGGAATGATTTCTGAGATTGTTTTCACCTCCAAAAGTTGATTTCTGTCGGAAAATACCACCACATCCCATTTACAGACTTCCAGACACTAATAGATTCTATGCAAGCTGTTCTGGTGGCACACAGCAGTAAAATGACCTCTTAAGTGACTACAAATTTTTGGTTACATCTTTTTGGCCACTACCTGTCATATACTGAACTGGCTAAACCAAGGCTACACAGAAGACAGCTGTCATTTTCTTTGACCTCAAGATCATTGATAAGAAAAAAAAAAAAAAAAACTTACCATGCAGATGTGTGAAAAATGGTGACAATGTCCAGGACTGAATCCACCCTGTATCAGCATATCCTGTCATGACCAAAGTCAGTATTCTGGAGACAGAATATTAAGTAATAGCTATGGATTCTACTTTGTTTTCACACATGCACAATACATTTTATTCATAGCTGTCTGGTTCCAGTGGTAGAAAATACTAATGTAATGGAACACGCATGTAGATATTATTATAGCTGGTCAAATGTGTATGCATACATATTATAGTAAATATTGCTGTGCTCTGAATCTGTGAGGACGGGTTCACTCTGTAAATAGTGAGTTATCTTTTATCGTTGAAAGACACAGAGAGGAATAGCTATCTGTTACTCCGGTTTTACGATGTTCTCTGAGAATCATTTCCTTTTCTGCACCTTCCTGTAACCTCAGCCCCTGTGTAAAATGTGTCTCATAAATACCTTTGCACTGTAAAGCTGTCAGGTCTTATTTTTACAATTTTCTTTTGAAAAAAAAAAAAATCAAAATTAGTTGATCTAATAAAGGCATGAATTGCTAAATTGTTCTTGGCTTACGACATTATGTTACTAGCTGTGAAATTGAGAGTCGATGCAAAAATGCTAAAAATATCTAAATTACAGGTGGAGAGATTGAATGGTTCATAAATGAAGGTGGTGATTGCTGATAGCTTGTCAGATCACTTACCTGTAATTAATGAGGGTGGTCAGTGTGCTGGTGAGATTGCTGATACCAGAGTACCATAATTGATCATCACCTTGGAGACAGCTGTTTAAACAGCACCAGTGTGGCATGCATTGCCCCTCCTTCTTTCAGACTCCATCTCTCCAGGATTTCTGTAAACCAGGTCATCGAGTGCAAAAACTCATCCTGATGATAGTACTGAAATTCTTGGAAACGCTGCCTTTGATTCACATGAATCGACTTCCTCATTGCTGGAAATCTTGTATGATCCTGTAAACTATAGCTTCTAAAGTGTTCCATGTGCTCCTTGTGCCCTGACCTTAGATGGTCTTTAACCAGAGAGCAAATAGATGTAGGTAAGTGAACATGTATGAGCTATGAATTTCTGCTGTAGAAATGAACACTTTGAGCTAAATTTAAGCAATGAAAGACCCCATTACCGTCAGCATGAATAGATCTAAAAGGTGAAAACAAAGTAGAGTGTATGTGCATATCTAGTCATACAGGTGACAGGTAATGACAAAGCACACGATGTGGGGGGAAGCACCACCCTCACCTAATAAAGGCCAGTGTGGTCAGAAGATTGCCCATGTGATTGCTCAGTAACACATTATAGACATACATTCAGGGGTAACAGTAGTATGCAAGGAGGCCTACAAGGGCTCCTTACCCCTCTAAACACAAACTGAATTAGGTAAGCATAAACAAAAGTACATACCTTTATGTGCTTCATCAGTGACTGGATCTGAACCGGGTTCTAAAACAAGAACAGATAAGATCCAAGTAAAGACACAAAGAACAATGAAAGTGTTGGTACCATCCTTCCAAGTGAAGGGAAGCCATCCAGAAACCAGTGGTGGATTTATTATAATTGAACTCATCATTTGCTCTTTGACAACCCTGTTTTAAATAATTATTTTTTCTACAGCAGGCCAAGGGGCAAATGGCCTTGCTGTCAAGGCCATTTTTAGTATTGCTCCGGTATATTTAACATTGACTTCACAGATGCTAAAAAGTTCCACTAAATGAAAATTTTAAAATACTGTTTTTGAAATGTATTTTACTGCTGAAAAGCACACTTATGTGTGAATGAAACAAAGACAATTAGTAAAATCATCAGTGTCAGGATTCATTGTTCCGTTTTCAATTGAACTTATAAACTCAACATTTAAACCTAATCTAAAAAGGGAACAGTTTAACTGTGAATAAGATTAAACTTGTATTCACATTATTTATATCTTTTTATTTGACAGTGTAATATTAATCCAGGAAGAAGACCAAGTCTGATAATGTCTTTTGGGTGGATCTGCTCCTCCTTAGGTATTAAATGAGGGCCATTATCTATCCTCCTTACTTCATACCCTTTACAGCATAATTACCTCTCTATTTATTCAGAGGGCTTGTATACATGTGTGGTCCATGTGACGCAGGGCTCCAAAGTTCACCCCCTCCAGTTTCTGATTCCATAATGGAAAAGACTTCCTGCAAGGAGGGAGAATGAGACTTGTACAGTCCAATGAGACTGAGAATTGTACAGTCCAATTGTGACCTCACCAGCAGCTTTGGAACCTTCTGTCATTTCTAAAGCAGTTCAGAATACTGGAGCCCTGATCACTAAATGGGGTTTCCTGTGTGAAGATCATCAGTAGGAAATATTCAGAGAGAAAACTATGAAGGTTAAATGACTTATAGGGGAAAGGTGACAGGGATAATGGAGGGGGCGGAGCCACAGATGAGAACTTTGTACAGATTGGTGGGTGAGGGGTTTTTATTTCCTTCTCCTCCATGCTTTTTTGGATGTGGGGTGGACCTGTACCAGGTGGTTTTTCAGTGGGACGGGGAGCAAAGTCAAGGAGCCATAAAGACATTGCATGAGAGGCAGCGCCCACTTCCTGGTCCACAGTGCCTGTGGACAGAGCCGTAATATACACTGACTCCAGGATCCCCCAAGGAAGGCCACGGAGGCTTTTAAAGACACCGATCACAGGCGCTGTCCGTAGGTAAGGTTGGCCATCAGCTTTTAGATCAGGTCTCCAAGATTTGGTCCTGGACACTGCTGGGCTTTTGTTGGGTTTCAGCTGTCAAAGGATTATTTAAAATCACTCTGATTGATTGACTGAGTCAACACAGCCTGTTTCCAGCTGATCTTTTGAGCTGATCAACAAGAAATCACAGACACTGAAACTTGAATTTGACAAAACTGTTTTAAATAATTATTTTTTCTACAGCAGGCCAAGGGGCAAATGGCCTTGCTATCAAGGACATTTTTAGTATTGCTCTGGTATATTTAACATTGACTTCACAGATGCTAAAAAGTTCCACTAAATGAAAATTTACAGTTTTTGAAATGTATTTTACTGCTGAAAAGCACACTTATGTGTGAATGAAACAAACACGATTAGTAAAATCCAAAGTGTCAGGATAAAGTGAAATCAAAGAGTTCCATGAAATACCATAACTGCATTTGCACTTTGCACTACTCCATTGCTGTCAGTAGGAATAACAGTATGGGGAATTCATTAGGCTGCCTAGCATTGTTTCATTTTAATACCTTACATGTTAAGTGTAATGGAAATAATTATGTGCTCAAGCAAACATTTATATTTTAGAAGTCTGATTCAATAAATGTATCAATATTCTTTCACCTCTGTGTAATACATAGGTCGTTATTTTTATGGATCCAAATCTAATTGAAGTTTTTTGATAGGAGACATGCAAGAGAATTTCTTGAGAAATAAGACATTTGTATAGCCAATATACTTATCTATTAATAAAGCCAAATGTTTTCATCAAAATTATGTGCCGACCTCTGTGAGAATGAGGAGATAAAAAACCAAAAAAACTAATAACCGTATCCTTATCAAACTTTTATTGAATGAATGAAATAGAAACAAAACTAGAATTCATTTGAAAAGAAAGTATTTTGTGAATTAAATAAATAAGACTGACCCTTAAAACATTTTATACAATCAACACATTTGTTCAAATAAAATATTGATACTCACCATATGTGACAGGCAGTAGGAAAAGCACATCTGTTCTCAAAGAGAAAAAAGAAATTAAATTTTGGTAAACATATGGCCACCTAAGGAGAAAGAGGGTTAATGATATTTTCATTCAAATATAATCCTCTGTAAGGGTTATGCAAACACTTACTGAATACAAGACTTTTTGAATTTTTGTTTTTCAAATAAATAAAATATGAAAAGTATGACAGTTTTTTATTGCCAAGCACGAGGATGCCAAAGCACACATGCAAAAAGCACAAGCATAAGCATGTCCTTAACCTCAGGTTAACACAGAGAATACATGCCCCATGTTTTGAGTGATAGGGTTACTGACTGTATCACTGGTCATTTCACTTTGACTCTGGCTTAGGATCTGACGAGATCACTTCTTCTGATTTAAAGTGCTTTTATTCTTGTGGTTTGCATTGCAGGGAGGACGAAGGGCAGACATGGTCGTGTTCAGAGAGGTGAGACATTCTGTCATGCTTTGCCTTCTTTCATGGGAGCTGCCTGCTGCTTTTCCAGGATGTCAGAGAAGTATTCAGTTGTGCTGAGTTTTGCTTTATAATTGATAAGGAAAGGTGCCTATTATTTCAAAATCAGAGCTAAATGAGAATTATTTCCAGTCTGTTCTTTTGCATTTCTTCTTTTTAAAAGGCCTTTTTGGCAACTTGATGGGTATTGGTGAGTGTATAGACTTACTGACTGTATCTTTTGGATTTCAGGGAGATTATGTGTGGGTAGACTCCAGTACTGGGGTGCAAATTGGAGCTCAGGTCAAAGTCACCGGCGCTGGACACCGGTATCTTGTTGACGATGAAGGGAAGGTATGATGTAATGGTTTGGCCATGAATATGAACAGTGACAATTTTGCAGATGCTCTTGTCCAGAAAGACTCACACAGAAAAAGTGATTTTAAGGATTATGACCCTGACTACAATTCGGTCAACACTTGAACTTACTAAAAAGAGTCACTTAGTCGTACCTCTTGTAGCTTGTTTACTGGAATCACTGTAATTACTGGTTAATATGTATTTGTGAAGAAAATAAGAAATACTCAACATTTATTTTTTAGCCAGAGTTATGGACAATTATCCTGGACTAGGTCAGGTCTCTTTACTTTCTCAGCCTGGATTCTGTGTCTGTGATGTTTGCAGGATCACAAAATCACCAAAAAGAACGAGGCCTCCATTCGGTCTATGCACCCCACCTCCGTGAACGGAGTGGACGACATGATTCGGCTGGGCGACCTCAACGAAGCCGGCCTACTCCGCAATCTGCTGATCCGCCACAGAGAAGGCATCATATACGTGAGTGTGGCCAGAGCGATCAAAGCTTTCCGCACTGACTGAAAACAGTCTCTGTTCTCAGTGAATGAATTGCCACAAAGCTGTGAAAATTGGATTAGGCAGCTAACAGTTTTTGCTCAGCGCGGCTGCATTCATCATTAAGAACCGCCTCAGAAATCTGTCACTTTTTATAACATAAAGGAAGGAGTTATGGCATAAAAGAGAGAAGGACAATCCTCTTTTGGGGGATTTGGATTGTTATGTAAAGTGTGTTTCAACAATTGTTTTTGTCAGCAACCATTTTTCATGGATAATGAAAGCATGAAAAAACAAGTAAAAACGAAAGAAAAAACGGAAAAGTCATCAATGTCAACATATGCCAAGAATGAAAATAAAATTTTCTGATGAATATTTAAGAATATGTTGAATATTTTCAAGCATGTTTCAATCATTATGTTTTGTTGTATTTTTTTCCATATCAATTTCTATGAATTCATATTAATTACATAATAATTCATATATCTATTATACCTTATACTATAATATTCAATAGTGTGTATAGTGTAATATATTTAGATTTTCATATATGCAGTTGTATTGTAGAGCATGCACATAGAAACATTGTAGACATAGAGTTGTTTGAAGGTTAACAGAATTTACTTGTGACATATGCTATCTCCATAAATTGTTGTGGTCATAATGACAGTTCATTCTACGGTCATTTCTTCGATCCATTAAAGACGTACACAGGGTCCATCCTAGTGGCAGTGAACCCCTACCAGCTGCTGCCCATCTACACGGCCGAGCAGGTGCGCCTCTACCACAACCGCCGGCTGGGCGAGCTACCCCCACACATCTTTGCCATTGCCGACAGCTGCTACTACAACATGCGCCGCAACAACCGGGACCAGTGCTGCATCATCAGGTCAGCTACAACAACCACGCCCCCATCCCCCGTCAGCCAACACCCCAGGGAAACTGTCAGTCACACACTCTATAGCAATCAATGATTCAAATGAACCAATTAAATGCTGAAACATACCAAACACCATCAGACACTGTGGTCCTCCTGGACTCGGTCATGACCTCGGTGATCTTAGTGTGTTTGCTCCTGTGAGGGACACAGACTTGGTAAAGATGTTCTCAGTATAAGTGAGCCTGACTCTCTCTGCCAGTGGAGAATCCGGTGCAGGGAAGACGGAGAACACCAAGCTGATGCTGCAGTTCCTGGCAGCTGTGAGCGGTCAGCACTCCTGGGTTGAGCAGCAGATCCTGGAAGCTAACCCCATCCTGGAAGGTATATGGCATTCATCACACATTTAGCTAGAGAACCTCCCACTCATCAAAGTGCACACCAAACCTGCCGCTGCCTCCACTGTTTCCACAGCCTTTGGTAACGCCAAGACCATCCGCAATGACAACTCCAGCCGCTTCGGGAAGTACGTGGACATCTACTTCAACAGGAGCGGGGTGATCGAGGGGGCCCGTGTGGAGCAGTACCTGCTGGAGAAGTCCCGCGTCTGCCGCCAGGTGAGCACACAACATGGCGGATCCTCAACTAGCTGGAAAGACAGGATGGCAGAAAATTAGCCAAAAAGTACAACATTAGTGTGGATCATGAGTTCAGCCCTGGTACAGTTTTCTCTCTGTAAAGAACTGTATCTGCAGACTGCAAATAAATTATAGAAACTCTAAAGCATCTCACAGCTTGCTGAAAACTGGGTATGTATTTGAGCGTGGGTGAGGCTTTGAATCTCTAGAGCTTTTTTACCCTTAAGGTGAATGAGAAGAGAAAGTGACATGGATAAGACAACTTGATTGCTCCCCATCTGTAAAAATAGATGATGTGAAAAGCTACTGTACCAGCAGACCAAGATAATAACCTTCACTGAGCAAACTGATCCTTATGTTATTGCTTTTTCAAGTTTTTGTGAAGATGACATCTTGCTTACTCCACCTGTAAAAATGTGAAAACATAGTGTTTGAAAATGACATCTTCTGAGCAGATCAATGTCAACATCATGTTTTTTTGTAATAAATTGGGAGGGAAAATCTTTGTGTTGCGTGCAGCCCTGAAACTCAGTGCTCTTGTGAAAAAAAGAGTGATGTTCTCATTAGTATGTTTCTTTTATTGCAGACTGCTGAGGAGCGAAACTACCACATCTTTTACTGCATGTTGACAGGGATGCCAGCAGAGCAGAAAAAGATTCTGTCTTTGGGAGAAGCCAAAGAGTACAACTACCTGACTATGGTGAGTTAATATGGTCTGTGCCATCAAGCTGAGTGTGTCCATAACTCATGAGCCAAAGAAGTAATTTGAAGTGGTGACTCAGACAGCTAATATTTTCTGATATACATTCTGAAATGTTTTTTATTCTGAAACGTCATGGAATATTGTGTTGTTATTATTTTGTCAAGTTGGAAATAAAAATTAACATTCTCCTGCTTTAAAAAAAGCACAATAGTGATCTGAAACTATTAACGACCAAGCTGAAATGTTGGTTGTGGGTGGTCAAAAAAAAATTGTTATTCCCCTCTCTCTTTGCACTAGCTGTGAAAGCCAATGTCAGTTATTATTACTTACTATGATTTATTAAATTGGCAGACTTATCTGACATGGTTTATTCATCTGTGAGGATTTATTAATTTAGTCATAGCAACTGACAGAGCCACGAGTGTTTGAGTTGACAGAGTGAGACAACAAAGGCTACGATACAGAATAGGAAGTAGCACAGTTGGTAACAGTGCAGCTCTAGTCATATAAATCACACGAGTTTATACCTCTTACTGGAAAAGACCTTTCTTAATTGCCTAGTTACGTGCCAAGTTAAACAATGCAATCAGTTCTGAGCGCTATAGCTTACAACCACACCGGCTTCAAGTTTGATTTCAATTCCTATGCCAAGTTACAAAACAAGAGCAATAAATATGTTACAGTGATGACTGAATGACATGATTCAGTGGTTTTTGATTAATCAACTTTCATTGAATGGTAGCATTGTTATCAGGTAATGGCTGACAGGTAATAGAGACTCATATACATAGGTATATTCAAGAGCATCTGCTCAGTTCCCTTCATTCCATCTCCCCGAGCCAGAGAAGGCAATCAAGGGTAGTCAGGAAGGAGTACTGAGACAAAAAAAATGGCAATTCCAAAAATTTTTTTAAATTGTACAATTTTATTTGTGAAGGGGCAATCAGGTAGTATGCTTGGGCATTAGAAGACTCCTACCTTTGGCTGCATGAACACCTTTGTCCTTGTTCCCTGCAGGGCGAATGTACCACTTGTGACGGGAGAGATGATTTATCCGAGTACGCTCGCATCCGCTCGGCCATGAAGATCCTGACCTTCAAGGAGAAGGAATCCTGGGAAATCTTCAAGCTGTTAGCTGCCATGCTGCACTTGGGAAACGTCAACTTCGAAGGTTATCTTGTTGGACGCTTCTTTTTTCTTTCAGCTTTGTGGACCAACAGTGCTTGAATGAGTTTCCTTTCATGTTCCTTCCATTTTTCAGGCTCTGTCTCAAACAATCTGGAGACCTGTGACATCCTGACCTCGGATCATTTCAGCATGGCTGCTAAGCTGCTGGAGGTATCTATGTCACATTCATCTGCCATTTTCACAATGTCTCATGAGTATTTTAGCTATTATTTAGAAATGCAGCACAGCTGTAACTAAAACTAAAGCTAAATAATACCGACAATACAATCGCTCAATGCATATTCTTACATTTTTTTTTAAAAAACCCTCCAGAATTGCACAGTACTGTAGATTTTTGTATTGATGCCATCATGCTTTTAAGCTATTGATTGGTTAGCCCACAAAGGGGATACCTTTCTTTTAAGACTGTTAAGATATGGAGGCCCTCATGTGGCAATTTGAAATTAGCCATAAGGGAGTGATGTAAGTGCTGAGCACAGAATCTCTGAACCAGTGGCTACCATCCATGGGGCTCTTGAGACTTGAGATATAATTAGCTACAGTGTTACCTCAGTGGGGAGGGTAGGGGTAAGCAGGGTTTCCTGTCTTTTTTCCCAGGTGGAGGTCAAGGCTCTGGAAATGAGTCTGACACATCGTTCCTTCATGACCAATCGGGAACTGGTGTCTAAGCCCCTGAGCTCCGAGCAGGCAATGGATGGCAGGGATGCCTTTGTCAAGGTAAGGGAAACTTCCAGAAAGATCAGCGTCTGCCTTGAAGTTCTTTGATGGACAAAATGATGTTTAATTTTGTTTAATTTTCTCTCCACTGGTAGATAAAAATGTAAAAAGTATAGTATTTCCCAAAACACATTGCGTGTGTGTCTTTCTCTAGGCTATTTATGGGAGGATGTTTGTGTGGATAGTGGAGAAAATAAACACCGCCATCAACAAGTCACCTTCCAATGGCCCTGCATTTGACCGTCAAACCATTGGCCTCCTGGACATCTTTGGCTTTGAGAACTTCTACAAAAACAGGTGTCTGTCCATTCTCAGGCTTCCTCTTTGTCCCCAAATGCAAACAGAATGTGCTGCTATAGTCTGTAACTGTGTGGTATTTGTCCAATATAAGGCTTGTACATTTCACTTGAAATGGGTGTCAGCGCGTGATGAAAGAATAATCTGTCCTGAAACCGAATCCCCTGACGCCAGCTTGGTTTGGGGCCATTATGGGGCTCATGGAATCGCACTCTCCCAACAGCCGAGCTCGATGCCAACTTCAAAGGCAGCTTCGAATTTTAGAGGTTAACACCTATCAACATTGTCAGCACCATCTTTTTTTCTGTATGTTTGTAAAAACTAACGTATTTTGGTCCTGGGTTGTATTTGTGCATTTCAGCTTCGAGCAGCTGTGCATCAACTTTGCAAACGAGCAGCTGCAGCAGTTCTTCGTGAAGCACGTCTTCAAGCAAGAGCAGGAGGAGTACAACTATGAGAACATTACGTGGAAGCACATTGCCTTCAATGACAACCAGCGCACCCTAGACCTCCTAGCCAACAAACCCCTAAATGTCCTCGCCCTTATCGATGAAGAGAGCACCTTTCCAAAGGTACAGCTCACTCACCCTATCCCCCTGCTTTTTTTTACGGACAAGGTAGCCAACGCAGCGTGACAGCGTATCGAGTTCTGGCTTGTCATTTCTTCAGAAGAAATCTAGGCATAACATCATTGTCTTGACTCCAGGGTACAGATGTCACCATGCTGAACAAGATGAACCAGGTGCATGGAAAGAGCAACATGTTCCTCCCCTCCAGGAACAACCACGACATGCAGTTCGGGATTCAGCACTTCGCTGGAGTGGTCTACTACGACTCCGATGGTATCTATAGAGACAGACAGCGTCAGCTTTGACTTATATCTCTTTAAATTACATTTGTAATTTAAATAGACAAATTTACATTTAATTTTTTGTTCACTTGTTAAATGTTGTATGCTGTTTGATTCCTTGCCTTTTCATTATTAGTCTGTATGAAACCTCCGCTTCAGCATTGTTTACTATAGAGGTGCATAAGCTGTTGCTGCTGCCCCAAAATGTGATGAGCAAAAAACCCAAGAGGAACCTCCTGTTTCTATGAGATCAGATGTACATGAAAACATTTCCACTGACAACAGAATATAAAGAAAGTTCTGAAAAGAAGTGCAGTCTGATGATTTAGATGATTAATGATTATTCCAATGATTGATGATTACCTTAGGTGGCTGCTCCTGAACCTTTTGAGCCACAGCGTGGTGTTTTTTGTTACTGATGAGCTTTTAAGTGATCAATTAAAGCTGTGAAATATAGATATTAACTAACTTCATCTTATTTCCTCAGTTTACATTGGTTGTTCATTTTAAGGAACAAAAACCAGTTCACTCCATGGCTCCTCATGACCACAGCACACCACCCCAAAATCAAATCAATTAAATTATTTGAATGAATTGCATCTTCATGTGATATGTGCCTAACATTCAACATATACTTTCATATTTGGTAAAGTCATATGGAAGCTCACTGTCTCTGGTCATTATCCAGGGTTTCTGGAGAAGAACAGAGACTCTGTGAGTCCAGACATCATGAAATTGGTGAATACATCATCTAACAAGCTCCTCAAGCAGATGTTCCAGGCAGAAATCACTTCAAACGCAGTGAAGAGCTCAAAGCCAAATAACCGGATCCTGATAACTCCCAAAAGTTCCCTACGGGTGAGTAAGGCAAACTGAAGCTCATTAAACATTAAGGGGTCTGTTCAGAATTCTTCACACCCATATATTTTTAATGCTTACCCAGTCTGTTGATTGATGGATACTGTCTTTGAATTTGTCCATGTCATATGGACTACCTTCACTGGTTAGCATATTCCTCATCATGCTAAGTGTAACTCAATGGCAGCTGGTGAACTTAAAACAGGGAAAGAACTTTACCTTCATATCTATCATAATATGTTCAACCTGTTCCCATTTATCTTCCTTGATTAACAATAAAACAATTAATTCATGGAGCAATCTACACCAATTGATGTAAATAGAGTGAATGGTTTCTAGTTTCATTTTGTAATATTAACCTAATATTTTTACACATGCAGTATTTGTTATTCCAACACATTATTGTCGGCTAATTTGTGTTACATTTGTTGACAGATTAAAAATGTCAATGGATACAAAAAATGTAAATTGGTAACCATTTACTTTTTTTTTTTTTTACTTATTTACGCCTGCTGATGTTGAATACTCTGTGAGTAGTTTGTATATTCGTTAATCAAGGAGGGTAATTGGGAACAGGTTGAAAGTAATGACTGGTTTAAAGTTTGTTCCTCCCATTTCAAGCTCACCATCCGCCACTGGTGTAAATACAGGGATACAAACCTCTTCAGTACTATATTTATACCATGATTTTTTTCCATCAAATTGACATTCAATCCTTTATTTTGCTCTGGATTAATGTACTCTGTCAATTACTACTTACTAAAGTAATTATAACAGGATTTCTCGCAAAACTCATTTCATGAAACACACATTTTCAGATGCAAGTCATTACTAATAAGCTTATTACAGTGGCTTCTCCAGCCAGCTCCACATCTACTCAAAATAAATTGTGTGTGAAACTGAAGATTGGAGACACACCTCAATGAGGCGCGTTTGTCTGACAGTCACATGCCATGTTCAAGTGTTCCCCCTCTCTCCACAGCAAGTGGCAGATACCAGAAAGCAGATGCCCACTCTGAGTGGTCAGTTTCGCCAATCTCTGGACTCTCTGATGAAGGCCCTTGCTATCTGCCAGCCTTACTTTGTGCGCTGCTTCAAACCCAACGAGCAAAAAAAGCCAGTGGTAAGAGAAACAACATGGCAGTCATAGCTGGATAACTGTAACAGTGATGAAAATGTGAACACCTTGCTGTGTGCTCTTACATACCCATCTACACACTGGATCTCCATCCAGAGTGAGATCTCTATCCTGTCCTGTGGTCTGACTGTTCTGTGCATGCTTTTGTTAATACTGTTATGATGCATCCCTGTAAGCTTGGTTGGCTCAGTAATTTACTGAACTTCCACAGCAACATTTTGGTTCCCAGAATGTTTCTACATTCGTTTTATGAAACATTCCTAATGTGCAATTTCCTTGATGTCTTTTGGACATTATTTTTTTGGTATTGTTTTTTCAGTGAATTTTACAAAACTCACTGGGAACAATAAAATGTTCTAAGGCAGTCTGAGGAATGTTCTCTTCATAATGTTACCTCACAACCAAACAGAAATCTAACCAAACTCTTCCCCAATGTCCTGGGAATGTTTCATGTCAGCTGCGTCACCATTTCCAAAGGTAGTGACTCATTCAAAAGACTCACCTCCACTGGATCAGAAAAGGTTGAGCCCAAACTGAAATTCCAAGACGCAGGAAGCAAATCGCTGCATGGCAACAGTGTTGATCTATAGATGTCAGGAGGGAGATAAAATAAAACATAGATATGACAATGCAGGAATATCCAATACCTACCCTAAACAGCATATGAATCATGCTCATCACACATCAGAGACAAGACAATTCATATTTTATTGGAATGGTATGATCGATGTTTCGATCATACCATTGGCTGTTACATCACCAAGGATTTTTGTAGGACCTCTTGCCTTGCTTTAGCCTTGAAGACCCAGTATCAATTATACAATCTTTTATTTGCATGGACTTTGCGTTTAAACAATAAATGCCTGGCTTCTACTTATTTATAGCGGCTTAGCCCTAATGGTAAAACATTAACCAGAGGAAAGGTCTACGGAGAACAGTGTGATTTGTGACTCAATGTTTTTGATCATGCAATGATCAAGAAAAACTGTTCAGAGTCACTCTCTGTGATTTGTGTAACCACATCAGCTGTGATACGATGTTCTCCTTTATTGGGTATTCTACACCTGTACCTTCATCTGCTCCTGACAGCTGTTTGACAGGGAACTGTGCATGCGGCAGCTGCGTTATTCCGGGATGATGGAGACCATTCGGATCCGGAAGCAGGGGTACCCCATCCGCCACACCTTCGAGCAGTTCCTGAATCGGTACCGGGTGCTGCTGAAGACCACTCTCTGTGACCCCAAAAAAGTGAGCAATAAGCTTTCTGCCTAGATATTAGGTTAGGAAAGCACTTAGTTTTGTCCCCTGTGCCATTGTAACTGAAACTTTGCAATTTAATGCATCCCCAAAAAAATTAATGAAGAGCCATCGCCAAGCTCCATACAATTTCAGTTGACATTAGGAGGCAATAAAGAATGATGAGACTGACACACTTAACTGGCTTGTCCCCTTAAATGGCTTATTTCCTGGCAAGGCTGAGCCAATCGTTGCCTAACCAATGCAGACTTCTGGCAATTCCATTAATGGCACAACAATCTTCTTAATCTAATACCTGGACTGTCATTCCCAGTTTTAGCTTTCTTTTTTCAAATTACATGTTGTTATAATGCACAAAGTGCTGGTACAAAAGAAATCATTGAAATGACTGACTTGAGAAGCCTCCTTCCAACCTAAAAAAATCTAGTTGGAGGAGGTATTTATTGGTCTGCTCTCGTTTTGTCTTCATGTCTCTCACATAACCACTGACTTGTTCAATACAGCAACCTGCAGATAAATGCTGTGAGTGTATCTGTAAGGAAGTCATTCAAGTAGAGAGCGACTGGAAAATTGGAAAGACAAAGGTCTTCCTGAAGGTAAGAAGGCCCCAATTGCCATCTCAATGCTATCTGAACATCTTAATCAGCCTCCTTTTAACAGCTGATAGTTGCAATTCTCCTAAATAAGTAACAAACCAATAATCAGTGATTACTTACCGAGAAAGCCAACAAAATCCACCCTCAGAACTCTGTAGCCATCTACCAGAATGCAGGGAGCTTAAGCCAAAAAGTTAACAAAGTTATCCATATTTTCAATCATAAAAAATTGTGCTTAAACTTTAGGATATGCATGACACTGTCCTGGAGCTGGCGAGAGACCAGGAGGTCTACAGGAAAGCTATCATCATTCAGGGAGTGCTGCGATGCTATAAGCACAGGTACCAATAAGGCTGCAACATGACAAAGACACTTCAGCATGGTCACAGCAATACTGATCATTTTCCTGCACTCACACTCACCTGTATGTCTATGGTCTGCCATTTCATATCTTCCACATTTGCACAGGCCCACACAGTGTCCCTGCAAGCCATATGATCCAAAGACAGAAGGGAAGTGGCAAAGGAAGACAGAAATCTAGGAGCACTGTTTTTATAATTGAAACTCATGGCACATGCCAAAGCAAGACCATACTATTTTTGTTGCATCATCCATTTGAAAACTGAAAAAATTGCAGTCACATAACTATCTGTTCCTTTCTGTGAAAATGACACTATATCATTTTGAAAGAAACACTTCAGCGACTATTTGAGGCAATATGGTGTTATTCTGAAAAAAGCACCATACGTCTAGACGCTGTGGTTTGACTTGCACAAAGCCCAGTCTCGTTATTTAATAGCCACACCTCGTATATAATATGGATATGAGCATTAAAAAAGGGGGGCACAGGTGAGATGGAGAGAACAGAGACGGCATGGGGTGTACCTGTCATTCTCACCGTCTCCAGCGCTCTGGTCCCCAGCAGACATTTCTGGAGTATAGCTGAGGGTCCCAGCTGTGCCCATCACAGTGCTGTTGAACACCGCTGCTCTTTGTGTCCTGCTCTAGGAGTCGCTTTGTGAAGCAGAAGAACGCAGCGCTGGTCCTTCAGAAACACTGGAGAGGTTACTGTGGCAGGAAACAGTACAAAGTGGTAAGCCCACATCACCAGAAGAGTTTCTCAATATTAGCTACAATTACAATAAAGGTGTCAGGATTTATATCATATGCACAAATAGAAACATGTTTTGGAAATTAGCCTTGGCTCCACATTCCGCTATCCCGTGTTTTTCAATCATGTTAGTAAAAAAGGTACATAAAACAATCCTTTGTGTGTGTGTGTGAACAATGCACATGCCACCTCAATGGTTTTTATACACCACTTAAAAACTTTTCTGAACCCATGAAATCAGGTGAGATCTTTAATTAGTCTTTCTATAAACACTATATAAAATATATTGTCACTTGTCTTTGATAAGGTCATAATGTTTTATTGTGTTTGATCTCAACTAGCATTCAAATACGTAAAAGTAAAATAAAGTGATCTGAGTTAGGCGTTGCACAATCTGAACTGATGGAAACGTGCTTGCGGGCATACACCTCCTTCCTTCTCTCAGGTCCAGCGAGGCTACGGCCGCCTGCAGGCTAAGATTCGTGCCCGGCAGCTGCACCACCAGTACAAGCAGAAGAAGGAGGCAGCCGTTGTCCTGCAGGCCGGGGCTCGAGGGTACCTGGGGAGGAAAGAGTGGGACCGCAAGAGGAAGGCCGTCACGCTGCTCCAAGCCCACGCCAGGGGAATGCTGGCCCGCAAGGCCGTTGAGAAAATTAGGAACGATGTGAGTTCCTTCTGTGTGGGAAGAGTATCTTTTTGTTAAGTCAGTCTATGGTGTTCTCTACTGCACACCTGAACACGTCACATGTATAGTAGAGTGTGTGTGCGTTACAATTTTTAAACTTTGATTCACAGTAATTATTTCTTTCAAGCTTCTTTTGCCTCGATCACCCCTTATTTCCTTGTTTTATTTTTTGAAATATACTGTTATTCATTTTTTTTATTTAATGTTTCAAAGTGACATTTTTGTTAAATACGTAATTTCGACCAATCTGGTACCTGCATTGAAAAGTCCTCTCTACAAACCCTGAGTCCTGATGTTTTTGAAAGTGGGCCCCTCCTTTCTGATGGCACTCCCTGGTGTTTACCCCGCAGGCATTTCTGTCAGAGCAAGAGCGTCTGGCTCAGGAGCGGCAGGCCATGGAGCTACAGCGCCGCCTGGAGGAAGTACTGATCCAGACGCAAGAGGCCAACAGGAAGGCTGAGCAAGCCACGGTCAAACAGGAAGAGGAAGTCAACGACCAGGAAATGGTGGAGAACATCTTCGGCTTCCTGCCTGCCATGGTGGGCGGGCAGGAGGGACAGGCTCCAGTCGGCTTTGAGGTTAGACTACCAAAAATGTGTTAAAAGGCAACTGCTTTTGCATGGCCGTTGATGGGCTTTGCTGCGTGTGACTGTGTAATTATTCCATATTGACTTATCAATCACTGAGTAAAAATATGGTTTTCACTGAGTAATTAACATTTTAACCAGCCCCAGTGGTAAATCTCACTTATGGACAAAGAGTGTCTACCTGCCCAACTCTGCTGCTCCTTTACCCCGACCAACTGATATCTGTCCCCATCCGACACCAGGACCTGGAAGGGAAGCGGGTGGCTCTAGAGGAAGTGAACCTCGAGGACGTACCCATGGTGGCGGAGGCTCCGGAGGAGGAGGAGGAGGATGAGGAGGAGGATATTGACGTAGAGCACTCCTTTGCCAAGTTCGCCGCCATGTCCTTCCAGGGCACAGCCACACACACCCACATCAAGCAGAGGCTGCGCAGCCCGCTGCTCTACCACGAGGATGAAGGCGACGCCCTGGTACCCACGATGTTCTTTCTCTCCTCCTGCACCACCTTTTTAATGCTCAAGTCCACATTTTTTAAAGCCTGGAGTTCCTGCCTTTTCCACTTCCTTTCTGTCCTTCTGCTTTGATATATCAAAACTATGTTTCTCTTCTCTTTATTTTCTCCATTGTTGGGGTTAAACTTAAGTTTGCTGAGGTATTATTGCACTGTAAAGTGCTAGCATTTATTATTTTTGCTGCTGTACCTGAACTAGGGTGATACCAACAAAGCCCATCAAACATATTTTGTTCCTGCTACCTCATGTTTTGCAGCTGTCTCACCGCTTGGTCTGCTGTGTTACATATCTTGCTGCTATCTCCAGTATGCCCCTGCTGGCTGACATTTCCCCTTGCTGTCCCCCCAGGCCTGTCTGACTGTGTGGTGGCTCATCCTAAGGTTCATGGGGGACATGCCTGAGCCCAAACAGCAGGCCCAGGAGGAGAACCAGACCATCGAGCGCAACCTTGGCCCGAGGAAAGAACGTCGCCTTAGCACCCTGGTCGGCCTTGATCAGGTGACTGACCTCTTGCATATTCTTGCTGCCGTCCAGATAAATGTGCCATCCTGGTGATTCAGCATTCTGTTGTGCCAAAACGTGATTTTAAAGAAAGCAAGGGACATTGCTGAAGCCAGCTGAATAAGAGGTTGTGCTGACATTAATATGTCTGCATTTTGGAGCCAGATTCTGCAAGAGGTTATTCGCCATATTGAATTAAATGGAGAATTTTTTGATGAGCGTCTGTCTCTCTTCATAGAAATTGCTGAGAAGAAATAAAAAAGGGAACAAACTGGGAGGTGGCACTCGGAACAGGAAGCCCTCAATGATCCCAGAGGAGGTGAGACCTAAAAATGTACCTCAAAAGATGGCACTGATTCAGCTGTTCTACTGTTCAATGGAACATTGTTCTGTGGGCCCCTTTGTTCATGCATTTGGTTCTAGCTAATTAAGCTGATGTCAGTTCCCCTGTGATTTCAGCAACCAACAGAATCCCCTGCAGAGCCAGCACTGCAGCCTGTGAAGGAGGAGGATGACGTGATGTTTGGAGAAGGACCCACCCTCCATCGCCCAATGTCATCACTGGAAAAAATTCACATCATCGTCGGATATGCCATCGCCAGGAAAGACATCAGGTATGTTTGCTCATTTGTGCTTTTTAATTTGGCTTTTTAATTTTTCATTAAAGAAAATATAATTTTATTAATTGTAAGAAATGCAATGAAATAATATCTTAAATTGGCGTGACTGTATCTGTAATAACTGTGGCCTCTCCGGCAGTTTTGTTCTCCTACCCATCTCCACGGTCCTGTGATATTTCTCTATCTATGGTAGGCAGAAGCTTCTCTTCATCTTACATTGTCTCTGTGTTTCAGGGATGAGATCTACTGTCAGATCTGTAAGCAGCTGGTGGAGAATGGGAACCGCACCAGCTACATTCGCGGCTGGGTGCTCCTGTCCATCTGCCTCGGAATCTTTCCCCCAACCGAAAACTTCATCATGGTGGGTCGGACAGGCTTGCCTTCAGAAGATGTTTGACTTTCTCAGTATTTAGTTTTCCTTTAGGATGAAACAAAATTGTCTGCCTAGAAATGAGTGAAAATCTGATTATAAAAATAGGCTTCTAAGAGAAAGTTCTATTGTTACTTCTCAAACATGAGTCTTGTCATTGCTGTACTTGTGACTATGTGTATTGCAGTTCCTCTGTCAAAGAGAGATTTCAGACTCAGTAAAATAATCCAAAATGTCAAAGCAGACTTTTGATGTTTTTTCTCTTATGTCAGTACCTCAAAAACTTCATCCGTTCTGGCCCAGCGGAGTATGCGCAGCACTGCGCTGAGAGACTGCGTCGCACCATGGTAAACGGTGTGCGAGGAGAGCCCACATGCTGGATCGAGCTGCAAGTAAGAGCAATCACAGGGGTCATGAATTCTCACTCTCCCTTAACTTGGTAACGTATTATTTCCTGAATCGTCTGAAATGATGTAGATTTGGCCCTAAGTATAGTAAAAGAGCAGTTAACCGGTTTTACAACTCTAATTCTGACAAACGTTTATAAAGACTTCTTATCACATCCTTTAAATGACAGGCAACCAAGACCAAGAAGCCAATCATGGTGTCTGTTTCTCTGATGGATGGCCAAAATATCAGCCTGGCTCTGGATTCAGCCTCCACCTCCAAAGAAGTCTGCAACTCCATCGCCCAGAAAATCAAACTGAAGGACACATTTGGCTTCTCCCTTTTTATTGGTTTGCAGGAAAAGGTAAACCACATGTCCTTACTCACTCATTCGTCATTGGCAGGACAGAATTATCTGGAAAACAGAATCCTAAAAATTGGCTGAAACACAGCAATACAACTGCAATGTTATGCTAACTTCAGTCAAGTATAGTGTTGATATATCAATTACTGTGTTTTGATGTAATCAGTAAAACCCTCTGATTGGGTCAAAGAAAGTGAAAATGGCACCACAATAAATTCTTAAGATGAATGCAGGATCCACCAAGGATGCAACACTTAGAAAAAAAACATTTGATAAAAGTTACAATAATTTATTATTTCAAGAGGCTTTTTCACTTTGTTAAATAATACAAAATAATTCATTGGGATTTTTTGCAAGTATTATGTGGATCTTTTTCATGCCTCAAAGAAAGTGAATGGCAGCTCATTGTTAACCCACCTCATCGGTGGGATCCATGAGTCCTCACTGTAAGAACTTCGCTCTCAGGTGTGGTCGCTGGGCAGTGGCGAGGACCACGTGATGGATGCCATCTCGCAGTGCGAGCAGGAAGTGAGGCGGAAGGGCGGGGAAGAGCAGCATGCATCTTGGCGCTTGTACTTCCGCAAGGAGGTGTTCACCCCCTGGCACGACTGCAGACAGGACCCTGTCAGCACCAACCTCATCTACAGACAGATCATCCGAGGGTTGAAGCGCAGCGAGTACCTGTCTGACAAGGTGATGGGTCTCTTTGTCCTGGAGTGTTTCATCCACAATGAATAGCTCAGCAGTATTTGCTTGTGCCCTTGGAGAGCAACAGAGCGTGAATTTGTGTTTGGTTTTCGGCACTTAATCAATCCATTCTAGCTGCTGAAAAAACATTTCACTCATTCCACCTTACTTCTTCAGTCTCTTTGACTACTGTTAATTTAAAAAAAGATGAAACCAGCAGAACCTGTGGTTCTCCAAGGGAAAGAATTAATACCAGTGAAATAGTCTTACTCTGTTCTTCACAACAGGAAGCAATTTTGTGATTCTTCTGGTTGTGTGTTGCTTCTTTTGGTTTCCATAAACTCCACTCTTGAGGCACATAATGGAGTCATTTTTGTCACCCAGGCCCCCGTCTCAGATTCTGCTCAGCAGTTACGTAGCCTTGTTGCTGGGAGCCTTAAGTCTTGACTGGTTACGGCCGTGAGTTATGGCATTAAAAAAAGGTGTTTACTTTTAATGGACTGTGAATTATCCTAAGTCACACTGGGATTCTCCTCTTCATCAGGAGGACGATTTTGTCCAGCTTGCCGCAAAACACTTCTATGTACAGTTTGGGGCTAACAGCACACTGGAGAACGCCAAGAAAGTGGTGGAGGATTGTATAAACATCACTCTGATCGAAACAAAGTCAGAGGCCAGATGGGTGCAGCTGATAAAAACTGCTCACTCTCAGGTATGTTGGCTATTCTCATGCTTTGAAGTCACAGTTGTCTGATGACTTTGAGGTGTTCATTTGCTTCATTTCTTTCAATTGTAACATGCCACTGTCAGCTCATTACATATTTAATCACCTTTCTTTTCCATCTCTGTTTTAGAGTACCAATGTAAATACCAAGAGGGATCCTGATCTTGTGAAAGAGGAAGTGGTTAATTATGCTCGGCAGAACTGGCCCATTTTCTTCTCCAAGTTTTTTAAAGTTGAAAAACTATCAGGTGAAGAAAAGCATTTTCATGAACATTTATGTTGAATTATTTTGTATATACTTACAATGCAACCTCAAAGGCCAATTTGGCTTATACAAATTGTGCTTATAACCGGGATAATAACAGTAATCATCAACTAAACAAGACTGGTTTGGTTTAGATGCAGTATTCTGGAGATTAAGTATAATCTTTCCATAAAACCATAAAGCAGAGTGCAGTTACAGCTGGAGGGACATCAGGTCAAGCTAGCCTGGCGTACATACCAATCCAAACCTTAGTTCTGAATCTATGGTGAGATAACAGTCCAGTGATGGGTCTTCTCCAATCTCATGTGCCTTAAAAAGGTTCTTCTTGGAAGAGATAGCTTAGTCTCATGTGAACTTGAACCAGACAGAGGCAAAAACTGTGACTTTTTTATAGAATGGAGGTATCTACCAAGGTTGCTTGTTTTTTTTGCCAAATTTTGAAATGCCAAACATTCCTTCACAGGTCCTCCTTTACCCAAGAACAATTTCATGGCTGTTGTTAGCTGGAATGGAATCTCCTTCCAGGATGACAAGGAGCAGAAGCTTCTGGAACTTTCCTACCCAGAGCTAACTACAGTCAACTCAGTGAGGTACAATGGGAGACAGCAAGGATGCTGACAAATTCCATGTGGAAGGTGTTTCAATGTCCTTTAAAAGTGATGGGAAAACAAGGCTTCATAAACCCCATAATGGATTGCACTATAGTGGTCTCCTTCAAATGATTTATGTTGTCGTATAACATATCTTAGAAATACAGAAATAGTATAGTGTAAAGTTTTGATAGAATTTAGAATAATGTCTCAATATTGTCGGTCCTCAGGGATGCCAAGTCTTCAGTGCAGCTGGTTTCTCTCAACACCCTGAAGGGGGATTTCACCCTCAGTGGCATCTTAGCTGGGGATATGGCCGAGCTGGTGGACATGTTTCTGTCAGGGCTAAAAGAGCGCTCCCAGTACGCTGTGGCCTTACAGGATGCCAACAGACAAGGTAGGACAGGGATGCGCTGTCTCACTGCAATGTCCACGATCCACCAGACCATAGTTAAGATTTCATCTTAGGTTCAATACAGGAAGTTGCCGTTCAAAACCTAGGTCGGGCGGTGTCAACCGACACCACCCTGGTGCTACCCACCCTGGTGAAGCCCACTAGTGAACTGCTGGTACGAGCTTACAATAGATGCAAGGCAGTAGAGATAAGAGAATGATATATTCAAATGAAATGCATATTATTCTTTTTAAAAATTCTCAGTAACCTGCTGCAATCAGATGGTGACTGAAGGATTGAGCCTATCATTGTTTTATTTGCTAATTTTTTTACTGGTTAAAACCAGTGATTGACAGCTAATTGCAGCTTGACCCGTTAATGATGTTATGATACCTCATTTACCCATTGCTTCAGGGCAGACGTGGGTGAAATAATTACTGAAAAACAAAGTACTAACCCTTTAGTCACCAATTCCTATAGACCACTGACAATCATTTTCTCAAAATTGGAAGCTCAGCTTGATCCACCTCTCCTGGGCTGTTCTTTCAGAGCCTGCTGAACCTGTCGCCGGAGCAGAGGAAAACCGCCATACAGTCAGCCCAGAAAGAGGAGACCCACATGGACAGAGTGGCACCCATGTCAATCAAAGAGTTCTCCTTTGAGTACTTTAGGTAATGAGCCAACCCACCATGTTTCCAGTTTCTTTGTGACAAGAATGAAAATGATATTTCTAAAATATGAAGTTGCATATTTGTAAACAAGAAACCCCAGTTATATTACATATTATTTATAATATAAATCAATACATGACAAAGTATAATGCCCATATATTTTCCAGGAATTTACTATGTATTTTTGTATGATGGACATGGGCCAATTCTTGTGTTTTTTTTTCCACTGTATGCTGTCTTAAACATTTCACATTTTCTTAATATAACACCTTGTCAGAAAGATTCTGTATGAGCAAGACATTTTGAAATGTACGGTATTTATGGTTGTTCTTGTTATGGGTTGGTGGATAGGTATAATTACTGGTAAAAAGCCTTGGTTTTCCATCCGTTCACTCCAGGCAGCCTGGTAAGGCAGTGGGCAGGGGTGCGGGGAAGGAGAGGCTTTGGGCCTGTTCTCGGGACCCTCTGAAGCAGCCGCTGCTGAAGTCGCTGGTGGGAAACTCTGACCTCAGTCAACAGGCCTGCCTGTCCTTCATTGATATCCTTCCTGCACTCAGAGAATCATACATGTAGGAAATCATTTTAGGGGGAAGTCAGAAAATCTTAAGTCCAAAATACAAAAATTTAAAAAGACATACATTTTTTTAATTTTAGGCTGTAATCTATTGATGAAAAGTGGTGAGACGAGTTCAATGTGCCTTGGGCCTAAAACTTGAGCATTTTTATTTGTCCTTAATATTGCCTCTACCAATTCTGAAGTACATGGGGGACTATCCAGTCAAGCATGCACGCAGCCCAATGGAGCTCACAGACCAGATCTTCGGACCCCCAACCCAGCACGAAGAGCTGCGGGACGAGACTTTCTGCCAGATCATGAAGCAGATGACCAGCAACAACAACAGGTGCCTGATACAAGCACCTAGTGCTGACCTGTATCCTAGATTTGTGGGTATAATTGATCCTAGATTAGGGCCTGTATTTAATATTTAGAGGCCTGTGTCCACTAAATATTATTATTAATATTAGTAGAAGTAGTAGTATATTATCATGAGTGGCAAGCTCCCAGACTTGCCAGTCCCATTGCCTCACATTGCTATTTACTGCCCCCTGCAGGTTGAGCCTGGAGAACGGCTGGCAGCTGCTGTGGCTGTGCTGCGGCCTGTTCCCGCCCAGCGGGGCCCTGCTGAGACACACCCAGCGCTTCCTGGAGTCCCGCCCCCGGGAGCCGCTGGCTGCTGACTGCCTGCAGAGGCTGCAGGGGATGCTCCGGTAGGCCCACAACTTAATAACCTGCCACCTCTGAGTTACTGGCCATTGTTTGTTGAACCCCTTTTTAAGAATAACTCTCCTTTTTTTTCTTGTTTCCCAGAATGAGTCCTAGGAAGCTGCCTCCTCACCAGGTAGAGATCGATGCCATCCAGCAGAACAGTACCCAGATCTTCCACAAGGTGCACTTTCCCAACGATACAGAAGAGGTAGGTGTCATCTCATTTTTGGACTGCAGAAGGTGAAAGGGACCAAGGAGGGGCTCAAAGGAGATGATGTGCACCCGTTTCTAAAATGTAGACTAACACTGAACATAAGGAATTAAATCCCTTGTAGCATACAGACACATTTTTTCACACCTCTCTTCATCTCCCACCATTAGATCTTCGAGGTGGCAACAGCCACAAAGATACGAGACCTCTGTCACAGTATTGCTAACAAACTCATGCTGGTGTCACCCGACGGTTACAGCCTCTTCGTCAAGACCCCCGACAAGGTGTGTAACCCCCGATCTGCCAGTTAGAATGGCACTATGGACAATGTACTGTATTCTGTAATACATATACAGATTCAGGCAAGCCTCCTGGTCCATCTAGTGTTGTAGTGTCTATAAATGGGTAGAGATGGCCTCCTTTTCCACTACTCTATCCAGTTCGAATGACATTCCTGTTTACTTCATCTGTTTCTGTCTGGAGAGGATATTACTAGGATTTGAGGTGTTTCCTGTTAGCCCTCTGTGTCTTTCTATAGAATTAGAGTGAAAATATGAAAATAAGAAAGGCAAAAGAATAAACAAAAAAGGGAAGGGAGCAACTGTAGTAATATAAAAACTGAGTTTATCGATTTAATGGAGATACAAAAGCTATGTATTGCCAAAAATCAAACACAAGCCAAAAACAAAACTAATACAAGGATTTCAGTGTGGGAAACACATTTCAACCCCTTCTGAGAGCCCTTGCTGAATTACATAGATATATGGTCTGGATAATGTTGCTTTTTTCCCCACATCTATTGATACTGTGGCCTGCTGTGGTTTTTGTTGCCTCTGTTACCCTTAGGTAGTCAGTCTGAAAGATGAGGACTACTTCTTTGACTGCTTAAGGCAGATCACCGACTGGTCCAAGAAGGCGAAGAAAGTCAAAGAGGGTAAAGCACACAAACGCAGCATGTCAGAAAGCTGCTGAATGTAGAACAGTATGGGCTTTGGGGACTGACGTATCCTCTGTTCACGGAAAGTGTCACCTTTGTGTCAATTTGCAGGGGTGCAGCAGAGCATGCCTTACGTTGTGTTCTTCATGAGGAAGCTCTGGTTCAATGTATCACCTGGGAGAGACGTGCTGGCCGACCTCACCTTCCACTTCCCTCAGGTACAGCGGACCAGCCCCTTCCCTTGTCCTATAGTTTTCACTTGAGGTTTTCTTTCTGGAGATACAAAATTGGTGATTTGAAAGTCCTGTTCAAGTCGTTGTTCTTAGTTTAATTCTTATAAATTTCCTTTTCTGTGCTGACTTTGAATGTGGAATATAATGACAATAGCTCATGAAGAAGAATGTGTCTGAGATTATGTTATTTTATTTTATACTTTGCAATGAATAACTCAAAACAAGACAATTATGTATTTCAGAAGTCAAGTTATCAAACTGTCCTCAAGAGATAGCCTTCAGTTAACCTTACACAAATTGATTTTTGTGAACCCTGCTGAACAAAATTTGCTTACTTAACCATGAAGACTCACTACATTTTTACACATTGTGCAGTTTTTTTAAACATAGATAAATAGAACACAATTTACTTCTCTTATTATGCACTTCATAAAATCAGAATAAGGAGTTTCCTAAAGAGTGACACACCCTCAGTCCGTGCCTTAGTTATTGTAGTGTCTGACCACTTTTGTTGACCTTCTTCTTCTCTCTCCTGCAGGAGCTGCCCAAATACCTGCGTGGGTACCACAGGTGCACCAAAGAGGATGTGATAAACCTGGCGGGCCTGCTGTTCAGAGTGAAGGTCGACACTGACAGATCACAGTTTGTCATGATACCCAGGATGCTGAAGGACCTGTTGCCCACAGACCAGCTAAAGGCCGCATCCCCAGAGGACTGGAAAAAGGTGAGGGGGCCAAGAGAAAAGCTCCTCACTCCATTACCTGCCACAGCTACAGTTACCCAAGTTTTGGAGCTCACAACTTCTCACTGAATAAATCAAAAAAGTTTTCTTTTACCCATCACATATTGTGTTCATAATGTAGCCTGACATATAAGGAATATAAGGAATTTAGTTGATTTTTCACATGTGTGAATAAACTGTGCATTCTTGAACTTGTTTCATTTGGCTACCATAACTGTCAGTGAAAGAATAATTCCATCATAGTTCCCTCCCATGACCTACCAGTGGGTGCTGACCAACAGTTTTTGAAAGCATGCAATTTAAGGACAGAATCTAAACTGTTTTTGTGCACTTTATTTTCAGAACATAATCGCATCGTACAACAAGCAGGCCGGGATGACGGTGGATGAAGCCAAAGTGGCCTTCCTGAAAGTCATCTCTCAATGGCCTACCTTTGGTTGTACTTTCTTTGAAGTGAAGGTAGGGAGCAATTTGATTTGTTAAAGGAGTTATGCTACATATGATTAATGGAAAGGCAGAGACATGCATTTCACCAGCAGTAACTCATGACTCATGGTAGGACAAATTCTTTCATCTTCCAGCAAACCTCCATGCCAAAGCTACCAAACATCATAAGGCTCGCAATCAGCAAGCAAGGTGTCATGGTCATTGACCCCAGAAATAAGGTAAAATTGACCATACTCTCTTCTGTATTTGCATAGAAACAAATAGAACAACTTTGAGGGGCATGTTGAAAGAAAGATCATAATTTTTATAACCTGATCAAGGGCAACACACTTCTCTGTGAGACCTCACTGGTAAGAAAGAGGCCGCCCACTGCGCAATCTGACCAATTACAGACACCAGATCTGCTTATCTAGATTATGAATGGCTTTGGTTTTCCACATCTGATTAATGAAATCCCCTTTGTAGCCATTGTTTATCGCATAAGCCAAATCATCCCCTGCTTTATATGTTGGTTTTGCAAAAAGAACATTTGTTGTTCCTTTACAAATTTCCAATATTCACAGGGCCATTCAGAGGTCTTGTCTAGAGATTTCAGGTGTTCCCTCTCATTGATTTGTGTTGCTTGGCAAAAAAAGGTGATCCTGTCTAGCTTAAACAGCATTAGATATCATTGCATTAGCTGGCCAATTCAAACACTTAACAATCCTGTTTTTCTATTTGTTCAACAGGGTTACAAAATGGATGATCTTCTGACCTCTTACTTTGATATGTATCACAACGAGAGGAAAGCAGTGAGGCCAAGAAATCAGTTCTTCCCTTCCTGAGTGTCCACCTGCTTACTGCACAATGAGTCAATCGAGTTTACATCTCCATACCCAATAATTAAATCCAAGCAAACAACTTCTCAGAGTCCTCTGATTTTACATTGTCTGATAAATACCAGCTGTAGGACACTTTTCCAGAATGACCTGGGCATCAAAATGTGGCACAAGTCACATTTCATAACTGAATGAAAAAAATTGAGTGCACTGTATTTCAAATACATATTTGAGACTTCTGTCCCTTCGACTCAAGCGTGAAATCACTAATATTAAAATATCATGTAGCTCATGTACACATGTGCAAAGGCTAGCAGTAAGGTTTATGTGTGAATGTTGTGATTGTTAAATGTGAATCAGTAAGTAGCTCTGCTCCTGCATATTTATTAGTTTTATGGTAACTTGTTTGTGTTTATCTTCAAGAATATGATGAATATGTATTTTGTATTGATCTTCCAACTCCACCAACTAAAAATACACCTTACACTGCAAGGTTTAATGTTGTGAAAACAAATGAAAAAGTAATATATGTTAAGATCAACAATTAGAAATCTATAGTACATTTAATATATGTATACATATACTAACAATTATGTACATTGCAATATAATGTGATGTAATTAAATCTGCATATCATATGTTGTAATATTGACTGTTTAAAATATATTCTAAAATGTAATAAAAATGCAGACATGGCAAAGCAGCAATCATTTTGAGACTTACACATTAGTCGTAATATTTTCACTATGTTTATGAACGTTTCTTTTTTCAAATTTTCTTCAATCAGAGTAAAATATGGTCATTGTTATACTGCTTTGTATGCCAGATGTACCTGTACAGAAATATCAATAAATGATTATCAATAAGTATCAATAATCTAACCTACACTGATTCAGTGGTTTTGGTATGAAAGATGATGAAATTATTTAAATAATGGATGTGGTCTGAGTTGATGAGATCAAGTGTTTTTTAGCTGCCACAGTTTAGGGGAAACTGTCTTCTCTGGTGACATTGCCACAGACCGGGTGCTAAGCAAAATCATTTAATTACTTCGGAACATCAGATGGAATTTAGCGACACAGCTAATTCTGGGGTAGCCACTAGACTTTCTACAGTCCCTATTACACAAATACAGGTACTCCAGTAGTGTTGCTTTTCAACAGTCACCTGTGAGCCTCGCCAGTCTTCTGGTCACACTTTGCTGGCGTCCCCATCCTATGCTTTTAGCCCGCTATGACGTCCTTATCAGGCCCATCTGCATAAAGAAGGGGTGCGGTCAGGGGCGGAGTTAGCTGGCAAGCTGGAAAGGGACATTGGTACCTGCAAAGCAAACAGACAAGTACAACAGCTATTAGTGTGAGCCTCTGGACCGAGGCTATACACACAAACTTGCTTGAATTTAAGCTCAGACTGGCTAGCCTGACAGTGAATGTGGCTATTTGATCACCTAGTCACCAAGTGTCCCTCCAGCAAAGTCACAGCAATATTAGTATCTTACTACCAGGGGGCGAACAGGTCAGCAGTTATTTTCCCCCTTTCAACACCATTTGTTTGGGCGTCACTTCTTCAAAAAATGCGTCTCTACTTCAGTTTCTTCAAGGCTGTTACACAGGGTGCTGGTGTGTGTTTCCACTGCACCATCAAATACACTGCTATATTTGTCTTGCTATCATTAATATGTTGCCTGTTTCTGTGTATTTTAAAAGAGAGAAAATCAGTTGCTGAAAGTGCTTTAGTTTCTTTTATGCAGATCTCTTATATGACAATGAAATAATACACCCATTTTCCTCCTACACAGTTTTGTGGCTACAGATTTTTTGTTGAGGCAAAGAGATGAACCAAGCAAAAAGGGGCTAAAAAGGGAGAATCGGAGAGTCATTGACAGTCACAACAAGTCCCTGGTAGTGAAGCTTCATCACAGACACCCCAGTTTCCACTATAAAAACACAGTGCCTTCATTCAGGTCAGGGAGTCCTATTGACATGCAGATGGGGCGTGCGGAGGAGAATGGGGCCGATGATTCAGATCTACAGCTGTGATCTCTTCGCATGAAAGAAATATTATCTCCATGGTTCCACATCTGTCCGCTCAGCACGTGATACATTATCTTGGGTCCATCTGCATGGCACCCCAATGGCAGACCGTTGCCAACAAGAAGTCCTGTCTCTTTGTCTCACTCTCTCTTCTGTCTAGGAGCATGGGGTGGGGAGTGGGAGGATTTAAACTCAGACAGCCCATAGAGGATCAGCTCTACCCCAGCATCCATACAGTGGATGACGAACAACAGTACAATCATCCCTCTATGTATTGATACGGGCGACAGGTGCTTCGTGTGCGGGCGTGGTATTGGCTGCGTTGCCATGACACCATGGCTTGTAGATCCAAATAGTAAAGCCACACCATTCTGTACACCCCCCCCAACGTACCCAACTCCCCCAAGCACAGCGTTTGAGTTAAACTTTTAAGCACACAAATGGGCCTTAGAGAAGAGAGCCTGGTGTGGGATAAGGGTTCAAACAAGACCCACCCCCTCCTCTACCCTACTCTGTCAAAACTCCACAGACGAACAGGAGGAGGTCAGAAGGGAGGAGAACTGTGGAACGGCGTTTACCAGTGAACAACGTGCTGAGTGAGGACTGTCGCAAGACTACGCCTCTGGCCCCCTGCCCCTTCCTACTGCCCCTACAACACAGCACAGCGCCAGAGATCTCTCCAATCCACACGCCCCCTCCTGTCACATCCCTGGACTCATTCCTTAGCCATCTACTTTGGGGGCCAGCTGTCGCCTGCCTCACCCCAGGACCCTCCCCACCCCCCAACGGACAACATTCCTCTTCTACACTGGAGGGACAGACAGACGGAAACTTCTTCCAGCACTCCACACTGGTGAGCCACATTAATATTTCTATTTGTGTTTGCATAGGTGTGTACTTAATATGAGTTTGTATGAATGTGAATTTATGCTCACTCTCACTTTGACACAGCTTAATCTTTTAAGCGTCATGTTTACCATAATTTCATTTTTTAAACCCATTCTTTAACTTACTTTAAGCTCATTCTTTAACTTCTGCTCACAGGTTTGACCTCTGTCTTGAGGCTTAGAAAAAGTATTTAAGAATTATTAAGTTATTTTCAGAGGTGGAAAACCCCAGCCCCAGAAAGTAGAAGAACTATCATGGTATGTATCTACATATGCATGAAGCCAGCTGATTTCAATTAGTGCAACTCGTCAGACATGGAGCAACAAATACATGGTGATAGTTCTACTTTCTCAAGCTGAGTTTTCTCATGTCTGGTTACTTTTAAGTGGACCTGACACCCTCAGGTTTGTTTCATTGGCCGTTTTGAGTGTTTTGATTCCTTTTTTCTCATTAAATCACATTTAGAGGGACAGAATTTTCTTGTCTTATCATAATCCCATCGTGCTTTTATGGAAGCTGACAATCTCCACTCACCCAGCAGGAGAGAGAATTTTTGTTCAGTTTATCAGCTGCTCTGTTATAGCTAGCCAGGGGTTTCCCAAACACCAAGGAAAAAAAACACTACATTCATTTCTCCAACTGGACTCTATGGCAGAAACTGGCTTTGCATAACTATGCCATACAGTCACGCTGACAGACTCAGAGTGGATTTGGCTAGTCTTTGAATGACTGAACTAAAGAATCCAATTCTCCTTTGTGCTTTTCCAGAATTTCCTGTTTGAGGGTCCTTAGGGGATTTGCTTACCCGTAATGGAGATTAAGGCGTGACTTCACCATGGGGATTAAGACTCTACATTGTGCATGTATTTTTATGAATATTTCCATAACAACAATGCATCCACTCTCATTCCCTGTCTTTGGGTGGCTTGATTTATTCAAGAGATGTTTTGGGCCTATTTTCATGCTCTTTTACACTATTGACACGCTATAAAGAGACAATCTTGGGAATTTGTATAAATCTTCTGTCTTGTGATTTACTTGCTTCCATTAGAAATGGAAAATTGGGGAATTTGTGACACCACAACCTAAACACCAGAGTTATCTACTGTGTTGCTCTGAGGTTTTCAACCTGACACCATGCACGGAAAATCCTTTCAAGGCATTATCTATTATAAGGACTGACAAAGAGAATCAGTGCAAAAAACATCAATAACAATGTTTACCTCTTTGATCTAAGTTTGATCTGAGAGGATCATTCATCTTTCAGACTTTTAAAAGTTGATGATAGGGGCAGAATAGATGATAAAAATGTATCCTGTGCACATGAACAATACACAAATGTGTAGAGATACATTCCTTACTGCTTTGCATCAATTTGCAATCTTGCTATAATTATTATTGATCATTATGAGCTTAAAAACACAGCTAGCTTTTTAAAATATTAATGTGATGGAAAATTACATGAAGTTTAGAATATGACTATTTTTATGGTTTGAATTCATGGTTCAACAGTCAAAGAGAATATTACACTTTGTTTACAAAACTTTGTGTCATCAGTTTCTCACAAATGAAAGTTGACAGTTGCATGGCTGCAACAGTTTCATTCATAACTGCTGTACAAGTAACAGTAACAATGTAATACTGTCTTTTGCATCATTGCACCATGTCTCTGGATGGTCAAAACAAAAATAAAAAGAGTTAAGTGCAAACTTCCTGTGCACATGCTTTAGCTGAGAGGCTGTGCATGAGCTAAAACTCTATCTGCACTGAAAAATGTTGATGAAGGCTTTTGTGGTTTTGTATCTTGAACAACAAATACATCTTAAAAAAAAAAAAACCTTTCAGGATGTAACAGGTTTCATGGTGAAACAGTGTTAAAAATAATTTGTGGAAATATTTCTGGTCAAGTCTCATAATCTTTTCAATACATGTCTGACATGTACTGAAATAAAATCAGCATAGTTTTGCTCTTTCCAGTTTAAAGATGCCATTAAATTATTGTGAATACATCTGATAAACAGTATTTCATGCAAATATTACTAAACTACTTGAAATATCAAATGCAACAGGAGAGTAGCCACTGCACCTCACCCAAACCACAGAATCAAACAGCCTGATGAAGTGAAACACAATTTCAAGTTTAAACAGACCTCATTTGCAGACTACAGTGACTCAGATTGGCAAAAAATAGTATTAACTGATTATTATGTGTATTGATATAATTGGTGGTTTGCAAAGCAGTGTGTCTGTGTGTGTCTGACCAATCATAAAACATTTTCATCTTGACAGGAAATGGCCATATTAGCAGCTTTAATAAGGTGTGCTTCACAGGAAGAGAAGACAGCCTGCTGACAGCCATTTGGACACACTGGGGCTTATATGACTGATTGCTGATTGATCTGACTCGACCTGGTGCAAGGTGAAGTGTTTATCCATAACTGTTTTTCTACAGCGACATCCTTTGTTTAGTTGTTATTGACATTTATTTAAACTGATTGTTTGCATTGACAGTGAAGATGTAAAATAAGGATGCATACCACTTGTTGATTTTTTGGGTCTGAAAAAAATGTTGTTTTATGTACGTGTGCATGTGTGTGTGTGGGTGTACACACATTTACTTTTCCACTGCACTTGACATTTCCTGAATGTGTAAACACCCAGCTAAATTCCTCTATAAGTCCACTGTGTTGTGTTTCTTATGTATAAAAGAGCAAGATCAGAATTCCGAATAGCACAGCAATGTCTCAGACTGTGGGTGTATAAAGCCAGGGAGACAGCTGGATTCACACTAGGGCACTGGGTGACAAGGGGGTTCTTACGCAACTGACCCGGTGGTGAGGTGTAGCTACTGATCGACACAGTGAAACCATAGTCTGTTGGGTATTTTGGGGTGGGGTGGCAGGGGGCATCTCTTATTTATCCTGAAGACATCTGCGCATTCCCCTAGGGGACACTTGTCACTCCTGTTCACCAGCACCCCTGACACTGGTCCAGGAACACCCCCCCATCCTGAGCCTGCTGAAGGAGATACCATCATAATTGCCACGGCACATGTTCGCCATGACGATCGCGGGTTATGCGCAGTCATCAGAAAGCCCTACGGAGTGTGTGAAGACCCTCATATATCTACATGGCGGGTCCCCCAACCCCCACTCCCGGCACCTTGTCCAAACAGAGACAAGCTGTTTCGCTTGCGGAACATGTGGACATTCCTCAGGCTCATCTGCCTTACTGATCAGACACAAGTGGTATTAACACGTTCTGTGCAACATATAGAGACACAGACGAGCAAACATCGGGAAAAAAGCTATTACATTTATGTTATGCTATGTTGAATTGCTGTCTTTGAGTAAATCAATCTGACAAAAAATCTGTACAAACAAAGTTTGAACTGACAGCTCTTACAAGAAGGTTGTCAAATGCAGGGGGTCCTCGACTTACGAACGAGCTCCGTTTTCGACGCAAGTCAGAAATTATACCTTAATTATACCTAAGTTAACACCTTAAGTCACTAACACTGTGCACACAACACATGAAGGACATATAAAATACAGTTATTAAATTAAACAGTAATAATAAAAAAGAGAGAACAATTCCTTACCTTTATTTCTGTGGTCGTATTTACAAACTAAACCGCTTAGGTCGAAACTAGGTTTTTTTAAGTAATTTATGGGAGCGCGTCGTAACCACGAAACGACGTAACTCGAGACGGTCGTAACCCGAGGACCCCCTGTATACAGAAAAATATTCAGTGAGTGAGAAAACAAGCACAAATGGAGTTAAAAAGGCTTTTCAGGTTAGCATTTATGTCTTTCTTTATTTTTTTTCCTACCTTCAAGAAATGGAGTCCCCATCAACAGATTTCACTCCACTGCTCCTCAATCAGTCTGCAGAGACCTGTGGGGGAGAGACCATGCTGGAGAACGTGGTCTTTGGTGGCTACTACATCGTAGTGTTCCTCCTGGCTTTGAACGGTAACGGCCTGGCCTTGTGGATCTTCTCCCACCAGCGCAGTGCGTCCACCCCCACCAATGTCTTCCTCCTGCACCTGGCTGTGGCTGACCTCTCCTATGTGGTCATCCTGCCACTGCGTGCCTCCTACCACCTGACGGGGGGCCACTGGCCATTTGGGGAGGTCCCCTGCCGCCTGGCCGGTTACCTCTTCTATGTCAACATGTACGCGAGCCTCTACTTCCTGGCCTGCGTGGCGGGGGACCGATACCTGGCCGTGGTGCATGCCGTCAGGTCGCTGAAGCTGCGCCAGGCACGCCACGCCCACGTGCTCAGCTTTGCCCTCTGGGTCCTGGTGACCGTCTCCATGGCACCTCTGCTAGTCAGCCGGCAGACATCAACGGAGGCAGGGGGGACAACAGTATGCCGGCAGCTGTACCGGGAAAAGGCGTCGTGGATGGCACTCGTGTCGCTGGGCGTGGCCTTCACCCCGCCCTTCCTGGCCACGCTCACCTGCTACTTGTGCATTGCACGCAGCCTGAGGCAGGGGTCCAGGCTGGAGCCAGGGCTCAAACTCAAGGCCCTGCGCACCATCGGCCTGGTGCTGGTCATCTACGTGGTTTGCTTCCTGCCCTACCACGTCAGCCGCGCCACCTACATCCTGGGCTATGCCCACCCAAGCGTGTCCTGCTGGGTCCGGAGGGGCCTGATGCTGGGGAACCGCCTCACCTCCTCCCTCACCTGTCTGAATGGGGCGCTGGACCCGCTGGTCTACCTGTTTGGGGCAGAAAAGTTCCGGGGGAGCCTGAACAAGATTTTCCGCAGGGACGGGACAGGGGGCTCAGTCACCAACACCGGTTCAGCGAGCGTCAAATCTGAGTTCTGAGAAAGGGGGGGTTTTGGTGGGGGCACTCAAACCCCACTCCACTCAACACCCATTAACATCTCATCACTGGCTGTGACCTTCCTATTGGATGGGCACAGCTGTCACACAGTCTAGTCTTTGAAGACTATAAAACAAAACCCGATCTTTACTATTTTGCACACTAGTGAAGTGAGCATAGGGTATCATGACATCAAACAATGAGATGTCATTGTCAAACATCTGCATAATTCATAAGTCTGGTGATTTTGTTTCCTCAAATATTTTATTTGATACTCATATAATATTTTATGCATTTAAAGCTGTTATGTTAAGCTGTTATGGTTTCGCTTCAATTCCATTCCAGCTGTATTGTAGAGAGCTGGTCTTAGCTATCAAAAAATTATTGCAACTGTGTGCCTTGTACATAAACTTGCACTCAAGAAAATGTCTCAAGTAAGCTTAAATATACAGGTTATACAAGAATACTGGTATTAAATTGTTATAAAAGTAGATTTGTGACTGTAATTCTGCTGAGTGTTGCGGAGGGCAGGTTGTTGATAAAGAGTTAGACAGGGCTGGGGAGCTCACATGTGTACAGATGAAGGGCAGGATTTTGGAGCTGTGCTCCGCCCCTAAATGGAATTTCTAAGCATCATCACACAATCATGTGATCCCCAAGGAGTGAGGGGGCCCCGTCCTCCGTGCTTTTGTATACATTAGGTCTGTGTAACCTCTCACTCTGAACTACAACTATCTTTTGTTTTAGATCCTACTTTTTTATATTATTTTATTTCCTATGTTTGTACAAAATTTAAATAAAGTCATTAAAAACCCATTGCATGTTGGTGAGTGAGTTCCCATTACTGCTGAAAAAGCCGAATTGCCAGATGAACACTTGCATTTAACAGTGTGCCAGAGTTAAGGAGACATGTTCATTGAATACCAGCCAAAGTCTTTCAACTGCACTAATGCTGAGGGTTAACGAGGCTACAGACATCGACTCTGAAGGGCTGTACCATCCTGAAGTCACACAGCCTACTACACTAATGTTACAGTGCTTAGACATGAACACTCCTTGACTGGTAACTGTATTGGTTCTCTTTCTTTTGGACTAAGCGGAAGTAAGTTCTGATGGGGGATGAATTACCATGACACCCAAAATTGCTGGAGCTACATTTTACTGCCAAACACTATCAGAAATTACACAATGACTCTGCTCTGTAAGTGTGAATTCCAATCGGACACAATCTGATTAGGAAGAATTCTGCACCCAAAGGCTTAATTATAACGGTTACTGAGAAACATTGATGACTTCCTGTCACCACAACAGATGAGTCACAAAGGTTTGAAAATAAACTACTCTCTTCCAATCAAAAGCTGACAAGAAAGGACAGTGGCTGATTCAGATCAATGACCTATCAGATAAATGCTTGCAATATATTTTTGGTTAGTTAAGAGTTATTTAGCTGACACTTTTATCCTAGGTGACTTACAGTTGATTGGGCTAGCCAGGGGCCAAGCCCCCTGGGAGCAATATGGGGGTTAGGAGTCTTGCTCAAGGGCCCAACAGCAATGGTGTTCTTGCTGTGGCTGGACTGGGGCTTCAGCCTCCAACCTGTCCCAGTCATTTACCTTAGCCACTAGACTACAGGCTGCCCCATATTTTTGGTGAAATAATATTCTGACAACACCAGTAACCAGTTTCCAGCAGCAGCACTGGGGCAATCTTTCGAATGTGATTTTAGACCAGGCGCTCATTTGTTCAAAGATACGTTTTGTATTTTAAATCACTCAATGGAGTTAAACACATATTAAACACACAGTTGTATTCTGTGGCCTTTGTCCCATTATTGGCCTGTTGGCTGGTGTTTTTAAATCTGGGGGAGCAGCCTGATCATCTCATTTGATTTGAAGCATCATAAATTAGCATAATGTTGAGAAAGCATTTTTACCCCACTGGACAGGACACAAGCAAGGTAAATTAGACAAAGGAACAGCAGAGAATATGAGAGCCTGATAGGTGTACACAGTCTGGACTAAACAAGCTTATACTGCCCTCTGCTGACTGATCATAGTATCATTCTTAAGTTCAAGCACCTTGTTCCTGGATTTCAAGCAGACCTTCCCTTAAATAAGCCCAACATTCATAGCTTAGACTTAAAAATGGCTATAAATAACCAAAAAGAAAATTAAGCAATCTTTTTGCATAACCCTTGAAGCCTAATTATCATTTTAAAAAGGTACCAGACCCATTTGTTACAGGGCAAGTGGGGCTACTACCAAGCCTCACTTGACTTGGTTATAAAATTACAGTGCTGTAAGCCTGACAAAGTTGAAAACCAGATGTGTCCTCCCAGCTCTTGGGATTGTGAATTGCTAATAAACCACCAGTAAAGGTTTAATTCCCTGTGTCGGCAGGGCTCAGGTTGGATGCGATGATTCATAACAGCCAAACTGATGATTTGTAACAGGCTGGCTGAATCCTGTGAGAACCAATCAGCAATCAAGACAAGGAAATGGCCAAGCTTAACATTATCTGTCTATAAATCAAGACTTCACTCAAATGATGTTCATTTTCAGGGCCAGCTGTCCAGGCTACTCCACTGAATTTGCTTTATTTGTGATCAATTGGGTGAATTAACACAATGTTTTCAACTGCAGATGGTAATACTAACTTAAAAGAGTCCTTATTATACATTTCTAAGCACAATGGACATCCTTTGTACCAGCTAATTAGAAATGATAAAAGGCATACTATTTATACTCAAAATGCAGTACTAACTATATAGGATGAGATGTAACATGACTTCCAGTTACACAGCTATGCACATCCTTCCTACGGGATGTGAAATTCTGTATATACTAATACTCTGAAGTTAAAATACATCTGACAATTCACACGGTTTCATTTTAAAGAAGAAATTAAAAGGAAAGTAGAAAGTAACAGTTTCCCCATCATGGTAAGTGTAGTACCACATAAGGTCACAAGAGGGAGACATAAGAAAGGGTTTCAGTCTGGAGTCCACATGGTCACAACTGTAAGAGAATTATTCTGGCTGATTTTCCTATACTTCATTTTTTTATTGCAATATAGCCCTTCTCTGCTTCATGGGGTGTAAAAGATAGTTTATAAAAGATTGATGTTGAGATAAGATTCCCTTAAACTAACAGACTTTTGGATGTTTCATAGGGAGAGGATGAGAGAAAAGACATAATTAACCCATTAATCAAAATCAGGTTTTTGACATAAGTAAGTAAAGCCTATACTTCCCAGGCCTATGTGACAGTGAAAAATGTCCTATCCTCACCAGATATAGTTGCATAGTTTATTGTGACAAATACAGGCTTAGGAACGCTAAATGACATATCAATGAGTGAGTGACACCTGCCAACACAATAGAAATTAAATCACGAAAGAAGAATGATTGAGTTGCTTCTTTGAATCACATTCATCTGCTGGCCTATTTGTTGTATTTCACGGTTCCAAATCCAAACTAGTAACAAGCTACAGGCAACCTCTGAGACAGCACTTATAAGCAGATCTTCAGTGACAGTATACATCAGAGGTAAAGCACATTATATATCGAAGTTATAGGGGAATTTAATACCATTAAAATGAGAAATACTGACTGATCTATGCCTTCAGTGATATAATTGAATACCAGGGATTTTTTTCGTAGGGAACAGTGTTCTTCATCTTACATATACAGTTAGTTTTAAAAACTTTCATAACACGTATCTAATGTCATGGCAGTTAATGTAGCGAGGTTGCAGCATTATTCCAGGAAAATAACTTGTGTTATTTACACAGCTAATATGGATTTTGGGGTTGCAGGTGCGGAGTCGCTAAGAAGCAAAATGATACATTTCTCGTTATAAACTGGAGGTTGCAGGTCTTAAAGTTATATTCCAGAAATATGAATACATTACCGTAAGTGCAACATTTCTTTTTTAATCGGCTGCAGTGGCAGATTGATGACCATTTTTGTCACATAAAGGAATTTTGTAACATGTGGGCGTTAGTATGAGAGGCCACTGCCAACACTCAATTGGCCCGGAGACAGTTCTGCCGCGCGCACTGTTATGTAGGTCTAACGTATGCCCACACACACGCTCCCTGAGGCTTGACTGACAAGGGACCACAGCCAATCGTGGTCGAGTTGGGCGGAGACACGCGGGCGGCGAAAGAACGGCTTGTTAAAATTGTATCAAGATCGGACTTTACAATTACACAGTGGTCGGTCTGGTGGACGGGTGAATGTGATGAAAAAATGTACAGTGTCGCTTTGTTTGAATATATGATCAGGTGAGTGCTAAAACAGTTTTTTGTTTTCCTTTTATTGAAAGCCTTCTTGTTCTTGACAGTTGGGCACCGGTTGGAATTGCTTTGCCGAAGGCTATTGAAAATGCCTGACATCGTTTGCGAACATGCAACTGATAATTGGCAAACTGGGATTGTCACTAGGGAAGACTGAATCGCTAGTACAGTTTTTCGGATTGAGAACAGTTTAGTTATAAATGCATAAGAAGATCAAAATATATGTAACACCCATCATATCAAATGTACAATTAGCTGTACTTGAAACGAGAGTTTGGTCTTTTCTTTCGGCATATGCATGTCTGGTTATTTTTTTAATCATTAAATCAAAAAAGACCAGGCTTGATTTGACATGTTGGTATAGGCTGTGTTACCGTCATAGGCAACTGACAAGTAGGAGTAGGCTAGTCTAACTTGAGTTGATGCAAGCCAACCTATTCTATTGATGCTACATTGCCCTTTTTCGCCAACTCTTTCACGCCGACAGCTGAATTTCGATCTGTTTTCACGTTGTAATAAAACGCTTGAAAGTAACTGATTCTTTAGTAGTTGTATTAACTGCTGTCGGTATTCACGGGCTTCACTAAAAAGTTACTTACCAGCCTTTTAAAATGAATTTTGTTGTTCTCTATAATGTAACGCTAGCAAGTTTGAGGGATATTTTCATAAATATAAATACACACTGTTTTGGGCGGGTGTTGCTGTTATTATTCATAATTGTCCGTCGCACATGCGGTGATGTCTATCAACAATCTCTAAGGCTTCTCTTACAGTTGATATTCACTGGATGAGCGCTGGTTTCTCAGTATCATATTTAGGTATTTTAATGGGACATTTTAAAATACTTTCACTGCAGCCAGTGCTAACCTCAGCTATTAACAATTTGTTAACAAAAGAAAAAAAAAGCTAGCTGACTTAAAGCCGCAGGTGTTAGAGAAATCGTGGGTATTTGTCTCTGTGATGCATGGACAGTATGTGTTTGACAACAGCATCGCCTGAAAATTTATATTACAATGTCTAGTTGCACAAACGCATAAAACAAAAATAATTCTGTTAGTCGACAATCTCTTTTCACCCCATGAACTGCGCGCTTTAGGCAGCTCCAGGAGTAGAGTTGATGCGTTGTTAAAAAATGTATCGCGCAGGGGTGTACAGGGGAGCCTTTGTCATCTACTCAGCCAAGCTTGGACCCGGCAGGTACTTCTCAAATCAAACTAAAGCTCCCCAGCACCGAGAACAGAGCCATCTTCAAACATTAGATCACGTTTACTATTGTTAAGTGTCATCCTATGCAGAAATAATTAAACACAAGGGGAAAACGGACATTTGTATTTCAAGTTAGTCTTTTGAGCTGTTGCTATGTATGTGCTTGGACCCTTTTTGTTGTTTTGTTTTGATGGGCGCTAAAAAGCCATCTGGTGCATATATTTAATAAAGGATAACGCTAACATGGTCCGGTCCCTTTGCGTTAAAATATGTTTCGCAGTAAATTTCGGGATTTCGCTTTTTTCCTCTTCTCCTCATGCCCTTGTTTTAGTTATTAGTGCGAGACCTCTCCGTGGCGTCCCCTAGCAGCCCGGGGAAAATGAATTAATAAGGAGCTTCTGCTCTGAAGTACAGAGCCGATGGCAGCCTCGCCCTTGTGCCAACGAGGACATGGCAGGGCCGGGGGGCAGAGCTGGCAGGACTGCAGCCACAGTGGTCCAGTTCTCCGGCAGATGGGGCCTCCTGGCCGCCGGTTCACGGATGGGGTCGAGTGAGGTGTAAGGCAGTACGATTTAATTACTCCATAGTGGAAGTAGGTAATCTAATTCTGGGGATCTGGAATTCCGTATTGGGAATGTAAGCAGGTTTTCAGTACAGTCACGTTTTGCATCCTCTAAACTGTAACGAGCTGCTAACTGGAGCACAGAGCCTTAAATATCTCTCACAGTATCATCACTCAGATCAGTTGTTAGACAACAGATGCTTATGTGCTCTATAATGTGCAATATGGCAAATGAGTCCTTTAGAAACAGGATACATATTTAAGTCATTCAGTTACACACTGCCAGGTGAAATAAGTGTAACCCCTCTTACTAAAAGAGTGGACACCCATAATCACTGGAACAAAATCATTTGTTGAAAATTACATTTTCACTGACAGGAAAATGCACTGGGTTAAAATTGATTTAAAAACAAATTGTTGAAGATCATAAAAAATATGTTTTTAATGAAGGGGTCAGTTGTAACGAAAAGCAGCATACACAGTGGGTCCTCTGGACCCAGTCTGAGAATCTCTCCTCTAAATAGGGCTTCATTTGCATACAAGGTAAATGTATTCAAAGCTGAGCACATAACGGGATTTGGTGATGAGGGAATTCAGAATTAGGTACAGGTTTCTGGTAGGCTCCTGTCTTTTAGCCTGAAGCAACTGTACTTGGCAAGCAGAGCTTCAGCTAGCATCCAGACGGAAAGACTCAAAAATATCACGGTATAGTTTGTCACGATAGCTAAGGTCATCTGTCATGTAGTTTAACCATTAGGAAAGAAAAGTAGGTGTGCAGTAATACTTCTTCCAGGTGCTGTCAATGTAAAATTACATCTTTCTTAACTTGCTATTAAATCACAAAAACACAAGCAATTTCACACTAAAAAGCAAAGAGGCAGGAAATTGTCGTAGAGGCAGGGTATTTACTGTTGATCGAGGGACAGCAGTTCTGAGCCAGAAGTATCTGATTATCATTTTGGTAAAGAATTTGGACGATGGATTTTTGAGCTTTGGCAGTTGCTGTTGAAATGAATGTCCATTGTGACATTGTGAAGACATGGTGCACAGCACAGAGAAAAAGAGAAAGGGATGGAGGTAAAGAAAGTGGTAGGTCTGCATTGGATAAGGATCAGTCTGCTAATTTTCCAGTAATTTAGAATTCTCCAGTTTTTACATAAATGTTGTATCATGTTTTAAAGAGGCCTTGCAAAAAAGTTTAAGTATACTGTAAGTGCATGTTTTAACTTGGTCCTCAAAGTACACTTAAAATGCACCTTCAACTTTACATTCCCTTGTAAAAAAAAAAGTATGTTAAACATGTATTTTTATAGTATGTTCTAAATTTATATCTCGAAAGTAAAACAAAAGTGCTCTTAATCTACACAACCAAAGATTAAGTTAAAGAAGAAAGAATAGTTTTCTTCGGTATACTTTAAAAACAAACTTTTTATGTGCTGCTTTTTCTGTTTGGATTGTCATGGTATAACAGTTTAATCATAAAGTTTAGTCATGGTGTACTTTTTCATGTTTCTCGATACATTCTTCCTCAGCCACACTCATCTTTTCTCTTCTTGCTGTTCCATCTTAGTCAGTGGATCCTAACTGCTACAGTTATGCTTGATTAAAGCAGTGCATTATATAAAGTGTCAAATTACTGAAAGACTATCAAAAAGTACATGACTATATAGATATTGACCATAAAAAAACTGTATGTCTTATCAGAAGAAATACTGCACTCTGCTATGTCAACTGGTTCATCGTCACCCTGTGTCACAGAGCCTTGTGCCAGAGTGACTTAACAGTACCAATGGATGAATAAGGTATTATGACGTTGCAATGGGTGGAGCTACAGTTAATTGCCAATAATTTAATTTGTTTAAACTAGTCAAATATTTTTCTTCTTTACAAAAACACACAATGATTGGTTAAAGTCAGGAAGGTCACTGGTCACTGGCCTGAGGTCACAATGCATTGAATGGTAACATATGGCAGCTCCTCCCACTTTGTTATCATGATATCTCAGCCCCCCATCACCGCTGAACAAGCAAACTGCTCAGTGGGCACTCCCAGGCATGGCTGAACTCTAGTTTACCCTACAGATATATCACTCCGGTATAGATATAACCACTTCTCATGGGCCTTTAGGCCAAACTGCAGGCCTAGAGGGCTGCAGGGTCTGCTCTTTTATGCTTATTTCAGAAAATAGCACAGAACCAGAGACAATTTAAGTAATTGGTTGTGGCTATCTTGGTTTCACGGCTTGAGGGCACACTTTTGCAGTATTATTTCCTTGAACACATCACTGAATAACCACTCAATTATTTGTAATGATCCACTGGCAGTCTATGCCAGTCCACATACGAGGTGAGACTCAGTCGTCTCAAACCATACACAGATTAACAGAACTCCACTCAAAAGCAAGCCAATGAGTGACAGTGGTTTATGCTGATATGAGTATATTAAATACTTTATGCATTTTGGGTGGAAAAATAAAATCATCTTTGATTTGGACACCTTTGCCATTGGCCTTGTTGGAACACACCACAGCCTAAACAGACTGCCATGGTTATGGCTGGCATAGTATTATGGTGTGCCACATATGGCTATCCAGTGGCTGTAACTGGAGAACAGTATTTTTCACTTCCTGATGAGGTCCTAGGGTTCTGTTTTGATGGTCCAAGCTCATGGCATAATGATTAAAAAGGGCACATCATACTGAATAATTGGTTGATCTTTTTTAAAGTTCGGACTTGTGTGATATCCATGTCAGTCAAAGTCCATTTTTTTGCAGTTTGGACTGTCACCATTATATAAATATGATTGTGAAATTGATGCTGCACAGTTTTAAAATAAACACAGTAGCAATTACTCATGAGAACATATGAGTTCATGACAAGTACAGACCATTCAGCCCCGCTTGGCTCATCATTTATCTACAGTCTTGAGAGAATCCATCACTGTGTCAGGCCAGGACTGGAATGCTATTTAAAAGACAACCCAGCCAGTAGTCTACATTCCAGTATTTCTGAACAAAATTGGATTTGCCTGCAGGTAATCAGTAAGTACCAGAAAAGGCAGTCACAGACCAGAGCTAAAACTGGATGTGGCACTTCTCACTCTAGGTAATGTGCTCTGTTTTAATCATTGTGCAGCGAGTTTGGGCCATTAAGATAGAGGTGTTGGTGTTGATGCTGTGGTGACATTGACTTGGGGCTGCCGTGTGAGTAGAGGGTTGGGGAGAAGGAGGAACAGGAGGGAAAGCAGGCTCCTGTCTGCTCTTACCTGCCTAATCACGGCAACCCCGTGGCGCTCTGTGCCGTGTGCGGCTGCTCTACCGCACCTGCGACAAGGGGCGTCCCACCTGATGCCACTGTCAGGATAGCGTCAGTCGCCTGGAACGAGATACAGGAAAGAGGAGAACGGCCTTTCACAGAGGCCCTTTGTCACCTCACAAAATTACCTGATTGGCCTGCGGCTGTCTTTCTCACCTTCTGTATCGCTGTGTCACTTTGGCTTGTTCGCTTTTTGTTTCTGCCGGTGTTCCTTTTTGTTTTCTGCTTGTCTGTTGTCATGTCTCTCTCTCTGTCTTTCTCTCTCGTTGCATCCCCCTCTCCTCCACCCCTCCGCACTGTCACTGCCAATGACAGATGGGACAGCGAAGAATTGAACAGGCTGTTAATAATCGATGCTTGGCTGTGCTGTTATTTTCCCCCGTTTGTCCTATATTTCTTCTGCAGGAGGCTGAACTGGTCCTAAATCTGTGTGTGTGTTTGCATACATGCACTGGTGTGTCTGTGTGGATATGTGCATTTGTGTTTTGTATGCATGAACCTGAGCCTTTGTGTGTTACCTGATTGTCTGTGTGACGATATAGAGCAATGTGTGTGTTTTTCATGCGTTTTTGTCTGATGTGTGTAGAGCTATGTGCCTGTGTATGAGTGCGCGTATTCATATGCACTACGTAGAATGTGTTTTTGCATATGTACAGGTTTGTGCGTGTGTGCCTAGGGGCGGCCGGGTGACAGAGCATGCCCAGAGAGGAGCGTCTGTCAGGGACCGTGCTCCAGTCCCTACAGCCCTGCCAGAGAGGGGGCGCAGGGAGTACCCCTGAGGACTGGGACAGGGTCCCTCTGAGCGCTCTTTTTCCATACTGACCATCTGTTTGCCGCTAGCTGTTTGTTTCCTCCGTCAATATGGCCCAACTGTACTACTGTACTCACTCACACCCCATGGTCTGTGTGCAACCACGAATGATCTGGGCTTTCCTCACTCCCAGAGGACCTCTTAATCAGTCAATATTCAGGGAATACCAAGTAAATGCATTGATGAGAAGTTCCTTTGGCTTATATACATATATAGGTACACACACATTGCGTGTTTGTGCTCTCATAATGTATAATGTGAACAAGACACAGATGAACAAACTGTCCAACCTCTTTTGCCTTCATATTTTTTCAGTTTAACACCCAAAGACAGACCACTGTGTTCTCTGTCCATGTTGTGAGCATCTCTCGGTCTCTGTCTCTCTCTCTCTCTCACACACACACACACACACACACACACACACACACACACACACACACTTGCCTGGGGGCGGGCATTAAAGCCAAGGGCTAATGTAAATTACTCTATCACGTCCCTTTGTGGTTCAGTCTCTCCCACCCACCGACAGGTGCCAAAGATTACCCCGTCTGAACCTCCTCCTCCAGACTTTTAACAACGAGAGCGTTGAAAAGTGTATTTTACACAGGGTCTGATTTATGTTATTGTGCTTTTTGGAAGTACATGCAGTAATGAACTTGTTTTCTTTTTTGTGAAAGATAATTCTTTCTATTTTTGTGCTGTACTTTCTCTCTGTGAAATGTTATTTCCATGAAATGTTTATTGCAATCTGAGTGTTCCATTGCAGACTAATGATGTGGAAGATTCCCTAGAGTTGGGCTGTGTGTGACCATTAATGCTTCCAACTTATGAGAAATGCAACAAAAAAGATTTTAAAAATATAATTAATAATAATAATATTAATAACAATGATAATCATCATCATGCCAAAGATCACTATACAAACTATAATCAAATCAATCAATCACCATTCAAATACAGAGACACTGACATAAATCATATTATTATTACTATTATGCAAGGTCTGTCTGTTGCCCTCTGTCCCTGCTCAGCTCAGCTCTGTGGGTGTGTAATGGTGGCTCAGGGCTCAGGTATTTACAGTATTAAATCAATGCTGTGGCTCACCAGATGGGGTCTTTAGGGGCCCTCAGCAGTGTCCCTGAGAATCTGTCACCAGCATTACAACTGAGAATCAGTATCTCACAGGTGCCTCTCTGGGTACCGCTTCCTCAAAATGGGGTTTTAATGTGTTACCATGAGTCCCAGGGCTATTTTCAACTGCTGCTTCCTTAAGTGCGACACAAGATGGATGTCTTTTTTTTCAAATGCTTTTCCCCTTTCTCTCACCCATCTGGAATGCCCAACTGTATTCAGATGCAGCGGTTGTCACTGAAAACAGTCTCCCCCGAAACATGCCATTTCAGCTGAGCTGTCAACTGCCAATTTGCTTCATTCTGTGGTCAGAAAGTTCAGCGTGCAAAGATGTGAGTTAGAGGAAGATGTGTCATGGGCTGCATTGTGCTAGCAAACTGTGGGTACCTGGCTGACCAGTAGAGATAGATAGAGAGCAGTGAGACACAACTTCCCAGCTGACTGAATCCCTCCCTCCCTGAGTGACGCTACGGACAATAAGCTGTTGCCCCACGGAGATGGCAGACAAATTTGGCAGGGCTCAGACTCATTACCATACCACGGGTACACCAACCACAGACTGAAGAACTGCTTTAAAAGATGCTGAATTTCATACTACTGAGCAACTCAGTAGTATGAAATTCATTTCCATGAAAGAAGAGTGAGGTTCACAGAACACAGGTGTCATTCTGAAAGGTTCTGTCATCTATGGTGAAGTTTGCAAGTCCTGGCCAAAGGCTGTTAGGATCTCAGTGAAAGCTTCTTAATTAATCAGGTAAAAACCTTTGCTTTCTGAAAGAATGAAAGTTCATGCCCAGGCTTTGTGCACCGCATGATTTTGAAGGTGGGCAGGGCGCCCTCTTTTGTAAAGTGATGCACAAATGAATATTGGCATTCACTGTTAACGATTTAGTAAACTCCAGCTGCTTAAATGGTGAGGATGTGAACCACAAAACACGTCTTCCAAAGAAGTTTCTGTTCCTCCACTTAGTTGAAGCACTACCATTAAACACTACCCCCTATCCAAAAAAAATTGCTCAACCACAGAAAAGGCAGTTTCTCTCTATCTAAACGTCGCATCCATCTTTCCCTTCTGCACTAAAACTATAGGACATTGACAGATGAAAGCAATATGGCAGAAACCTTACCTGGTCAATCATCCATCTGTTCGGATCACTGAAGAAGGAGAGAGAGAGCGTGGAAGCTTGCTGCTTGTGGATATTAGGACAGGGCCTTGGTGTCCTCATTTGGGAGTTCCATTCAGGGGGGTGTAAGTTAACGTCCGGGTTGGAGGGGGTGGGTGGGACACTGTGTCCTGTCTATGAAAGATTCTATGCAAGGAGAAGCCCGCAGGAAGCACAACAAGGACGGGCGGTTTTGCTGAGCCTCCAGCCTCAGCAGGGTTCTGTGGTCTCAGGAGTTCAGGAAGGACTGGCCATGGCTGTGTATTCCTCTGCCTCCTGAACTCTGTTTGCTCTGCTCAACAGGTCGAGCTATTTGTAGCAATTAGTGTTCAGAGTTGCTTGTAGTGATTAATGCTTGTAGTTGTTTGTAGCGATTAGTGATTGCAACCGTGTCAGGCTAGTAGTGATTCAGGTTTGTCAGTAGCCATTAGTAATTACTTTGGTCTGTTACTTTTAGCGATTAGAGTGGTGGTCTGTACGAATCTGTGATTTATTGCATTTATTGAAAGTTTAATTCATGATTAGGGTTGTTGGTAATATATAGAGACTATGTTTGTCACTGATGGTTAGTTATTGGAGCTGTCAGTAGCAATCAGTAATTTGATTGGTCTGTAGGAATTATAGATCAAGGGAGTCTGTAGCGATTGCTGATTACCATTGTTCTTTTTGATGAATGATTAGCAATCTCTGGCAATTAATTATTGGAGCTCTCTGTGGTGAATGGTGATTATAGCTGAGTTTCGGCACCTTTACAAAGACTCCTCAGTGGCAGGTTGTCTGGAGAGGAGGGGAGCTGTCCATCTCTTGTGAGTGCTCTTTTCCCTGCACCTCCCCCCTCCCCCCACCCCGCCTTCACATACCGTGCATTAGGAGCGATGGAGTGCTCAGTGCCGCCACCACCGCCGCCATTCAAGGACGAATCGCTGCGGCGCGAGGGAGTGGGAGGGGAGAATCGATGCTGCCAGCAGGGCGCCATGCGCCGTTGTTGCGAGCGTCTACCTCAGGGTCCAGAAAGCTGAAAAGCTGAAGATGTGACTCACTGTTGATAAAGAGATGGGGAATTAGTCACTTTCTAACGTCACCAGTTGATGCGTGTGTGTACACTGTGGGCGGGCATGTGTCTGTGGGTGTGTGTGAGGTTTCTTAGTGAGTTTTCTTTGTCCACAGAGTGGTTCAGGGAGACAAAGAGAGCAGTGTGTGTGTGTGTGTGTGTGTGTGTGTGTGTGAGAGAGAGAGAGTGTGTAAGTAGAAAGGGTGTGTGTGTAAGTGTGGAATTGAGTGCCTCCCTGTCTTACTTCCAGGAGACTGCCTTGCAGTGTGGGACTGTAGCCCGGCCCTTATGTTATTTGTGTCTGCATTTGAGTCTGTCCTGTCTCTGTTTATCTCTCCCTGCCTTTTCTCTCCTCCTTGCGTACCTCAGCACCTCCTGCTGCCTATCTCTGTATCTTCCCCTCCCTCTCTCTGTTCGTCTCCACCTGCATGTCATTTTCTGAGCTGAGTAACTTTCCCTCTCTCTTTCTCTCGGATGACAGATGAGAGGAGAGGTGTGTGGGTGGTAGTGCTGGAGCCCGGTAGTCAGAGCTCGTACCTCCACGCAAGCTGCGCAACGCTAATGAGGCAAAACGAGTCCTTCTTCCCAGCTTTGCTTTCCCCTCCTCATTTCTCCCCTCCTCCGTCTCTCCTCCCCATCACTTCCACTCTCGTCCTGAGTGCTTCTATAATTTCGTTGCTCTAGTCTTTAGACGCAGGGGGATGATAGGTACCGTGGGTAAAAGTCTCTTTTGTTTAATGTACATGGCTTCACTGCTCTGCAGTGTTACATATTTTTATGGCGTTTGCTTCTGCTGTTGTCCTGAACACTCTTGCTAAAGAGGCTATGGTTACATATGAAAGCAAACAGGCAGTACAGAGAAAGCTTGTGCCATGTCACACTGAAGCTTTAGCTCTATTCAAACTGTACTGTAGCAGTGGCACTCAATCGCTCAGTCAAGGCTTCCACTGACCTTTCAAACGCATGTCCTTCCAATCAGTCAATATGTCAATCAACCAGTCAACCCTTGTGTTTGTATTGTACGGCCCTGCAGTCTTCGTGATAGACAGTGCAGGGGGAAATCAGGGAATTCAGAGCCACACTGAGATAACTCACATCCTGTGGTTGTGGGGTCCTATATGAGGCATACCAATGGGAAGTAATATAGGCATTTGTGAAGTGTGAAGAATCCTGCTGCACAGAGCAGCATTGGACTTTCCTGGTACTGCCTACGCCCACCAGTATTGCATTTGTCTATAAATAAACTCTGGGGTTAAATGACCGCAAGTTCAGTTCTCGGATGAACTTGATGCTGGAAGAAAGAACTAGTGCTTGTGTTGTTCTTATTTCTGTTCTGAAGAAGTCCCAACACAAATATCAAAAGCTGCATAAGTCGATCCAGGATATAGCTTGGGAGGGTTGGGTAGGCTAAAAGCAGTGCATATCGACCATACAAGCTCTTCAGCAAGGTGTTTGGTGATACCCAGATGAAGTTGTACATGGTCGATGCACATTGACTGAATGTTTTTTTGTTTTGTTTTAATTCTTATTGTTAACGTAAAATGCTGTGTTTAAAAGATTATTTTGTTGTAAGTAGCAGTACAGTGCTGGGGGTCTGGATGTTTTCTCTATGGAAACACCTGTGTTGTACCTCAGGTGTAGCGGAGGACCGGCTTGGAGAGGGCTCTCTGAGCCGTGGTGTGACTCATTAGCTTGATGGACACTGTGGCGCTGTGTCAGACAGCCAAGTGGAACTGAAATGGAATTTCTCCAAAAGTTTCAGCAGGAACGGGCCCTGATGCATTTTCCCCCTTTCTTTTCTTCCTTTCAGATCTCAGTAAAAGCCTCGGAACAAAATGGCGTTCTTCAAAAACAACTTCTGGGTAAGTACCTAAGTTTTGGTTATTGACTCTATCATTTGGGATTTCCTCTTTTTGAACTGCAGAAAGCTGAAGCAGTCACCGTGTGGAGAAACATGGATCCCGTTCATGGTAGCAGGCAGAGGTCTGTTTGAGCCAGAATGAATCGTTGTTGTAGTTGTAAGGCAGTGTGTCGTGTTACACACAGTGTGAGATTTATTAGGACCGTCGTCCACTGGTGTCTGTCACTTCTCCTCATTCCTCTTAAAGCCCTCAGAGCCCAGCTCATGGTGCTCATGGAGACATCCCAGCAGCACAAGTGATGAATTTGAAAAACTGCTTCCGTGGGTCTCTGGGAATACCAACCCAGTAGGAAGCATTTGGTTGGATTTATCCAGCCCCATCAATCTTTTTTTTTTTTTTTTATAATTTATAATACATTTTTGGCTGGATAGTCTGTTTCACACACACACACACACACACACACACACACACACACACACACACACACACACACACACACACACACACACACACACACACACACACACACAATCTCACACTGAAACACAGACATTCACACTCACTCCCACACACATGGATTCAGAAGAACAGTGTTCAAAAGTAAGTCATGGCACAGTCCGAGGTGCTCCAATGGGACTACACAGGCAGATAAAGTGCCTGAGAGTCAAACGTTAAACAGACAGAGAGAGGGAGAGGTAGAAGCAGACGTGTTGAGAGCGTGAGTGGCAGAGAGAGGGATGGGGAGGTTGTGGGGCCAGGCTCTTCTCGCATACAAAGGGGCAACATTGTGAGACACTCCTGCTTTGTTTTCGATCTGTATTGTAAGCGTGCCCCCCTCCCCCGCCCCACACCCTCCCCTCTCTGCCAGGGGGCAGCCCTCCCGAGCACGCAGGTACCTGGATGAAGCAGGGGCCAGGCTTCTGTCTCGGGGCTCCTGGGGGCCCGCTCGGCATTCTGGAGCGTCAGCACACCTGGCCAGGCTATTTTCAGGCCTGTCCTACATTAGCAGGCCAGCTGGCATACAGAACCAGGCCCGCTGGGGAAAAGCTGCCAGGGTAGCAGGGCCACAGGCCACGGACAGGAGCTCCGCATTCAAAATGCGCCAGCACTGAGAGCCTGGGAGACGCCAGCAATCTGCAGGCACTAAGCACCGTTTCCACAGGGAATGACAGCAAAACATTAATACTGTATTTATTGTTTAACATCCTATATTTTACTTTAATGATTTTATATCTATTACTTTTATAGCCATTCAATGATAAATTAAAAAGTAATATCTAATTGTAGTCTTTTAGTAGTATGCATACTGGAGTGTTTTTTTTTCATTACATATACCTGTGATAAAAACACTCCTATTCTTCCAGTCATAGACTATCTACAGCAGTGACTTATAAGACGTGATTTTATTTGTGGTGTGTAATGTGTAATAAATCTTAAAGTGGTCTGATGGATGGCCATTGTTATTTTTACAGCTCATTTTATAACTATTGATGTAGCTGTAAATAATGTAGAACCTTTGATTTGTTAGAATTGAGGTGTTTTTGGCATTTTTATAGTTAATTGTAGCAGTTGTGTTTGCTGCAGGGGGAAATGTACCTTTGCCAGCTGATTCTCATGGTTTGTGGTGTTTTGCTGAAAATCCCAGAGTGGATCCGCCGCGTGATTGTGTGGTTCTGGTGTTTTCCGGGTGCTCCGGTCGCCTGGCAGTGTGACACAGTGACCGCCGACACAACCTCATGATGCGGCAGATTCTCATCGCCCCGGTGAGCTGATTCAGCCAGGCCTGCGATTCAGCTGGGCTGACAGACAGCACTCAGTCTCACTCACACACACACACACACACACACACACACACACACACACGCATACACTCACTCACACACACACACGCATACACTAACTCACACACACAGCTCTCAGTCACTCCCTCCCTCACACACACACACACACACACACACACACACACACACACACACACACACACACATTCTCTCTGACACACGCACACACACACACACCCCTCACAAACTCCTAGCTGTCAGTCTAACACTCATAAACACCAGGACTTCCCATATTTAAATAAATCCCTGCATGCATTAGCACATGGATACAAATCAGCTTTCTGTTATTAATTAAATAATAAAATCTACAACCTTTTTTTTTTTTTTTGCCTCCAGAAATCTTTACCCCAGCAACAGCCCCATCTTACACATGTGGATTAGGCCTGGGTCACATCTGTCAGTAACAGATTGGCACACACAAGGCGGTTTGAGCCCAAAACTGATGGCTGGGGCAGAGCTGATCCCTCTGCGACAGGAGCCAGGCCCGCACGCTGCCAGTAATCTGCTAATGTATCCGTGGCTGCAGAGAGAGCCAGCGGCTCCCGCCTCCATTGTGCTCCAGAGCGCTGCGGCCTTCACACCGTTTTTGATGAGCTGGCCCAGCTCAGATTTGGGAGCCATGACGGGTGAATAAAAAGCGGGGGCACAGAGACACGGCATTGCTGTAGTCACAGAGACGGCCTTGGTTTGCGCCCGCTGTGTGTTTGGTGGTTGGGGGGGCAGGGGGTGTAGGACATGGGTAGGCATGCAGGTTGAAATTTTTCTGTCATTTACCACATCTGTGGGGGGTAGACAAACAAGCACAATAACAACAAAATGTAATATACTTCAGCTGCATATTAATGTTTCTAGAGCAAGGCAAACTCTTTTCAGACATGTTTTTTTGACAGTTTTAAGCTTACATTCCATAAAAGGTATAACATTTCCCCTATGACGGTACTGGTTCACACAGACCGATCGATTCTGATGTGGTACAGATGGAAGTGGATTAGAAGCACTGGGATCCAGTTCTGCAGAAGATAAAAGATGAAATAAAGACTGCAGTTCAGTGAGCAGTGAGTGGGGTAGTAAGTGGGAGGGTAACCGATGCCTCTGTGGGGGGTTATTCCCCCTACCCCACACCCCACCCCACCCCAGCAATAGCTCGACAGCAAGACTGGCTGCTCACTGGTGGTCATGTGACTCCCTCAGCTTTTGTGATGCAGGCATCCAATTGCACAGGGAGAGAGATGCATGGGGCCAGAGGGACAAAGCCTCCCCTCGCCTTTTTTCACGGGTGTGCGTGTGTGTGTGAGACAGCAAACTGTCGTGGTCTTCATTCTGCTCATTATGTGGAGTAATATTGGTTTGGTCCCCTCCATCCATTAAGGGATGCTGCATCTTTGAGTGTTTGGATATAACAGAAATGTCCTCCAGCAGAGATCTGAACTCTTTGGGACACTTGTATTCCTGTGTTCCTGGCAGTGCTTACATGAAGTAACCTGAAGGGGACATCCTCATTCAGTCCTTACTTTTATATGCTGGATAATTTTTTACTTATTTTCCTGTGCTCCGGCCACACTATTTCCACCTGTTTTTCCAGGGTTTAAATGAATGATTTCTCTGTGGTCACAGATGTCTAAGCAATGATCAAAACACTTGTAATCAGTGTACAGTGTCACTGGAAATACCAGCCAGTTTGAATATACAGTTTATATATCTCAGCTGATACTTGGTGAGCATTCTGGCACAAAATGGCTGCCATATATCACCTAGGAGGGAGTTTTCAGGCACAACATGGCTGCCATGTGTCACCCAAGCTTGCACAGACATGAGTCAGAGGATGACATTTCACATGCAGTTTTATGCAGGCAGTGGGTGCCCAGATGACCAGCAGTGGTCGCTAGAGAGCAGTTAGACATCGGCACACCTGCAGAATGCGTCCCCTTCCCTGGGTGATGGAACGGCCAATCACAGTCAGCACTGACATGGGATACATTACACACCAGCAAGGAGGACGGGCCCAATCTCCCCCGAGACATTGCTTTAACAGGATGAGCCACCCAGCAACCCTGAATACATGTTTTTCAATGCAGAACTGACAAACTTCTCCTCAGCCAATTATAAATCCTTTATTTTAACAGTGCCGTCACTTACTGAGCCCATCAAATAACATTCAGCAGAAATATCGTGTCAGCTTTTTCATTTAACGACCAGCATATTAATTTTGCAGACTTTTTACATTTGACTGAAATAAAATGGGTTTCTCCAAAGTGGACATTTGTTGTTTTTACGGTGGGCCTGGCAGTGGAGGTGGAGAAGAGCACTGCTGGCACGTGCGAGGCGGGGAATTTGTGGGAATAATTCGAGGAGTGGCAATTAATTTCAGCTCGGAGAGCGAACGACCAACTGCTGTGACCAACTGCCACGAGCCGTTACAGCAGTCACACCAGAGCCCTAATCCTCCCTCCCTTTTCTGCTTCCACTCACATATTCCCCCTTTTCCTTCTATTTTTCTTTGACCAGCATAGCAGATTACCTGCTCTGTTCCTTCGGCCTGTGGACAGTTCTTCCTCTTGTTCTTCCACTGAATGCAGTGGGGGAGGCTGGGGGAGGGCAATGAAATATGCTGTTTGTACATGAGTCATCTCCATCAAAACTGAATGCGCTTGGCAACTTCATTCACAGCACGTTCACTGTGCTAAGTCGCAATGTGAGACCTGTATCAATGTCTACATCAGTAATTTAGGAGATTGAAATTAATACTCCACCCTCCTGCAGTTTAAATGGACTGCCTGTTTAAAACGAGGGAGGTATTTCAATTTAAATTTGGAAACACACCAGTTCTTACATTTTCAGCTCAGATTTGACAGTCAAAACCTGTCGTCCAATGATGAATACAGTGGTACTATACTGAACAACTGAGGCAGCGTATATGTGAAAACCAATATTTGCATCATGTCTGTATCAGATCAAAGTTTTTCCTAGCAGTTATACAAATACTCATAGTAGCCACTTAACTGTCACATTCTCCTTTTGTGGAATTGACAGCACATAGGTTTGAACGATACATGACTGTATGATATGCACAGTTCTGACTGTTGCACCATGAGTGCAGACCAGTGGCGGCTGGCAAGCTCAAAACTTTATCTTCCTTTATTAACACTAAAACAGTTAATTAACGGAGTAATCTACACCAATTGATGTAAATGGAGTAAATGGTTTCTAGTTTATTTTGTAACAGTAACCTAATACTTTTCTTTCCTAACGCGTGCAGTATTTGCTATGCCTACATATTATTGAAGGCAAATTTATGCTTTACAGATGTTGACAGATTAAAAACGTCAATGGATATAGCAAACATAACTCTAGTTTACAAAGAACAGCAGTTCTATTTCAAAATGAAATTGGTAACCATTTACTCTATTTACATCAGCTGGTGTTGATTACTCTGAATAGTTTGTATAATCATTAATCAAGGAGGATAAATGGGAACAGGTTGAAAGTAATGATTGGCTTAAAGGTAAAGTTTGTTCCTTCCCTGTTTCTAGCTCACCAGCTGGAACTGGTGCAGACCATAAACATGGAGTCTTTAACATTTAGGGTCTTTTAAATAAATGAATCTCCCTGCAAGGTTCATTTCTTGCAGTTGAAACGTCCTCTGATTATACTCCTGGGATATGGAAAAAAGCATTATAGATGGACATATTCAAATATCCATCTGTTAAAAAATGTTCTGGTCGTTTCACTTAGCAGTGGCAGTTTAGCCCACCTGACTCACTGTGATGTTTTAGTGATGTATTATAAACTGAGCTTAGAAATGGTGTTGCTTAATTATCCATGTTCAATAATTGAATAAATGTCAAGTTTCTGATTTCCTGTTATTATTGATTTCCTATATGCCATGAAGTATCATCTAGCATATTACAGATATGTATATATACAAATGCATCCTGTTTGTTAGGTCAATGAGCAAATGAAGGGGAGTTTTCCAAGTAGTTGGGCATGCCATATGCCATCACTCCCTGGTTCTGCTTTGTTAGTATCTTTTCAGGTGGAATGAGGAAGTAAGGTCAGAGTGGGCTCGGAAGAGGTCAACAGCAACACACTTTCAGGTGCAAAAGAGTAATGTGGTGGCTGTCTTCCTGGAATATGATTAAAGGCCCTAAACATAGGCATAAAAGGGCAAATTACTATAAAAAAAAAAACCCGCACAGTTTTTAGTCTGGTTTCTGCAGGTGCAGCTGCCGCAAGAGGGGGAGATGAAGGCCTGTCTCTTTGGAGACACCTCTATTGTCCTGTAATTGTAATTATGTAAATTACTTCCTCAGAGATGAGAGGAAGACGCGCTGTGCCGCAGCCTGCATGCTCAGGCTCTGTCAGGCTCTGTACCGTCCTCTGAGGCAGGGAGCTCCGGTTGGCCATTAGCAAGAGTGCCAGGGCCCAGAACTGGCAGCCAAGCCGGGAGGCCCTTCATTACAGAGAGGGGAGCTCGGCGTCATGACAGACAGTCGCGAATTAGATAAATGAAAGAGAAGGAGATCAGCCCACTTTCCTCCCGGATGAAGAGGACAGTCTTGCCCCCTGTGTAACATGCTCCCAAGGTGAGAGGAGAGATTTGGGTGTTTTACGGGAGGTGACAGTGATAAAATGAGTAGAAGGAGGGAGAATTCAGGGAGGATGTTAAAGAAGGAGGCTGCTTGGGGTCTACATTCGTGAACGTGCTGGTTTCGCCGTACTGCCAGTCCCTGCAAGTGTACTGCTGACTGCAGCTTCTCTCAAACTCGGAGGCCATTAATCACCATGGTGATGGCCACAGGAGCAAGGCGGCGGGATCCTGAGCGTGTAGTCTTATGCAGGTGGATTTAATTAACGGAGGACTGACAAAATGGGTCAGGGAGATCACTCCAATGCACGATCATGTTATGGACACATGAGGAAAAAGCAGTCTTAAGTTGTCATTCTTGAATTTTAATGACAAAGCTAAACTAAACTGTCAGATCGCATAACAGATTTAATAATTCGGAGCAAAAGTTTCAGAATCCAGAAACAGACATCCCTCACTGTTCACTCGTAGTGCACACTGAGTCATTTATTCAGCAGGAGGCCCCTCTCTGGTGTAATTCTTTTCACAAAGAATTATTTTAATGATTTCGATCCTGACGGGGTTTTTTTGATGGAGTGAGGACACAACACCTGTACATGATACTGATAATCAGATGTCAAAACGCGATAAGGATGGCCCTATTAATCTTAAAGATCACCCTTTTCCCATGTACCTCCCCTCAGAGATTGCATGACCATGATCAAAGACAATGCACCTTTTTTAACGTACATAGTTTCAGGTAGTTAACTCCACATTCGTCAGTAACTCAATCTATTCCGTCCCATTTCCCGGGCTGATTCCCAGTGGAGTGGTGAATGGGGGAGGCCCTCTGTCATGAGGAGGAACTGCAGGTGTGTTCGCTGGCTGCAGCAGAGGACTCCTCATTATGATAACAGATTATCTTTACATCGCGATTTTCATGATCTCAAACCACTTTAGGGATGGAACACTAAAATTAGGCAAACACAGGCATGCCATATGGGCTTGCTGTAGGTGTTTCTCTCCCCTTTTTTTGGAAATGCAAACAACTGTGTTCCCCTCTCCCTTTCATGACAAATGTGTGATTTTGGTTAACTTTTTCAGCAGACAGCAGCGCATTGTTTTTATGTACTACAATATGGTGGCGTCCGATGTCCACCAACGGATTTCACAATGAAAACATTAACATTTACATTTTGGGCATTCAGCAGACTCCCTAATCCAGAGTGATTTACACTGCTCACATTTTCACACCCGATTTATACAGACTGACATTCATTTTAACCTGCAGCTTCTGAGTTACAGGTTCATCAAACATGAGTTATATCATACATCTCTGCTGAAAACCCACATTCAATGCACCATAGATGTTTGTAGACAGTAGTATATAAAGGCATTGCCAACCTGGTTGATGCACAGCAGCCATTTTGCTCCAGGACATTCAAATACATAATGTGATGTGAAGAGAGCCAAAATTGTGAAGCCACTTTCAAGCAGTTGGATTCCACGATGTGCCCACCTCACGTGGCTTCCTGGGTCTGAACTGAAAAGAAAGGTGAAAAGAAAAAAACCCCATCAGACCCTTCAAGCTGGTTAAAAATAAAATAAAAAAACAAAAAGCCCCTTGCACCAGGGTTATCCATCTGGACTCTACAGAGTATCCAGCACTGCATCAAGCCTGGGCTTGAACACAAAGGTCTCTGCTTCTTCACAATGAGACGAGTGACTTTAACCAGCATACAGTTCACCTTGGTCTTTCCAGAACAATGTGGACTCCTGGCCAGTTCAGACTGAACTCAAATGTTCAGTTGCACCCCAAGTATTTGTGTTTGTTCAATGGACCACCCAGAGGCCCTCATGCCTTACTTACAATGTGGTTCCATATAATGGTTGAGACCTTTAGCTGAGGGACAGTGTGTGAGCTGACAGCAGGTCTTTCTCAGATCACTCAGTTCAGCTTGGCAGGCCAGGAGCCGACATTAGCGTTAGCCGCATTTACATAGTGACACACTCGCACGATTAGCTCTCTTCCAACTCTGAGCTCTTCCACTCAGAATGGGCTCTAGCTAGGGCTGGGCAATATATCGAATATACTCAATATTTTTTTTTACACAAGATACAAGAAGTTTTCATACCGGGCTTAACACTTAAAACGAAGTACAAAAATATTGAAATATATATCATATATTGCCTTTAAAAAAAAAGTTTTAAAACCATATCGCTCAGTCCTACCTAAAGCACAGTTCTCACATCACAGTATGTGCCTGAGCTGGACTGCTGGAAAGTCTCCACTTAATATAGGTCAGCAAGTAAAAGATTTATCTTTTTTTCTTCCTCGTCTGTGAATTTACGCATTTGCAGGTTTCGTACAAGGATAGGCAACACTAATACTTTTATTACACGGAATCACCTCTGGACCCCATGCATTTTTTAAAAGCTGTCAAACGGCGATTGAAGGTGGTGGATTTTATTTAGTTTGGGGAAAAGTCCGGGGTATTAAACCATAGCAACGCAGCCTTTTCGCTCAGCTGTCTGAGCTGGGAAGTCCCCTGCGTCATTATGAAGTGAAGCACAGAAGTACGGCACTTCAGATAAAACAGCTGAAGTGGTATGATTGAGCAATTCAACAAACTAGCTGAATTGGCATTATTGGGAGTTGCAATTCGAACCTGACCTACCATAAAATAAAAATGATATGGGATCATCACCATGGATCTAGGTGAGCAAATATTCAGGCCCAGCCTTGCATTATGCCATTGTCCAGCTACTGGTCATTTTGAGAAACAGCACAGTTGACATTTCCCCTGCTATGGCAATTTTTTTTTTTATTCTGGACACTGCTACATTAGCTCTTCCAAACCATATGACAGATGCCCACAGGTTACCATTTGTCATCAGTAAGAGACAAGCCTCATCTTCTGTTAGTGCTAGCTCTCTCACGTCGAATTGTGGGAAAAACTGGCTTCCATGAAATTGAACTCCCTGCACTTTAATCAAAGCTCCTGCTGTATGTGTATATGTGAGTGTTGGGAATGCATAATTATAGTAACTGAAGATGCACATTCAGCAATCACAATTTTAAGAGTAAAGAGTGGGGGAAATATCTACCAAAGAAAAAAAGCATAGACTTTCTCACTGATACTCACAAAGAAAGAGTGAATGAGGTAATATATGTAAATCCAGTCTTTTTAGTTGGCATACAGTTGTGCTGTAGCCTGTGGCAAGTTGCTATTGATTTTTCTTGTTGCTTTGTATTTTGCTATTTACAGATTGATTGACCTGTAGAAGGTTGCCACCTACACTAACTTAAAATACCCTGCATTGGGAACTAGTTACATTGTTACATTACACTGTTGTATCATTTTCAAACAATTCATTTTCAAAAGGGTCAAGTTGCAGTAACCTTTGTTTTAAATGCTTCAAAGAGAATTTACATTGTGTTCAGATGATTCTTCCTGGTAATTTCAGTGTCATTTCCTGGGATACCTGTTTTTGTTATGTGTTGCCCATATTTTCCAGATCTTTGTTGTTTTTTATTATTATGATTTTTATCATTTGTTTTGTTAAAACTTAGATGAGAATGTGAGTGGGTTTGCCTCATACCCATACTGTGGATTTTAAACATTTGGAGTCTTTTCTGAATATTTTTCATGGACATTCTATTAATGTTAACAGCTGTGTTTTAATCCATTTAATTCAATTCCTATAAAGGTTTTTAAACAGTGTTATTTTTCAGCTATGAATTGCAACCGTTTTTGGTGACAGCTAAGATTTCAAACTTAAGAATATTCAGACAAATCACATCGAAAACTAAAAAAAAAATCCTATTCTCTGTACCCAGACTTGGCTTTTAAAGTAATTAGCTTTCTTTTAGGCCAGTGGGGATGGGACAGGAGAGGTGACATTAGTGATTAAAAGAACACACAGCCTGATGAAGCAGGAGAGTGATTCTCCAGGTTTCTCCTCTCTCGGGCGTGTGAGGGGAGGTTGGCAGGCTGGTTGAAACCTGTGATTGATGAAAACGTTGCTGGCCGCACTTGCTGCTCCATTGGCTCAGTAGAACCTTCCGGAGCTCAGGGGGCTACTCTCTGCATTCAGGCCCGTGGGCGGTTATTACACGGAAATATCTTCCTGTGAAACTGAATGAGGACTGTCTGCATTGGCTACATGCCTGGCTGCCCACCTGGTTTTGTCATAGGCATGCAGTGGGTTGGGTCTCTTAGGCAGTAGAGAAATGTGTCCATAATGTCCAGTGAGGTTAAAGTGTTACATTTTATTACTAATCCTATGTATGTAGGAAATGTAGCTATCACTTAAGGTTGCAGAATATGACCTGTTTGTTCAGGTGTGTGTCTGTGTGTGTGTGTGTGTGTGTGTGAGTGTGTGTATGGTTTTTAATCTGTCTGATATGGACTGTTTCTGCTTTGAGTGACAGGTGAATTGGCTGTTTGGAAGTAATAAGGACAAAACAAGGCGACCTTACTAAGTCTCACATTTCAGCAGAGAGCACAAATATAGAGACCAAACAGAGACTAGAAGATCTGGAAGCTTAATAAATGTTTCTAATTAAACATATGTCCTCTGTATTCTCCTCTATAGCACTGCACATTACATAAACCCAATGTATCATACACCATCTGGCCTTTTGTTTTAAACATAGACCGTGTGCATCATTATGAATATTTCTGTGCTAAGATCCTAAATGAGAAGTGGAACGTGACCTTTACTGAAACAATGCCCACCTCCCCACCCACTCTCTTTTCCCTCGTGCCAACGCAGGCAGTGAAAAAAGCACCACTGTGTTTAAATAGAAAGACACAAGTGCTTCTTAAGGTCTAAGCAGGCAGCTCTGAATGCAGGATATTAAGTGGGTGCATTTTGTCTGTGGGTTGTTTCAACGGTCTCGGCTACACTACATCAAAACTGAGCTGGGAGGAAAAAATGATAACGTTTTCATCCTGCCTCATTCAAAACAGTGGAGCTAACGCAAGCATTTTAGTGGTAAAGAGAAAGTAAAAAGCTTCTTGTTTTTCCCACACTTAACTGAATATGAAGAGACAACAACAGGCATAGCGGGAAAGGCATCCGTGCTGACAATCAGTCGATCTCTAAGATAGACTATTTAATGTCCTCTTTTATCTATGTATTCCTGTGGCCACCAGCAGAGGCACTGTCTCAGATATTCTCAGCTCTCTGATACACTCTGAGAGGTGTGATTCTACTGTATCCTGTACTCAGTACACAGATAGGCCAAGTAGTGATGCTTTTGTGATGGAACCAGAACAGGCTAATCATGTAATTTAGGTACCGGTTATTCATTGTGAAGTCATTATAGTAAAAAGATATGTACATCTACCCTCATATAACCACATACAATACTTTTGTTTCATTATCAGCTATATGTGTGCTTCTGGCCAAATCTGCAAAACAAAAGCGATGGTGCATGCAATGAGCCAGAAAGTTTTACAAGTAGGGCACTGCTTTTGAAGCAAAATATTGTCATTGCAAAGGCAAACCAGAACAACTAGAATATAACATGCAGAACAACACGTCTAACTGGATGGAGAATTTGGTCATTGTTGGGATCAGTCTATAACTGAACCCATGTATTGTTTTCGAAATCCACCCCGAAATCCTCTAACAAAGCCAGACATTCACTTCCTCTGTTTAAGTTTATCAAAATGGCACATTTCCTCAGTTTTTTTTTCTTCTTCGTGAGGTTCAGGAGGTGACTAGTCAATACTTGGTGAATGGCGCAGCCTACATAAGTGCATTTTTTGATGGTTTATCATACATTTTGATACAGTGTATTGGAAAAAAGCTTGGTCTGAAATTTTTGACTGTTAGATGCAAAAATGTATTTTGGAGAATGATGAAAATCTCTATCAAAATTTAAATATCAAATAATTCCCACAGAAATACAAATACACAAGCACACTGTTCCATCTTTCACTGTTGTGCATGTGAGCCATGCGGAGGAGATGTTGGGTATGTTTCTCCCGATAGTTCTTGATAATTTTGTGTTCATATCTTCAAGAGAATACTGGAAGCAAATTTGATTGGGGTGGGCCTTTTTTTGTATTGCAGCCTTGTTTGAATTACAGTAACACTGTTACTGATGTAAACTGCCAAAGTGACTCATGGTGACACGCACTATGTAAGCATGTATGCGAAGCAAGCGCTAGCCATAGGAAGCACAGTCCAGAGCAGGGTGGAAACTGTGAGGATGTATTAAATCTGTCTCCAGCCAAAGAAAAAAACACAGACACTGCCACATAGGTCACCAAGGCCTGGGTCTGAGTGAGCATTGCCATGTGACAGAGTGCTGGAGACTCTGCTGTATGTCCCAGGGGCTGCTGGGAGACATATTGACATATTGCAGTATAGGACAACTCAGGTAGAACCAATGGAGAAATACTTCTCAAACATGTTTCTTTCCAGGAATGGAAAAAAGGACTCATTGGTGTGGAGGCTGTTCACCAGCTTAATCCCCACATTTTCAGTGATTAGTGCCATCACCGTGCATATATGGAAGACAAACAAACACACACACACACACACACACACACACACACACACAAAAGCAGGTCTGCAGGGACCGGTGTTAAGATTTCAGGCTTATTCAGCAAGCTGCTGGAGAGGCACCGATACAGTACACCAGCCGTCTGTCTATGGCTCCCCTGGTGAAGGTGTGATGTGTTGCATGTGTTTTTGTGTTGCAGGGGGAGAAGAATGCAGGATTCGACGTGCTGTATCACAACATGAAGCACGGACAGCTCGCCACCAAAGAGCTGGCGGAGTTTGTGCGCGAGAGGTAAGGAGGGAGGCAGCGAGGGAGGGGGCGAAAGAGCGGGTGTTGTTTGGGCGGCAGACTGTTCGTGGGTGTGGGCGGGGAAAGGAGCCTTGGGGGGGAGAGGGGAACGATGTGAAAAAGCATGAGCGAGCCCAATTACCGAATGATTAACGTGGCCGGAGACAAGCGTGTCTTCATTAGCTGGTTCTGATAAACCCCCTTTGCTTCAATCTGATGAACTGTCACAATCTGCCAATTGATTTGACAGTGTAGTCCCTGCAAATTAAAAAGTGAGACATGCGTTCTGAATACCGAGGATGAAACTAAAAAAACATGCATTACATATTTTCTTTTTCTTTCCTCTTCAAATTAAAGACTGAGGCCAGAACCCAGTCCAATTAAGGACATGTTCGCTTCCATCCAATAAAATAGGAAATACTGTTGTAATGTAAAGTCTGTTGTAATTGACATGCTCATGATCTTTGAAGAGAAATGCTTTGTTCTCAGTTAATGTAACTAACAAACATAATACCACTCATATTTTTATCACCTCCTTTTATACTCACACATCACTTTTGAAACAGAAATTAATCTCTGCAATTTTTAAATTTGAAAGTTTAAAATTGCATGTCACACTGCTACATTATTGGCCAATATAAGCAGAGGCTGGGCACTATATGTATTTCAAATCTGTTATATTTTGGATTGGAGAGCTGGATGTTTCACTTGGTATGGTATGAGTATTTTAAGAAAGTGTTACTGCTACCATTTTCATTGACATCAAAAATATGGAAGTCGTTTTTTTAAACTTTGTTTTGAAGTGTTATGTCTGATCAAAGAAGTCCAGTATTTTTCTACATACAATTGTTTTTGGTAACTACAATAAAATAAGGTTTAAAACAGCAAAAATAATTGATGTGCACGTTGTTGTTAAAAAAAAAACCCTGCTGGGATATATCTATATATCGCCCTATAGTGTCCCATAGTCACGCCCCCCTCCCCCAGAGTGTGCAGGCCCGCTGTACGCCTCCAGCCCAGCCAGACACTGGAGCTCCTCCTATGCTCCTTTAAAACCGCACGGCAGCAGCATGAATGGGCCGAGGGCGAGTTCGATGGAGGCCTCGGCTCGGATGGTGGGCGGCCGATCGCTATAATCACACCGCTTCTGCTTCGGGGACTTTCCTCGCCGTGCTTCCCAGGCACCGAGCATATCGCTTAGACTGTCATTAGCCGGAGCGGTTAGCTTAATTACTGTAATTAAGTCTGCTCAGAGTCTCTCAGCCCCTATGTCACGGTATGGTAGGATCAGGTGGGGGGCTACACCAGCTCCATTTGTTACTGTGCCACCTGACCGTGCTGTGCTCTTCATAAACCATCTCCTTCTCTGGTCCCAGTCACTGATCAAAAGCAATTGCCACCTATGTCAGTACCATTAAGCCCTGAACAATTTTCCTGTGGCTGTGTGCCATGTCTGTGTCACTTCAGGTTCTGGGTTGCCTACCACTGCTCTAGACTATAAGGCTCATTCTCACAGTTCTGAATATTTCTTCATTCAAAGATATGGCTCATGCTGTGCACATTTTAGCAATTTGATAGATTTTCAATATTCAATTGCTTGCGAATCAAAACTTGTTTAAAACATAAGGCAAACAATTCCTAAGCTTATTTTAATCTGTTTCGGTTATTTACCCCTGTGAAATGATTCAGCTTGACCTTGGAATTCATTATGGAGGGAAATAGGCTGAATCTTTGTCATTTACTCTCATATTTTTACATTTTAATGGGGGCGTTAGCAGGAGCTCCTCAGGCAAGAAGCTGCTCTCACAGTGCAATCTTAAAAAATGTGTCTCCAACATGACAGGAAGGAAATGTACATGCTGTGTACCCATAATCCTTTGTGGCGTTGGAGCTGAAGCCTTGTCTGTCTGGTAGGGATCAAGGCAGGGCCTTGATTTTTTTTTCTCTCCAAGTTTGGAATGCCAAGTCACTGTTGTCTTGCTGATACAAAGTCTCAGTTTAGACCAGCATGCACTCCCACTGAAACTGTGGAGCTGGCTTTTTTTAATCTGCTGTCTACCAGCTGAGCAGCCCGGTCATGCTGCTGGAGGAAAGCAGTTCTCGTGCAGCTGGTGCGGACAGACCACAGAAGCCAGAGGAGGTGCGAGTGATCGATGAGGTGGACTCCAGTGAAACACCCACCCCCCTCCTTTCTAAGTGAAAAACTGATGGGATACTTCTCACGCTGCCAGGAGGATATCCCTGTTGTAACGGGTCAAGCAACGTTCTCAATGTTCTCACAGAAATCGACCTGCATCAATCAATGTTTGCCCCAAACTTCGGGGCTTACAATTAAATAAGTGTTCATTTTGCAACTTGGTTTGGCAAGTTTGGGAATCGCTGAAATTAACCAAATTTATTTCAATTGTAAAGAAGATTTGTAGTCAAAGTTGTCCAAGTCCAGGACAGAATCAATACTGATTTAATTTAAAGCCACATGCATTGACAGAGATCCAGGAAGACCAGATTGATAGAGGAAACACTGGGGCTGACCCAGGATCAGTCGTTCAATTCGTCTTTGCACAAGGTAATGCTGGGAGAGGGAGATTTTAAGGCACCAAATGTGGGCGGAGCTATCTCTAATTTACATATTTGAACTAGTCATTTTGTTGAAAAGCAAAACATTTCAACTGATTCAATTGACTCAAACAAGTCAGAGATTAGCAGATGATGTAGCCTTGTATCTCCTCATTTTTTTGTGTCATGTGTCATTGCCCACTCTTAATGAAAACCAAAATCATTTTGAGTGAAATTTAGCATACAGAGTGAATTTAAGGGGCTGAGTAAAGCCGGTGTCCCAAAATGATCCAAGTCATATGAATCTCCTTTTATACACTTATTACATGACCCATTTCCAAGTCACACTTTTACTTCAGATACCTAAAACATTTAAACAGAATAGAAATTTTGCTTTACCTCTTTACAAGTCATTACTTCTCTTATCTGTAAGCAGGGAAAAGGAAATGAATTCTTTCTCAGGGAAGATAGTTTGTTTTAAACTTTAATTTCCTCCAATTTACAGTTGGTTGCTCATACAGATTTTTTCCACTCCCTGACATTTGAAGGAACAGTCATTAAAATTTGATATTTTCTGAAATTGGGCTATTTATTATTTAAACATGGACTGCACCAAATATTTACACCATATCACAGAACAGGTCAGTTTTTTTGTTTAATTTTTGTTCCTGAGCACTGCCAGTTTTTAAGCCAGCCTACCCCCTGGAGGAATGAAGGACCCAGTTGTGTTTTTTTGCATCTAGTAACAACCTTTCTGTATTATATGTATTTATTTGTGTTAGTTATTCATGCATGTCCAGAGACACAGAGGGGATTGCATTGCATTTATGTGTCATAATGAAACGTCTGTGATTACCCGCCCAGTGAAGCTTTCTAATTTGCTGATTTTTGTGTGTCTGACAGGGCAGCCATCGAAGAGACATACTCCAAATCCATGAGCAAACTGGCGAAGATGGCCAGTAATGGAAGCTCATTGGGGTGAGTTCGTAACTACTGCAACTACCACCAACGATACCAACTGGCAGCACATTCTCCTGAATTAGCTCATAGATCATATAGATATGAATACTGCCAAAGATCTGATAACAATTTTGTTAGATTATTTAATGAAATGGGTCCCACCCCCCTAGGACTTTTGCCCCCATGTGGGACGTGTTCCGTGTCTCATCAGACAAGCTGGCACTCTGCCACCTTGAGCTGATGAGGAAGATGAACTCCCTCATCAACGACATCAACAAGTACACTGACGAGCAGGTCAAGATACACCGCAAGGTAAAAGATCTGTGTGTGGACACAAGTGCGTGCGCACGTGTGTGTGTGTGTGTGTAGATATATGCGTTTAGATACTGACAACTAATTTTCACTCCCTAAACCAGCCCACATTTTGTCTGTACACAGTCCCACGATTAAGAACCAGCTGTCTGACTTCTCACTTAATTAAACAGTGCAATCTGCAAACCGTTTTGCTCCCAGAATCTTGTAGCATAGCAACGACACAGAGCGTTCCATATGAACTACATCAGGGTCAGGTCAGCGAGGGCTGAAATGTTGTTGCAGTTGATGCAGTGGGCTTTACCGCTGCACTCACTCACGCACCCCCCAGTCTGCTCAAAGCCATCTGAGATGTGACGTGCATCTCAATGCCCTGTAGCCTTGGCATGATTGCTAGCAAGAGGACAATACAGACCGTAGATCAATTTCCTAAGCTGCAGTCATTTAGACCACACGGCTCAAACTGCTGTAGTGAATGAAAGCCTCTTGTCCCCTGGCTTATGCAGTACAGAATGTGGCATTGTGAGTGAGTGTGCTCTCTCTCTCTCTATCTCATTTTCAGTTCCAAATGTGGTGCTTCATTTGCATGGCATACACTGTCTTATGGAAAAGTAAAATTTATAAAAAATAAAGACAGCATACAAGTCAACCCCATTTCTGTATTCAGGGTTAGACAAATGAAACAGCACTCTTATTTTAGAGTAGGCATGTATTTCCTATCAGAAATAATGAAGCAATTTCCATGAATTTGTATGGTATAAATAAGTTACATCTATGATATGTGAGTTTTTACAGCAAGAGGAATGATGTAACAGATTTTGAAAGATTCTAAAAACAGGTTGTAATCTGAATGCATCAGTCAAATTAAAGGCAGAATTATTTTATGAGTCAAGAGAAACAGTGCTGAAAGTCACATCACAGCTTACCCCAAACAGGAAGGAGGAGGAGTGGAAGAGAGTAATGTCTGACGAATCTTCTTTTACTGTTTTTCCTGCAATAGAGAAGATAGCTTTCAGTGGACATCGCCTGCTCCCAGCAGTAAAACATGGTGGTTGATCTAACATGGCATGGTCAGTCATCTTGTGGGAGTCATTGAGTCCAGTTATTACTCTGAATTAGGGCATTTTTCACAACCAGGTACACCCTATGGTGTAAACATTGTTTCCACAGTATGTTTCTATATTCCAAGACAACAACAACCCCTTCCCCACAGTTAAATTGATTTAAGAGAGGTTTCATCAAAACCAGGATGAAGTCAGATACCTTCTATGAACCAGTCACAATCACCCCAATCAAAAGGTCTAAATATCATTGAACTTCTACCGGAAGCTGTGGAAAGTGGAGGGTTGAGTAGATTTCCACTTCAAAACCTCATCTCAAAGACCTGAAGGCTTTGCTTCTAAGAGAATGGTCCAGTCACACAACTAGAAACAGCTCAGAACTTGTATAAAAGCTTTCAAAGAATGATTGAAGCTGGTCTGAAGGCAAAGGGTGGCCAACTCCTTTTTGGTGAATAAGCATCCATTTTGTTTGATGTTTCTGTTATGTTGCCAACTAACCATAATTTATATGTGTATATACATATTGATAGGTTCAAGGTTTTTATTAAATTATTTAAGACTGCCTGTAGATGACAGAACTGTATTTTATTCTGTATTCTTACTGTGTGACATCTCCAGCCATCAACCAAATATTTGCATTTCTGAAGGGTATTCTGTCTCCACAGCATACCCCTGCTAATGGCCCATTTGTGGCTCCCATTGAGGGCCGAGGCCAGTTGTATCCAGCCACCAACTTGTCCCATTCCTTTGATATGTATGATCACATTAGGTATTTAACAGTCTGCTGAGATGTTCTTGGCACAGGCAGCGCAAATGTTCTGAGGATGTCTCTCCCTTGTGCATTGTCATAAATCATCATTCTCTGAACAGAACTCATCAGTGTGATCTTCATCATTCTGTGTTTCACTCCATGGAAAAGGGCAAAATATCCTAACAGCTTGTATGTGTGTGTGAGTGTGTGTGCATGTGTACATAACTCTACCTCCCTCTATCTCCCCATCCCTCTCTGTAACGGTGTGGGCATGTCCACATCTCCGCTCCCCCCCAGACTAAAGAGGAAGTAGTGGGCACGCTGGAGGCCGTGCAGACACTGCAGGTGCAGAGCGGCCAGCTGCAGAAGTCCAGGGAGAACTACCACAGCAAGTGTGTGGAGGCGGATCGTCTACGCAGGGAGGGTGCCCCACAGAAGGAGCTGGAGAAGGTGTGTGGTGCACAGCATGCTGTCCTGCAAACTCACCATTATGCACTACATTGCTTTCAAAGTGTGTCTGTTAGCATGTACTGTATATGGTGATGAATGTTTACTATGGTTGTTTGCTGTCCCTTCCTCTCTTACCCCACCACCCATCAGGCGGAGCTGAAGTCAAAGAAGGCTGCTGAATCTTTCAGCTCCTGTGTGGAGAAGTACAACCGAGTGGGCGGAGACTTTGAGCAGAAAATGAGCGAATCAGCGCAGGTGAGGGGCAGGGAGTGGAAAGGGTGGGGGCAGGCTGGGGGCGTATACCAGCTTTGGGGGGGGAGGAGAGAGAGCCTTTTGAAGAGAAGCTTGTAATGAATTATTGAACCAATGTCTTCACAGGAGGTCTGATGGTGTCTCATCATGGCCCTAACACAACAGTTTGCCGCTTTAGTTTATCGCTGGTGTGATGTCTTCACTCTCAGATTCAGGCTGTAATGGGAGCACTGTGTTGACAGCTGTGTTTGGGCCCTGTTTCACATTCAGACAGCCTTTTGTTGTGTTGAACTGCATGATGGAGCAGTATATACTAACCTTTGATTTAAAAGCTCTCCTCACTTTTAGTCCCATGGGCCAAACATAATGTTCACAATGTCTCAAAATAAAAATTTTTTATCTCCTTTTAAACATTGAAAATGTACACCCCTTTTAAACCCAGGGAAATTCCAAGCATGTAATACATGCTTTTCTTACAAGAAGGCTGGACTATTGCTCTACTTTGAGGTATTTCAGTAAACTTTGAGCCACCTGCAGCTTGTTCAGGATTATGCTTTGCTGCTTCTGACTGAAACTAAAAGGAAAGTACCCATCAGTCCTGCCTAAAAGCACTCCAGTGGCTGCCTGTCATTTTCAGAATTGATTGAAGATCCTCAGACTTGTTTGGAAACCCCTCATGGTCTAGCACCTGAATATTTGAAGGATTTGCTTTTAAGTTGGAGACGCTGCAGAGCACTTAGATCCTCTGATAGCGTTCTCCTACAAATACCTCGGATAAAAACAAAAACATTTGGCGAGGCTTCCTTTTGGCCGATATGGGCCAAAAAACTTTGGAACAGCCTTCCAGAGGATCTTTAAAAAAAAAAAAAAAAACTTAAACATACCTTTTCACCAATGCTTTCACCCAATACATGAGTATTTTATCACCTCTTTTTACTGTCGCTTTTCATGTGTACATTTTTATCCTGTTAACTATCTCCAATAATGCTTCTATATATGTGTGGCATTTGTTTGTACATAAAATGTGTGGTTACAATTTTTTAAATCTCTGAACGGAGCATATCAAATTTATCATGACCAATACTCTGAAAAAGCGATGGGTTTACCTTTAAACCCATAAAGTCTGCCATGTTGAATTTTTCTACAAAACAAGGAAGTTAAATACTTTTCACAATTTCCTTGAGTTTGACATAAAACAATGAAAGTTGGTGCACATCACCAGCGGCTGAAGTGCCCAGTGGGGAATGTCTGAAGGGCATTAGTCCTTTCAGCTTCATTCTGGCTGGATATAAAGAAGGAAGCCTTTTAAATATAGTCTAGTCATCCAGCTGGATCAGGGACGGCTGCCCCTCCATAATCAGGATTGGGCAGCCCTGCGGTTGTTTTGTTTTTTTTTTTTCCTCCTCAGAATGTGGGTGTCTCCATGGCGACCCACTGTTTCCAGGGAGACCCTCTGACAAAATGCACGATCACTGCTATTTATAATAGGACATAATGATGAAGGTCCATGCAGTTAAGTAATGTATCTCATTATTTCTAAATCAGTACATGTGGTATTATGAAGCGGGTAGGTTGCCATATTCCTTGGAGGATCTGGACAGGTGTAATTAAGACACTTTTCCCTGCCCACCTTATGACTGTCCCACCTTCGGTGGCACCTCTCTAATAATCGATTTATAAGGGTTCCTGTATGAGGCCTTGTGTGTGTGTGTGTGTGTGTGTGTGTGTGTGTACATATGCATATGCGGTTGTGTACATGCATGCTTATATGTGTGTGTTTGTCTCTCTGTGTCTCAGTCAGTGAGAGGATGGGGCTGCAGCGCTGATGTAGCTGGTATTTGTGCTCTTGCTGTCGTGTGTGCAGAAGTTCCAGGAGCTGGAGGAGGCTCACCTGAGGCAGATGAAGCAGCTGATTAAGGCATACTCGCACTCCATCGAGGACACCCATGTGCAGGTGGGACAGGTACGTCTGACCCCTTTGCTGCCACACCAGGAAGTGCAAGCCCTCTTTCAGTTGGAACAATGCTTCACCCTCCCCTTTTTTCTTCTGGGTTTTCTCATTCCAACCATGTGAAGGTCATCCCTAAACAACAGAGAACAGAACATATTGAAAAGTTTATGCTTCCAACACATCACTGATTGACAGTTGATTCTTCCCCCATCCATTATGGGGATTCGTAAAATCATCATTGGTATGAGGCCTGGATCTGAAACAGAATCTGATTGGCGATCATTGCCAGACAAATGGTGACAGTGAATCCATTTATACCTCATGTTATGAAGTACCAAAAGACCAGCCTTTGGAGACCGAAAAGAAAAGTTGCGAGTACTTGTGATTTGAACTTTAAAGTCTCCTGAAAGTGGTGACTCAGAGCATATTGGCAGAATGAGCCTGTTTGAGAGTGTAGGAAGGCTGTCATTATCCACAGCGTGTCTGTGGATGAGTCACGACTGACGCTCCTAAACGGTACACATTAAAGACTGACATGAGATTATTTCTAATGAGCAATGTGAAAATCAGAGACGGCCTGGTTTCTCTGACTGATGGTTGAGTTTGGTCTCTCCAGGTACATGAGGAGTTCAAGCAGAACGTGGAGAATATTGGCATTGAAAACCTCATCAAGAAGTTCGCCGAGCAAAAGAGCACGGGCACAGACCGACCAGGTGCCACTCACCGCGCTAACAGTACACAGAGCGTACACTTACAGCACACTGACCTCATTGTGTTAAAACATGAGTGTCACAATAAAAAGCACATTTTTGCTTTCATTTTTATTTTTTGGTCACAGTCAAATCATTTGACATGGTTACTTTCACATTGTGGGGTTAGAAAGAGGATAAGGACCAACTCAAACTTTCTTGGGGAGAGTCCTGAGCGTTTGCGTTTCTAATGTACTCTAAGAGCTATGTCTCTATGTGCTGTAGCTCCAGTGGGCTTTGAGGAGTACAGCTCCAGCCAGGTTCCAGAGGGCAAGAAGAGCCGCAGTAAGGCCTTCCGTATACCAGGCCTGGGCAAGAGGGACAAGGAGCCTGACTCTACGTGAGCATTCAGACTGATACACACTCACACACAAGGGCAAGGAGCCTGACTCGTATATGCACATGCATTCACACATGCATACACATACACAGAAACACACTCTCAGGTACTTTCCATACATATACAGTAACACACAAATCCCCAGATTTTTCACATTCTTGTCTTGTGTTTGTTTTTCAGGGACACAGCCGTGACTGAGGCCCCAGTAAGTAAAATTTACGCACACACACAAACAAACACACATACCCGCACTCACACACACCCCCTTACACACGTATTCATGCACACACTCACTCACTCACAGAGACACACACACACATACCCACACTCACACACACCCCCTTACACACGTATTCATGCACACACTCACAGAGACACACACACTCCCTTACAAACATATTCATGCACACACTCACTCACTCACAGAGACACACTCACTCCCTTACACACATATTAATGCACACACTCAAACTCACATTTAACAAACATGCACACGTATAAACTCATATATTGTATCTGTGTGCACGCATGTTTGTGTGTATCTGTACGATCGTGTGTGCTTATGTGCATGTGTTTGTTCATGTGTGAGAGAGTGAGAAAAACAGTGATGCTGTTTGCAGTGTCCCATTAACTGCCTATTTATAGACTTCCCAGTACCGAGAGGTTGACTTTGGGAAGATGGATGTAGGATCAATTGGCAGTGGAGAGTGTTTTAACAGAGCAGTGTGACATACAGAGGGGCGAAGAGCAGCGCTTCGCTGACTGCTTACACTCTGTTAAACTCACTGTCCGAAGGCCCGTTTCCCCTGGAAACCATAACTATGAAACTAACTAAGCTAACTAAGCACTGCCCCCTATGCTTACCTGAGGGAAGCATGCATGCGTTGTAATGAAGGTTCATGTTTACCATCATGCTCAGCATTGCTGGTGCTCCTGACTGTTATTGTCTGTCTATCCGTCTGTCTGCAGAATTCCCCACAGGTGGACGATGAGGGGTTTGTGATCCGGAATGATGCCAATCAAAATGATATCCTTCCCTGTGATGGCTTCTGTAGTTGAGCATCTGCAGTTTGAGGAGGATCATGGGAAATGCAGCAAGGAGTTTTGAGAAACTGAGATTAAGATGGTTAATGACACAACAAAATACTTGTATCAGTACACACATGGTAATTCATTCTGTGACATCAGAATATACAGTATAGCATATAACAGGGAAACAAAGACTCTATTTACACCACATGTTCAGTATGTAGTTTGCATTCAAATGGCATCTGCATTATTTAATCAACATTATGAGATGTACACAAATGCTCTCAAGACACACTGAAATCTGATTGTCCAAATCATCTCCATAGATGCATTGTCTGAAATGCATTGTGGACACAGTGTAACAAAGTGTGAATGTAGAGGCTTTTCCAATCAGCAGGCAACTTGCATAAGCTGATGAATCCCTTAGGAAAAACAATGTATGCAGACTCTTGTGGTGTAATTGTGAGAATTGTACTGTATCTTTATGTGATTCACTTGTTTAGGAGCTGGGGAGCTGTTTTCCTTTGATATAGGTACTTTATATCTTCTCTCATATGATAACAATTCAAAAACAGTTGAAGGCTGTGTGTGAGGTCCCTGGTGATCTGGTAACCCATTTTAAACCATGTTAAATAGTCCTTGAAGCCCGCTGCACTGCGGTCCACAGAGCTGGGAGTTTGTGGGAGTTTTTCCACAAACAACCTTCCCAGAGTCACGCGCAGGTCGTCCTGCGGTTCCTAAGAGAATGGTGATGAATACTATCTCATTCAGGGGAAATGACATCTTGTGGTTCACATCGTGGCCATCTCTGTCGAAGTACTGGGTCATGAATGTACCTTTGTCATGCTGTATTCTGATGCTGCTTTGTTAGAACTGCTGCAGAGAGTTAAGTAATGGCCAGTCACAAACCACTGTAAGGTCATGCTCTCTCTGGCACACACATGCACCAGAACACACAGTTACATATGCACTACACACACTCACATGTTGTCACACACAGCTGTACATGGCACACACATGTATATGTGAAAACACACAAAGACCCATAAGTACACACAAATGCACTCATGCAGATACACGCACACACAGATTGGTACACACACTTGCACAAACATATACATGAACACACTTCCAAGCACACACATATGTAAGTGCGTGCACACAAAAGACAATAGTACAGTAATTATAAAGGGAGCAAGGGCAGAGCAGTAGGAAGCCTAAACCAGGCTCTCCATCCTGTCCAGTGTCACCTGCTACACAGCAGAGAGTCAATGTGGACCGAGGATGCACTGGACCATGCCGGCCTGTAACTAAAAGTACCATTAACTTCTGTAAACAAGAAATGACTACACTCAATGCAATTACCCTGATTCATGCAAGAATAAGCATGGGTAATGTAGAATCAATCTGGCCTATTTGCACTCTGGGTTGAATCAATCTAGCTCACGTTTAAACTTCATTTGATGGCACAAGGCTTCCAGCTGAACGATACTGCTTTTTTCTTTGCACTTTGGGCATTCATTTGCTACATGAATGACCTGAGGGCAAAAAAACTTCTATGAAAAAGTGCCTGTCACAGTAAATACAACACAGATATTGAGTGTCATATGTGAGAGTTACTTTATCTCCTTTGGCCTAACTGATTTACCCTTAGCTACAGAGTTGTGATGTACTGATATGAGTTCAGTTGCTATGTCAGCTTTAGTTTCCCCTTACTACAGTGGTGAGGTGAACTGTTCTCGGATCAGAACTCACCCCTGCTGGACCTCTACTGTCCAGTTTTGTCCTCATGACTACAAGACCCAAGATTCTTACCTGTAGTCTTCTGGCTGGCCCTTGGTAACTTCTGTACCATGGAGCCGCCCACAGTCTTCCCTGCCCTGTGCCATTCTGCTCCTTGACCCCACCCGCTTTACGCTGCTCCCAGGATAAGGATGGCAGCTTCTTCTCCAGTGACTCCGACTTTGATGATGACGAGCCCAAGAAGTTCAACATCCAGATCCGGCCCGTGGGCAGCAGCGGCCGGGGCCACGTGGCAGCCGAGGAGCGGGAGCTGAGGGCCACTGTAGGGGCCCTAACCCTGCCTCCGAACAGAGGGGTAGGGGCCTAGGGCTGACAGGGGAGGGGCCTAGAGGGGAAGGGGAAAGAGGGGGGGGGAGGGGTCACAGAAAACATCTGATTTATTCACCAAACTGAAGAATTTCCACAACAGGAAGTAATGGCACTGCATTTCAAACAGGAATTGTACAGACTTGCTTGTTACATTGTGATATTTTAATGTTTATGAAAGATTTGTAGAAATCACAATTTCACCTGCATGCTGGCTTCATTTTGTAAAAACAGTTGAACAAAAGTCATAAAATAACAAACTGCAGTTAAATACGTAGTTCAGAGCTCACAAGAGTGTTTCTTGTTCAGAAGAGGACCGAAATCCTTCCATTGTGAATCCATAAACGCTTGCTTTGAATAGTTCCATGACTGTTTAGCTGTACGTGATAGATTCTTATCACAAACAAGGAAAGGTCAATACAGAGTAAGTGTTTTGACAGGTCTTCTTTTTAATACACATTGTTTTTTGTTGCTTTAGCTCCTCAGACCTTGAGGGCTGAATTGCATTTAAACTTCCTTTCTTACATGTCTTTTTTCTGTTCACTTGTTTCAGGTGTCTGTCAAGAGGCATCTCTCTCGTAAGTTCAGCTTAGTTTCAGTCTGTAGCCCTAGATTGCCTTCAATCACCATGATTTCAAACTCTTCCTACCCACTCCACAGGGGTGCTTGGGGGTGCTGGGGGGAGGCAGTGGGAGCTGACCAAGACACTCTTAAAAACAGTACTAAAAATGATGTGCGATTTAAACTTTGAAATCATATTCACTGTACTTGTGTCAGATGTATGCTCATTGCTCCTTTCCTGTCTCAACCTGCTCATAGGGAACTCCAGCTGTGCTGCAGGAGCACGCTCAGAGGGAGAGGGAGACAGTGTCCCCCGAAGGGGTGGGTCATATCTCTCTCAAATTTTCCATGTAATGTGATCCCTAAAGTATTTACTCTCCAGGGACCATGCAGGGGGCAGAGAGGGGGCACAACACATTAAAATATCAGCTTCTTGGTATGGGCCAGCTGGACATTTTCCATGGTTTTCGTTTAATTCCATTCCACCAGTGAACCTGAAAGTTGAAGCTCCTACTGAAATGTGAATGTGTGCTACATTCAGTTTTCATTACTCTAGCACAGTGTTGTTTTAAATCTGATTTTATTGAATCTCTTAACAGGTCTGTAGGTTGATGTAGTACCATCACCTTTGTCATTTGCATATCACTATCATATCACTGCTAATAAACTGTGAAACTAGAGAAACACGCATGTTCAGGAGTTGATGACTGTCATAAGGTGCCGTCTGTATAGTAAGAAGAGTGTACAACAGTGGCAGCTGGTGAGCTAGAAATGGGAGGAACAAACTTCACTTTTAAACTGATCATTACTTTCAACCTGTTCCCAATTATCCTCCTTGATTACAAAAAAAAAAACAATTATTCACGGAGTAATCAACACCAGCTGACGTAAACAGAGTAAACGGTTACCAATTTTATTTTACAACAAAATTGCTGTTCTTTGCAAACTAGTCATGTTTGTTATATCCATTGACGTTTTTAATCTGTCAACAAATATAAAACATAAATTACTCCACAATAAAATCTAGGTATAACAAATACTGTAAAGAAAAATATTTTGTTACGATTACAAAATGAAACTAGAAACCATTTACTCTACATAAATTGGTGCGGATTACTCCGCGAGTTGATTTTTGATTGTTAATCAAGGGAGATAAATGGGAACTACACTTAAGTTAGTTATGCACAAGAGCAGACAGTTAATAGATAGTTATTTGTCAATGTTTCATTACACTCTTCCATCATTTGATGTTCCTGTAGGGCATGTTGAAGACAGACAGATTGACAGTTGTCATTAAGTTCCTTTTTTTATCTGTAGATAGTGAAAAGGACGGACTACGGAGATCCACCTCCAGCCCTGACCATAGCAGGTAAGTGAACCCCTCCCACTTCCTGTATGGCACTAACATGACAAAGAGAGGAGATTAAACACGTTCCCTTCTTTTCCTCTCCTCCTTCGTCATTCCCTCTCTCTTTAGGCTGACTTCCACTGTTTCAGGCCCAGAGCAGCTCTTTGGACCTCCCCTGGACTCTGCCTTCAAGTCCAGTAACTTTGCAGGTAAGATTAGGATTCAGGGAGTTTTCCATAGCTTCAGGGGAATGTGAAGAAGTACATATAAAAAAAACTAAAACAAAAATCTTGGCGAGGTGTTAAGTTCCATTACTGGCTTTAACTTTGTGTTATAATGGTGCCATTCATTTTGATGATGGTCTTTATAGCCTGTAATTTAGTGCTGCTCTAGAAAGATTCTGATTCACCTTCCTGATGAAGCCACCTGTCGAACGATGATCAACAATAATTGCATTATTGTACCTGAATCATTGCAAAAAGTTATTTTATTCATTTTACAGTTGTTAGTTATTCACTCAACTGTGCTCATGACTCTTTGCACACAGGGGAAAATAATAGGAACACAGGACAGTATATGAATATTTAATAACTTATAACATTAGCTGCACTTAACCTTCATAAAATATTTTTCTTCTCCTCTTTTTGTAATTGATATATGCTGGCATTATAGGATTTCACTGGTGATTTTTGTCATTTTACTTAAATTGGTGTTGGGCTTAGAAGGTTTGCTTCAGACAGTTATCTTTGAGAAAGAGTTGGTGTTGTTGGACAAAATGAGGTGTTACCTTTCTCCCTCTCCTCATTCTTCCAGACGCTGCCTTCTCCTCTGATTCCTCCTCCCCAGAGAACGTGGAAGACTCAGGGCTGGACTCCCCTTCCCATCAGCCACTGGGACCCTCCCCCGAGCCTACGGGTTGGGCGGCCTGGCCATCTGTGGCAGCAGCACAGAGCAGAGAATCATCAGGTCTGGGCCGTGCACCTGACCCCTTTCTGTCTGCCTTCCGTGACCCCTCCCCTGGGCGCACACCCACACTGCAAGAGGACCCAGTGGGGGTGTGGTCCTCTTCCTCTGCCGGCCCCCGCTCGCCAAGGCCTGCCCCTGAGCTGGACCCCGCCTTCTTCAGCGGTTTCCCCGCCTTCGGCCGCGGCCCTGCACCTGAGATGGAGCCCCCTGTGTGGAGCTGTAAACACCTTCCTCAAGAGGACCCCTTCCTGGCTGCCTTCGAAAGGACCGAGCCACCTGCCTCCACCCCCTCCCCAGAACCATGGGCCCCGCCCGCCCGGCCCCGCCTCACCCGAGAGGGCCGCGGGGGTGGAGACCCTTTCTCTGTCTCCCATGGTGAAAAGAAGACATCCTCTGCCTCTGGCGCTTCCTCTTCTTCCTCATCCCAGAAAGAGAGGGACCGGGGTGCAGCCATTTTGGAGTCCCCTGAGGACCCCTTCTCCATCACCATAATTGGTAGCCCCTCCCACCAGTCATCATTGGCAGTAGCTGCTGCAGCCCAGAGCTCTGGCCCCACCCATGCCTCTGGACCCACCCATGGTCCCACCTCTGGACCTGCCCATGGCCCCTCCTCCAGGCCCAGGAAGGAGCTGGTTCGCTGGAACTCTGTGCACAACCCCTTCAGCGAGACCACCTTGAGTGGGGCACCCACAGGATCAGGAAGTGGGCGGGAGGGAAACAGGAAGCAGCGTGCATCCGAGGGCGGTCTGCGCAGGAATGGCCTGCCTCTCACACGGCATTCTGGGCCGCAGGAGGACCTGTGCTTCTCCACTGAAAATGACCAGAACTGTTTAAGCCTTGGCACACAGCCTCCCAGGAGTGGAGGTACACTAGCACAGTGCACACAAACACTAATTGTAATAATCCATTTTGAAATTGTGTATTACTCCTTTAGAACACCCATGAACCAGGAATTAATACCCATCAATGGGTATTAATATCCATCATTGTTACTTAAACAGACTTACTCAAACCACTGATGATACCACTTAGAAATATTAAAAAATAGAAATACAATATATCATGCACACTAATCATATACAGTGATTAATAAATATATTATTTATGATCAACAAACTAAGCAGTTATAAATATTAAGAATAATCAGTGTTTCTCTTGATGCATGGTATGTACAGGCCCAGATTTTAAAAGGTGTTCTCTCTGTAGACTCACCCCCTCCCTCTCGGCGGGACAGTGCTGAACTGCTGCTGGCGGCACCCCCTCGCCCATCCCGAGCCAGGAGGGTCTCTGCGGCCAGGCAGGGGGCCTGTGAGCGGGTAATGCCAATACACACTACACTTCTACTGCTCCTCCAGGAGAACTACATACATGCACAACACTAAGGACAATACACAGAACCATGAATAAATGCCTTTACTTTGTTAGCAACCCAGAGGCCTTTGTAATATGCAATTTTACCCATTTTAATTACATATGTTTGAATGATGCTGTCAGACCATCCCAGTGCAAACCTCCCCTACAGACCATGCAGTACACATGATCTCTCATGTTCACCCTGACACCAATTACATATTATGCATATGGCATCAGAGAGACACTGAGTCAATGTCTGTTAGCTTCCCAAACCTATAGTCCTCAGGAGAGGGCGCCAGAGAGCAATGAGTGCAGCTTGCCCCTGTTTTCTCCAACTCTACCATACCAAATGCTGCCAATATGGCTTACAGGCATAACTGATAAATGCATGGCATGGACTTGAACTCACAGCCACAGGACACAAACCCCCATCATGGCCATGTGCTTCTACTCAACATTACATTTTAAAAGTGGAATTAGGAACAAATTATTCAGCACAACCACTTATGAGAGAATGTAGTTTCTACAAAATGTTTTGTCGTTATGCATTTGTTGGATCCCTCTGACTCCCATCCAAACAGATCTCAGAACTCCCGTGTGCCCTCTGATTTGTCAGATGAGTTTACTACTTTTGGAAGGTTGCATTTGACTTCTAAACTGGTAGAACTAAAGCTAAAAACCCAAAGCTGACAAGGCTTTTGAAAAGAAGAAAAAAAAAGTTCTCGCACAATGACACAGCGATGCTCAAAGTTGGGCGTTCTGAAGCACTTGCTCCTCTCAATGGATTTTCGCTTGTGCCTCAGCTCTTGACAGTTCACCATGAAGTGACACTTGGATACTGTCATACAAAAATAATTGGATGGTGAGAGCAACCATGTGAAAACGGATTGCTCTCCTGTCTTGTTTCTACAGCTGTTTTCAAATGCCACCGTCTTTACAAAACACAGGTCAGTGACAAATGATTCAATCATGGATGCTACTTCAGTTTTATATTTGCTTCACTACCCTGGACATCTCAGGCCAACAGATCAGATCAAGGATATAGTTTCCCCTGTCCATATCCTAGCCTTATCTCTTATGAACTAAGAGGCATAAATGATCCTGGATCAGGGCCTGTATTCATGTTGAATCTCAGAGTAGAATTGGTGACCTAGGATCAGATTTCACCCATCCATCTCCTGACTGGATTTTTGAAAGCTAAAACCTACTTAACTTATCCTTCATGCACAAAAAGGCTGAACTGATCCTGGATCAGTACTCTTACACCAAGAGGCTTTATGGACACGGACTCAGGTCTGTCTGTTTGTCCATTAACTGGAGTGAGTTGAGCTGTGTTAAACTGGCATGTCACTCACACTGGCTGTCCTGTCTCCAGTCCAGGTCACTGTGCTCCTCCCCACGGCCTGGCCGCAGCTCCCCCCTCACCACCTCCTCCTCCTCCTCGTCCAGTCCCAGTGAGTGGGGAGGCCAGCCCACCGTCAGCGTAGCACCCCGAGCACCCAGCCCTGCCAGAGGTGGGTGGCCTTGCCTGTCCACACCACACTTCAGAGTCATCTCCAAAGTGCCGTATGCTTTATTGACAACGTTTATTTTAACCCAGTGATCAATTCCTTACCAGAATCAATCTCTTTTACGATTACCACTTTGTGGTACCATTATGGTCTTGTGTTAGGGAAAAATCATTTGGTTTAGTTGTCCAGTGTTGTTTGCTAGTCTGATTAATTCCAAATATGAGGTATGTTATTTATGCATTTTGAATAAAACTCCATGTCCCTCCCTCCCCGTTCTTTCCCCTGGTAGCGGGGCTGTCTCGGGGGCCCAGCCCGATCTCCCTCAGCACCCAGGAGTCCTGGCCAGTGGCTGCAGCCATCACAGAGTACATCAATGCTTACTTCAAGGGCGGAGAGCATAACCGGTGAGTGTACACCACGCAGCTACAGGTCTATGGCTGTCAGTCTGCCCTTCAGCCCCTGAGTGTGGAGGGGCTGGAGAGTGAAGCTGCAATCATTTAGAACACAAGCAACAAACTGCTGTAGTGAATGAAAGCGTCTTATCCTCTGGCTTATATGACATTGTGGGTGCTCACCCACTTACATAAAATATGTAATCAGTTTGAAAAAAAGCCCACATATGTAGTAAAATGAAAATGAAAATTGAACAACAAAAAAAGATTGATCTCTTTCCCCTTTGTTCTCCTCTTTACTCCCTCTCCCTCCCCCCCAGCTGTCTGGTAAAGATCACTGGTGACCTCACCATGTCCTTTCCCGCCGGAATCACCCGCATCTTTACTGCCAACCCCAACGCTCCCGTCCTCAGCTTCCGACTGGTGAACATCGCTCGGGTGGACCACTTTCTGCCCAATCAAAAGCTGCTCTACAGGTAAGCTGGAGCGTAGTTCCGGTTCCTTCCATCAGACTCATCGGGAAGTTCAGATGAATTTAGTGAAGGAAGAAAACCTGCTAATTGTGCTTGCTTTCTAGTGACCCCTCCCAGAGCGATCCAGACAGCAGAGACTTTTGGTTCAACATGCAGGCCCTGAACGTGTATCTCCAGAGAGAGGCTGAGCTCAACCCTCAGGCCTCATACTATAATGTGACTCTACTGAAATACCAGGTGAGAGAGCAGAGGGCTATCCCTACTCATATGACATTTACCACTATTAGCTGTTTTACAAAGGCATACACGCATGCATAAACTGTTGTAGCTACCCTCTAAAAAATGAATTATTTCAAATAAAGAATACCGGCAAACTACAATTTAATTACACCTGTGACATTAGATCCATTAGTTCTTTGTTTGATGTTGTGATACATTTGAATTAATTTTTCATCCTATTTCAATTCAAAAAGTTATTTCAGACGCAATCCTAATGATAAAAACAATTTTTTTTCTGACAGGTGTAATTAAATGAATCAATTGGGAGCATAATAGAGTGTGTGTATCCATTTCTTTGTTTCTCAGTTAATCACTGTAGATTCATTCTACATAGATTAACTGTAGAGGATCCATTTACTTCTTAAATTTCTAAGTCCCCAGGCTCCTTCTCCCATCTATAGTCTCTGATGTTAAACAGCAGGTTTATGTAATGACACTTATTCTGTCCTTTTGTAAGTTGTTGTGGAGAAGAGTATCTGCTTAATGCTCAAATCTAAATGGATTTTTCATCTGCTTTAATGTTTTGGTTAATTACTTCAATGGGAATACCTGATTTATTTTAAATTATGTATTTTTCTGCAAACAAAGCATTATGAATTTGACATTTACTTTGAAAGACATCCTCCAGTTCAAACTCTACCTTGTCTCCCAGAGAGGGATTTATATACAAACTTCTTTTGTGCAGTTGGTGTTACTTATCTGTTGTTCTTCATCCTTCACACTCTCTCTTCTTTCCTCACTCCTCTCTTCTCCTCCCCTTGCAGGTGTCATCCCAGGACCCTGGCAGCGCCCCCTTGCTGCTGTCTGCGGAATGTCAGCGCAGTGGCACTGTGACTCGCGTCTCCCTGGACTACCACTGTTGCCCGGCAACAGCCCCCGCCGCCCAGCTGACGGGCGTGCAAGTCCTGATGGCCCTTGACCACACTGCTACTGACCTGCAGTGCCAGCCACCAGCAGCATGGTGAGGGGGGTGAGGAGAAAGAGGAGGAAGGAGAGAAAGAGGGATGAAGAAAGAGGAAGGTTAAGGAGGCACTAAAGAGAGAGCTAGTGGAGTAAGAGGGAGAGAAGCATCAATGGGGAGAAACAGGAAGGAGAGAGAGAGGGGGTGGCATAGAGAGGAGGAGAAGGGCCAGGGCCTGACAGTAAAGAGGCATGAACGGCGAGACACAGGAGGACAGACCGGGGATACTGTGGGGATGGGCAGAGAGAGGAGTGCAGTGGGTGGAGGAATAGATAAACAGTTGAGAGTGTAATTTTAATGAAAGGATGTGTGGAGACACTAACAGAGATGCCTCTGTTCTTTTCTCTCACACAGGAACACAGAGGAGAGACGATTATTGTGGAAACTGCCCAACCTGTCCCCCACCAACCACAGCAAAGGTGATAGTCTCATATGCCACACAGTCGGACAAACTGTGCTCTATCCTTATTTTGCATTCACACACCACGACAAAGGCTAATTGCTGTCAAGAAAACTCTGCTTCACTTGCTCTGAATGTGTGAAGCTCGGAGTATCATGTGCATTTGGGTTTAGTTCAGCAGTGAATGGTTAAGCAGTTAAAAGTTTCCAGCATTTTGTCAGCATTATAAAGCCTTGTGTCTCCCAAAAATGACTGCTTTACAGGAAATGATAAAAACTGCTCTATTTTTACATTAAAGTCTTGGTGAAATAGCCTTTTAAAACATTTTATTGGTATACAGCCACGGAACATTGACAGCACACAAACGATGACTGATGAAGCAGGGTTTATATTCATGAATAAACTCAGCAATGCAGATGAGGTTTTTGGCCACTGAAGGTGCGAAAGCCAGGGGGTAGAGTAGGTGGAGAGGGGGGTGGATGAGAAGCGGGACACACATTGCCTGTATACACATGGCATTTGCAATTGCGAGACTGGAGGTGATGGAAGTTTCCGGAAGCGCGGCGTGTCTAATCCAGGTCATCTCTCCTGCCTGTCCCCCAGGCTCAGGCACGCTGTGTGCCAGCTGGCAGTGTCTGGAGGTACCCCGTGGGCCGCCGCCCAGCCTGTTGGTGCAATTTGTGGGCTCAGGGGCGTCCCTGTCGGGCATGGATGTGCAGCTGGTGGGCAGCCGCTACCGACTGTCCCTGGTCAAGAAGAGATTCGCCACAGGTACACAACGCACACACACTGATTTACTCCTGCGCCACAACACACGGCATTTGGATTGTGTGTTGTTTTCTCTCCTCTCAAAAATAATCCTAGATGAATGCCTCCAAGAATTGTGATTAATATTTTATGGTACAGTACAGTATTTTTTATGAATTAATGGAGTGTGTGTGCATTGTGGCTGATAATGCCCTTGAATGGGGAATGACCAGAGTGTGTCTCTCTCTCTCTCTCTCTCTCTCCAGGGAAGTACATGGCTGGGTGCTCGATGTGAGTGCCAGCAGTGAGGCTTCCTGGGAGCCATTAGCAGCCGAATGCACTTTCATTTCCCCCTGTGGACTTCAACAGGAGCGCAGAGCCCAGGACAGGGGAAACTGTCACGCTCTGGGGGACGCGGAGAGCAACGCGCACATGTCCTCCACCGTCCCTCTAGCCAGATTCCAGCACGCCGGCGGGAAAATGCGCAATTACCAGGGAGGGACACCGTGACCCAGGACATAGTGCATAACCAGGACGTTGGTGCGTTAGTTTCCTTCTCCCTTTGGCTCACAGTTGAAAAACCTTTCTTCCTTTGTGGGAGTGTACTTCTTTCTTTGTTTGTGCTGTATGCAACGTGAGTTGTGTGTGCCTTGGGTGAAGACTTTGAACTAGAAAATCTGGATGTAACTAGTGGGCAGGACTAAGGACTATGTACATAGAATTATTTGTCAATAAGCTCTCATACATATGTATCTGGACTGGAATTGCCATTAAAACTTGAATTTTTATATTTATATATATACATTATTCAAGATAGATGCAGTAGGTAATTATATAGATATGTCTGGGTTGTAGGTTGTGTGTGAAGCTCTTATCATGCGGACAGGCCGGTCTGTGTGGATCAGCGACTGATTCGCTCAGGTGTGACGCATTAATAAAAACTGCCATTTTTTTCAAAGACAAACATATTAACACGACATTTTTATACATTTTCATTCACCAGGGATTAAATCTGTCAGTTTTTTTTTTTTTTTTTACACCAATTTATTAGACATTGACTGGTACAAAATACAGTTCAAATAATATACAAAGTTGCACATGAAAGTCAGTAAGTTGTAGTCAAGAACCGGGTTTGAAATAAAGATTCAACATACCTGGAGTCAAAATCAGAACAAGACCAGGGGAAAATAAATCCCTGCCTTAGGTCTAAACAGCATTACAAAAACAGTTACAAAAAATCAATTACAACAAGAAATGATGTTCCCCACTGTATGTAGCCCAAAGCTGAAAAGAACAAAGCCAGATAATCTCACAGCTGGCAACTGTAAAACAAAAAAAGGCCATTTTGGTGATCGTAGAACAATACAGAATGAAATTATCTCCACACCGAAGGAGTGTTCATAAATAAAAGACGTGAAGAATGAAGAGCCGCAGGAGGCTTCTCTGAAAATGGGAAAACGAAGGTCGGGCCTGTGACCTTTCGGCGCACACCGTCGCGCGGTTAGCATGCTGTGCGGGCAGCCTGCTGATAGCCTGCCATGTATTTACCCTGCCGCGCTGCTAGCCAGCAATGCCATTAGCCCGCTGCACAGTTGGCCCGCTGTGCGATTTATCTCATCATGTCAGAAGGGGGGAAAAAAGGCAACAGTAACATTTATAAATTCAGAAATGGCTCAAGATACATATACAGTAAAAATGTTTGAGAAGTTCTATAAACCTATGTACCCCCCTTCTCATATAAAAACAGCTGCTACAAGAATAATTTTTAAATAAAATTTAGGACAAAGGACGAACTATATGCCATTTATATAGTTTTATCTTTAAACTATGTACCATTTAAATATTTTTATTTTTGGTTCTGATTTACTCAATCATTAAATTAACTACATGCTTTTTGAACCCACTGAAGACCCTCAAAGAAATGTTACGTATTTTAGTTTTTCTCAAGGATAGAGGGTTGAGGTCTTCGATATGAAACAAGGCAAACAGGCCTGACTGCTGCAGTCTCTGCCACAGCTCAGCCCGCTATAGCGTGACACAGAGTCTCATAACTCATATCTGTGTTCTGGTGGAGGTGAGAGGATGAGTGAAGCCAGTGATATTACCCCTGCAGTGAGCAGGCCAGCGCGAGGCGCTGAACACCTTGCAAGCTTCAGGTACGGCTGTGCTCAGAGATGCTGGGACTGCATACGCCGAAGATTTTTGGCATGAAAACCCAGAGGGATTCTGCTCAGCCCTTGACAAAGGAGAGCGCTCTTGCTGGCATAGAGTCGGCCTTGGGAGAGCGGAAAGTCAACCACCCCCCTTACCCCAACCCCCTGAGGTGAGCGGGGGTGAACGTATACCTGTTTCTGAAGCGTTAAAGGCGGAGGTTCTGATGTGGTAGACACCAAGAGGCACAGGAGCGTGCAGAGTTTGTACAGCGTAGGGCGTGGGGGGAGAAGTGTCAGAATTCCATCAAGGCACTGGAGCAGCACTTTTAGCTCTGCTGCTGAAATCCCGCCCAAAAGAGGTCACGTGTCCCAGAGGAATTCGGCCCTGTGAGGTGTCCCTCTGTTAATTCCGAACTGGAGCGAGGGGAAAAGGAAACGAGGGCGTGCCCACCCAAAATGCACCATGGACCCCCTGACCATTCTGTGTTTTCCTCTGGACCCAGAAGGGAACAAGGTGTCGAGCACTGACCTCAGGGGTAACCCCTGCCATGGGCGTGGCTCAGATCTCCTGCAGCGAGTGGCTGATCTCGATCCGCTCCCTCTTGATCACCGGTTCGCTGGTGGCCACGGACATATCCCTGATATCCCCCCGGAAGTGAGACATGTCTGTGAGAGTGGAGACAGCAAAGACCATTAGATCCTCTTCATCTTAAAGCTGCATTTACCAGAGTCAGGGGGTCAGTTCCCTTCCCATTTAGTCAGTGTGTACCAGCCTCCACATAAGCCTACGTACATAGCAGGGCTGCAGACAGTTCCATTTCAGTTCATGGAAACTTTTCCATTCATAAACTGAATTTCAATGCTTTCCTGATCTGAAATGGAACTGACCCCAACCCTGTTGTCTTTGTAGGTCAAAATGTTGACATGAACCATTCTTAAGTTTGTACAGAGAACACAGAGATGGATTTTATATAAAATCAACATGGGTTTGAGCTGCACTCTACCTTTATCCATAAGCGTCATGGAGCTGAGGTCCGTGAACTGTGGAACCAAGAACAGAGACAGGGACTGAGTCAGATTGTCTATCAATCAAGCACTCATACCCACACAGTGTACCGGAAGTGACAGAAACACATCAAAAACACCTTTGCATTAGAATTCTGCAGCAAATGTAACTTGAGGTGTTAAATCATATGTGCAAAACACCCACCAGACAGTTGTCTCCAAATTGATTTTTGTGAGAAGCGCAAACATGACATTTGCGGTAGATGACAACTTGATCATCACTCACACAGTTTTTGCAATGCAGCCAAGGAATTGGGTAAGCTTCTTGTGAACTGTATCTCTTTCTGTTTGTCTTTAAATGCATCTGCACCAGTAATTTAACACATTTTACTGTTTACTGTTTACCTTATTATTGGACATCTAATAAGTTCATAAGGGCTCTATTGAGAGCTCTCTTTTAATGGTCCAAAATGGTCAAAATAGATCACATTACTTTGAGTAATTACTCCTGTGTTTGTTTGAAAACTATATGGTGTCAGTTTCACATAAGTGCAGTGCAACAGTTTGCATGGCTGCAATGGTTCCATTATGACTGCTATAAACTTTCCTGGGAAGATATAACAGAAATCTGCGGTTTCAAGAAAATGCTGCACCACTTATTCAATATAAGTCTTTATATGTGCATATCCGATTGGGACACCATCATGAGGTTACAAAAGGAAAAGTTGTTCATGTTGAAGTTCAAGAAAGTGCTTTGGTCTCAGGGCACGGCCCTCCAATGTGAGCACATCTTTAGTCTGGCGCTCACCTCTCCCATGACAGCGATGGGCGTCTCGCCAGTCGCCTGGGCGACACGGTGCTCCACCAGGTAGAACATATACTCGTCGTAGAGCAGGCGGATCAGGTGGAAGGAGCCAAAGCTGGCAGCGCTGCGGAGAGTCAGGTCCCTGATCACCATGGAGCTGGAAGGGGGGAACGCTCAGAGTCAACAGCTCAACTCCTGGGGCCATGGCATGTACACTCATTTTCTGTTCCAACCACTTTCAAAATTGTGCCACAGTTTTCTGAAAAGCTGGACACTCCTATGCTCTCTCTCCCATGTCACACCACAGATCAGTGTTTTTAGCAAGGATGTGTGTGCAAGTGGGGTACTGTGTTTTGTAATTTTATACAAAAATGTTGGCTATTACGTTAGGCACTAATTAAATAGTTAAGAACACACCAACACAGCATAGCATATAATAGATCTGCTGCAGGATCACGTATTACAACCTCAAATCCATTTTGATTGGAATATGATTTTCTATTCAGACTCAATTATAGTTTATCAAGACACAATTATTGTGGAAATTGATGTTTTCAAAACGATTGGAAAAATCTCAGCATTCTTAATAACTGTCAAGTTGTTGGTTTCATGTATTTCACTGGTTTTCATTTAGCCATGGGCTGTGCCAATCCTGGCACAGGGGTGATAACAGCAGTAGAACTGGCCCCACCTGTAAAAGGACCACTTGAGTAGGAACTGGCGGGCAGCCTTCGGGAAGTTGGCGCTGCCCTCGTGGGGTTTGAGGACCTGGTTGACCACGCTGTCCAGCCAGACAGCCCACTGGTCAAGAGAGCTCTGCTGCTGCAGCGTCAGCTTGAAGTCCTGCTCCAAACGCTGCACCACCGACTCACTGCACTGACACACCCACGAGGCTTGCTCCTGCAGGAAACACACACATACACAGCATGAGGGGGACACACACACACACACACACACACACACACACACACACACACACACACACACACACACACACACACACACACACACAGGCACACACTCACACACACACACACACAGGCACACACTCACACACACACACACACACACACACACACACACACACACACACACACACACACACACATCTGTGACAGATACTTACTGCAGGTGAGGTTGTGGTTACCTGCACGTTGGTGAAGTCCACGCGGTTGAGGTCACTGAGCATCTGGTTGATCTGGGAGGTGTTCTGCAGCACTGCGCGGGCCGCCTGAGCCAGGTGGTTCAGAGACGTGTACCTGCGCAGCGTCTGAGCAAACGCACTCACTACCGCCACCTGCAGGAAGAGACAGGGTCATCAACAATGACAGTGCTTCAAGATAACACTTGTTATGCAGCACCATTGTTGCGTGATAACAGCATCACATAAAAGCATCCACATACTGACACTACTGCATGATAGCACTGTCACACAATAACACTGTTCAACACACAGACAATGCAACTAGATAACAGTGTTGCACAATAAACAGTGACATGTCATATCACTGTTTCATGCGAAAACTAGGAAGCACAGATAGGAGAACACACTGCAGAATCCAGGATGTAAGCCCTGGCCCCTGTGCTTTTGGGGCACGAGTACCTTGGTGCGGACGATCTCCTGGGGGAACTGGCTCATGGCTGAAGTCAGCCAGCCCTCCAGACTCTTGGCGAAGTTGCGGATGGCTTGTGTGAGAGTGCCTGGGTCAGGGACAAACAACGATATGCATCACACACACAGGAAACAAAACATAAATAAAATGGGAAAACAGACCACATCTCATGTGTGTCCTGAGCAGAGGTTCACACTGATATTGCCTTGTGAATTGACACAGGTAAGTGCTTACGGAAGCAGGCTAAGTACCGACCTGACAATTCAAAGCTTTTCACTGAAGTGGAAAAACACTGAGTATAGAGGACAGGGTGCTCAGGGAGGATGAGAAGCAGAGATGTGTGAGAGGAAGGAGAAAAGCTGTAACAGAGAGAGTAAAATGGAGGAAAAACTCATAGAGAGGGACAGATACAGAGGGTAGGATACAGAGAGGAAAGGAGAGTGACAGAGAGAGCAGGATGGAGAGACAGAGGCAGAAAAGGGTAAAGAGAGAGCGCTAGCTGAAGGACAGAAAGAGAGAGAGAGAGAGAGCAGGACTGACTGGGGACAGGGCGGAGGACATCAGGGATGAGTATCTCCACCAGGGCCTGGTACAGGATGTGGTCACAGCTCCGCATCCACTGCGTCACAGTCTCACATCTGCACAGGGCCACCAGCTTCTCCTGGGACATGGTCCCCTCCACGCCCCCCTCGCTGCAGGGAAACACACACACACACACACACACACACACACACACACACACACACACACACACACACACACACACACACACACACACACACACACACACAAAGTTACAGTCACAGCCACACAAAAAACTCCTCAAGAGAACAGCAGCCATTAGTGAGCTGGTCATTGTGTAACTGCCACGAAGACTTGTGTGGTCTACAGCTACTAAGACTTCAGGCTTGTAGGTTTGATTTTTGTTGTAGAGAACCTGGACTGGAAGCATATTTTTACTGAAGTCAAATAAGGTACATGGTAACTGTTTTGTACATTTGTAACATTCATGTGCAACAAACCATTACCATACATAAGGAGTATATCTCATAAGTATAACGGGCAGCTGGTGAGCTAGAAACGGGAGTTACAAACTACCTTTACACCTATCATTACTTTCAACCTGTTCCCAATTATCCTACTTGATTAATGAAAAAACAAACTTTTCAGAGTAATCAACACCAGCTGACGTAAATTGAGTAAACGGTTACCAACTTCATTTTTGGATAGAACTGCTGTTCTTTGAAAACTAGAGTTACTTGTTTTATCCAGGTTTTTAATCTGTAAAACATAAATTAGCCTACAATAATATGTAGGTATAACAAATACTGCACGTTAGTAAAAAAAAATAAAATGAGGTTATTATTACAAAATTGAACTAGGAACCATTTACTCTATTTACATCAATCGATATAGATTACTCTGTTAGTTAATTGTTTTATTGTTAATCAAGAAAGATAAATGGGAAAAGGTTGAGCATGGTAGGTAAAAAGGTAAAGTTTGTTCCTCCCCTGTTTTGAGTTCACCAGCTGCCACAATTCATTCAGTCCTCATTTCAGTGTCACGGTGTAGTAGGAGCTGAAGCAGAGCGCAGCCTGACCTGCCAGACAGTGAGGAGATTCCGTCACTAGATGGCGCCGCTGAACACCAGAAGGTCTGCCACAGCTTCTCGATGTAGTGGAACTGCAGATTCATCACCACGTCCAGAGTAGCCTGGAAGAGCATGGATGCACACATGACCACACAGTAAACCTCTCTATCATGCTCGCAGATATACAATCCTATTCATATTGGCATTGGCAACAGAGGGGAAAGATGAGTATATGTTATTTACTATGCAGGTCTGAGATAATTTGCTTCCTTAACTCTGCCCGTTTCTTTTCTCTTGTTTTCACAGTGAGTGGAAGCATTGCTTTTGCAACTTTGTGACAGAAAACCCCCCACGTTAAAGCACACGTTTTTCATCTGTGCGCTTAGAGGGCCCGGGACAAACCACCACCCTACGTCAGTGACAGGGACTTGACAACTACAGCACCCTCAAAGCAGGACCCAATCACAGTGGGACCCAACGTGGAACATCATGCAGATACCAATGCTTTTTAACAAACACTAAAATGTGACAAACAAAACTAGGGAAATTTTCACATTGAGGTTTTTATAATGTATGAAAATAGAACTGAGATTTTATATGCAAGATTTTTTAAAAATGGTCTTCATTTATGAAATTCACACCAGTGTGAATTCTCAAGGTCAAACTGTAAGATGCAAAGGTGGTTTGCTGACACCTGTTCTATGTGGTGAAGCTGCCATCTCATTTACATTCGCTTCAACACAGATCTCGAGGGGATGCTCTGGTCACCCACATCCCACTGGCCACTCTCCCAGTGCAAGCCTGCTGTTTCTGACAGGGTGGTGTGCATATGCATGCTGTCAGGTTGGGCTGGAAATGGACAATGGGGGATTAGATTAAGGCATCCGTATGACACAGACCAGTGAGCCTGCACAGCTCCCACTGTGAGCCCAATATGCAGAAATAATCAGTGCCGGTCTCGCTTGAGGCCTCTGCTCCCCCATCTGTTCATTTCACACATAAAGCTACCCTGCTCAGAATTCAGGGCCCCAGAGCCCCACTGGAAGAGACCTTTCCCCACAGTCCCCCCATCCTCCCTCATGTTCCTCAACTGTAAGAGTACACTTGTGCTGGTCTGCAATCAGTTTTACCTTTCAGCATGTGATGGATAATGCAAGGATGCAGACGGGAAAATTCTGATTCTAGATCACCACTCAATCTCTTTATGAATAGAAGACAGGGTATCTCCTGCCTATTTCTGTTAATTATGATGGTTACCAGGTACAGGTAGCACAAACAAACACAGACTGGCACACAGATTGCCAAGAAAACTGGATCACTTATTGCTGCTTTTTCGCCAAGCATCACCATAGCAATGTTGTTTACGGCCAAGCACTGCCATGGTGATGTAGTTTACAGCTGCCAGTGGCAACGGCTCAAACACTGCGGACCAAACCCTCGGCAGAGTTTGAGAGAGCCTGTGACCCCTGACTGCAAGAGGATAAACGTGTGTGCTAAGCAAACAGGTAAAGCTAATATATCACCAAAGAGCCAATACACTGAGTTGTTATTTTGCAATATACTGAGCAAAAGCAATCTCGGAGTGACCAGCCAACTGGCTGAATTTACTGAAGACTAAATATGATTGGACATACATGATAACTAAAACAGTACTGTAGGTGAGATGATACACAGACAGCTTAACCCACAGAAAAATGTCTACACAGACTGTAATTGACACATGTACACATACGAAGTAAACATGATGGGCAAGTGTAGATTGACTGGGCAGTTAGCAGGGGCAGTCTCTGATCAGAATAATCAATTAGACACTGTCCAACACTCAATCAACATCTTTCCTCAGCACAGAAATAAATTCAACACAACTTATTCTCTACATAGAGTCTGGCTAGTTCATTTTGGCATTCGAACTGGTTATCTGTGTCATGTCTACATTTTTATTGCAAACAAGCAGGGTGTAATTTTTCTTGATGCTTCTTGTCTGTCTTATCAATATCGTCAAGGTCAAAAGGGCATTCACTGTTTGTATACGTCAAGGCCATAACAGTCCCCACCAATCTCAGGCTGTCTTCTTCCCCCTCCTCCTTTGTTGCTAGGCAGGCTAGCAAAGGAAAACACCCCACAATGCCCTACAGACAGGGGGAGGTCAACTCCATCCCATTAGTGCCAGTCTTTCCCCTGTGCTTTCTCCAGATGGAGGGGGAGAACTGGCCTTGAGCTTCTTCAGACACTACAGACTCACAAATTCCTGAGTTGCTGAGAGCCAGCATCACAGGAAACAAAGTGGAAAACAGAAGGCACACCTACGTAAAACGTACCTTTGAGCAAGGCACTTCACCTGCATTATTGTTGTAAATATCCAGTGGTATAAAGTGATGCAACAATGTAAGCTGTGCATGTCCCTCTGCATAAGCACATCTGCTAAATGCAGAACTGAAATGTAAATATAATAAATACGGAGAGTGTGGGGGGTGATGTTGCTCCTGCACCTCACAATGGTCTCTGTACAGGCTCTGCAGCTTCTCCAGGTCACTGGCCGTGATGCCGTCAGGCAGAGGGTGCAGGGGGTGAGGGCCCAGGTCCAGGGAGGGGAATGGGGGTAGGGCATGGGACACGTCTGCCAAAACATACAAAGAACCACACTCCGACTGTAGATCAATACAGACCACAGTAGACACTCAGCAAGCCCGGTGATGTAATAGAGATAGGTCTCCATAGGCTAAACCAAACATTGACATAACCAATCTTGAGGGCATCCCACAATATAATAGCCCCTAATGAACAAAATGAATAAAACTTTTACAAAACACTATGACACAATTATCAATGAAAGCCTGGATGATTATGTTTGAATGGACTGGGACTAAAATGGTGCTTTTCCATTGGGTGAGCCCATGCAATGGTCAATTGTGGCTTGTACCAATGTACTGCTGGTGGTGCTGGCTGTGGGAGGACTCTGCCTGCTCAGGGGTGCTGCCTGGGTTCTGGGAGGGGCTGGACAGGCTGTCCCCCATGCTGTCCACCTTCTGCAGAGGTTTGTACCTACAGGCAGAGAGAGACAGTGTATGTGAGAGGGAATGATCCTGCTGGCAATGACACACATACACACATGCGCACGCGCAGAAGAGTTCAAACACTCATACAAGCTCACACTTGCAGATATGCACACTCAGGTTCACTTACATAACCCTGCACATGTTCACTCACACAGTCTATCTCTTTTTCATAACCTCACTTCATATTCTCACACTCAATACAGTCACAATTTGTCCACAATGTACTCATATTATTCTTGCTTATTGTCCTTACGATTATCCTTGCAGTCAAACCTTATTTCTCCCTCGGCATTCCTGCTCGAGCAAGAATGTTTTTACTCAATAACATGTCCACACCAATCTGCAGTCTGACCAGTTGCTTAAGGGCTTGACTTCTCTCTGATCTGAAGCTGCAGGTTCAAGTCCCAGTTGGGGCACAGTAATAGCCCCCCCACAGGGCAACATAATTAACCTGACAGTCTTCAGGAACTCCCCGACTGTGCAAATTGAGACTTTGCCAAAATGAAAGCAATGTGCATTGGCCTGAACACAGGTCTCTGAAAGCCAAATGCACAGTATAAATAAAAGCTACCAGCTTCTCTAAGTGTTCCAATGTATTGAGCACAAACCAAAATAATGGTATGAAGAGATGGACGCAGCAATAAGCACCCAATTATAATGGTACATAACCATTACACTGCAGAAGGGGAAAATGTATGATGAGTGGTTTATGGGTAGGAGCAGAGTTTGGGGTAGGTGTGTTGGGCCTCTCACCTCTGCTTCTGGTGCACAAACTGCTGCCTCATGGCCATGTACTGAGAGTCCTCCTGCAGCCTGTTGAGGGGGGAGTCTGGCTTCAGCCGGATGCCGTAGTAGTGATACTTTGAATTGCCCCTGTGGGAGACAGAGGTTGTTTTTACACTGTGTTTCATATGTGTTTTTGAATCTACCTTTTTATCATGTACAATATCTCTACATACACTGGCAAAATCCAGATTTGGTCCTTACATACACACCACTTTGTTATTCGTAGATCTAGATAAACACGATAAAAATGTGAGAGTGGGAGAGTGATGAGCACTTTGGGGGGGCTATCGTATGTTGCCAGTATGTTACTTGAACCAATGTGTTTTGTTGCAAAGAGCAAAAGATTTCCATTGGTTAAAACAAACTAGCTAAATGCAGCTCCAGGCATCAACGACTATGGTACCCATTCGGATCTGACAGACCTTCAGATAACAAAGAATAAGAATTATTTATAGCCTGGAAATAACTATTTGTTGTGATTTCATGGTTTTTGCACCTGGTGCCGAGGCGACGGGTCCGGAGACCCATAAAGACGGAGCGGATGAGCTTGCCGAAGGAGGCGGCGTTGACCGGGTCCAGCTTGTGCTCCTGACAGTGGCGCAGATAGTGGTAGTACAGGGAGCTCCGCGGCAGGCTCACCCCCTCTGCCGTCTCATAGTTATCCAGCAGCCACTGCAGCTGAACACAGCATGCATGCACACACACGCACACACACACAAATACACACAAATGTGTTGATTTTGACTTTTTGGCTATAGCAAGGCTGTAGTGTTTTTCTTTATTTTCAGTGAGATATATTTTTCAGATTCTCCATCATTGTAAACATGTCACATGACCTTTTTCTACATAAATGTATGTAGAAAAATAAAACATTTAAGAAAATGTAATTTTTTTTTCCACTTTCATTTATTTTAAAGTGAAGCTGAAGTTGTTTGCTTTATCCTGAAAAACATTTCTGTTGCCTTTTCCTCCATGATTAATAAAATGAATAGGAACATATGAGTCTGTTTCCTCACTGGTGGGTTAGACAAAGAGAGGGGGGAAGAGTGAGAAAGGGAGAGCAAGGGAGAAAGAGAGACAGAGGGAGCAAGAGCGGAGGAGAGGGTGAGAGAGGGAGAGACAGAGAGAGAGTAGGTGTGAGAGTGAGAGAGAGAGCACACAGAGCTGTAGTTCCATCCTGCTCAGCTGTTTCCTGTTGATAAACTCTCTGCCCCTCCCTCAGTCCCTCCCTCTCCCTTCAGCTCTGTGGACTGGTCTTATCAGTGCCATCACACTGGGGCCACAGAGCTTTCCCATGGGCGTTAGAGCCACAGAGTGTGTGCAAAGCCCCGCTCAGAACACTGCCAGGGAGATGGCAGTTCAGCCCGAGCCTCTCAGCACCTAAAACACCCAGCGGATGGGAGTAGACTGTGCTGCCACACAAACTCCTTTTGCTCTGGTAGGAAGGCCAAGGTTTGGCCAAGCAACCCAAACGCTAACTCCATGAACAAACCAAGGCCCCAGTTAAAGTAAGAATCATCATATACGACTATACACCTTTAAAATGATACAAATGGCAGAGGTAAAATCCACTTTTCATTCTTTACTCCTCCAGTTCCTTACATTACATCACATTCATTTACCTACAGCAACTCAGAAAGCAAGAGATAGGGATAAAAGAGCTGTATTTCAATGATTTGCACATTTTAAATTATTTTAATTATATTTGAATTTCCACAGTAATTCATGAAAATAGTCATTTCTATGCTATGCAGTGTATATACCAAAGTCATTGCCCATGGTGAGTGAAAAACTGCTCTTCACCCCACAACATTAGTATGAGCACACTTGTCTCCAGATAGCATTTCTAACTGAATTAGAGAGCCAAGACAGACCAAGCCTTCCCCAGAGCAAAGTGCATGGAGATGTAGTCTCAATCTGGAGACCTTTGGCCACGCTGATACAAAGCAATACACTGTCCTGACACTGTCCCTGATCATCAGAACTGGACTGTGCTTGAAGTTGTCAATGTTGCTAATTAGCCTGTTTGCTTTAATCTTAGTTTTAAGTAGCCAGCTCAGACAACTTGCCTCAAGCTTCCAAATATTGATTATGCATGTGCTGACTGCTGAATGTGAAGGAGAGGCATGCATGGGATTGCTTCTAACTCAACAAGGTTATGATTCTTCTCATTGTTCTAGGAGAAACCACAGCAGCCCTACTGAGACTAACCATGATGCTTTGGGTGGTGGACTAGTTTTTTCAAAAGAAAATCTGTTTACGAGACAAGCAACATTCACATCATTAACAACACAACAACATGCGGTTTTGTAAGTACTACAATATGAAAACAGATTTGTAAGTTATGAATTTGACCAATACCCCCCACTGAAAGTGTAAAGTGAGCCCTCCCTCTATCAGAGCCATTGAGGATTAGATGAAAGCTCAGGGTCGTACCATTGCGGAGGAGGAGCGGGAGGTGTGGTGGCGGTTCCCCTCTATGCCACTGCTGTGAATGAGGTAGGCATTGCTGCCTGAGATGATCTGGCCAGCCCCTCCCTCCATGGAGAGTCCCACCATGCCATGCGAGGGAACATTAGACGAGGACACCACTGTGGTCACCTGACCTCCCCCAGCCTGTGTGTCGAAATAGCCGCCCCCACCGGACTGCCCGTACAGCTGTGCTTCGGGGTTGTAGGAGTAGGCCGTTCGACTGAGAGAAGCAGGAAGCAGAGCTGGTCACTTGCTTGGCATTTCACTGACTAAATAAGAATAATAAAACCACCACTGCTAATTTGCCCCCAGTATAATGGTTAAAGAGCTGGACTTGAAACAAAGGCTCTCATTTCCAGTTAAGGCACTGCCATTGTACTCTAAAAAAATGTACTTCATCTGAGTTGTTTCAGCAAATATCTGACAGAAGAGAACAAATGGAGTGAGCAAAAATGTAATTTGATCTGGATAACGGTGTCAACTAAGTGCCTAAATAAAAAGCAGAAAATGTTGCAACAGTTCACCTTTATCAGATGGCCTGCTGAAGACTGTCAAAATGTTGTTACTGCTAATGGATTAAACCTGCAAATAATAACCAAAGTGGGAGTACAATAGCAATGTGCTGGTATTATATCCTCTATTTAACAAAACTCCTCCACACACTGATAGATGTGTGTATGTCTCTGTGAAACAAGGACATCTACATTCTTGGTATCTTCAAGCCCCACTTTCCCTTCACTATCCAACAGCCACAGGTATAGGGCTTTTCAAAGTCACTATCATGCATGGTCTTCATGGAGAGAGAGTGTCAATACATGCAAAGCTTCCCTCAAACAAGGATTAAACCACTGTCTAAAAAGCATGTATTCATTAATCCCACCCACTCACCATCTGATCTCTGTTATCTCTATCATCCAACCTACACTTAATCCCTTTACCTCCTTTTGATGAACCTTTCACTCATACCTCACCCATAACCTCATGCATTAAAAATACTGTTACATTTCCTTTGCTTTCAGATTTCAGATCATTTAAGGGCTTGTTGAAATGGACATGCGTAGCACAGTTAGTGAATGGGGACAGGTGGCTCTTACATGGTTCCGTTTGTATAGACGGGCTCAGCTCCTTCTACATATTGGGTTTGGACTGGGTAAACGTGCTGCACCACATGTTGAACCTACGGACAGACAGAGACAAGGACTCAGAGGAAATATAGCAATAGCCCTCCTTGGCACGCCTACTGGCGGCAAGGAGTATCTGCTGTGCCTGAAAGCATATAACAATCCATAAGCTCCTGTGTGTATTTGCACTCATCAAGTTAAAATATATAATAAATAGGGCTGGTTTTCAAGACATGGATCAAGCATAGTCCGACACTAAAAACTTTTTTAAGCTGAGATTTTCCTTGAATATTTATTTCACTGTTTGTCTAGACATAATCATTGTCCAGGAAACTGGCCCATAGACATCTAATGGGAAAGAATTGCAACGCTGTCAACGCTGAAATGTCAAACTTTAATGCCATTCTTAATCAATGTCAATGGATATTAAAACACTCAGAACACTTCAAACATTTTAAAAATGAAGAGCAGGCCAGAATACAAGTTTTCTGCTGATTCAAAGACACCATTATCAAGAGCAATATAAAGCTGGCACTGCCCACACACAGACAGCTCTCTGCACAGATGAGAGTAACTGGGTTTGTTGTAATAAGAGTGAAGGTAATGAGAACGGACAGCCATGCCATGAGCACATCCCTGCCAGAGAGGACTCCAATCTCTTAATGGGACACAACCTCTGTCCAGAGCAGGGTTATCACACTCCTGGAGCACCAGTGTTTATGCTGGTTTTCCATCCAATCTCTGCTCTTAATCTTTTTATTTGCCAAATGATTTTTCCCCGCACTCAGGGTAATTTGCTGTATTGCATTTGCAATGCATCAGCAGGAAGGGCTGTGTCTCGACAAGCGAGGTCTGGCTCAGATTAAAGAATGAGAGGTCCAGTTCCAAGACTACTGCAAAGGGACTTCACAGAACAACTCAGAACAATGGTTGAAAAAGAAAAAAAAAAAAAAACATGTTTCCATGGCAACAGCTTATGTATTGGTTAAGCTCTGAACTCAGGATACGACCTGAACTGTATTGGAACATAAATTCAATGTTAGTTGGTAAAACAAAATCCTGCATACACAGTGACCCTACAGAGGGCGAGTTTGAACCCTACAGATCTTAGGATGCGACCAGAGTTTGGTAAAATACTCATTCCTGACTTCTCCCCTGGCTTGTCCCTCTGTGCTTTGTGACATCTGAGATGAGGTGAGTGGAGTTTTGATTTGTGTGGAAATGTGAAAAGGACTATGCACAATTCCTTAAATATGTTCAAGCATAACATACCACAAGCTTATAGGAGTCACTATAAGGAGGCACTGAGCAGATCAAGTCTTTATTGTATTGTGATTTGGTCATCTAATTCAAACCCATAAACAACAATATGATATCAGTGAAGGACAGGTGGAGGGGTCTTGTGTTTATTTACAAAAGGAGGCAATCTGTAACGGTGAGAATTTACCACTTTTAACTCCAGGACCCAAAGACAACTTCAGATTTTTATATGTGAATAAGCTATCCAGTTCCAAACTTACAAGGACTATACACAGTACAGTCAGTAGATGGCAGTACAGTTTCTCTGTATACATATAATCTGCAAATCACTGCAGGAAACCCAAGCACATGAAAACACTCACAACTTCTTACAGTCCACGCACTAGCTGATTCTCGTCTTCTATTATTTACACTCGTCTAGTTTCTCTTTTCTCCCGATAGCATGTGCAGAAATAGCAATAATACTCTTCATTTCAGATTTTTTACCTCAAGGTTTTGAATACAAATCAGATTTGGATCACCCATTGGGATCTCACTAGCTGCATTTGCCCTTATATTCAGGGTCTATCTGTCTCTTCTAGATCCTGCGGCATCAAAGCTTCTGATGCTAAAAGATATGGTGGATTTCAGCGGTACCTTCACACACATGTTCTGGGAAGGATAGGTCTTTGTGAAACAGTTGTGCCAGATGTAACATTTATTTCCAGTCATTTACATAGAAAAAATTTTAAAGGGTTAAAAATGGGTTGTTACAGTGAGTAGGGTGCAATGTTTCATTGTCAGTTACTTGTGTGATCGCTCCATACGACTCAATACATAAATGAAGCATATGAATTGCTGGAGGAGCAGCGATAATGAGGAGATCCCTCCTGACGCTGTTTGTTTGTGTACCAGCAGTTTTACCTCAAAGGCAAAGAGAGCAGAATGCAAGAACAGACTGCAGCCCCCTGAGATACAGTGAGCGGTGTGCTGTGTCACTCCTTGGGAGAGCCATTTGTGTTTGCTTTAATGGCGAGCACAGCAGGGAAAAGATAGAGGGAGAGAAGGTGTGGGGTTTTTTTTTTTTTTACCTGCTGAGGGACCTGCTGCACTCTGGGTAATGAGAGCTGCTGCGCTGGCGCCCCCTTCTGGGCCATGCCCACAGGCTGGACCAGCACTCTCTGTAGAGAGGGGAGCAGCTCTGTAAGTGGCAGGGGCTAGGTTCATGGCCACAAAGTAGCGTTACATTGTGTAGATACAATGTTGTACAGTTGTATTATACATTTACATTATGAGGTTGATTAACTAAATGTTTGTGTACAAAATCATGTGTAAAACTATTACTGAGTGCAAAGAAAACCTCCAAGGCAATCACAGCAAGAGATGAAAAGAGGACTGCATGTATTAAGATTGGAACATACACAGACTTTTAATTTTTACTGTTTAACTTGAATGAATGTGCAAATGTGAGCATCCCTATGTTAGTTCATAAAATAGTGGGGGTAGGTTATGCAAACAGATTAGCACATATGCAAGGTGATCCTTATTTGGTCATTAACAAAGAGTGAAATGATAAAACATGCAAAAACTTGTGTTTCTGTAAAATACCAACTCTTCACAAATCTCCACAACCACACAACACAACGCAAACCTCATATTTGTTCAATAACCAGCAATGTAAATGAAATATATTTAAATATACTGTACTTGGGGGAAATAGTATTGCATTTGTGTAACATCAGTAATAAACTAAAATGTTTTTGTTTGACCATCAACAATGAAGATGGCCTGGAGCCGAATCGCATCTGTTTGGTCCTTCTGAACAGGAGGTGAGAATTAAAGTCATGCATTCACAAATATGAGTGTTTATTCTTTTTCTTTCAATCCAAACCATTCCCAGTGGAAAGTCCCGCTAAAATAGTTTATGTTGCCAGAGGTAATGTACCAAAAGAAAAAAATACCCTTTCAGTGCTTGATTGCAGGAGCAGTATGTGAACATGAATTTTCCATTGTATAATGTCAAACCCTCACACATACACGCTAAATATTACACAGGACAGTGAGTGCAGGGACTGCTGTCAGCTCACAGTCATGTACTCCTGATCTAACATACATCAGGATAGAAAACTAAAACATCTCCTCAAAACAATCTCTAAAGAACCAGTTGAGTTTTAGAGAGGGGATTTTATTCATCTCCGGTTTGTTTTTTGTAATTTAGAGCTGTTTGAAGAGCACAATTATCTACTGCCCCTGCTTTTGCTATTGCAAAGTACTTTGTAAATTGGGTTGTTGCAGGTGGAATATAATGGTCTTTTTCCCCCCAGAGCAATTCCACCTGCAGAGATGGAAGTGTGGCAGGCGTGCACCATGGAATACCTGCTGAGAGGCGGGGACAGGCTGCACCACAGGGGCCGGAACGGAGGTAGATGTGTGCAGCACCACAGTGGGGGTGGAGTCAGACCCGCTCTCTGAGCTCTGCATGCTGGACACTGAATGGAGAGAGAGGAGGAGAGCAAGATAACAATGTATTTACTTCTCCATGCATTTCTTTTTCTTTTAACTGCACTTTTACTATATCCATGAAAGTTACTCAGAGCTGTCAAGATGCATGAATGGCAAAAGACATGCTGACTGGCAATATGCTGATGAGTCAAAATACAGATGGCCAGTTTGAATATTTTTCCAAGTCATTCAATCAGTGGAGTTAAATAAATTGAATCAAATAACTGAATAACTTGTTTAATCACTCCACATCTTGCAGTTTTTAAATCCTCATTGCCTGTCATCATATATCATGCTTCACAACAAACTGATCCACATGAGGAAGGAAGGAATTGATGACTCCACATCCACAAGTATGCCTAAACAAGACAGATAAACCGCTGCAGGGTAAACAGAGGGCTGATGTGTCCTGTTGCTGCTTACTCATTCCTCAAGCAGAGGTGACTGCATGGAATGAGCACTGCACAAACTCCTATGGGCCCAAACACAGCCCAGCTGTCCTAACAACTGCAATCACAAGGCATCATGGGCCAGATCACCCCAGGACTGGATTTATGGATTTGCCCTATTTCCACAACTTTTTGTTCCCATTATTATTTATTCCTCAGTTTGAAACATCCAATTGTATTTGTTAGCCCATCCCAACATTACAGTGTATTCACTGAGATGCATATGGATGAATAGGTCACCTACCACATGTAGCTCAATTTCTTAAATCAGATAATGCAACGACTCTGTTTGCACTGATCTGGTATCCTGCAAGTCATTATGGAATGCATTTCAGCAAGAAGTTACACACTATCACATAAAACACTTATTTTCAGTCAAGACGTGGTCTTGTTGTGCCATTTGACAGACGAGTTATGAGTAAGATTAGCTCGCTATAGTTGTGTTGGTCACACATTTCAGCAATGTCAGAAACCCAGAAACCTAAAAGGTCAGCAAGATGCAGAGTAGAAGGGCAGCGTGGTGACAGAACGTCTGGCAAAAACCTTTCAATGGCTGAATCAAGATCTTTATTTTTAAAGAGTCATTCCACTACCAATGAGTTGGGTCAGTTCTTGGAAATGTGTTGCTGTGATGCAGCCTGTCAGAGGACAATGGATGTAGCCAGCTTTTTAAATGGGAATGTGACCAACATAACGAGGTTAAGACCCCTATTCATTTTGAAAGGTGCCCTGGGACTATTACTGACCACAGCAAGTCAGGACCCGGGTTTAACATTTCACAAGACAGATGGGAATCAAGCTCAGGGCTGGATACATCATCACAAGAACCATTATTATAACTCAGCACTCATCTTTCAGTTCAGCTATGAGCGACAGTGTTGGAAAGCTGTCTGAAAAACACTTCACAGTTTAAAGTAAGGTGACAACACAGCTCAACAGTTTGGAGTGAAGAGAACAGAACAGAAATATGGTGGTTGTACACATATAAATTTGAGAGTGATTAAAAAAATAAGAAATTGTTATGGGGCCATGAAAGAGATATTGCATGCAGAAGAACTGAATCACGCTCTCCACCTCCCGCACCGAAGCTTAGCACCACCCCCCTCTCCCCTGTGTTGTAATCTGCAGCGACTGTTTTAGACGGAGTCTTTCTCCAGGGGCTCCCATAATCCAACTGATATAAGGAAATTCCCCCAAGCTTTGTATACGTTTGCCAGTTGCTATGGTGAGGAATCCATGACAACCAAACTCAACTTTGCTCCCACCTTCCCTCCTCCCCCTGCTAACCATTTGCTCCCTCCACTCTCTTTTCTTTTTAAAGCTCTGGCAAGTAACACAAGTGTGTGACAGGGAGGGGAGAGAGAAAAGAGGACAGAGAGAGAGAGAGAGAGAGAGAGAGAGAGAACACAAGAGAATGAAATGAGGAAAGAGAGAAAGAGGGCACACGAAGGAAAGTGGCAGGAAAAGAAAGCATAAAGGGGAAGATGAAACGAGGCCGGAGTGAGAGACAGAAAGAATGTGCGGGACTGTGAGAAAGAAAGAGACCGACAGAGAGGTAGAGAAAGAGCGCTCAATTAGAAGCCCCTGGAGGCCCATCTCTGAGGATCAGAATGCTTGTTAACAAGGCTTAATGAAGAGGGGGACTCAGAGCGCTCATACACCGTTCTCCCTCACACACGTGCAGCAGGACTAGGAGATCAGAGTGAGAGCTGCAGCACCAGCCTCAAATCACACAACCACTCACCTGCTTCAGCAAGCAGCAGATGCAAAATACTGTCACAAATTCAGGTGATCTGTTATCTGTAACACTCTCATAGCAGTTGGGGCCTGCAACACTCTCTATAGCAGCTGCTCAGTGGTGTCACTCAAGCCCTGTCTCCACTACATTGTTGCCTCGTTGTGCTGTAAGACACAGTCATGGAGGGGAGTAGCGTGCACTCTTATCCCTGGACTCTACAGCCTGGTTGGCTGCTGATGAGTGCTGCTTAAACAGTGAGCCATCCAGCAGTCAAAAGGAAAGACAACTGCTGAATGATTCCTGGATCAGGTGTCCATAATGAAAAGACAGGACTTGTAATTCTGGCTTCACCCAAAACCTCTGGTTTCTTCATGGTAATACGGGCCCAATGATGTGGCAGACGATATGGGATGGGCCCTTCTCGCTCTCCAGAGTCAGCGTTGATGTTATAAGCAGCACAATGTCCCCCCTGCAGCTGCTGTGGGCCACACAAAGCCAGAACACAGCAGGGGGTCACCGCTACACCGCCATTACAAATGATTCAACAAAGCTGCCCTTTAAGTCAGCTCTGTCTCCCCCCCACACCTCCTGACCCTGCTGTGAATACAAAGCGCTTCAGATTGTGTCATTAAATCCATTGTTTCCGGGAAAGGGGCGTGCAGTGGCTGGAGACCAATTTCCTATTTTGCTTAAAAAGTCACCTGCATTTTACAAGGAGGGGAAGAAAGAGGACGGGGGGTGGCGAGGGCCTCTTTATTAATTTCCCCACTATAAATACTGCTGTTGCTCTGTCTGAAAGCCCAGAAGGGACTTGGGCACGTTCGACAATGACAGGTCGCACTTAAGACAGATCTTAAATGGAGAAAAACACATACAGATGTTCGATTAAAAACAGGAGTCCGCAGTCTTGGCCCCTTGTTTGCACTGGCCCGTGCTGTTTGCCGAGTAACAGTGGTTGCCAGGGGCAACGCCGTCCACTCCCGTTTTCTGGAGCCTGTTGCTAGGCGACCAACGGAATACTTCCCCAAACTAAATAATACCATCCCTCCCACTGATCCCTGATATCTCACATTAACCAGAAACCTGCAATAACAAATAAAGGGTGGAGTGGGGTGGGGGAGTATTTTTTTTCACACACAGGAGGTTGGGGGTGGAAGGGGTGATGAGTGTCATGCAAAGCTATAAGAGAGGTGAAGAAGTCTTAGTGTTTGAGCACTTTTAAATCACTTCCTCACCCCTGGGGCTGAAGGCACCTTTCCTCATTACTCATGGCTTAACGCTGGAAAATCCATCATGTTAAACTAATCAAAAGGGTAACAGGGGACTGTCCCTGTCCCAAATCTGCCCTGATGTCGCCCTTTTCCAAAAACAACAATCTCTGTTGTGGAAAGCTTCTTCCAATTATAGCTCTTTTGGCACTCAGTGACCTGGGTGGGAGAGTAGCACGTGGAGCAGGACAGGAACAACCATCTTCAGCACCACAGAACTTACTGAACAATAATAATTAACTAACAATAAACCTGAGATGGAGAACACCTTTCATATGAACAACCAGGCAGCCCGAAGTGCTTCACAGAGGAATAAAGAAAGAGAATCCATGAAAAAACGTAATATACATGCAAAAGTACTGTGCCACTGTTAGTCTGTATCTATTCATAGGGCTACCTGACAGAACACAGAACTGAGGTCTCTATTCTCCCATTCATTGAATGTCCTTTTTCTTATCATCTATACCCAGAGACATGATGGGCCTCTCTGGCCTTTGTTTAAACTGGATGTAGAAATGCATATTCTGCTTGGATTGCCCCCAGGCAATGGTCCTCGGAGAGGATCCCCCTACAGGGCAGTAACCCTCTGAAATACCCGGCATGCCTTTCTTTTCAAAGGAAGAGATCGTCTGCAAAGAGTTGGCTGTACACCTGCAGCCCGAGTGGAGATAAGCTAACATCAAGAATAACAACAATAAAGAATAACACGGTTGCCTCACCCACCATCACCAATTCCTGTTGTGTTTCAATGTGGGCCTGGACCTGTTGAAAACCTTCAGGGTGTTTCAGTAGTTCAGTGCGAAACACCGAAGCTGTTCCTCAGATTATAAGGTGTCAAATCATGAGTCCAGAATTAAAGGCCAGAGGGATCCACTGAACCAAATGATAAGCTGTTGTTATGGAAACAGTCCCTTAGTCTGTTAGCTGTCTTTTTGATGTGGACTGCATAATCTTTATTCAGTATCTCTGTGAACATTTTTATAAGAACTCACCTTCTCATTTTCTCTGTTTTGATTTAAACTGGATTTTAGGGATGGGGGTCTAAAAAATGCACCTCCATGAGTACTACTGTTTGCAAAGCCAGAAACAAAGATAAAAATCCATCTTGTCTACCTTACTTTATGCTTGAAATTCCCATATACAGAAGGTGTCACATAAATGGCAGATAACACCTCAAACAGGAAATACTTGTTCTTCGAAAGGATGCCCCATCAACTACATTCTGTATAAAGTAAAACTGATTCCAGTTCAGCATACATTCCTGAGTCATGGAGCCAGGTGAGAAATCAAACCAGTAAAACTGAGCTGTAAACATCCCCATCACCCTCATTCAAAGGTTGGTAAAGGAATAGTAAAGGCAGACCTTAACACAGTTGCATCAGTTTAAATGACCCTGACAACAGTATAAATGCTAAATGCAGTCACACCATTAAAATCAATCGGATACATATTAGCTTTAGTGATCTAAACCTGCTCTGTGTGAGGGACAGGGCTCACATCTGGAAAACACAGAGGCCATCAATCATTCAGTGGTACAGAGGTCACTTCCTAAACCTGCCTCCCTCTGGTCGTCTGGGCCTCAGTGAGTTAACCTGCAGTGCTAAAAATGCCCAAAGGGAAAGGACCTGAGCGCAGGGCTGTTATTTTATGGCCAAAGCTGTGTTTGTTACAGAAATCTCTCCCTCTTGCTGGTGGAGGCATATTTGAACCTCCAACCCGCATAGCAAAGAGTTCTCCAAAATGGCAGTCACTGAACCACATTAGGAACAGCCCTGAAAAAAGTCCCAGTGCGCTGGGAGAGGGGAAAATGATGAGTCGCTTGACTCAGCTAAGAGTACCCAGGGACTGCTGTGCCGAGGGAGGGGTTACAGAGGAACTGGTAAAAGCTGTGGCACACTCCCAACAAGCAACCGTGACTGTGCAACACCTCAGGCACAACAGTCAGCTAAACCTGATAAACCTGAAACCCTCTCCCCTCAACCAACTGCTGCAACCACATCCATGAACTGTCAGGTCGACCTTATTGACCTCATACCATTCACTAAGCATGACCACACGCACTCACGATGCCTGTCAGGTTAACCTGGTCCACTTGACAACCTACTCTCACTTAAAGTGACCGCAACCTTGCCCTTCATGTGCCAAGTTAACCTGGTACACGCTCCACATTGAATGCGACCACAACCGTCTATCATACTTGTCAAGTTAACCTGGTCCATCTCATCGCTTTTGTTCAGCAACCATGACCGTGTCCCTCAGGCACAGCCGCCAGCTCAATTCGGTCCGCAGCAACTGATCTACCAATAGCTTCCTCTGACAGTGTCACCAGCCCGGAGACTGTCCCCACTACGAAGGCCATCAGGGTAAACAAACAAAATTAAAGTTGAGAGGGCAGATCTGATGTAATATTGCAATATCCAGTATGTTCCACAAAGCAGGTCCCTGGGTGTTACTTTGTTTAATAAATTAAAAACCTGAGGTGTCTTTGGAAAACAAAAACAACAGAAACAGAAAACAGGCTGACACTTGAGCTGCTGACACATTTGTGATAACAAAGCCACGACTCCCCATTCCACGCCAGCTGCCCTTGTTAAGACGAGTGCAGCCAGAGGGGTTTAAAACAAAGGGAACAATGAGAGGCTAAGCATTAATGCTCATACTACAGAGAAAGGCCCATGGTTAAATACACAAACGGGTAACGTGGTGGGCTAATTACGGAGCCACAGTATGTATGGCTGAAGCATAAGGGTCTCTGCAGACAGACTGGGCCGCCTCTTCACTCCCGAGCACCTGTCTTCACCAGCTGCCTAAGCCGTAGAGAGTGCTGGGCTTAGAGGTGACTTAGCAAAAACGCTGCATGCTTTTAAGTCTTTATTACAAATGACTGGGATAATTACATGGCCGTTGACATGACGTCAAGAAGCACAGAGGCAAATGGACTGCTGCAGTTTAATTTAAGGTTAAATTACATTCAATTACATTCTGGGTACTTTCTGGATGGGTGTAGAGTAAAACAGATGTAAAGATCTGGGCACCCTGAGCCCCAGAGCCATGGGGGCCTCCATCAAGGTGACATCTGTTTGTCCGAATGAAGAAATAAATTATTTTCAGTTGAAAGACAATATTAATAAAATGCTGAGACAGACCAAAAGATCCCTTTGCTCATCTCAGAGAATCTCATGAGGCGAAATTTGCACACAAACCCATCTGGTTCATGGCACTGAAGCACCATGGAAATCTCCTGGTCTCTTGACAATAATCATTACTGCAATTATCCTCCACTTAGACCCTGGCTGTCATTACCAGCTTTCCTTAGACATTTCTCTTTCCCCTCAGCCCAGAATACAAGCATGATTACATTTCTCTGCTGACATTTATGCATTTTGTAGAAAAATATGTTTCTCAGCCACCTTTTTTGTCTTTGCTCTAAACAGTAAATCATAACTTAAAATATGTGATGGAAGTGCATGCTTTCTGCCAGATCTGAGACAGGTTGTTCATTGAGTCAAAAGTCAACAGTGCCTGAGGCAGTAATACACCCCATGATTTGGGACTATGGGCCAGTGCAATAGCACATCAGTCTGGAAAGCAGAGACTGAGTCAGCAGTGTTTTTCTCACTTTACTGATAGCTAGGGATTATTGGAGACTGTTGGGCACTGCAACAAAATACAATGGTTGGTTCAATGATATGGCTGCTCCACCCATTATTCCACCATCAGTGAACAGCAGAATGAAAAATTTTGGAAATAGCAGTATATGTTTTTCGGATTAAAAGCACATTATCCCGCACTGTATTCCCCCAAACTGATGGAGGATGTTGTAGAAACAAGACAAGCATTTCAAAAACAATTGCACCTGGCAAGAAAGGACCACATGAGGGATGAAGAGACGTAAAAATGAAAGTGGAAAAGGGCAATGGGGAAAAGGTGCTCAATAAAGCAGTACTGATGTAGTCAAAAGCAGGAGGCAGTCTATGCAAACAAACACATTTACTGGAGTTACTGCATGCTCACTGAACTTAGAGCTGCCAGAGTAAAACTCTTCAGTCAAAACAAAAGATAAACAGCTATGGCTACATCTGAACATGCAAGGCAGTCAACCTGCAGTTCAACCCTGTTGTATGAGCAAAGACTGGAGTTATGAGCGTTCAGACAAAACCGATCAAAGACTGACCTGCACTCAGACACACACATGCACACACGCAAACACAGACAGACAGATAAATTGTCTCTCTCACACACACACACACACACACACAAACTACACACACACATTCTCTCTCTCCCTCTCTCACACAGTTACACACACAGTTATACTTCCAAGGACAGCAGCCATGTCTCCACCCGCCCAGAACCTTTCACTCCAACCTGCCTGCGCACGCTCCTGGTCTATACTCTGACTACTCTGTTCCAGATGACAAAAACCTGATTAGACCAGCGTTGCAGAGAATGTCACTGCACTCTCCTCTTTCCCTTCAGCTCTGTGTATTTGTGTACTCGGTTTCCATGTCAACGCAACAGCTGCATGCTCTGACACTCATGCCAGGAGTTTCGCTGCCATGTTCTTTTTATCTTTTTCTCCTCTATGCTTTTGGCATCAGACCGAATATAAATTTTATGAGAGTTTACTTCAAAATGTAAATCCTGCAAGGGTCATCAGCAAACCACAACAACCAAAAGTAATACAAGTGGGTGCAAGCTATATATACTCCGTGGCCATGTGGAGCTGAATAAATGACATATTGCAGTTCTGAATTCAAAGGGTGAGAACTTGCATTCTTAATTAGTCTTGTACTTCATTAGGCGGATAGTACTCACCGAGCGCTGTTAAATCATGTGTTAAATTTCAAGCAGTGAACTGGTCAGTTAATGCTGAGGTTAGATTTATTCCACTTCTTACCAAGCAGTAATGAATCAGTGAATCAGTGAACCAAGTGAAGGGTCAGTTAGCCATCTGCAGCTTAGCATGTAGAGAAGCTAATGCTGCTGATTAGACCACCCACAACCCTAAGCACTCTGCTGCTAGCATAATTAACCACATGCAGCACTAGCTGTGCTCAACAACATAAGTGTTCAGCTTTTGATGTGAAACGCTGATCGGAGCAGTGACACATTGTGCTTTTAAGAAAAAAAGTCCCCTCCATTCCGTGTCCAGTCATGTACGCAACTATGAAAAAAATTAGGTCAACAGTCATCACAACAGATGTTGTAAGGGCAAAATATTTCACAAAACTGTATCTACACAGAAAAAAATATAATGCTTTAAAGAGGAGTATATTTGTGATTTCTGAATCATATTTCCTTGACACAAATGGGCCATGGTAAATTAAGGAATACATTTTGGTCAACCAGACGAGTCAGATCTGAAAACAATCACAAAGCCCCTTTTAAAATGAATGAGAAAAAAATCCTTCCAACAGACATGTGGTGGCTGAATTCTAAACCATTTAAAGCACTCCCATCACCTACTCAACACAAAAGAGTTCACCGGACAACTCTGGTGCTTGTATTTGGCTCCATCAATAATTTACCCCAGCAACATCAATCATTTAAGGCCCATTGTTGGTCTAGAAGATGAACCCTGTGTGGGAGGGCACCTGCAGCAGTGAATTTGATTACCAGTAACCGGATATTTGCGTCTTAATTAAAACGCCAGCAGAATTTTCATGCGGTAAAGGTTTTTAACAACAGTTGCCTCTGAAGAACCACTTTCACAAATGAGCACAGGACAGCTACTTCAAATGAGCAGTCACTGGATCAAGAGGAACTCTGGCAAACTGAGAAGCCTGCCATTGGTGACACATTAGCTGCAAGTACAGGAAACCAAATATGACCCATTATAACCCATCGTCTGGAATGCAATCATCTCAATGTGTTGAGTGTCTAAATGTGTTTACCATAAGACCACTTACAGGAGGTTGGATGGATATGATTTATCTAAAATGGATGATGTCATCACCCTGCACCCACCATGAAGCCAGACTGAAAGACTGATGCACTTGAGTTCCCCTGCAATGATCACTTGTAGAGTGACTGGCACAGCACCACCTAGCTGTGAAAACCTTACTTTAACATTTGTGACAATATAGGTGAGGAGAGTACAGAACAGGTGAGAAAGTAGCCAAAGAAAAAGAAAAACCATATAATGATCACGGTTTTACAAGAGACACATAAGTGGATTTGACTTAAACTTTTCACATAGAAAATAGAATTTGTTCTCCAGTAAAGTTTCATCATCAAGCTGCAAGCAGGTGCCCTACTGGAGGACAGGCTCAGCAGGATGAAGCTTCCTAGACCCCTTCCCACTTTTCCTTATTGTTACAAAAATAAAGATTATTACATTTTTTATGGACACGAATGAGCACGATTGTGCATGAGATGGCCATAAAGGCAAATTTAAGATAAATGCGTGTGTGTGTACATCTATAACATACAGAGGATTTACATTGCGTATGTATAGCGTACAATAATCCAAACCTTTAAGTTCTGCTTCCAAAGTACATCTAATGTCAAGCAATCACTAAATGTTGTGATTTATTTTATTCAACAGAAGATGGAGAAAGTACATCAGATAAAGTGCGTCTAAGAATATTCACAAAATATAGTGTTCTGCGAAAAATCGCGTGAAACAAGTATATATATGTTTTATAATGTAAATAGAGAGCAATAGGCTCTGCATATGAATGGTTACAAAGGCTTAAACTGTTTGTTTGCATGAATAAGTCCGCTAATAAGGTGCAGTAGAATTTCCAGTGCCTACATATTTACCATTTTTGTTACCTTGGAGATTGCGACCACAAAATTATGTCATCAATATTATTCACAATTTTGAGCTTTGATTTCACTAATAAATCGCACAACTGGTGACCAGGTGAGCGGACAAGATCTTGCCAAGTTTGCATTGAATTAACCCTAGGCTACCTTGGAACGCATAGACCGAGTCATCAAGTCGCTAAAAAATAAAATAAAATAAAACAATAAAATGGATTGTTTCGAATATAAGGATCTATAGCTGACGTTGAAACTAAATTGTGCAAAGCCCGCCAGTTTCCAAAGAGGGATAAAGTTGTCATGACGCAAAGACGTTTTTGATATATTTAGAGAGTATAGTAAACGAACTTGCACGGGTTAACTTCGGTTACCCGTAGGTCTGAACTATACCTGTAGTTACCAACAAGTGATCAATGACAAGTCTGTGTCTCTTGTCACCCCCAAGTGAAGTTCGAAACAGTGTGATATCCAGCGCACTGACGTTAGTTAAATTGGGAATATATAACCTAGATAACGTTAAGCTAGTTCATACGTTCAGAAAAGTTTAGTTTGCTCTCCGTTCGCTGAATCGTATCTTTAACTAGCCAGCTAGGTATGTAATATTAACCTTACCTAAACTGACAATACTGGATTTCGTAGTTGCCTATGAAAGGAAATTCTAACTCTTAAACTGTAAAAACTAGCCCGACGTTACGCAGCTAACCTGCCTTTCTAGATTCAACTACCTGACGTTATTTTCAGCTATCCAAGGGTAGTTTAACGTGCAGGAGGAGGCTAAAACTTGATTAGTTATCTATCCATAACTACCATCGAACTAAAGTCGCTATCCAGTTACAAAATTAACGTTTGCTGAAATTAAGTCACATGTAGTTAACGTTAGTGATATCTAATTGCTTTCACACTTTTCCTGCAAAAAACCACGTCCGTTTCGTTGCTCGACGAGTTAGTATTTCTGGTTGGTGGAGATGGTGAAATTGGGAGTGTGAGAGAAAGAAAAACATTTCTATCTACATCCAATTTTTAACAGTATAAGGAAAATCATTGTTCTCAATAAAGATATATATTCACCTTTGCCTTCTGTTTAGTTCTGCCCTGGCTGTTCTCTCTTTCTCTCACTCACTCACTTTTCCCGTTGCTGCTGCTGCTGTTGCTGCGTGTTGCTCCCGTTGGTAACTGTCTCCACGACTACAGTCACTATGGCGCGTGAGTGTCTCGAGGCAACTGTTGCTATCCTTTTCTGCATACGTCATCGCAAAAAAACGCAAAATAGTAAAGATCCGCCCCTTTCTTTGCTTCCAGTTCCCACCCTCTATACCTTCCCAAAGTAACAGGACGTGGAGCGCGGTTTGGGCAGCGGGAAACCTGTGGCAATCAACTCATAAAATGTGGCAGTGTGCCAGTTTTGCAGTCGTCATGAAGGTAAAATTTCCCTCTTCTCTGGTAAGATTTTTAGAGGATCACCCACACCAAGCTCATACCTAGCCTTAAGTAGACTACATGGAATCTTCTCTTATTCTTCACACATTAAAAAGCTTTGTTGTCTTTTATTATTCATCCATCCTGTATTGGGAACTCTGGTATTCCCTGTTATGATGCATTATTGTGAAGACTGGTGATCATATGCATGCTGGTGTACTGCAGACATCTAACACTAACTGTGACTATGGCCAGGATTCAATCAACATTTGTCCATAACTTCCACTTGCAAGCCTAGCTACTGATATTATACTCAGTGTCTACATTCTATGATTTTTAAAATTCTTTTCATAGTTATAGCTGTTCTGCATACAAAAGTTTATTTTACCTGTTCAGCAGTAGTGGCTGATGAACTCAAAACAGGAACAAACTTTACCTATACCTAAGGTAACCTGTTTCCATTTATCTTCCTTGATTAACAATAAAACAATTAAATCATGGATTTATCTACACCAAGTGATATAGAGTAAATTGTTTCTAGTTTAATTTAGTAATCGTAACTTAATATTGTTCTTTACTTACATGTCCAGTATTCGTTATACCTACTTATTATTGAAGGCCAATTTGTGTTTTACAGTTGTTGACAGATTAAAAATGTCAATGGACATAAACATAACTATAGTTTTAAAAAAAAAAAAAAATTGCAAATCTATTACAAAATGAAATTGGTAACCATTTACTCTATTTACGTCAGCTGGTGTTGATTACTCCGTGAATAGTTTTTTCATTAATCAAGGATAATAAATGGGAACAGGTTGAAAGTAATCATTGGTTTAAAGGTAAAGATTGTTCTTCCCCTGTTTCTAGCTCACCAGCTGCCACTGCTGAACAGTATATCAAGAATTTGTACCCATGGGTGGCACCAGGGAGGGGCTTGGGGGTCTTGTAGCTACCCCTAGGATAGCCATAACACCCCCCTAGCACCCCTTAAGAAATTTCTGTGGTTTATTTATCATTTTTATTTATAATTGTATTGTATAATTGTACAATTTATAATATAATTGAGATAATATGCATATCTTCACAAAAACACGAGGAGAAACTTTTGGAACTTTTACTTATCTAATTCAAATGGTCATTTGCATAACCGTAGAAGGAAAATGAGAAAACTGAAGCTGCTTAGATGAATGAGAATCATCATCATCACCACCACCACCAAAAGGGTACATCATATACCCAGAGTTTTTAAAACATTCATCCAAAACAATGAAAAAGCACCCTAAAGATGAAGAGATAAACATCCATAAAACAATCACTGATAACATTTTGAATGTAACTTGGCCATGTCTAAATTTAAATATATTAAGATTACAACATAACATTAAATAATAAGTAAGTAGAAAATTAATACGATACTGGAGCTACCCGCCCCCCCCGATGGAAAAGTATGGGCTTCACAGGAATAGGGCGGGACTGAGATATGCTGCAGCCAATCAAAATCTTTTATTAAGCACAAACACACTTCCTTCCTTTGGGATCCCAAAGCTACGTCACGTGGTTGAACCTCTAGTTTCCCTTGTCCAGAACTAGGATTATGCTGGTGTTTTTGTCAGTTTTCTTAAAAGAACCTCAGCTCAATTTTTCGTCGCTGAATGCTTTTTAATAGGTATACTTCGTGAGTACTAGTTTCCATTTCAACGACAACTGTTGTTGTAGCTGACTCGCTAACAATTGCCACCGCTAATACACCTCTGCTTATGGAAGAAAGCGACAGCTGTTCGCGACAACACTGATCGTTTGAACAAGAGAAATTAAATTGAATCTCGGATGTTGAAGGTGCGGGGAGAATACGGAATTCAGTCAATGGGATTTCAAGAATTGTTCGGCAACGCACGATTAGGTGTGTGCATGACTGTCTGTAAAAGCATGTCCTCAACCTTTTGCTGCAGGACGCTCTTTCACTGAACGACCGACCACACGTCGCTCCAATGCATGCGTTATAGATAGCGGCCTTGTGACTGAAAGTCAAGGCCATTCGATTTTATAGCTTCTGAGAATATTATGTGCATGATTATAAAGAAATACAACTGGTCTCTTTGGTTGCACGTTATATGATTTGAAGTAAACCTGTCAAACAAGTCCTGAAATTGTGATCATATTAAAATCGACTGTCTTGGTTTGGTAGATCAAAGTTTGCATGGTCACCTGAGGCACCAGATGATATCACCTGCCTTCCAGATGTTGAACACGTGTGTTATTTACACAAATATTGGTTGAAAGAGTATCAGAAATAGACGGGTTGTATTTTGCATGATCAGCCTGTCCACAACTAGTTATGTTTTCTGTAACTGGAGTATTTCTGAAATCAAGTAAATGTTGATGTGTATTGCATGGTTTTCTTTCAGTTCATTCATAGAAGATCATCACTCATTTTTATTTGCAGGTAGGGTATTGGCCTGTACTAAATTTCCACTAAATTTCAAGCAATTTTCTGTTTGACAATATGGTCTATAAAAATAATAAACTTGGGTCAGTTATATTTTATCCAAGTTTACAATTTGTGACATGAGGTGACCCTTCAAGTAACTTGATTTATGAAAGCAAAATAAACCAGATTGATGTTGAATGTATTCATACATTAAGTTTTAAGAATGGATCATAAAGCAGGTGTCAAAATATATATTTTTTAAAGAAATGAGCAGCCACAGAAAGGTATGCTGACCAAGCCTATTCCCAATGTGTGTGCTGTGAGTGATCTCACTGGTCCACAAATTACAACCTTGAAAGGCACGGCATCTCTGTCACCTTCAATAAGCTGCTTGGTCTTATCCCCACCAGTAGTCAAGTTGACAAGGTGTTGCAGAACGCACCAAAAACACAGTCCATTTTGATTTAATATGTGATTTTTTTTTTTATTTACTGTCATAAGACAAGAAGTTAATAACAGCCTACTAGAAAAAAAATAGGCTCTGATTTGTAGTTTCTTTCTGTCTTGTACATCTGTGCTGGTGCTTTAGGATTTGTTATACAAGACTACCGTCGACACATACCACTGTTTCAGAAATGCAGGCAATGTGCCATTATTTTACTCAAACAAAACGTTGAACACTTAGATTCTGCTACAGCTCTGTTTTGGTTGAAGTAAGATTGTAATCCATTTGGATTTAGTATTATTTTGTCTGTAAACTTCTCTTTGTCATTCACCTTTTGTGGTTTAGAATTTATCAGAGTTTTACTGCCTAACTATACACAACATGACAGTAACTTTTGAAGAATTACGCAACTCTTCAGTTTGTCTCACAATATGTCTTCTGAAAACCCCATAATGCATCATGTCCTTTAGTATGTACATGTAATGTGTATGTAACCTCCTTCTTAATGTATCACTTAAAAAACAGTGTTAGTTTGATTGAAAGTCCTCATGATCTTCCTTTTTTGCCTTCTCATTTTGCAGAATTTGACAGAGTTAAAAAGTAGTGCTGACCACAAAAGAGAATCCCTCTAGAGTCGGCAGCCTGAGTGTCATGAAGGATTGGAGTGCCACACCCAGGGAATAAGAAAATTAACTTAAACTCTAGAAGTGTGTCATAGTATCCATAGCGTCCTGTGCAGAAGAAGCTGATGTAGGCCTCCTGACTGCAAAACCAACATGTCTCACGATCCAGTAGAGCTTGGCACACTGCCCATTGTAAGAGCTGACCAAATTAAAACTGAGACTGAAGACAAAGACTACTTCCTGGTTGAGCAACTCTCCATGCAAAGCTGGGACTCTACAGACAACGAACCCAGTGCGAGCTTCAACACGGATGAGGAAGACTCCTATGCAAAGCTTTGCCCTGACCAGATAAAGGTTGAAATCGATGATGAACTGGACCATACAGAATCAGAGGGACATTTTACAGAAGGGCCCGGTGAGGAAACCGATTCACCCGAGATTGCAACGGAGGACGAATCCCAGAGATCGGATCTGCCCGAGTCAGAGACTGAGCAGACTAGCGAATCGCAGGACCAGTCTGGGATCAGATGGTCATGCCTGCGCTGCAACATGACCTTCACTGATGGAAGCTACCTGAAGACGCATGAGAAAACGCACAAAGACGGCAGACCTTACTCCTGCCCTGACTGTGGGAAGGGCTTCAACCACATAAGCAACATGAAGAGACATCAGCTCATCCACAGGGATGAGAAACCACACTATTGCTCAGAATGCGGAAAGGGTTTCAACAGACTAAGTAGCTTAAAAGTGCACAAGCTCAATCACACAGGAGAGAAACTATTCACATGCTCAGAGTGCGGTAAGAGTTACAGTATACTGAAATACTTGAAAATACATCAGCGGACCCACTCCGGTGAGAGACCTTACCCTTGCACTGAGTGTGGAAAGTGTTTTGCTCGGTTTAATAACTTGAAAAGACATCAGCTAATTCACACGGGGGAGAAACCTTTCTCTTGCCCTGAGTGTGACAAGAGTTTCAATCAGTTAAGTAGCTTGAAAACACATCGTCTTATTCACACAGGGGAGAGGATGTTTTCCTGCACGGAGTGTGGAAAGAGCTTTACTCATTTAAGGAACTTGAAAGACCATCTGCAGATTCACAAGGGAGAGAAACCATACTCATGCACTGAGTGTGGGAAGTGTTTCAATCGATTGGATAACTTTAAATCTCACAAGCTAATTCACACAGGGGAGAGACCGTTCTCTTGCAACGAGTGTGACAAGAGATTCAATAAGTTAAGCAGCTTGAAAAGACACCGCATCACTCACACGGGTGAGAAACTGTACTCTTGTACTGACTGTGAGAAGAGTTTCAGTCAGTTGAGTAGCTTAAAAAGACACTGCCTTATTCATAGGAGAGAAATTGCATTCTTGCACCGTGTATGGGAGGAATTACAGTCAGTCAAATGATGCAAATAAAAACAGCTGATTTTTGACACTGGGGTTAAAAATACATATTCACTGTTCTGAATGAATTGGGGGAGTGTTCAGCCAGTGTAGTTAAGGAAGGGGACCACTTTTTCCACAAATTAGTGATCAGTGTAGCATCTTCCTTGGAGGTGTACTCAGTATTTTCAAAACGATGCAATTCATATGCATTTGGCAACAAAATATGGTTGACTGATTGATATTAACCTATGTGTTATGATTTTCAAGATGGAACAAACAGAAAAACACAGAAGGAAATACCTTGGTGCAATAATCACATAAGATACAGTGGTTGTAATGGAATTACACTGTAAATAAATTATATATTATTTCAACCAAATATTCACTGTATCCAATTGCTTATATACTATCAGATTGTCCGGTATAATTCAAAATGAAAAATAATTCACACATTTTCACCAAGCATTACAAATTAATTGTCCTTCAGATGGAAAAAAATACATGAATTAAATTATTTTGCTACCATATAAATCTTTTAGTCCACAAAATGATTGGTGTGTTCATTTTGTGATGAGATTATCTAAATTCCACATCTGATTTCTTTAATACACTACTTACCCAATCAAAGTGGTAGTATATTTACTGAACTGGACCTTCTATTTGAGTTTTGGAATGTATTGGTTACCCAAATATGTGTAAAATTACTTGGTGGTTTTGAATTCCGTTTTAAATCACTTGTTAAATTTTAATAAACAAAATGAAGTGGCCAGGATTTAAGTTCATTGATTCAGTGCATTCTGGAATCTGTAGTGTCTTTATATTGCATGTCATCGCTGAATGGCAGGTTGGTTGATGACATGGCTTGATTTTGACAGTCCATACCTCATGGTGCAATAAAAAAAGAAGGCAGAATGTCAAATAAGCAGTCATTACTTATTTAAAAGCTTACTTTTGTATGGTTCTGTGTCAGGGCAGAATTGTTTTTTCCAGGCATTGACAGTGCACACATTTTAGCCATGTAACTGTCACATTATAATTTGAAATTAATGCCAGATCTTTTTTCTGTACACAGAAATTACTAAAGGTATTAAAGTGACTGAGTAATATGAACTATTTTGACCATCTTGTTATGACTTTGTGCCTGAAATCGAGCCCTCATGTTTGGTTTTATTTGTGTTTCATTCTGTGTGACTTGGCTGAACAGCTCTTGGCAACAAAGAGGGCAAGCTCCATACAAGTGATCAGTGCTCTCGGATATAGTCATTCGCAGGAGGTCTGGTTTTACCAATCCAGCCATTTAAGTGTCACAATTTACAAACCCCATCATTGCAGAAGAGCTAATCCTCCATTCTTTCAAAATCATATCTTACTGCAACACACTTTGACATGAATATAGATTGTGGGAGTCTTTTTGCTTGCTTTTTCCTACAGACAAGACAGTGAGTTGCTTTGTTGATGCTGATAATTGAAGATGTCTGTTATCACTGAGCATGCTCCCCACTCACACTGTCATTCTCATGAACATCGCCCATTCACTCTGGAAATTGTTTATAACTTTATTATTACATCCTGTAGCTGTATGAATAGAGTCACACACTGATCCAAGTCTGAATTTGACATTTCAGTGAAAGTGTGAGTATTGTTTTGGCCGGCTGATTCAAATTCATGCTTCCTCCTAAAACGATTTGACATGTCATGGTGTATGGTTTTGCTTATTCTATGTCACACACTCATCATGTTTATAAATCTGAAGCAAATGAGGGGTTACTACCCTCCTAAGTCACCCATCTCTGCTTTTGTTTTTTTGTACTATTTTTTCCCTCAAAGAAAATCAGGAAGTATATTCTGCTGGAGGCTTTCTTTAAGACACACAAAATATTTAAGAAAGCCCCATCTAGGAATTATGCATGACTTAATGAGTTTATTACAGTTAGCCTAGCTGGTTACTTGGGATTTAGATGGTTGCTGGTTTTCAGGTAGAGACACAACTGTAATTTACTGAAACAAAAAATGGGTACAACTCAGTAATTATTTTTTGTAATGCAGAGCAAAACCAAACAACCCCCAAACCAAAAGCTTAGTTGGTTTACCCACAAAACTCAGTTTGGTAGTAACTTCATGCATATATTTCACCCTGTGACCTCTAGGTGGCGACACAGCTATTAAAATATTTTTACCACTACACTGGCATTTATCTGTCAGATTAAAACATTGATTTTTTTCGACTACACTACTGTCTGAGGGCAACGGAATCGAAATACATATGAACTAGACATGATGAGAGTTATCAATGACGTTATCAATGATTGAGTTAAACTCGCACCTCTGTTAAACCTAATAAATAGCAGGTGCTGGATTAAAAACCATAACCTTCAACAGCACTGAGTTTGAAACCACTATACTAGAGTAATGCATGAATTCCAAAGAAAATTATTCTGTCTAACAATTAGACCAAAACCATGAAGATGTGCAGCTAAAGACAAGAGAATGTCCAAAAAGCACTGCTTCTTCAGCATCAAACCTGAAACGGTGTGCTTTTGTTACATTTGCAAGACTTTACAACATAAAAGCCGAAATTTTGATCAGGCTTTTGATTCTCTTCAGGCTGTAGTGTGAAAAATCGAACAACTCTCTAACAATTGTGTTGCAAAAGTTACCCAGCTATCCAAACGCAATATAACAAGGTTTAAGTTTAGAATTGCATGAAGTTAGGTACATGGTCTATGTACAGCCTGAGGAAACCTTGACAACATTTTTTTTTTTAAACTAAGAATTTGAAAAGCCAGCTGTTATTCATATACTCATGATGTTATTATCTCTATTTCTTTTTTTAACTGATTAAGTAAGTTATCCAGTCTATGGATTGGATAATAATTTTGTAGTAAAAATCCAAAGTCCGATTTTCGTTTAAGAGAATGCAGTCACAGCGCTACCCATCCTTTTATTGTTTCATTTTGACTCAGTATGTGATAGCGACAACTTCACACACTCCCTTACCAGGCTGTTACATTTTTCTTTTGCTTAAGCTCGAGGTAAGATGTTTTATTGTTTCATTTTTATCTTAATGATATCATTCTAACATAGCTGCTTATTACAATTCTAATGCAAAAGCAGTTATCCGGAGCATATGCAAAACCCACATCTTAACTACAACAGGAATTATGGAAATAAAAACGCAGTTCAAATTGAAATAGGCTACGTAACTGGCACGATTTTGTAAAATACGCGTGGCTACAACAATATAAAATCAACAAATACGTTTTCAAACATGTTTTAATCAAATGCAACTGTAACATGTATGTATACAAGTAAACATTGTGACTTCAGAAATATGTTTTTAATAGTCTCTTCACGGTTAATGTTAGTGTCGTTGAAGTTAATATCCAAGTGTTTTGTCGCCTAAGATATTGTCTAAAAGTATATCTGATGTGATTATAGTGGACAATAATTCCTCATTATACTCATGATGAATTGAAGTGTGTAGCGTTGCTTGATATACCTAACTTATAACATTGATCTGACACATCTGAATCTTCCTCAACTATTATTTTGAGCATAGTTATCACGTTATAACGCAGCTACAATAACTGTTGTAATCGAAAACACAGATTTCCGATTTCATGAACGAATTTTAGTGCTCACGAGTGACATGTTGCTCCAATAAAAATTGATTGCATGATATGATAAGTGATCTTTAAAGTACTGGAATTATGTTAATCTCCCATTTACGGTGCTAAATTGATTCTTGAGTTAAGGGTCATCATTTTCCTGCAGAAATGAGTTTTGCGTAAAACGCATTTTGGATTGTAGGGTATAGCCTATGTTCAAATTAAATTTCGCTTTACCTAAGGAGAGCTGGACTGAGTGCACAAATGTCAGCCTGGCAATGACCGGCAGTTACCCAGGGTAGCAGCAGACACCTTTATCGATTGTTGCGATGGGGACATGGACTCATGGAACACGTGATACTGCAGAACGGCACAGTACTTCTCAATTGGCTAAGTGTTTCTCGGACTATATTCAGGCGGGCGACGCGTCAAGTGGCCAAGAGCTCCATCTTCCAGATCATCACATGCTCCTCTTTTGCCTCTTAATAGTCAATGCGGCGTTCGGTAATCAGTGTGACGTTTTGGGTTGTGTTCATATGTTATTAGCCAAAGATGGTTTGAAGTTGTTAATTTGTTAGCTAAATGGAAAAGCTGCGAGCTCTACATTATCACAAGTAATGTTAACAAACATTTACTTGTTTATACAGGGTTTTCCAAGGTGTGATTAAGATGTTTATTAGGCGTAAATCGAAAGGATGCTGTCTTGCATTGACATGTAACTCATTTTGTCATATTTTGTCTGCCGAATATAATTGCTTATACACTTAATGCATTGCATTTTCACAAATGTCCTGGTTAATAAAATGAACTCACCAGTCATTGCAAGATTGTATAATTATTGTTTCTATATAGTAAAACATTAGTCAGACACATCCTCTACTCGGGTTAACAAATGCAGAGATTGTCATTCAGTAGGCTATCAATGAGGAAGTAGCCAGTGCGATACTCGCTACAGCTCACCTGACCGGGTTTTCTGGGTAGACAGGAGATGGGAGACTAAGAATGGACAATCTTAGCTTTTAAGATTGGCGCTTACGTACCAACTAAGAATGCAAACATACAGGTTTCTCTTATGTGATGGTTCTCGATGCAATTCACACGTTTAAATTTTCTGTCATCTCTCGACAGCGCTGCTCTGGTCAATGTAATGAGCGCTGAAGTGCGAAAAAATTGCTCAGGCATAGTTTGCTGCACAGACATTCAATGCACCGGGCTATGAGACAAGAACTGTCTTGAAACTGTCTTAAAGCATTTTCGGTCAATAAAATGCACTGTCGTTGGATCAAGTAGGCCCCCCATCTAAAATGTAAAAGGAATATCATGTCGTTGACAGCAAGGAAAACTGGATCCAGTAAACGTAGCCAAATCATATTTCAGTGTTGCTGTGAAATGGCTTGTATGATCCCCGTTCTATCTCTCTGACAATAAATAATGTCTAACAAACCTGAATGACTCTAGATACTACAACATCGTGTAGGCTAAACGCGATTACAACCACCCTATGATATAGCAACAGGCTAAAATAAACAGACATTATGGTATTTAAGTCAACACCTGACCTGCACTCAGGTTGTTTGCTAGGCCCATGAGACAATGAAAATGGGACACTGCGTTAATGATTTAACTGGTTTGGACAGAAATGTTTTCATCGCATTGAATATCAACATATTTCAACAATGTCATGCATTATGATTAATATTCAATGGTGACTTGACGTGGATTAAATCTTCATGGTAGCTATGACTGAGATCACAACAACCTTTATTTCATTATCAGGAAAATATGTTAATAACATTCCTCATTTCTCAAAGGACCACCATTTAGAGGACAATAAATAACCTTTGTTGTAAGAACACCAAAATCCTAATGTATACAAATCTGAAAGGTGCCCAATGCTAGTTTGACCTAACATTGCCGAAATATTGTTTGCTGGAACAGTTCAGAATTATTTTGTTTGTTCACATATTAATTTGGGACAAGTCTAATGTTATGATTTGCTGTAATTTGTGACTGGTCTTTTTGCTTGCAGTCGTTTCCCTTGTCAGACATTGTTTTTGTGCTGTTTTCTCTCCACACTTATGTATAGACATGCCAACATACTGCACCAAGCAGTTATGGTGTCATTTTAAGAGAAGAGCACGAGGGTTTTTACTTTTTGACAGCATTGTGCCAAGGTCTAACTTCTAATTCACACTTACCTTCTTGGCTTTACACAACAATGTAAAAATTGGCAGCTAAAGCTGAAGTCCATCCTAGTGGTAATGAGACACTTTTTCCGAAGACAAATGAGGTTACAATTTCCCCCAATGGAAGTGAACTGTCTGTTCCAGTTTTCATAAGTCTATTTACAAATTAACAGAGCATGGGCACAGACAGGTCAGGTCCGTTGAAACATGAAGTTTTTGTAATGATTGACACAACACGAGATACATTTTCCTTTAGGAATATGGCTCCTAACTTTTTCCAAAGAAGACAGAAGATTTTCCCTGGTTGTTTCATAAACTCATTTTTTACTGTATAATGTACTCAGTTTCTTTCATATATACTTAGCGTATCTGTATTAGGACTGAACCAAACAAACAGGAAAAACAAGACTTTCCATATTAATTCATTGCCCCCTGGCCCGGAAATGTCAGGAGAAAAACATGGATCAAAAGAAGTAAATTGTCAGCATTTTGGCGCCAAGATATGCGTATGTTCACACTGAACTTTGTGGGAGAGTGCGTCATCTGCCGTACCTCACGCTGTCATTTTAACGTATGCAGACACTGCACATATTTTGAAATCTTTGTATCGCTTTAGTTATTTTTTTTAAAGGATGAAATCCTTAGATGTGGTCACATTGATCTCAGAATTATGGTGGGAAAATAAGCACTTCCAACCTGTGGTGGAGGCGAGTGATCAGGTGCGACTGGGATCCAGCGCACAAGCATACCATTTCAGTCTACTTTACACTTTAAGGATTCAGCTGATGCTCTTAGTGACGAGTAAAACTTTTCAGATAACACACTTTATGTTATCACTGTCACCACCCAAACACAACATTGCATCTATTTCACACTCTGCAAGAGCTGTGTTTGTTGGAATTTTAATAAGGGCGGGTCACAGAAATGCATATTTGCTCATTAAGGGCGTGATGAATTCAAAAGGTTTGAGATACACGGCACAGATGAACTGACAATGATAGCTGTCAGTTTTGCCCTGACGAGATTCCTTGGATCTGCCAGATGCGGCAACATAACTTTCATTTGAATTCTTTTGCAAAACCGCTCTGCTATTATTAACATGATTGCTAAATACTTCCTCCTCCATGCTCTATTTAGAGCATGAAGTCACAATATGTCTTCGTCATCTTAGACCATCCATAGTAACATTTTTAGCTTCACCCCATGACAGGTCCATGGTCTTCAGTTGTCCCTCCATAGTGTGACATGAGCTGGTCATCAGGTTATTGAGTTTTACATGCGAAAAGGTTATTGTAGATGGACCATTTGAATATGTAGGTTAACAGGAACCCGAGTGGGATGCTTTGCATGCCTGTTTGGATGCTAAGTGAATGACACTGCCTTGCCCTGGGGGAAAGTGCCCCAGCATTGTCCTATAGTAACCCTCCAATGTCTGATGTTGGAAAAGAGCGGTAGCTGGGGGATCCCAAGCCGGTCTGTCAACCTGAGAGACTCCTCCCCTTTTCCCAACATGGGCAGAGAGCATTGTGTGGTGTGATGACCCGAGCCAGCCAATGGGAAAAGCCACTTGGCTGTGGTTTCTGCTCTAGGAGAAGGGGCGGGGCTACGCCGAGGGTGGGTTTTGGGGGAGGTGTCAGAGCATGAATGATGCAGTGTACACAGTAGTAAGGCAGGCAGGAGCTGTGGGCGCAAGCGCATCTGTTGCCAGTCTGAATACAGAGAGAATACCTGAAGCCTACAGGAAGCTTTGAAGCACCAGAAACCTGCAGCTCCAATACAGAGAGACAGGAAGCCGGTTTTTAAAAAATAACATCAAAAAGCCCTGGCTTAAAGAATGCATTGTGAGTATTAATCCATTACACTGAGATCATACTGTGTGCGGGGAGACTGTGATGAAAACTGAACTAAAATCGGCAAGGATTGATTGTGATGAATATGTATCGGTTTATGCAGGAATGTTCTGTATTTACCAAGTGTGAGCTGTCCACTCTGGGCTTTGTGTTGTAGACAAGGTTACTGGAAGTGATATTGCAATACAAACTGGGTGCATGCTCACATACTGGATGTGTTTGTCTTTGTGTAGATTGACCTGTAGCTTTTGAATTGGATACTGGAGTCTGCATGTATTTCTGCACTCATGTCATTACATGTTTAGAAAGGGGAATGCAGAGCAACTTGAGGTATGAGGTCTGGTGCATTGGTGGAGTGTGCAATTCTCCTGGTTCCCAGAGCCAAGGGTAGTGGTTGAGTTTGGGGGGTGTTAGAGGGAACTCTCTGAGTTAGGCCTGTTACATCACCACAGTCATCAGGAGACCATTAACACGAGCCAAACCACATAGGCTGATTTGCAAGGACACATTAGTGGAATGAGTAAATAAAGAGCCGGGTTAAACAGTCCTAAATCAGAAATCTAGCATCTGTTGTGTGTGTGTGTGTGTCTGTGTGTGTGAGAGAGAGAGTGTGCAAATGAATTAATGTTTAGAAAGCAGTTGGTTGATAAGGAGGGCTGACTGCATAGGAGTGTGGGTGTGTCCATGGTATGTGCACATGTGTCTATGTTTGTGTGTGCGTGTGTATGTATGCGCGGTATGTTTAAGGGTGTTGAGGGCCATATTCAGGGGTGTATCTCTGTGCCACCGGTTCTTCCACTGTACACACTGATCTGGTATTCAGATCTGGTCTCCGAAACCAAGTGTATGATTTACCTCACGCACAGCAGAGGTTCTCTAGTACAGGCTATATTGAGTATAAACTTTGTTCTGCAATAGCCTTGAGTGTAAAACCATAAATATCATTAATATCATAATACTGTATGATCTTACAGTATCAACTTTTAGCCATGTTTTGTAGGTAAAAATCAAATTCATAACATGTGCTCTGTGATCGAAGTAGGAAGAGCCAGACCTCATTCCTTGGAATCTCCCTTGTACTCTTGGTATCTCCCTGGAAGTCCTCAACATCAGATTAAATCAGCATCCCATTCAGGCATTTCAAAGAATTTTTCCACTGGGACTTGTTGGGACGAGTATATTTCTGTGTCCACCAAAAAACCAGAAGAACCCTCCACAGTGGTTTGAATGCAAATGTGAAATGACATTAGCTGGACTGATTTGTTTAGAAATGAGAGAGGGCCATAAATCTTACCTAATCTGTTAAGAGATTGATATTGTAATGATAGTTTTCCTCACCTCTTTTCTTGTCAAACCATTCATCAGCCTTTGAAAAATTTCAAGACGCAACGCTTGATAAATCGCTTGACTACATTTGCAACTTCTGAAGTATTTCACAGCAGAACCTAATCAGGTTAAGAAATCTTAGCTGTGATGTCAATGTTATGATCCACTCGGGTGATGGTTGTGAGCCAATCACAAAGTAAACCGTAAAAAGCAAAAGCAAGACAGTGAGGGAGAGGTGTTTGGAATTCAAATGTCTATTTGCACAGGAGAGCGTTTAGTTTTGCATCACACTGCCATCCATCCAGATCATGTGTCACACGCTCATGACACCACCAAAACTCAGGCATGTTCTTTGCCAATAAACCAATGATCAGTAAATACTCCTGACCAATCACCACTGTGTGTAGTCAGAACTATGGTTCATCTGTACTGAAGGCACACCAGGCAAACGTTTTTTGACACCAACAGGCTTGCAATTAGGTCAAACGCAAAAAATGATTGCTCTCTAGTTCGTCTGAAATTGAGACAAGAATAGAAGTACCACATAAATGCATAGCAGTTAAAAGCAAATGAGGATTACTTCATGTAAGCCTCCAACAAGATTTTCATCTCAGTTCATCTCATTTACCTGCTTCTAGTAAGACTTAAACTAGGGCACAAACTAGCGTAGGAGTGCTGGAGATTCTGGTATCAGAACTACAGCTGTTCTCGTGAATTCCACCGGCCTGTCCTCTGTTTGAAACAGTGGCTGCCAAAGGAATGCAATACTATGATTCAGGCTTAAAAAATGAGACCCGCAATTCCTGGCACAGTCCGAGTGTGTGTGGACGAAGCAGCTGTTTATTGTTTTTTAATCAGGAATGCGGTAAAGAGGAGAGAGAGGCAGACAGCCGCCATCAGAGGTAGCTTTGTGTTTAGGCAAGTGAAGGAGAAGTTTCTGGTACAAATGACGGCAGCCATTCTGCATGCAAGCAGACATAGGAAAAACACACACTCATAGCCTCAAAAAGTAATGGAATGGAAATCAGTTTTGGAAGATATGCAGTGACACAGCAATACAGCAGCTTCTTCCCTTATTCCCCACCAGACTAGAGTTACTGATGGATTTCATTCCATGCACACCGTGGCAAGGTGCTAGAGAATGGTTACAAAAGGGGATTTCTCTCTCAGCTTCTTCCTCTTTTTGCCACTTTGTCAGCTGTCTCCGTCTGTCTAAACAAAGCGAGATCAATAACACTCTACAGGTCATTTACACCAACATCTAGATAAAGAAGTCAGAGGTTATGTAAATTTGAACCCTGCAGCAGCCCCCAGATGCTGTTCTTCCTGGTAGAATGAGCTCTTTTTTGTGGTCTCAGGCTGTTCCTTCTGAACTTCCTGCCTCTGTTTGTCTGGCAGAAACAACCGAGAAGGAAGTGGCTGGGAAACTTTCTGTAATTATTTGCAGCCTATCAGTTCAGCCGCTCATTAAAAATCTGTAATGCTGACTGACACATTGCACGCAGATGGAGACTTTGGATTTAAGCTGGCAAAAAAAAAAAAAAGAGTAAGAAATGACCCAGATTATGCTCTCCTGTTACGAAACAGATTTGTCCTTGCCAGTATTAACGTCTCTGAAAGGGATTTAAATGAACCAGAATGTAATGGCTTTTCAATTAAACTTTTAAATTAAGCACATTCATTCAATACGCTGTTTCAATGGGAAATTATATTTAGTGCAGTCCAACACAAAGTGCGTGGGCTGGCAAGCTCAGTTGTAAAAAGTGCCATTTAATTTCTCTTATTAGTGACCAGTTTGACTGTCCATTGAGTCAATGTTTTGCCACTGTCATCATTCTCTCCACTGAAATGGAGACACTGTGGTGTTTTTGTATTGAATTTTCTGTCTTACTACCCAGGATTCAATATTCACTTCTGGCCTATGGGTAATTCTGAAATAGAGAAAGCTGCTCTGGTGACTGTTTGCCCACCATGTGGTGATGACAGTTCTGAAGTAGGCCTCGATGGAGGGGGTCATGCTGTTAGTGCAGATGTCACTCTGCAGTTGAATGTGCCTCGCCCTGAAAACCCACCCTCCCTCCCTCTAGGTCAAACTGACTCCAGATCAGTGCCCAACATTCACCAATGCTATGGCCAAAGATTGTGGATTGTGATTATAATAACTGAGATGTCACAATGCAAGTAAATGGAGAACGTCATCCAAGTTCTGTAGACAAGTTTTGGAAGAGGAAACTTGGTGGACAAGTAGAGAGGCAAGGAAATCCTCAAAAGACATGAACATTTGCATGGATATTCAAGTGGCACATGGGTTTTAACCAGTAAAGGAGTGTTGGCTTTGTTTGCTAAGCTTGGACCCGTGACCTCTGATCTTTCTCCCTTCAGTGACCACGTGTGAGACCGCCACCATATCTGCCCCCGTCGTGATGGACCCGGCAGAGGACACAGAGCACCTGAAGCCTGGTGGCTCCACCTCCCTGGATGACATCACCCAAGGGAGCATAGCCACGTATGTGTTAAGACAGCCCCCTCCCCCCACTCCTCTGGGTGTCTGGGTCAGGCTGGTGCAGGCCTTGCTGACAGTGCTGTGTGGCTGTGTGTGATTCCCTTCAGTGAGTCATCAGGGGAGGAGTCTGCCGGTGAGAGGGAGGAGGAGCCAGGGAGCTCAAATGAGCCCACCCCACAGGAGATGCCCACGCAGCAAGGTTAGTGTGTGACCATGAACACACAAATACAAACACATTCATACAGCCACACAACTACGGTGAATGCTGTGGTAAAAGAAGAACTCTCGCAGTAAATTACTGTCCTTGACAAAAAGACAGACAGAGGAAAAAAGCATCTTCGCTGAATAGTGAAGATAACCCTACAGCAAGATGGAGAAAACGTGTTAAACATTATCTACTCTTGGCTTATGTGACTGAACAAACTTGTCCATATCTGGCCTGTTCTGACAGGAAATCAAAGCAAAACGCTTTAAAAGGGGCTGTGTAGGAACAGCATTGTGTCCCAGCGACACACACACTTCCCTTTCCTGTTTCCTCTATTCCAAACCAAAAACTCCCCCAGAACCACCCACAACTTTCCCTTTTAACAGACAAAGACAGTCTTGCAAATGTGGGCAGTGGAATGCCTGAAAAAGCCATGAAATCTTTCCTTCTTCAGGTTTTCCTATTAGTCTTAGCTTGAAATACTTTGGACATACTTTGTGCAAATCTGTCTGTAGTGATGGGAGAATGAGCTGTCGGCAGAGGTACCATAAGGTGATAAGTGATTTGGACCCATCTATGCATCTTGTCTGTGGAGAACATTAGAACATAGTCTTCTGATTAAGTTTAAAACAAGCCTTTGCAGTTCCACCTATTACAGGGCTCATGAAACCTTGTTTTTTACATTAAGAACTAAAGTTCACTTTTAGTGTGCGAGACTTGAGTGCTCTAAGTGCAGTAACGGCTCTGTTTCTCCGGTCTGGAAAACTGCCAAGGAGGCCATCAGGGCAACAGCTCTTTCTCGCTCTCTCTATTGTTGTCTGTTGTGTCTGCTGTTATGCGGCCTGCTGCCGGGACGATTGTCGCCAGACGCCGTTTGTTCTTGCAGAGACGGAGGGCTGCCGGTGCCCAGTTCTGTTACCGCTGACCGATCAGAAACAAAACAAGGTTGCAATTCCTCTGGCCCTGACAGTGAAACAAGGCCAGCCCCCACCATGCTGGCTCATTGCTCTTGAAATGCCTCCGTCAGAGAGGGATTTTGATTCAGTTTCCCATGAAGCATATCATATTACTTAGGTTGCCAGATTGAGAGACCCACGTTGATAATTAGGCCAGGATCACTCGTGGAAAACAAATCATTCTTTACAAAAGTATCTGCCATGGAATCTCTAATTCCCACAGTTGAGTTTGTTTAACATCTCATCAGATAGACAGCATCTCCTACACTTCAGTGTCCTCCATCACTGCACTGGGGCATCTGTTCTTTCTCTGAAAATGTCTCTCCCTTCTCCCTGCTTTAATGACTCACTCTGTTTCCCTCTACCAACCCCTTCTGCTACCCCTCTCCCTCCTACCTCAGCTGAGATGCCATGTCTCGAGACTCCGTCCGTGACTGCGCCCGCACCTCAGCTGTGGACCACCAAGCGTGACGGCTGTGTGAGGCTGAGGATGGAGGAGTCAGGGATGGCCGCTGAACCGCCCAGCACCGTGCATGAGATGTTCATCAGGACGGTGGAGAAGTTTGGGGGCTATGTGGCACTCCGCTGGAAAGAGGGCGAGAAGTGGAGCGCGCTTAGCTACAAGGAGTACTATGAGCAGTGCCGGGCTGCTGCCAAGAGCTTCCTTAAGGTAAGTCGTCTGCCATATTGTGCCATATTGTGTCACATCTGCATGTGTCACACAGCGTCATGCACTCTCACATGACCTCACACAAACTCACTGGCCTCAAATCCACATGCAGAGGTGTTAATCCAGTTAAATTTGCACATTGATCATGTTTACATTGCTCCTTCAACAAATGCAAATCACTACTTTGCTAAGCTAAGCAGCATCTTACAGATTCCATGGAGGCCTACAACTCCCATGTTATCCATTAAGAGGAAGTGTCAAACTCGCAGCACCTCATGACATCTGATCTCTACAGAAGGAAGTTTTTTGCAGAGGATGTGCATTGTGTACTGGCTTAGCAGGGGGGTTGTGGGATTGTTTACTGTGAAATTAGAGGAGTCTGTAGGGGGTAGTGGCTCTGAACTTGCTGGTATTTGCCAGGAGGGGAAATGTGACAGTGGAGCCTTGGTATCAGGTTGTGTTGGGCGTTCCCCTAGCAACAGTGTTTGCTCCATGTATGGTGTTGGATTACTGGCTGCTGGCCAGATGATGAGCAAAACAATGGGCTGTTATGATGAATATCCACCATCATTGACAAAGGCTCCTATATTCTTCAATTTTTCATTTGAAAGAAAAAAAATTCTTTCTGTATGAACAGACAGTGTAGAGTTACCTGTGAGAGTTGAATGTTGAGCAAATGAGTGTTGAGAGTGTTGTTTTAATGGTGATGTGACAGTACAGCAGTGAGTCATTATTGAGTTAGAATTGAGAAAGCATTGAGTTAGCATTGAGCTAGCATGTAATGGGTAGTGAGTGGACATTGAGCATTGCTCTGACTGTGTACTTCTGTCTTGAGCAGCTGGGTCTGCAGCGCTACCACGGCGTGGGCATCCTGGGCTTCAACTCCGCAGAGTGGCTCATCTCCAACATTGGCGCCATTTTCGCTGGGTGAGTCCCTGTCTCACCATCCCTCCCATCCAAACTTCTTTTCACAAAGCTTTCACCCCGAAATTACATCAAAACACAAACAGTGTGTCCATACAAATTAATTCAAGGTAACGACTAGCTCTGTGTTGTTTATGCACAAGATCACATGACTGTTATCATTAGCAAAACTGTAGATTCATAGTGCTTGACACAATGAAGTGAATGCTAATGCCTGGGTGAAGCGTCATCATGTGCAGTGAAGCACTAAACCTGATGTCAGAGTGACCCTCCTGTCTTTCTGCTGTCCCAGTGGATTGTCAGTGGGCATCTACACCACCAACTCTTCAGAGGCTTGCCAGTACGTGGCGGAGAACTGCCAGGCCAATGTTCTCGTGGTGGAGAACCACAAACAGCTGGAGAAGATCTTGCAGGTGGGCGGGGCCAGTTTATAATTTAACAAATGGTCCTACTGGTTTCTGTTCAAATTTGTTGAATATTTTTTTGTCATGAAAGATGACAATGTTCTGCCATTTTGTTTGTCTGTTCTCTGTATGTTCTAGGTTCGAGACAAGCTTCCTCACTTGAAAGCCATCATCCAGTATAAAGGAACACTGAAAGAAGCTTCACCAAATGTATTCACGGTGAGTTTGTCTTTGTGATTTTCAAAACTACTAATACTCTATTCATTCCTGCATGTCAATATTATTGATTCTTCATGATCTCTCATGTGTATAACAATATGTGAGGGAGTTTCACCATTTCATGTCCATAATGTTCTAATATGAATCCTTTCCTCTGGTAAGTGGGCGGAGTTCATGCAGATGGGGCGTGACGTACCTGATACAGAGCTGGATGACATCATCGCGAGCCAGAAACCCAATCAGTGCTGCACGCTGATCTACACCTCTGGCACCACAGGGCAGCCCAAGGGTGTGATGCTGAGCCATGACAATGTGAGCATGACCCTGACAACCACCCACATCTCTGGGGAGAGTACATAAAGTTTAAGCACATCAAGAATACATAACGACCTACAATGGGCTATTATGTCCATCTAGGCAGGTCATCTACCATCATTCACTGCATTGAACCTGGATATGAACACCCTGAGGTAGAGATGGATGAATGAGGTTTCATGAAATCAAATATAGGCAGAGCTACTATTAGCTATCTGTCACACATCATTGTGGTTTGTGTGGAGAGCATTGGCTTTTTTATTGATTCAATCAATTCAGTGATTTACAACTCATAGCTGATGACAGCACACAAAATAATGGAACCGTTATTCTCCCATTACTAGGCCCAATGACTTCTGCCTCAAATACATGACCTACAAAGCTGTTCCATACAAGTTTTTTTCTCTGTAGCTATAAGTCTTTTTCTCTGTTACTACAAAGAGAAGCTCTTGTCTCACCATCTGGCAATGGCATATACTGAAGCAGCAGCTTTTTCTTATAACAGAGAGAGGACATGTTTAGCATACAAGGCTAGTGATGGTCTATCACTAAGCCCCACAATAATGCTCTGCCATTCCCACCACTCACCTCACCCTCCCACAGTTGACCTGGACGGCGTTCGCCGGCTCAAAATACGTGGGCCTCAGGGATGCCTCAGTGTACCAGGAGGTGGTGATCAGCTACCTGCCGCTGAGCCACATCGCGGCACAGATGATTGACATCTGGATAACCATTAAGATTGGGGGGTCCACCCACTTCGCTCAGCCAGACGCCCTGAAGGTGAGTCCTGGGGGGTAGCAGACACACTTAAATTTTAACACTGATTATTCTCTGTGTGTGCATTATTAAACTGAACTTCATGTCGCTGCCCCTCCTTCAGGGCTCCCTAGGCACCACACTGAGGGAGGTGCGGCCCACTGCCTTCATGGGCGTGCCACGTGTGTGGGAGAAGATGCAGGAGGGGATCAGGTCCGTCGGCGCCAAGTCCTCCACCGTGCGCAAGAAGGTGGCTGGATGGGCGAAGGGAGTCGGGCTGCAGACCAACCTCAGCAAGATGGAGGGGTATGCAGGGGCCCGTGGGGTCAGGGGGCAGCATTAGGGGACAAGGTGGTAAGATAATAAAATAATATCCATTACTATCACTCTTCACCCACAGAAGGGTTCAGTCAGGATCCTCCCTGAATTATCTGCTAGCCAAAAGGCTTGTGTTCCAGAAGGTCCGCAAGGCTCTGGGGCTGGACCGCTGCACTAAGTGTTACACCGGTGCCGCGCCCATCACCAAGGAAACGCTGGAGTTCTTCCTCAGCCTGGACATTCCTCTGTATGAGCTATACGGCATGAGTGAGAGCTCTGGCCCACACACACTGTCGCTGCCCAACGCTTTCCGGCTGTCCAGGTAAGCACACACTCATGTGTACACATTCATACATATAGACATTTACGTCTCTAGGTGGTATGTAAGGAAGGGATGCAATTTTCATGTAAAATGCACCTATCTAATGCTGCTGTGCTTGTGCCTGAGCTGTTTCTCGATGCATGCCGTGTTCGTTGGTGGTAGAGTTGGGATTAAATCTGGGGAATATTAGAATGTTTAACACCTAAAATGAAAGGCCAAACCTGCATGTGCCTCCTCCTTTTGGGAAGCTGTGGGAAGGTGATCACAGGGTGCAAGACGAAGATTTTCAATCCAGATGAGACGGGGGAGGGGGAAATCTGTTTCTGGGGACGTCACGTCTTCATGGGCTATCTCAACATGCCTGAAAAAACGGAGGAGGCGCTGGACTCTGAAGGCTGGCTCCACTCCGGAGATCTGGGCAAGCAAGACGCTCAGGACTTCCTCTTCATCACTGGCCGAATCAAAGGTGAAAATCAATTCCTGGTGCAACCCTACTTCACCTCCCTATTCATGCAGGTTACCAAGATGAACACAAACAGTGGAATCAAGTCATTTCACCGTTGCCTTTAAAGATGGACACAAACATCAACCCAACTTTAATTCTGCTTGTATGAATTCTGGAAGCACCGTCTCTTTTCTATTAATGTGGTCTTCTATGGCAACCTGAGCTTACTAAAAGTGTATGCATGTTTACCTGTGCTCCAGAACTGATCATCACTGCCGGGGGAGAGAACATTCCACCGGTGCCGATCGAAGATGCAGTGAAGGAGGCCTTGCCACTTATCAGCAACGCGATGCTTGTTGGAGACAAGAGGAAGTTCCTCTCCATGCTGCTCACTGTAAAGGTACGGACTTCCTGTGTCCTCACATCCTCATCTGCCTGCCTGACAGTCCCCAGTCTCTATTTAATTACATTTGATTGCATGAAACTGCAATTTGTCCTTCCTTGTTCAAGGTCTCAGCACAAACAACATTTCTAATGTAGGTTTGTAATCTATCTTTATTGTAGAGTAAAACTTATCTTTTTAAGCACAGGGGACATTAAGTTTTTTAAAAGCTGCATGTAATTTAGTTCCGAAATATAAATTTAAAGTATAGTGTCATAATTGAGAGGAACATTTGAACATTAATGGGAACACACTATAGCGGGTGGTAAAGATGACTACATTACCTTTCAAATGAGACTTTTACCTGCACATAGCAACTGGGTGGGTGTTCGGTTTAAACCCTGACCTTGAACGTCAATTTTATTTATTTTTTTATCGTGGTGGCATGGAGATTGAAATTGCTTTAGCTGCAGACATGCGCAAACACATCAATGGAAGCTTTGCACTGTGTTTCTGTGAATTCTTATCTTGCAGAGAATACCTGAGATTATCATTTTGTGGTGTGGTTGTTTTCTAAATTCTAGGAATTGATATCTGCAGCAAAATACACATTTCAGTTGACTATCAGCATGTTGATCCACAAAGATGTAAAATACTGACAAGATATGTATTCTGTAAAGAAGCCTGTCTAATAGCGCCCCCCTGTGGACAAATTACATGAGCTGTGCCTTGTACAGCACAAGTGATGGGTTTTAACATTATTTCAATAAATGTTATTTACCAGCAATGAATGCAAGCTTTGAAGGGAGCAATGAATTATGAAATTATTCAAAACAGTTAAATATGCCTAGGAGCACCAGTTTATGTAAAACAATATTCAAAACAAAACCCCTACCTTGTGACCCTTGCAGTGCAAAGTGAACGTGGACACAGGCGAGCCAGAGGATGAGCTGACGGAGGAGGCGGTGGAGCTCTGCCGGAGGCTGGGTAGCACTGCGATGCGCGTCTCGGACATCGCCAGCGGGTCTGATCGCGCCATCCAGACCGCCATTCAGGAGGGCATCAACCGCGCAAACAACCACGCCACCTCCAATGCCCAGCGAATCCAGAAGTGGGCAGTACTGGGGAGGGACTTCTCCATCCCTGGGGGAGAGCTGGGTAAGCTGCTGGTTTGGGCAGGGGTTGGGCCAGTCACATCACAAACTTAGCACCATAATAAAGTTATAAGACGAGTGCATTAAAATTTCAGATTAAATACCATCTTTAAATACCAGTTTAGGTCTTGTTTTTTGCCAACTAACCATTTTCACTCAACAATTTTACAAAAAATGTAAATTATCTGACCCTGGCGAACCTCAAATTCTCGGTTGGCTTGCTATCAAGGCAGCAAGCTGATGTACTCCAAGAGCAGGCAAATACAGTCTGCGTTTGGATAACCATTAACCACACTCTACTGTGCTTTCCTAATACTATATGGCCAGTAGGTAGTTTAGTTTTAAAATACCAACACGGTAATAAATCAAAATTGTTATGCAGCATTTTGATTAAAGCAGGGGAAATACAATGTCATAGTAACTGTGAGTAGCCATCAGAAAGTTATCACTCTGGCTTATGCAGTGTATGGCTGAAGCACATTGCCTGTGACTGAAGCTGTCCTCCTCCTCCCCTCAGGACCCACAATGAAGCTGAAGAGGCCGGCGGTCATGAAGCTGTATGGGGAGCTCATCGACAACTTCTATAACGATGTGCTGACTCCAACCAGCCCTGGCCTCCCTGTGCTTTCCAAATAAGACTGTGAACCAGGTCACCAGCCCTGTTTCCAAACTTGCCATCCAAAGAAAGACAATACTCAAGCTACAGACACACAAGCACACAAAAACCCACAGGAATACGGACTCTGGACTGGACAGTTCCACTCTGAAGTTCTCCAAAAGGGTAGCAGAAGAAACTCATTTCCATTTTTTTGTTTGCTTTAAATTTCTGGGTGTGGTATATACACCACACTGTTGTTTGTGTTAAATTTCTGGTTGTGGGGAAATAATTTGTAAAAACAGTAATTGTCTATTTTTAAAGAATATTTATTAATAAAGAAGTCAACTGTTGTAATGGAGTGCAGTTACCAAAAATGTGGCATTGAATGCTTTTTCTGTTTTGTATCTAGTGCAGAGCTGCATGGAAACCCATAGTGTAAATTGCATCTGTCTTCAGGTAATGGTTTTACAGGGAATAGGAGAAATATGTGATTGATCAAAAACAAAGCAATGTATTTTTAATTTTCAGCTAATGAAAACTACTTAGTTGTAATATGAGAAAGTGGCAAGAAATTTATATATATTCAGGAAAAATGCAAGCTATTTAACTCTGTTGAAGTTTTAAGGTCTTTGTGAAAGCCACTATCAAAGGAATTCTTGCCATTCCAAAATGAGGAATTGTGCAATATAGAATATTGCTGATTAACTTAAATATGAAGGTGCTGTCTGCGATATATGAAGATTAGCCATGGCTATTGCAACAGCAACAACCAATGAAACTGCTTCAGTAATAAAGCCAGTTATCTTTTACATTTTTTACATGCTGTTGAATTTGTATTGCATATGATTACATGATTATGTAACCTAGTCCTGGTGAATGTTTTTTTTTTTGTTTGACACCATTGTGAACTCTGGAGAACACTGCAATTTCATTTGCATCTGTCTGGTCTTGTTTTAGTATTGAGTGATTAGGCTCTAGTCAGATATTGGCACCTTTATGCTCATATGTCAAAATGATCAGTGGAGCTGCAGCATTTCACTTGAATCCTCAGTGAGTCTTGTACTTGCTTGTGAGAGCTCCTCTGGGATTAAAATGCAGAAATCTACACTGAGAGAATTTAATTTAACATTTGACCAAAATACTGCCACCAACAGGGAATAGAAACTCCATGAACAGTCTGTTTCAAGGTGGTTGCATTCAAAAAAAAAAAAAAACAATCAATATCTTATGAAAGTGTGTGGAATGAAACCTGTGTTCAAACTTCCTGTTTTAAGAGATGCACTGTCATGTATGAGAAAGAAAAGATATGCAGAAAGTAACCAGGACTGAAACATGACTTCAGACAGTCTGTGGCATATCCACTTACCCATGCAAAACCTTGTGAACGGATGCCACTATGTCCTGGTTTGGCACCCAATAAGTGAACACATCATATCCTGTCTGAACTGTATATTCTTGACCTGAGTGTAGCATTGAGGTGCAGCAAAGCATGGACACAGGACATGAAGCTTCCTACCTCCTACACCTATCGCTGGCCTACATCAGGGTTTTCCAGAGTTCTGCCTCCTGAAGTCAACCCCAAAATAAAGAGGAAAAAAATGCCCCCTCCACCACTACCATCAACCATCCAGTGAGGGCATTCAGGGTGCTTTTTTCAGTCACTACTTGTCGTGCAACCTGCAACCCAAAGACCAAAAGAAATAAGTGAACAATCTGTTCTCTGAAGGCCCTGACCACAGTGAAGAGTGGAAATCCGGTACATTGTCCTCCCCACTTCCCAGAGTTCTGGCTGATTTTGGCCAAAACAAATCTATGAGTGCCTCTGAGAAAGTTCAGCAGATGTGAAACACTCATTGAACAGGGCATACTTAACTAGCTTTTTCATTTGCAACAACAGCCGCAGTTCCAAATGCCTCTGGCTCTCCCTGCAAAACATACAATTAGACAACAGAAAAAAAAAAAAAAAAAAAAAAAGAAATTGGGTGCTGTTGAATTCGGCCTTTTTGCAGTGCAGGACTTCCTGGCAACCTCACAGAACCTTTAGTGTTCAGAAACAAAAATGTGACCATTATTTGCTACTGCTTTATTTGCTAAAGCTTATCAGAGAGCTACATATTCTGTATGTGGTGTGTAGTGGTAAAGCATTTGAAAAATTCAAATATAGCTCTGGTCTTTGAGTGTGCTTCCTCGTGTTTTAATATTTGCCATGTCATGGTAATGTATGCATAAATGATGAAATGCAAATCACAAGCTTATTAAAAGTAAGCAAGGTTCACCCAGAGGCCACAGCCAGCAGGATCAACGGTGAGTCAGCAGTTTCCAGCAGCATTCCCTCTTACAGCTGTGGGTGTTTATGGAAACAGCGGGATAAACTTCATGTCGGCCCCTAAATTTCCCAGGAAAGGCTTTGTGCGTATCAGCTGTTCCAGCTTAGTCCTGATGACCAGATGACCGCTAAGTGACCCACCCCCGCCCCCACCCACCCACCCAACTTGTTGGTCGGCGAGCGTTGTCTTTAGAGGTCAGGGCAACCAAAAAAAGAAAAAAAAAAAAAAAAAAAAACAGAGGTGTTGACAGTACTTGATGACTTTATTAATATGATTTAAAAAAAAAAAAATAATAAAATTATAGCTTTTTGTTACAACTAGCATTGTATGGCCACATGGTGGCACAATATGCCAAGTAAATACCAAAACTCACGATACCAAAGTCAAATTCTGCTTTTGCCAACCAGACCCACTGTCATTCTATTCCCCAGAACCTTGGATTAAAAAAAAAGAAATGAAATTAAAAAAAAAAAAAAAAAAAAACAGCCCTCCCCAATACGGAACAAGCCACGCCCACCGGCACAGCAGACTCCTCCTACAGCACATCCACAAACAGCATCTGGATTAGAGTTCCCTAACACGACTGCACACCATTCAAACCATTTTACGTAACCACGAGGACTTTTTCTCTTTCAGACCTCCTCTCTTATTACAGTTAAATACACAGCAGATGTTCTACCTCAAGGTTATTTTACAATTTACATACATATCAAAGGCTGAAATTCTTTGTTCTGCCCCCCATCTTGGTTTCCTATGGCATTTATTTTGTTTTTGCTTTTTCTCCCACCTCCTGGGGGTGAGGTGGGGGGGGAGAAATCAGAAATTGCTTGGAATGATCGTAAGAAACATTGAGCAAAAGCGGGAATGAGACTTTGTGCCTGGGCGTTGTAGCCATACCTCACAGAGTACAGACAATTACAAAGGTGCCACCGTACTTTGAGTAAAAACACTCAAATATTTTGACACGCACATTAAATACTTATTTTCAGCAAAAAATTCAATGAGCACACATTCCGTCTTCTCCTCCACAAACTTTACAAAGAAGACAACTGAGTCAGTTTCTCGTACAACGAATACAAGCCCTCCAAAAAAAAAAAACCATAGTTCCATAGTGTCAAACTGTTACAAAAATAAAAAAACAAGCAAAAGAATGCAATACTATGCCTAACTACACAGATTTGTGGGGCTTATTTCTTTGTATAATTACATGACGTGCCAATAAAAATAGTAAAACAATTAAATAGAAATTTTTAAAAAAGGTTGGCAAAAAATCAATTAATACTATTTTTGCATGTAAATATTGTATAAAATCCTTAAAAATACAGTTTAGATAATTCCATAAGTACTGAATTCACCACAGCCAAAAGTGCAGAGGTATATAAATTAAATTGACTGTTAGCAGACTGAGGGGGGCTTCTCTTTCTTGGGGGTCGAGCCGAATGGGACAGCAGCTCCACCCTTTTTCTGTCCCATTTTGGTTACACACAAGGGACTTGCTGAGCACTGGGGTCAAAGGTCAAAGTTCGTGGACTCAGACTCCAGAGTTTAAAAGTTCACACGCACAATTGGGGACCAGACACACACAGAAGTATGCTCCTTTGCCCACGCACGATTGTGCGTTCTGCAGCCGTTTATAACATCCCGATAATCCGCCACTGAGGGAAGTTTGGTTCGTGAAGATCATCTTCCCTACGTGGGACAGACGTTGAGGAAAGGAAACGAGGCTCGCCACGCCGTTGGCGGGGGTTGGACTGTGCTTTTTTGCTGACACTCAGAATCAACCCCTCCGCCTGCCCGTGGGAGACAGGATCACCCCGCTAGCCTAGCAACGGAGTGAGTGCGACCATTAAAGCTATTAACAGCATAATAAATAGGCATTTTCACATGAACCGCACAAAAGGGGGGAGAAGGGTGAGGGGTTAGTTCAAGTGTAAAAGGTCAACCAGAGAGCCATGGGGTTGGGGGGTTGTGGCTGTTCTTATGGTTGTAGATGCAAAAATACAGCATCCTACTGCCATCTGAATCAAGACGGCGAAGACGAAAACGCGGGAACCGTGGTCTGTGTGAGGCGTTTTCGAAGGTGCCGCTGTGCCAGCAGTCCTTGGGGGGCTTCAAAGTGAGAAAAACCCTCCAAAGGTACATTCAACTGCTGCTGGCAATGGAAGTCGATGTCCTGTCAGTACTGACATACTTTCAGTCTGGGTTCACTCCTTTTCGGAAGGCACGCCATCCTCAAAGGCTTGCCACGAGGGACCCCCGCAAAACCACCTGCCACCTGGGGCAAACACACAGCCGAGAAAACACCAGTTCATCCAGCTTTCTCCGGTCCAGGCCAGTTTCTGAGCAACAGGCAGGCAGATTCCCCCCGAAAATAAAGCGATGGTTCATAAAGGCACTGAGAAGGGAAGGGAGTTTCATTTCTGGCCCAATAAAAAAAGTTGTATAAAAACAAATGTGAAGTACATTCATGTCTCATTATTCTTAACCGTATCCATCAACCACCTAGGCTGCCAAAAAAAGCCTGAAAAACAGCAATAAAATAAGCGTCCAATACAAACATTGTGCCCCTTCAGTGACTCTGACCTATGGCTGCTTCTCACGGCTCCCCCATCCCACCGCAGGTAGGAGGCTGGAGAGGTTCCTCAAACATCCTCCCTCACAAGGGAACCCCCTGCATGTACCCAAGATGCCGTGCAGCAGGGGGGTGGGCAGGAAAGAGTAATGCAGGGGCGTAGAGACGCAGGGAGGAAGTTGTAGTTTTTTGGAAAAAGAGGGGAGGAGCCGTGCTGGACAAGGACATGCTGGCCGTGCGAGGAGGAGCGCAGGTGGGCCACTGTGGACACAGGTGTGAGGAAAAGGGGGCATTGCCACACACACTTCTGTCTTACAAACCATAAATATGTGTTCACGCTCACACATTTATGCACACACACTAGCATGTGCACATTCATACCCATACACACAAGATACGCTCTTGCAGACACACACGCACACACGAAAAGAACGGGGGAGGTAGTGGAGGGAGAGAGGTCACGGACGGGTTGGTCTGTCTGAACAAAGTACAAAGCTCCTCTGTTTAGGTATTTTAGCCTGAGGCCTTACGCATGTCACTTTCTTCACCTTCTTTTCCTTCCTTCCACTCGCAGTCCTCCCCTCCTCCCCTCCACCCCACCCACGCCCTTCCCCCCCTCTCCCACTGCTAGGTCACCTCCTGTGTTTCTCTCCTCTCTCTCTGCTTCTTCTTCACACCCCTCCCTTCTGCAGTAGGTCCTGGGAGAGATGATGGAGGTGGAGAAAACTCCGCCCCTAAGAGGGCATTTCCTGTCACGTGGCTGTGGCCTCCAGGTAGCTCTGTAGTTTACGGACGGTCGACTCGTCCAGCGAAAAGAGGTCAAAGTCGAAGGTGGTGTTGGTGACGTTGAAGTGGCCGGTCTCCTCAATGAGGTTCACAATCTATTAGGAGAGACGGTAACAAGGAAAAATGCCAAACCAATGTTTAAACAAGCTCTAAAATGTTTTCCAGTGAGCGTAAAACAGCTGAGGCAGAGACACTGAGAACAACACCAAGTTTATCACAGAAACATCGGTGTACAAACGAACAGTGAACACAAGCGTCCAAACAATGCAGAGCAGCTGGAGCTCAATTCCACATGGGACGGGTTAAAGACCCACTCCATTCAGACAAACTTTGTGTACATGCACACAAAATACACACACACTCACAAAAACACACTTACTTTCACAAGGACACATACTTTCCTTCACTCATACACTTGCGCACACACACGGATGTGAGCTCGCTCTCTCACACGCACGCACAAACCTGCTGTAGGACGTTCCTCTCCCTCAGGGCCATCAGTCTGCGGTGCAGGTCCACCAGCTCCTCCGTGTAAGCCTGCAGGGAACAGGGAGACCCGGCTGGGTGACTCACTCACTAACGGAGCCACAGCGGCCGCTGCAGCTGCTTCTTTCCAATGTACAACCAGCAACCAGCTGAGTACCCAGATACCAGGTTCAGTGACCTAACCACGTATCCAAGAGCTCTAATGGACTAAAGCACATGTTCAATTAAGCACTGAGCAGCAGAAAGGAAGACAGTGAAGCACGCCATAGTATGTACTGAGCTCTGAAATGGCCGTGAGTGCAATCATGGTATTCCACAGCCCCAGCTTCAACAGCCACTTTCTATAGGTTAGGTTCATAACGATGAGCCTCACAAGCTCCTGTGTCTATTACAGTGAAATGGAGCCCAACTTCAGGGATAATCTTTACAAATGAACCATCTTCAGGCTAATCATGGTCTCCTGTAGACAGAAAACCGATTTGAACTAGCTGCTCAGAATGGGAAACCTCTCAGTTGGATCTTTTGCATAAAAAAAAAAAAAAAAAAAAAAAAAATCAGGTATAGGTTTTCAGGATATCCAGATTGGAGGGCAAAAATAAGCATGCTGAAACATCTAATACATGTGTTCCAGAAGCTGGATCAGAGCTGCAGCAGCTGAAGCAGAGAGGGCTTTGACAGGGACAAACAAGCAGGAAAAAAATGTAAGTAAAGGTTGATTTACCCTTCCTACCTTGTCGTACCCCTTCTTAAGCATCTTCTCTGGCCTAGTGCAGGGGTCAGGGCTCTTCCGCCCAGAGACCTACAGAGAGAGAGAGAGAGAGAGAGAGAGAGAGAGAGAGAGAGGGGAGGAACAGAGGAAAGAACAGAGTGAGAGAGAAATAGATGGATGAGAGAAACTCTTCAATGCTAAAAAAAAAAAAAGTGAGCCCAGAATGTCTTCTCAGCTCACCACTTTGTAATTTCAAGTGACTTTCTGAGATGGGAGAATGCTCACCTTGTTATTCATGTGTTTCTGAGGTGGGGGAGGGGCCTCTCGGCTTGGGGGGTGGGACTCGTCGCTGCTGTCACTCTCACTGTCCAAGCTCAAGCTGGGGGAAGGGGAAAGAGACTGGTCAACAGGTACGGCTGTATCGAGAACATTGTTTTTTTGTTTCATTTCTATTTTGTGTCACTGTTTTTGGTGCGTTTGCACTGACATGTGTTTCCGTGCGGTGAGAGACTAACCGGGAGTCGCGGTTAGGCGCGATGTTCTTGACGGGCGTTTCTGCTTCGGAGCTGCTGTCATCATCATCTGACTCCTCAGACTGCAGGTCTTCAACCATGGAGCGTAGTGGACCTGAGAGAGACACACTGTCACTGGCTGACAGAGAGACACAGAAGCATCAACTGACTAAAGACGCACAGTCACTAAACTCACTGTGAGACCAACAAACACACACTGTCGCTCACAAACACACGCAGAACCCATCAAGCAGATATACATTTACTCACTCACCCATTCACCAACCCACTGACTCAGTCATTCACTCACCACTAAAGACACACTCATTCACCGTACCCTGGCCTTGCTTCTGCGAGGGCTCAAAGTCGGAGTCAGAGCTGGAGTCTGAGCTGGAGCTGGAGTTGGAAGGGCTGGAGGGGGCAGATTGCTTTTGGGGAGAGAGAAGCGGGGCAGGAAGTCAGGCACAGGCCAGTCAAATACCCCTACTGATGCAATACCCAGGACATTTGTCATCTCTACCCTCTAATCTTATGTAAAGAGGCAGTGTAGTGCAATGATTTGGAAAAGGGCTTATGGGTTTTGCAGGTTCAAATCCCAGATGGTGTGCTTTAGGTTGTAAAACTGATTAATTGCTTCACTGCAAATATATGTTAAAAAGTATCTAGGTTACTAGAGGATGTCTGACCTCAGACTTTGACGAGGCCTCGTCTTCAGAATTGGACTCGTCTGATTCGGGTGGCTTCTTGGCCTCCTTCACCTCCGCTGTCTCCGTCTTCACTTTCACCCAGCGCCGCTGGCTCTTGGCGCTTTGCTTCTTGTCAAGGTAGGGGGGAGGGGCTGCTGATGCGGAGGAGGAGGAGACTCGGGGGGAGGTCCCCGAGAAGCCTCCGCTCCCAGCCCCACCACCCTTGGGCCCATCAGGGGCCCCTTTCTTGGGCTTCTTCACACTGGGTTTGGGGGACTCCATGGCTGGCGGTCGCTTGCTGGGGGCCTTGGGCTCCGGAGGTCCCCCTCCTCCACTGCCCGCCCCCCCTCCTTTCGGGGACATGCCCTCCTTCAGTGTGAGTTTGGGCTCTTTGAAGGCTGCCTTGGGCGGGGCCTTGCTTTCCTCCTTGGCCTTGACCTCCGCCGTCTTCTTTGAGGATGAGGAGGAAGACGAGGAGGAAGACGAGGGGTCACGGGCGGGCTTGCTGCTGCCACTGCCGTCACGGTCGCGGTCTCTGTCTCGGTCACGGTCGCGGTCGCTCTCGCCCTTGGATGCGGCCTTGCTCTCGGAGTCCTTCCGTGGTCGGTCGCGGTGCTCCTTGGTCAGTTTGTGAGGCTTCGGGCCTTTGCTGCTGTCTTTACTGGGCTCCTGGAAGCAGCAACACGGAGCGGTTAACATCTGTGCTAAACTGTCTCCTTCCAACGCACACTCACTCATGCACCACAGCACACACTCATGCAGGTGCACAAAGACAGTTGCCCTCTCAGTCTTCCAGCATAAACAACCTCTTCTCTTGTCATTTCCTTTCTTTTCTTATTTTTCTCTACTTCTCTCAATAACATCCTTGAGCTGTGAAGTGCATACTACATTATCTCCCTTTACAGAGAAACTTGCATTTTCAGTATTTTGAACAACTCAACCATCTCAAGACCAAGAAGGTGACAAACAAGAAGAAACTATTCAATTTTTTTAAAAAAAAAATAATCTCATTGGCCATTCTTCACTTAACAGAATGTATGAAGTGGTCATTAACCTCACATTACACGGTTCCAAATGTACAAACAGGAAGAGACCTTGAGCAGAACCCAGCTCAGAGGCAGAGCCATCCAAGTGGCATCGAGTGTAATATTTTATGGCTGACCGTAACGGGCAGCAAGGCCAAACAATCCAGAGCCACACACCTCATCTGAGATGCGTAATGGATAAGGGTCCTGCTGAGGGGTCAGTTTTTCTTTTTCACTTTTAATGGATAAGGTTACAAAATGGACAGAGGAAATCTGATCCCAGATCAGCAATCCTACTCGGAGATGCTTTACAAACACGGGGGCCCTGGTCTCAAGGCTCCTCACAAGTGTGAGAGACCGTCAACACCCCGACATTTCAGCCCCCACTTATTTCAGTGCCGTTATGCACTGGGATGCTCCAGTCACACTGCACTTGGGTGGAAAGCTTGTTTGGTCGATGAAACCAGGGGTGACCAGTTGGCCAGCCTGGAACCTGGGCAACACTCTAAGGGTTACCCAACTCCTGCGCTCTGTGAAGCTAGCTATGGGACTTATAATAACCGTGATCTTTCAAAGGATCCATTGGGTTAAATTCTCACCAAGGAGACCTTACAAACAAAAAGGAAAACAGTACAAATGAAGATATAGCCTGAGCAAAAATAAATAAATAAATAAATCAAAAGAATTATACTACTACGACTAAAAATAAGAAAAAGCTATGTTGAGTGGTCAAAGTCAAAATCTTGCACTGTGCCCCTGAATCAAACCTTCTTTATATAGAATGCTGACCTTTTGACATCCTGGCAAAATATTTTTAGCCGAAACTCGACTCCCATCCAGGATTTAGCCTGGGGCTGATGGAGGGCCAAAGTGACCGGTTCCCATGAAGACTCCGAAGCCCAGATTAATGTCAACAACATTATTATTGTTTTTTTAACGACTTGGGTTTAAAGTTCATTTCAGATTTTAGCTCTTTTGTTAAAAAAACAGCAAACCAAAGTTCTGCTTTTTCTGTTTCCACCAACACTCTGCTTAAGCAACCCCTTCTCTGGATACTGTTATACACCGACTGTGCTGTTCTAAACACTGAGGTACCACAGAGTGTGCTTGTCTGACCTTTGACCCATGAGAGGGCTTTGTCTTCTTGGGGTCAGAGAAGGCAGAGAGTGGGATTGTGGGAAGTATGGGGTAGTCAGGGCTGGGCCTGGACACATCCTCCTCCCCCTCTGGCACCACCATCACCTGATAGGAGTAAGAAGCAACAATGTCCATAAATGAGAGAAAAAGATCACAAAAAGCATGACAGAAGGATAAAGACAAGACAGAGACTGGACAAAGAAGGGATGAAACTTGCAAAGAGGAAAATACATACAGTGTGAATACAACATTTTCTAGAATTAGATGCCACATATAGGAAATCAGTGAAAAATGTAAGGAGTTAAGAACAACACTGAATCTGCCCATAGAAGGATGACCCAAACCCATGAAAATTGAAACAAATTTAAAAAAACAACAGTACGGAAAGAAATAATTGTCTTCAGACAACAAAGCAAACACTTCTATTTGGTATATAGTTTAAAAGGAGGTTTTGGGACCGTTTGAGAATGACATTTGAATGTCTTTCCTCTTTCAAGCACTGAGAGTAACAAAGTATGAAGAACATACACATATAACACTGCAGTGCAATACTTGACCTGAAGTTTGCCAAAGAAAGAAAACAAAATCTAATTACAGTCGTAACAATAACAGTAATAACATGAAAATTGCGAAGCAGCTGTAGAGACAAGGGTTGGGGGTCAATTCAAGTTCAATCCAGTCATTTCAGGAAATGAACTGAAATTCAATTAATTATTTGTAAGGACCTTACAGAAAATTATGGGCATTTTTCTTATGAGAAGCTGACCATGTTGGACACTGTCCAAAGAACCCCCCTGGAAAAGAAATACACACACACACACACACACACACACACACACACACACACTCACACACACACTCACACACACACTCACACACACACACTCACACACACACACACACTCACTCACACACACACTCACACTCACTCACTCACACACACACACTCACACACTCACACACTCACACACTCACACTCACCCCTCCAGCCCTCAGCAGCTTGCGGCGGAATTCGTGGGTGGGGTTGTTGAAGGTGAGCTTCTCACAGCGCAGGTGATTGACAGGTGGGTTTCCCTCCAGGTTGAGGAAGAGGTCGTAGTTGAAGCAGACCTTCTTTGGCTCCTCCTGTGCCCACACATACACAGGAAGGGATTTAGCTGAACATGCAACATAAAGACTTACTGTGTACCTATCCTCCCCAATTAGATGAAGCACATTTAAATAAAAAAAAAAAAAAAAAACTGAACTTCATGAGTCGATTCTCATCTTCTCATCAATAAATCCATGTGCACAGATACATGACAAATTAAGCACACACCTATATAATAACCACAAACAAGAGAACGTGTGCTGACTCAAGGGCATAATTATCCATTGTATGTCGAGAACATGTCTAAGAGAGAAATCTTGACAACTTGCACAACCTGAAATACTGCATAAAATTGAGCTCAGGCTTTCTCAAATGGCAGGACTTCGGAAAAGCAAACAAGTGAACAAAGATTTTAAAAAAGCAAAAGAGAGGTGAAATGAAGTGCACATAAGACAAAGTTGCTTTATACTCACCAGAGCAGTGTTCCCCTCTCTTTCTCACACTCTCTCTTTCTTTTCAGGGTGATATGCCCATATTTCTGTCTCACTCAACCCCCTGACCCTCTGTCAGGCTGCCTGCATGTCCCATGTTCTGCTCTCCCTAACGGCCATGGCTGCCTGCTAACTGCTTACTTTCCCTCACACTCTGGAAAAACAAAAGCAAACCTCCCTTTCACTCAACCACCGCTAACAGTTTTAAAATGTCACTTTTCACTTACGTGTTCATCACCTTTCTTTGTTAGCCTATTAGCACATGGCTCCATTTCCAATGTCCAATACAATGTTAAATTAGCCGTATACAAAAGACACATGTTATGGACATCCGACGGACTGGCACACGAGAAGCAACTATCTGACACATGGATTAATTGATAGATTAATGATGTTACGGATAGGGTAATTTACTGAATGAATGAATGGTCATTTTTCTGGCAAAATCACTTTGGAGTACTCCATTCTGAAAGTGCAAACATCTGGTTACAGAAGTTAAACATCTGTTTGTGGGAAATGGAGGCTTAAAAAAAAGTAAATGTCAATGAACCAAACCTGCATTCAAGCACACTAAAATCATACATGCACATAATTGCATGCGCTCAACTAATTATGGGATTGGCTGGAGCAAAAAACCAGCATGGCACAGGGGTCCATGCTTTGAGAAGCCCTATTTTTAGCATATTGCAAGATTGGGGGGGGAGGGGCTAGCCTGCAGAATAGCAGCCCACTCTACATCTAAATATTCTACCCGGATAATGAGAGGAGGAGAAAATGAGGTGGCAGCTCCTACCAGGCAAAAACCACTGAGATCTCCTCAGGAACAAGTCAGATTGTTCCAGTCTAGCCTGAACTGGTTTAGTCCAGTCCAGCCCAGAGACAAAACGTCAATGGTGGGCTCTGACGTGACTCTATGCTCTACACAGATGTGGTAAGACTCCACAGTACAGACAAACAATGTCACAAATGACTCTGCTTCACTGTAGATGCATAAGTGCTGAAATCCCAAACAGAGCACAAACATTTTCAGAATATGTCTGAATATATAACCCAAGTCAAACCCTGGGTCAGACACACAATGGGCACAGATTCATTTTTACTAAAGCTCACCTTGTTCTTGAAATAGACCTCGATGGGCATGAGGAAGCCAGCATACCCAGACTCCTCCACTTTGTATGGTGGTTCCTTGCACACTGTGAAGACATACAGACGGTTAGTAAATGGAACACAAGCAGGAAGAATATTAATTAATAAGGTGAAGTGAGGTATAAGAATATGATTTATTTGAAAAGTGAAAATTAATCATTATTTTTAAAGGCCTCAATTAACAAAAATAGCTACCACCCTTCCAGTGACACACTGGAAGCATTTTATCAATTAAAGTAAAAAACTAACTCATTCTTTGTTGGAAAAAAAATGTCGTATTCCAACTTTCAACTCTGCCAGCAGGGGGGCGATACGGATACGATCAGACTCACCTCTCTTGGGTTTGGGGAAACTCTCGTGCAGCCTGAAAACCACTTTGTCCACGAAGTGCTGAATGTCGCCCATCTCGGGCCCCCGGACGAACACCATCCAGTCGTGTGTGAAGCCCTCAGAGGTGACTTTCTTCCGCAGCTGAGCGCGGTGGCCCAGCTCCAGCTTCACCTGAACTGTGCACTGGGGGGGGGAACAGGTAGGGACCAGCATCAGCACTGACACTACAGAACCCCAATCACTCTCCTTGTGCTCAGTACTGACACTTCCAGACACCAGCCAGTCAGTCATTACTGACACAATACTCTCTTTGTGTTGTACTCACACAGCAGGACACCAGTCTCTCTTCTGGAGGTGAGCACTGACACAAATCTCCTTATGGTCCTGACATGACGATACTGACCACAGGGTGTGTATAGTGTAACAAGCCACTATCCATGTGACTGGTACTCTCACCAGCACTGGTGAGGATTAACAATGACGAAACAGAACACTGTACTGAAGCTGACGATGAACCCTGCTCCACTCAGCAAGGGTCAAGATTGGGACTTTAGACTTAAGTCATGGGCTCTCTGTTAGAATGCTAAACTGACTTGACAAACACCCAAGGGTGCCTGTATGCTAATGCGTTGGATTGTAACATGTCATCACCAGCCCCCACCAATCTAGTACCCCCAACACCACCACCACCAGGGTTCCTCAAAATAACAGCAGTGCCAGTAATGACACTGTCTCACACCACTCTGGGCTGCTGTGGCTTTCAGGCCAAGTTAAAACAAAACAAAGGATGAGCTCAAAGAGACAGTGCAGAGTGAAAAATGTTCAAATGAAGCCAGTCATTGCTGTGTAGTTTCCAAACAGTCCCTGGTCTCACACTTGGCTTGTACAAATGTTTATTTCAAAATAATGCTTCTTATCAGGCTAAATAAATGGGATAGTGAATGGAGCTCGCACCAGGCTCGTTTGTTTCGGAGGCTCTCTCGTGCTGACAGGCAAATCCATCAAAAAATTCTTTGTACATTTGGGTAGTTATTCATAATTCATAGAGTAAACATACACACTAGGGTCCAGTGCCCACCCCAATCCAATCCTGGCCAGGCTGTGAGCCGCCCTGAGACTCAAGGAGCCAACTAACAGGCTGAGAAAGCTCCTACCCACAGGCGAGTTACTTGGCCTCCACCTGCCCTCTTTTTAATGCTCAAGGGCCTGCAGACTCACTGATGAACATCCAGCTTCAGCAGGAAAATTACAACCCTAGTAACAACTGCAGGTCCCAAGCAACACATCAGGTTCACTAACAATGGAGAGGCTGAGCAGAAACCAAGCAACACCGACTAATGAGTCCACATTTTAAAACTAACACTGCTGATACCTTCATCATCAAACACTCTTTTGTTCTCAAGTTAAAAAGTGATGCCTTTTATACCTCTCTGATCATTATTCCTATGTTTGCTGAAAGATTTTTAGACTGCAAAATATCATGTTAATCTTACCATGTTTAAAGAATAATCCTTCTTAGATCCATGACTGTATGGGCAATGATATAAAGGCTTGTGGCCTCTCTTTCCCTTTAATTTTCTTTTAGACTCAAATGAAGCAAAGAAAAGGTTTGTGGGAAAAAGACATGACGTCAGCTGAGGCCACTGTGTGAAGACAGCATGAAGCTTAGACAGAAACCACAGCCAAAAAGCTGCTGCAGCCACCGCCACCACCCCCTCCCCTCCTTTACTCAGGTCTATGTAAGGAGACGGGGGCTGCTTCACCACACAAGCTCTGAGCTCAGGCCTTCATCTAACCCAGCACTCAGAGTCAGTCAAACTGCCGAGCACGAGCTCAATGTACTGGGGAACTGCCTGTTTACAAAGCCGCCGACACAAACTGCGTGCACACACATGCTTGCACAAACAGACCTCAAAGCCTGGCACACTCTCAATAACAAGGTTCACCACCGATGCGAAATCTTAATAAAACTCAAATGACCAACCAGGCATGCACACGCCTGACAGGTGCACACACATACCTGAAAAAACTCAACATAAAGCTTTCTAGACTCCATCCTCTTATAAACACTACCTATAAGCTACCCTGACAGCACTCTACCCTGCCCTGAAAATACCCTGAATGGAAATAGATTCCCACTATGGCATGCATGGAAGCCTAACAGCTAGCTATAATTCCTACGGAGCCATAATGCAAACCTCACCAGTCAACAGCACCTATTTTCAGTTTTTACAGTTTGGTTAAGCAGGTTTTTATTACTTTTCATACAAAGAATAAAATGTAATTACCTTGTTTAATGGTGCTGACAAAGGTTATTACAAACTGATGTGAGAACAGCATGGGGAGATGTGCAACGACTGGAAAACAGCTGATATGAAATTGCATCATTTTCGAAATAACAACTAAAATGACAACACAGCTAACGTGAGTTAAATCTTGCAAGCCTAATTACATCATTACAATATCCTACAGATGCCACATACGGTTTTTCTTCTTGCATCAGATTTATACCTTATAAGTACACTAAACATTATTTTACCCAACTGTCAATGATTATACAAATCCATGTGGATATGTGCCAAATATAATTAATAAGCTCACTTTCGTTTTCTCATTCTTTTTGGTTGCGATCGAGCGGCCCAGTGCCTCCCTTTTAGTGAATGTAGAACGACTAGACATTTTCCGACAAGAATTTTCTCGACTTCTCTGCCCTAAAAATCAGGCAGTGACAAGCACTAACCACAAGACTTGTTTGAAGATTTTCTTATCGTTGATCTATAAGGACTTTCAAGTGAATAGCTTAAGGCAGAAATGTGCTTTTAAGTTTGTGAACGTTAGCCAACAGCAACTATGTGCTGATGATCTATCTACCGTTAGCTACTTAGCGATACCGACATTGAGAAGTAGTTAGCTAACGTTACTAGCAAACTGTTAGCCAGCCAGTCAGCCATATTCCAAAGGCCAATGGCTAGCTAGCGATACATATCATATACTCGCTAGGTGAGTGGCTTCCTCTTATGCTTTCTAGGCAAACAGATGAGGTAGTAACTGGTTAACTAGCTAAACACATTTAAGTTATGCAGTTGGATAACAAGATATATTTACCATTTCCTGTCACCAATTACACCCATAACCTACGAGCTAACAAGTCAGGTAGTATAGTACAGTACTAAAGTGAACCAAGTTAGCTTACTTGCAATGAGGCATACAGAAACGTGAATGAACGGTAGCTAACTACCTATCTGGCAACACAGCCTTGGCTAGAAGCATGTAGCGATAGTGCTACTGAACACTTTAATATTTGTTAACTAACTAGTAATTCCCATGAACAATACTTGCATGTTATTATTTATTATGCATTCCAGTTATTTTGCCAATGGGCACAAGAGTTCACTGAAAGCTTGACATTAGCATTAAGCAAAAAATGACTGAGCTAATATTAGCTGTCTAGCTAGCTACAGGCACTCTAGGGTAACCAGCTATTATGAAGGAGAGCGGAGCTATTCCCGCTTCTCCAATTACACATTTTTATCACTGGACAGTACAGCAATGCGCTAATTTGCTAACTGTTTGCTACCCGTTTCCCCCGCCTCACTTCCCTCAACTCATCTAAAAGCAACGTAAAGACTTTTAAAAATTCAATCAGGGTAGCTAGCAAGATAGTTATCCAGTGTGTTCATCACACCTCATTTAAGAGGAAAGAGTAGCTACGCTAGCTAGTAGCTGGCTACCTGTTTTAAACTCCCGAGGCCTGTTACACCACCGCACGGACCATTTTTATGGACCTAGCTTGCCAGCAATGTGTGAGTGAGTGTCGGGAGTACGTTAGCTAGCTAGCATTGCTCCTGTGTCATTTTTTATCAGCAGAGCAAACATTAACGAGCAATCACGGCTGTTACATTTATGATTGTTTCTCTCAATTCTCGGCTGTATGGGTTAAACACAAGCCAGGGCGAAGGGGCGTCTCTTTACCTGGTTCTCCATGATTGCCTGGCCTCTGCAATTGCTCTATTTATTTACAGCGGTGTTCCCAACTCCTCATTGTGTGTCAATCCAGCAACCGGATGCCACACAGCACTCCCTCCCTCGAACTCCGGGCACTCATCCAAAACAGAAAGCGTTTGCAGCCAATCAATTGGTGCGAAGCTTTGGCGGCCGGCGAAAAACTTAGCCAATCACAGGCTTGACCAGGCGGGACTTCCTTCCAGTGATTGTCAGTTGCACGAACCAACCACAACAAGATAAGATGTTAAAGCCAAGACTGAGTGAAGACCATAAAAGAAACGTTTGAGTGGGATGCATTTCGCAACGCATTTGTGAATTCTGTTGTTAATGTCTTTCAATTCATAATACACAATCATCATTTAACTCTGACAATTATTTTGATAAAGTTCAGGCGCAAAACATTGCAGCATTTAAAATGTGATGCAGAAAATGTTTCTCAGAATTCAGTATTTAGTTGCTGTAGCTAAACTAGATAACTGCAAAGCACTACCTTGAATTATGCTTCATTCTGTGTGAATATAAGTATAATAGGCTGAGTGATATTCTTGGTTAGAAATAAAGTGACCAGCAAAAACAAACTGAAACATTTATACAAAGAGCTCAAAACTGGCAGTGTATGACACATCTAGTAATGCCTTTAAAGACAGACAGCGTACTCCCTAAAAAACGTACCATTGGCATTAACCCTCAATTTTTCATTCCAGCACAAAAGAGAAAATCCTTTTTTTGTGTCACTTCAAGTGGATTAGGAAGCCAGTTTTTTTGAGCATTGAAAGCGACTGGCTTCTCAGGAGCCAGGTCAAGCTCGGTGGGATAGTGGAGACAGGCAAGATGAATGGCTGGGGGAAACAGGGAGAGGGCTCTGCAGCACAGCACAGGGGCTTTGATGTGGAGTTATTAGCGGGGTGCTGTGGCCTGAACAACGGCCAGCACAGTGTCTCTCACGACCTCCCCCCCATACACCCCCACCACAGCCCGCTCCACCCCGTCTGATCTGCTTAACCCTGCGAATAATGTCTTCTCTTGGCCCCTGTCACAACCTCACGACTCAAAAAGAAACTTTCATTATGACTAAATTTTGCAGAAATTATAGAATTGCTGGGAGCGACCCACTTTTTTTTTCGCTCACACGAAATATCACACTATATAATTTCAGTCATTCAGGCATATGTCCCGTTCACATTTCAGCAAAAACTTACAACTATTGTTTGGACTAAATAGCTTGTCATCCTATAATTTCATTCTATGAATATATTAATCCACAATGTACATATACTGTGAGTCTGGCCAAAGCAGCTGTAAACATCACTGAGACCTTCCAAAACAGAGGCAGGTAAATAAATATATAAATAAATACATGTTATCTAAGTTCATGTTAGCATTTTCAAATCAGCATACTTTAATTGGTATTAAAATCATCAACCCATCTTTCTGAGTATTGCATCATTGAATCAGATCATTGTCATACTCATATTTTTGAGTCTTATTTCAGTGGGGGATTGGCTGATATTCCTTGGTTCTTGGCAACAAATGTGTCAAAGTAGGATTGGATTAATGATGTCTCCTTAAAATACGTGAGAAAATAACCCACATTTGGCATGGGAGTTGTCAGAATTTGTTTCTGAACCATGAAGCACCTCAGTGCACTGAAAACCAGACCAGTACTTTTAACAGGAAAAACAAACAAGAACAACTATATGAAAATTTATGAAAGTTTATGGAATAAACTTTAAATCGACACTTAAACATCTCCATACCATTCAACAACAGAGAACAATCACCCACTCACTCATCAAATAAATAATACATGAGAGTTATTAACTCAGAGTCCAATTGCTAACCCTCTCAAACATACATGTCAGATATACAACACAGTTTAAAAAGGTACATAGGAAATTCAGGGATATTATGATCAAAAAGTTATGTCTTCATAAAACCATCCCTTCTCCTCCTCACATGCTGGCAAGTATCTCCTCAGCAGCCTTTCTTTGTCTTGATGGGGCCTTTCAGTACGAGGTAAGGCAGGCCGAAGGTCCAGCTGTCACATGGCCAATACTCCAGGACTGGCTGAGAATAGGGGATCTCGTAGTTGGCGTCCAGGTAGGACAACAGGGTGCTGCCATAGGCTGTGGCGATGACAATCAGGACATGCCTACAGGGAGGGGTGGAGGAGCACAATTGGGCATTGCACTAATCTCAGGTAGATGATGAGAGTAAGGTCTCACTCAGCTACTCCCCCTCTCCTATGTCCTTCTTCCCTCCTCCATTCAATTAAATTAGCATTCAGTTACTTTCAATTCAACATCCTTTATCAACAATGACTACATTCTGTAAATATTTTACAAGCATAAACTGCAACATAAGTGTGCAGAAAATTTCTACATTTTAGCCAATGAACATAGGAGGTATGTATAATTATCATATAATTATAATAATGTGAACTTTAAACTTAATATATTTAGCAGACTACACATAATTATTAATGGGATTTAAAAAGATTTGATTGAATACATCTTCTCTCTCTTTCCCCTCCCCCCTCCACTCCTCTCTGTACTTCCTTCTTCCCCCTTTTTCAAGCTGTTTTTTCCTCTCACCAGATTGCATGCAGGTAGCAGAAGTTGATCTTTTGCCAGAAGCTGCAGCCGAAACGGTCACTGATCCAGCATGAGATGGCCAGCACCCACAGGCCAATGGTCTGGAAGGCAAGCCTCATCGCTCTGGGGTTTGTACAGCTGTCCGGTTGGGGGGCGGGGAGAGGGAAAAGAGAGAGAAAGAGGAGAGCAAGAGTGAATTCACCCCTCATAGTTATTCAGACATTGCACTCATTGTTATAATTCAAGTCTTTACTTTAAATGTTTACCATTCATGCTCATCCATGGCCAACATAAGATGTAGTGTAACAGGTCAGTAGGTGTATTGTATATTATTTATTGTGATGAAGTTATTCTGACTGTGTATGAGTGTGTGTGCATGCGTGTGCATGCATGTGTGTATGTAGTGTTTTAAGGGAGGGGGTGGGCCATGTCTGAAGCAGTACCTTCCCATCTCAACCCCCAGTGAGTAGATGATGTGGATGGCGAAGCAATTGAGGGCGTAGGCATTGGCGACGGGTTTGATTAAGGACGACAGCGTTGTGATCACTGTAATCACCAGGACCATCCGTGAGAAAGACGACCTGCAGGAAAGGGAAAGGGACCATGCACAGCTACAATTCAAGAATGAGCAATCTGAGACATGTTTCTGTGCATTCCACCCACACACTAAAAGGACACACCCGCCAGATCAAACAGGAATGAAAAAAAAAAAAAAAAATACAACAGCGTCTCTTATTTTGTTCCTCAGCTTTGAAGTGGCCTACCCAGAAAACCATTTTGTGTCAAACTGATTTATAAGTTTTCCAATGACAGCCTGTGGAAGCCTAACATTTTCTTTTAATGTGCAAACATGGGATTAAAATCCACATCCACTTGCCAGCAAAAGAATGGCTGTGAGAGGAATTTCAAAAACATTTCCACTCAGACCTAAAGAGTTAACACTTCACAGGCAATCTGGCTGAGACAGAGAAGAGACCCTTAACCCTCCACTGTGCCTGGAAATACAATATATGCTTCATGATTGGTCAGCTTGGGTGACACGCCCACTTGCGCTCATGGTGTCAAATGGTTACCTGTCCTTGACGAAGAAGGGGAAGTGCCTCCGGGGGAACCAGAGGGAGTAGCCGATGGCCAGCAGCCACAGAATGGAGAGCTCGTCCAGCAGCTGTCCCATGAGGCTCAGGGTCATATGGAAATACATAGAGAAAAGGCCTACAGAGAACAGAAGGAGACAGAAAGAGAATCATATCTAAGTTTTCCCAACTCTCTGCAGCTTTCTCTGATCATTATTAGTTTTGAATTAAATAAGCTTATTGCTGCTCCATGGTCCTTCTCCCCAGGACAGAAATGTGTAATACATGAGATTCTAAGCTGAGTTCATGAAGTTGTCTGGAAAATGCTGCTCTCTTAGACAATGTATCACGATCTGAATTTGGTCTGAAATGGTACTAAATTTGCATTTGAATACATTGTTATTTTATTAAATTAGGTGTACTTCATACAGTCAGATCTGTTAAAAAAAAATTATTGCGGATAAGAGGAGCAGGCTAATGAGAGGAGCAGGCTAATATGAGAGTAGGAATGAAAATTAGTGAGGGAGACTTGTTGACAATGGCATGATATTGCATCTCGTCGTGCTTCAAATCTCAGATGCTTCAATGATTTTACTCGAGTATAAATATCTTCACATTTCATTGTTGCAAAAGAATTTTACATTACATATCGCCCTGATCATAAGAAAGAGAAAAGGTCATTTGCTGTCTAGGCAGGAAATTAATACAGTAAGAGCATATCATCAAATGACCTGGGGAAACAAGCACATTGTTTGAAAACTAATAATTTAAGTGGGGAAAATTGCTGTTTTGTTAATCATCCTTCCTAATTAAGTACAGAATTGATTGCTATCGTGAATGTAGAGGTGGTCCAGGGGTTATTTAAGGAGGCTACCTGCAGTTAGGGTGGTCTTTACCGTGATGTCGCATGTTTCATGACGGAATATAGTCTACCCTTAACATGCAGCCTGGATTAAAAAAATAAATGTTAGTCAAATGTGTTGTTGTAAAGTATGAAAACATAAATCGAGGATTTCGCTGGTATCGTTCAACGTCACACGTTTATTGTTTTGATATAAGCAACTCGGAATGTAGAAAAAATGATTTGCGTTATGAATTTAGGTCTTGATTGATGTCTCAGCTGGTAATGAGAGGTGTTCTTTTTCTTTTTCTTGTCTACATGTGAAGAATTCGTGTGAGAAGTAAATAAGATAGATGGTGTAATTGCAATTTAAGATCAACTTAAGGAACTCGACGAATTGCTACAAGAAATGTTGAGTCACCTGCTATACAGGTCGAATTATTTGCTAAACGATAAACAGCAGTCTACCCAATTTTAAATGCGAAGCAAATGTATTCCCCATAGTTTTTTTTAACTCATTGTATCGTTTTTATTTGGTCAGTTATCTACCATGAGCTTGTATATTTGTATGTCGCTAACTGCATTACCTAACAATCCAACAATTAGGTTACTCATGTACTACTTAAAATTATATGATATCAAACAGCTATTATCGCTATTCATTTCAGCACCACGGTATGGGACAGCACCTTGAAGGTACCATCCGGAGCGTCTGACGCTTACTAATTACTTATTTAAATCTCATAAATACACATTGATGCTGAAGCTTATATGTTATGAGCCCATAATTGAATTTTGGTCTTCCTTATGTATAACACGTCGAAATCTATGTTACGCACGTACGATCCTGTACATGGGACTCCAACAGATACTACTACTCAGGGTGGGAAAGCGTCGTAACTAATAAAATCCACATTCAGAAAGAAATGATTAAATAATTTTTGTGAGCGTCTGAGGTTGAAATTATTGTTGGTGAACCTACCAACAAAGATCATCATGATCCAAACCAGGTGAACTGCCAGGTTTCGTTCTCTTGCGTAAGGGTGTAGGAGGTACAGCATGACGGGTGAGACCACGAAGAAGACTCCATTGCTCACCTGTATGACATACACAAAACTTTAGTCAACCAACCATTTGAAGGCCGTCAAGAAGGAGACATCTCAAGAATATTGCCCAGCTCTCATTCAACAAGGAGCAGCCAATCAGTAAAAGCTTGCCTCGAAATACCTCCATGACCATTGAGCTTTGACGTAAGCTCACAAGCAGAAATCAAAAGAGAACACAGACACTGATGGCCTAGAATCTAACAAACACTTTCCAGATCCTATCCTTGAAAATAATTCTTCAAAAAATACAAAAAAGTGACACGGTAGCACATGCACTGAGTTGGGGAGCAATTATTTCAAGGCGATATCACACTGCCATCGTGTGGAATAAGTGGGTTGAATGTAATCTTACAGTGTTGAAGTACTCGACGACTGTTTCAGAGTGGCGGTAGTTATCTTCACACCAGTCCACCTCCGAGCTCTCATAGGCAAAAATCCCAGCCATGACTCCGTCTTCAGTCCGATGTGTGTGTGAGGGAGAGAGAGAAAAAGAGAGTGGGAGGTAGAGAGATAAGTAGATGTTATTAAAATCGGTGTTGAACTTGCATTGACTTATCCTTTCATTGAAAGATATCTGTCTTCATGATATGTATTTTATTGACTTTCCAGTTTGGCAAAAATGAACAAAGACATTGCAATGATTTGTATGCAACAATGCTATGTTATTGGAATGTTTACAAGACATAGATGTTTATTTTTTCATTAAATTATAGTAAAATTGTAAAGTTATTAAATAATTCTGTAACTGTTTCGAAACGTTGCTGCTCACATTGTATTATTTTCTGATATTAATCCGTTGTTTTAAACTGAGAATGAAACACATTTAAAGGAGCTGTCTCAGTTTTTAGGTAGTTATTTGTGTGATTGCGCTGTACCCCAGGAACAATTAATGAATGAAATAATGAATTGTTATCAATCAAATAATTTAAAATTTTCAGAAATAGTACAACAACACAAACAGACTGCAGTCTAATATAATCTCTGCCAAGACGTTAGACGACTGTACAAAGAATAAGATTAGACATATCGCATAATTAATGCATTTTAAATACAATCAATACATTTACCTCGTCATTCACATTGAAACACCACAATCTAAAATTTCTTCACACAGACAACTTACCTCGAGTATAGTCTTGATTAATATTGCATATTAGCAACCCAAAAAATGGAATCAATGTAAGTCTGTACAGTGCTCAGTCAATAGGGAGATAAATGCACTGAAAAAATGCACTGCTCTGTACTTGATTGCTTAATGATTCAAACTAAACAGGTTTACGGTATGCAGTCGTGTGTAAAGAAAGCTGTTGAAAACAAAAGCACTGTCTTGTAAAAATCAAACCAAAATGCTCTGCATGTTCTAGTATAGCCTATACGAGCGACAGAGTTGATAGTAGCAACTAAAAACAGATCATACAACGGCACCTGCGCCTAAAATGCGCAGAAAAAGCGTGTACTAAAGCTCTCGCACTTAATCTAATGACCGGTATATCAAAAAGTGAAAAGGCTGCAGTACTTCTGTGATTTCGCGACTGCTTTAAAATATCAATATCTCCCCGTCAACACAGGTGCGCCTATGTCACCGGTTCGGTTTGTCAAGACAGTAACCACATTCTTGCACTGTCTGACAATAAACCCAACAGCAACTATGCGTGACAGTGGAACAAAACAAAACTTAATGTGTTGTTACCTTACTCTCGAGCCGATTCTTTCCTGATCTCTTCAGGGAAATAAAATTACATATCAGGAAACTCCTCAAGATTTTCTTCAGGTTACAATAACACTGAAGCCTAGGTGCATGCGGCACCACTTACAAATCTCATATGCTGATCTAACACGTTTGAGAACAATGACAGCTGCAATGGTTACTATCAAGTTCAGAGGCTTCCCCTGAAACTCTTCAGTACAGACTTCGAGGAGCTGATGTAAAGAATGTTGAGACTGCCCGTGCTGCCTCGATACTCCACTCGCAGTTTAAACCAGGCCCCAGGGTGTGTCAGGGAGCGATAGGTGTTAGGCCTGCTTGGTAACCTGTGTGTTTCAATAGAAAGCATTGCTCAGGATTTAGCAGAAGAAAATGGGTCAGTTTTGTCACCTTCCCAAACCATTTTCCCCCCGAGGTCTCCAGAGGAACCATTGCCGGCTGCTGCAGAGGCGAAGTTGAAATCTAAGGAACATCCAGCTTTCTTAATTACAGCTCTCTCTTCCTTTTACAACCAAACTTGAGATATATTTTTATAAAATAGCTTTTAATATCAATTAATCAAAATGTTTTTAATGGCTTTCCCCCCAAATCTTCATACCCACTTACTATCTAGATAAGTTCTGATGGTTTTTCTTTCATGTATTGCATGGATTTTCGTGTATTTTTCTAAATGTACTTTTGGGCTTGAAGAGTACCCCTGAAATCAGAAATACATAACCATGACTGCAAGGTCATCACCCACATGGGCTGGTGACACAAGTTAACTCGCGGATGAAAGACTGGTCGCCAGTCACCTTTCACAAGGGGCAACCTGGGGTTACTGAACCCAAGAAAACGTTCACTCCACGAAAGTGTGAAACAGGACTGACTGCATTGATGAGATTACGCTTATGAGAACATCGACGACCGCAGTGGTTTGGTATGCTGAGGAGGATGACTATTCAAATGCTTCATTCCCTTTCATACATTAAATCTTCTGGTATGGAACTGAAATGCATAACCAGTTATTCCAATGTCATGCACAAATAAAACAATGGTGACTCCACAGCTCCTTGGAAACCAGTAAATCACTTTGGCATTCGCAAAGCCCTCTCGCGGGGGGCGTGGGGGCAGGAACACAATGGAGGTGCGCTTTAGGAGGAGGTGAATGACACAGAGCCAACAGGGGAGACCAGACAGACTGGTGCAATTTCGGATCCCACGAAACCAGTCGCTCCTGCTAAGCCACCGAAGACGATCGCTGTTAAACATGCATCGGCCCAATAAGTGACATGCGGCTTTTCTCATCTGTCAACAACGCCAGAAAAAATGACCCCTCAGCCGGGTACGGTATGAAGGGCAGCCATTCACAGCACAAGTATTAGCACTTCAGGGATTGGTTGAGTAAATACAGGTGTCAAAATGACAGATTCCTTTGTAAAAGAACTTGATAACAGGCACAGACATACAGTATCTCTGAGCCTGACGGGACCTTAATCAGTAGGACTTTGCCCAGTGTGGCAGGGTAAACCTGTTTATCGAGCCCTTATGAATCAATCCTTTGCCACCCATGATCAAAGCATTTAACAATGAAAATATATATTTTTTCCCATTGGGTGCAACTATGAACATAAGCCATGTAAGATGTGAAAGAAAACACACAGTATACTCACAGCTGAGACAGACAATATTTTGAACAACCTAAAAATTAGTTCCAAGACTCTTAAGAGAATTCAGCAGCATAAATGTAGGCTCCTACTTCAATCAGTGATTTTATTACTCACAGATATAAGAATAACGGCAAATATGACCATATTATTAAAGATAGAGAGACAAGGAGGAAAATGATACAACTAATATGAATTTGTGAGGCAGAATGAGCCAACCAAGCAGCTTGCCTGCTACAAACAGCTGATGGACGTTAAGTATCAGCTATTGAGTAACTGGAAGAACAGGGACAAAAACAATGCAACAGGAGAAAAAGGACGTCTAAAAAACACCAAGAACAGCAGCAGATGCTGTTGTATGTTAATACATTACTGCACATGTACGCATGCATGCGCACACACATATCCCACAAAAGCTAAATATGGAGAAATAAGCTGTTTATTCACTCTTACTGAATTTATTAAATTAATTTAATAAGACACAAAAATACACTATAGCCATCTAAAAACATTGCATAATGGCATTACAAAACAGTATATATCTATACAGTGTATTAATTTACATTTTCAGAGCCCTTTGACAACCATCCCACCAAGTCAGTCTTTTTAAAGAAATACCTGCAAAATCCTGTGTCTTTTTGGGGAGTAAAACTGCAATGGCCCAGATAGAGGAGGCACAAACATACATGTAAACAGAAGTAAAAAAAATAGCAACACAAAGTGTAAGGCTGACCACTGACTGGGTTTGAACATGACCAAGATTTGGTTCCGGCTAATGTGTTGTATGTGTGATTGTTTTAGTGGTGGTGGAGGGGAGAATGGAAAAGGCTTCACTCTCCAAACTGAGAACGACCCGAACCCCCACTCTCCCCTACAGCAACCGCAGCTGACATTTTGTGGAGGCTGGGAAAAAAAGAATTGTGTCCGAGCTCAAATGATGAATCAACCAAGGTGATCTTCACTCATCGTCATCATCATCGCAGTCATCGTCATCTTCCTCCTCTCCATTGTCCTCCCTCTTCCTTTTCTCCCCTCAGCTCAACTCCGGAATTCATGACAAGAACAGGTCACATTCTACCTCTGAGTCTGGTTCCCTGTGATCACAATAAGCATCCAAGGTAGTAGTGACTGAATTTCTGAATCTGAAAATGTTTTTACAATTATGCCTTAAAAACCCAGATGTTAAAATCTAAACCTCTGGAATTGTAAACCTTTGGAATACAAACATATCTGAAAAAATTCACCATCATCATCATCATCATCATCATCATCATCATCATCATCATCATCATCATCATCATCATCATCATCATCATCACTATCTTCTTCCTCATCTTCATCTTGATTCGCCCTCATCTTCGTTCTGGGCTTCACCTGCAGGGGTGCTTGCCGTCAGAGAGCCCAGCCAGAGACCAATATGTGCACTACGTCTTCAATGAACCCTCTGCCAATAGTGGAACATGTTCTTATTTCATTTTTCAAATACACAGCATAACGTCAACATATTGCAAGAAGATAACAAGTGACTGAAAATTAAAAGTCCACTGCAAGCACCATGACTGAAAATTAAGTCTGCAGTAACATGATCATAAAACTCTTCACTCGATTTTTACATTGGTCCAGCTATTAGTCCTTGAGATTACACAATTCACATACCTTTATATGAGAAGACATGACTTTTATAGCTGGTAATGAAAATAATGACTAGCTATAGGCCTTCTTACAATGAGAAAAGGATATAAGGTTCACTCTGGACAACTAGGTTGAACTGACTCAAATCTACTGTTTCCTTTGTCAAATTTGTATCTGATCTTTTCCTTGAAAACAAAACAGAAATTTGTCAGTAGTAATTCAGTTGGACCGCATTTTTATGTGGTTAAAATCAGATACAAATTGCATTCCTGCACATGTGACTTGTGTCTGACTGATCACATGGGATTTTTTGCCCTCAGGTGTTTTCTTATCACTCTGTGCCAAAAATAATCACCATCGTTGTTGTAGTTTTCAGCTAATGATCACAAGTCAGTCAGTAGCCTGCCTGAACACACCAAGGCTAAAGTCACTTTGAAGAAGATGAGTGGTGTGGCGCATACGTATGTATCCATGTATACAGTATATGCATGCTGTGTACATACAGCATGGCATGCATTGCTCATTGCTCCCTCCCATTTAAACAGATTATTGGGGATGCGGGGGTTTGCACACACTGTGTATGTTTTTCGATTCAACACATGAGTTCGCTCTGCCAAGACCTCAAGCCCCCTAAAATGTGACTGTCACTTAACTCCAGCTGTGAAAGGGGGGGTTTGACACACAAGTTCAGTAAATCGCCTGAAAAGGCATAAGCAACACGTATTAAATGACAATGACCTTAGATTTTCAGAGGGAATGACATTCAGGAAGTCAATATGGGATAATATGTTTACTTACAGGTTAAACATTTAAAACTCAGTATCAGCACAACGCCTCACACACATAATTGGGAGTGATGGGAGAATGAGGTTTTATGACATCACAAATGGGTGGATTCCGAACTTCAGATTATGGTTCCAAATGCCAGCACAGGCAATGGTCCGATATTTTTACAACCTGTCAAACCCAAAATTCGCTTTATTACAATTATTACTAACACTATAATGACGGTAGAAGCAGCAGTGTACCCTTCGCTTCTCGCACTATTCAGATGAATCAAAACACTGGCTCGCAGAAGTATGAGGAAACGCAGTTGAGCACCTGTCGCTTACTCCCCACAGGACGCCATAGTGACTCCGATTCGAAAAAGATATTGAAACAGTCAGCTTAAACTAGCAAGCAGTTACACAGAAGAAACATTTCCTCAACTAGATAGTTGTTGTATACGGTAGATCCATTACACGCTGCCAATACATTAAACTCGTTAGTTTGCTGCACATCTAATAGCATGGTTATTCAGGTGGTTTTATTGACTTAAACGTTACCTCTGCCGGTTTTCTATTCCGATGCTCCAAGTTAATTGTTTTCTCCGTGTCCATGTTGATTGTTCAATTCCAGCTTGCTAGATCTAGTGCGCTTCAAAATCTTCAGGTAGCTAATGACAGTTGTAACATCAGCTACTTGTCTACTTCATAAGCCAAGCAGCAGAAGACAAAAAGTACATCTAGATGTTGCACATGATTGCCCTCTGTCGTCAAACGTGCGTATGACAAGCACCTTCCAGGCTGCGTTCCAATATCCAGAAAACACTATTCACCCTCTCCTCCATACCCATCTTGTTTCCTCTCTAACTCTAATGCGCCAGAATTGGCGAAAGGGAGGAGACGATGAGATCGTGGAGGAAAAATGCATTTCTTAGGAACGCTATTGGAACGCACCTATTGAGGTCCTCCTAGATAGCGCTGACCTTTGTTTGATAAAACAAAGTTTGTGATTTTTGGTTAATTATTCAACAGAAATACGTTTTTCTGCATGTTTAAGTAATCGATATTTGGTTGGAATAAACCGCAAACAAGTAAGCGATTCTGTGGCGCACATACTGCAAAAATGAAAAGGAGGACAGGGCCCCATCCTTGCAGGATGAGCTTAGTCGCCTCTACGAATGAATTCTCAACAGTACCAGGGAAACTAATTAGGGTTATCCTCGACCAACCCTAATTTTACTATAAAATACAGTAAAAGTTGGCCGTTGTGTACGTTGACCGAGACAATACCTTCGTTGTACTGTTTAAAGGGAAACATTAAGTGCAAAACCAAAGATTTTATTCTATTATTAGGCTAACCTGCCACAGCTCAGCCTGGAGCTATTGTTACGTAGTTACAACTTTACAATGGCCAGACTTCACATATGACGTAACAGGAGACAGAACAACGCAAGGTGAATAATTCTTATTTAAGGCGTGATTGTGTTAGCCACTGATAGAGTTGCGGCCATGGCTGCGCTGCAGCTGAAGAAGAATGGTATTCAGTAGAATACGTAAGACATTCCGGACAGACATGGATCGTGAACAGGGCGGTAGATCTGAGGTAAGTTTCCTAAATTTAAAAATAACTATTTTAGTTTAATGTAATCATTATAGGTGAATTATTCTCGTAATGAGCTATTCTCAGTTGTGTTTAAGAGAATGGTCGATACGTGGAACAGGCTGAGATGGTATCTGGCCTTTTTTATACATATGTAACAATATTTTTTGAGGTTGTTCACTATAGCTCCTCTTCTGGCACTGTGGAGCAGGGCTTGTTTGTAAATCCTTCTGAAAAGGGAGTCAACATTTAATTTCATAATTTTAATTGACCTAAACGAACAACGTCATTGTATCTCATTGTCGCCTTATTTTTAAAATAGGCTTCTCTCATGTACTATGTTACTTTCCAAACAAAAAAACTCGGTAGTATCTCTGAGCACCTGTCTCTAATACTATGAGTAATTACGTTACCGAGGTAATTAAAGAAAATTTCACCTCGCCAACGTCTGCAGTATCTTTTTTTAAGCAGGGCTGTAAAAAAACAAGAGGACATAAAGTACACAAAGTAGGCTGTCATCACTGGTGTGAATCTCAGTGCTAATCATGTTCTTTCTCCATATTGGCACAGGGTACCAGGGAGGGAGGAATGGGATCCAAGGATTCCAATGGAGAGGAAGACACTGTCACCGCAGAATGTAGTTGTGCGGAGAGGGAGGCGAGGAGAGCGCAGGAACGTGAGCAGGGGGAGAGGTCGCTGCTGGAGCTGCAGCAGAGGCTGGACAGGGAGAAGCAGCAGAGATCAGAGGCCCTGCAAAGACTGAAGGACGAGAAGACCAAGGAAAATCTCGTCATAGAAAAGGAGATAGAGCAAATGAGAAAGCAGTGGTCTGCGGAGAGATCGAAGTGGGACGCGGAGAGGGCGGCCCTGAACGCAGAGAAGTGCATGCTGCGAGACAACTTCATGAACGAGATGGAAGAGATTGGGATGCAATGGAACGTAGAAAGGGAGTTATGGGAGGCAGAGCGAGACAGATTTCAGCAGACAATGGACGAGCTGGTCCAAGACTGGACAGATGAGAGGGAAGCCATGGAAGAAGAGCGGACGACTGACAGGCATATGTTCAATGCCGAACAGAAAAGGGTGGAGGATGAATGGCGCAGAGAAAGGGATGAGCTGAAGAACAGGCTGAAACACCTGCAGACAGTCCTGAATAACAGGCAATTACTGCAGATGATGCAGAAAGAGTTTCAGGAGGAGGAGATAAGGGACCCAGTCAGGGGAAAGGAGACTGTGGACACACAGAGCACAGAGGAGATGTCAGGTGAAGAGAGAACTCTGACAGAGACAGTGGAAAGAGCCACTGTCAGCGCCACAGGTCAGACCGAGGTGAACAGGGGCCAGGCCGCAGCAGAGAAGGATGGGGAGAAAGACAGCCAGAAAAAGAAAAAATGGGGATTTTTTGAGTCACTGCGGCACAGGAAAAAACAAGGGACCAAAAAAGGAGAGAGCGAAGAAGGACAAAAAGCAGCAAGTTCCCCATTGGAGGAGGCTGGCAGGGAGAGCAAGAAGAAGGAGAAGAAAGAGAAGAGTTCATTTGCAGTGAAGGGAAAGGACCGTGATGGAGAGACAGAGGCAGAGAAAGAGATTGAGAAAGAAAACAAGAAGTTGTCCAAAAGGAAGTTTTGGTCACTTCTGCGTCGGAAAAAACAAACATAAGACGACTGAAGAAAAAAAGCTTTCAAATGAATAAGATAGCCATACCAATTCGATCAGGTGAGAGGCATTCAGTCATGAATATATACATATATATTACATGATATAGTTAGTTACAGAGCAAATATTATTTTTCCATTTGAAAACGTCCTTTCTGCAGCCTAGCTACTCTGACAGATCCAAACTTTTCACTCCATTGTAGACTCAAACTTCAGGCGCCCTACGGTGTTACAGTCATAGCTTTCCCTGAATTATGTAGAGCTTCTCATTCCAACAGAATCTCACAATTTATTTTCAGGTATGGCAAAGAGCAGCGAGATGTACCCTGGTAGACTTGACGCAACGACCTCTGGCATAAGTGAAGTGAAGTGACCTCCGCTAGGACCTGAGGCATCTCTCCGACGAGGACGGAGAAAGACACACCTGAGACTGCATAAGTAAGCCTCTGTATCCTTTACTTGTGAAGCATTTCATTCATTCACGAATTTAGTCATTCATGTAGAATCCACGTATCTAGAATGGACAGGTCTGGCAAGAAATGGCAAGAACAAAAATCCTAAAAATGACCCTTTTAAATCAGTGATGGATGGCTTCCCCCTGGTGTCCGTTGCAGGAGTTGATGAGATGGGGTCTATGAGGTCAAAGGGCATTTCAGGATTTTTGTATTTGGCCTACTTTACGATAAGAAGGATTCCACATGGTGTTTCAACAAACCATTTATAACAAAGATTTTTTTAACGTTCTCTCATCGCCTACACAGTCATTCAAAATGGAGTAGTATATATTTAAAACACTTTGAGTGATTGAGAGTATTATGTAAACATTTATAAAAAAATGTCCTACTTGGTACGTAGTCATGCAATTTTAGTCACTAAAAGGAGACTGAGGCTGTGTTTTGGCTGCATGTGACTGCTTGACTCCTGTCCTATATGTAGGGTTGTGTAATTTCCAGGAGAGGGAGACAAATCCCTCATTTATATTGCTTCTCAGTGATTCTGTCCCAGCATTCCTTTTAGTTCCCAGCTCAGGTGAGTGCAGTTACGATACATTTAACCTATTTAATTATCAAAGCCAACAAATCTTGTTGGACTGAATGACTAGTCTAGTCATCTAGCTGCTGTTATGCTGCAATTTGCATCGAATTCTATTCTCTTACTGTTTTCTTATTCCAGAATTAGAAAACCTTCCTTCAAGAGACATGTTACCATTATTACTTCATATATCAAGAAAAAATAGTCTCTGAGAAAGAAAATGACACATTTAAACAAAGTAATCATTTCTATTATGAAGATTTCAGTCTCGTATTTGTAAAATTGTCTGTGAAATGCTCTTTTAGCAGCCATTTTGATTGTGTGTGTTTTTGGTATTTGTTAGGACATCATCTGCCATAGAGGGGCAGTAACACATTACATGATGGTGGGTATTGCCAGGTGCATAATTTCACAGGTAATCACTGAGGGTAATGACAACCTTGGAGAGGAGAGGCTGATAACTGGGTAAGTCCACAGAGATCTTTCATTTAGTTCACTAGCAGCATGGAGTTTGATCCTGCTGTGGAAGAGCTGATCTGTGAGGCAGAGGCAAAGATGAGAGGATCAAGTGGGCCAGGTTACGAGAACGCAGAGAGAGCGATAGAAATGAGAGAAGTGTGGAACCAGTACGGTCAGAGCAATTATAAGAATTTCAGAAGAGAGGGTAGTGGTCATGGTGGAGGGGGACACAGAATAGGTTATTGGAAAAGGAAGGAGGAGGAAAAGTATATGAAGTACTGTTTAAAAATGTGAATGATCCTTTGTTGTGTGTTGGATAGGAGGACCAAATCAGGGTAAGGGCAACGCTCCAGGACAGGGGATGCTGAGAAATTAAGCAGTGGCATTTTTGGGGGGTAGTTCAGCAAATTTCAGTGTTTGACAGTACTTCAGTAAAGTAAGAATTTACAATGTGCAGGGTATGGATCAAAAAAAGCTAAAGCTTTTGACATTTGTATGGCAGTCATTTAAGTTGCTCTTGGTAGGTTTGCGGGATACACACCTCTGCCTGTGAGTGTCAGTTAACCTGTCCAGCGCTTGGAGGAGCCCACATTCCAGAACCGCCTTGGAGAAGAACCACCCCTTGGACATGTGCACTGCAGCATGAAGATGGAGGAGCAGAAGATGGAGAGACCTGAACTTGGATCTGGACCTGTTACTTGATTTGTTGTAATAAACATGTTGAAAATCACAAGTTCCTGAATTGACTGTATTAATTGTAGCAGCCAAATGTTACTCAAGTTTAACCTCATAATGCAATACTTACTTAATCAAATTTGAAATTTCATTATTAAATTACCCAGAATCTCTCTCTCTGTCTCTCTCTCTATATATATATTTATATGTGTGTGTATAAAATGTTTCATTAATAAATTCAGATTGTTCATTTGATCTGCAAAGACTGCATAACTTTCAATGACCTGAAATCATGTGACCTGTCACCATACTGTTGATTTTGGAGAAAAATCACACACTTAAGCATGTAATCAGGTCAGACTTCAGCACAGCACTGTGGACTGTGTCATTACACTGAAAATCAGTGTTTTACATGAGGCATCATTTGACAGAACTTGACAAGCTGAGAGAACATATGCTTGGTATGCTTTAATTAACCAATTTGCTTTTATTTTTTTGTATATATCAAAATAAGGAGAAAAGTTTATACATCTTTAACTTGTGAAATATATACAATAAATTGTACAAAATGACAGCTTCCCCTTTGCGAAAATACAAAAACAAATCAAAATATCAAGGGCAAATAACATTTTTTTGAATGTGCTGAGCTTGACTTTGTCTTTCACAAAAATGTGTGGTTATCATTGAAAAGTGGGTTTTCAGTTTTTAAGAATAATTTTAATTTACTTATAATTGACAAAACAGAGTTCGCGTTTTGTTCCTCTGACAGCAATCTCTTGGCAAAGGATATATATATATATATATGTATATCCAGTCCTTGTCTTTTCCAACTTTGTAAAAAACTGTTTGTAAAATGTTGCCTGTGTACAGTATAGTTACACATGAAGCATCCAGTACCTTAAATTGAAATTGAGGACTTCTGTTCATTAGCATACATTGAAATGGTTTAAAAACAATATAAAAGTCACCTGCAACTTCAATTCTCCTTATACACTATAGAACATGCTGTACTTTTACCCTAAATGTTCAAATGACAATGTATTCCTTGCAACATATTCATTACATGTCCAGTCTCTAAGCAATACAGCAATGCAATGAAATTTAATGTCACATTTTGCTCAGTTGTACACAGATTCATTTGTTCTTTTGGTTTAAAACAGTGAAATACATTTTTGGAACATTTCAGCCAAATGAATGATCTGTTATAATAACAAAACAAAACAAAAAAACATACATCTAAAGATACTTATTTTGAAACAAAGATTGTAAAGGAACACTGCTTGGCTTTAAACAGTCCTAGGAAATGCAGAAGAACAAATAAAATGCTTCTTTAAACAGTCACGTTAACTTTGAAACCCTTCTCCGTATCAAATTTTTATACAAAAAATGTATATACAATTATCTCTGCCATTCTGGTCTGTCAGACACAGAGAGGTACATTTTCCCAAAATGGGACACCCAGGCCCATACTGTATGACTCATCGTCTGAAAGATGTCTGATGCAACACCACCACTCTCCTCCATTAAAAGCCACATATGGTCACAGAGTGGTTGTACAAGGTGGTGCTGAAGGCAACACAAGCATCCATGAAATCTTGAGGAGCATGAGTTAATCTTTTCTGAGGTTTCTCTAATCTGATGGGAAATGTAAATGGTTTTGCAATGGAAAGAAACATGAGGGGGTGAGAAAACATCACCCTTCAAGGACCCGAGGAGCAGTTCTATCTGCCATGCTGCCTTATGAATACGTGGTCATGAGCCAATACTACCAACATGCTGCAATATGGTGAAATGAGGAAATAGGTCGTGCAGTTATGTACTGCAGTTGAAAATGGCCCCTTACACTCATACAGTGATAACTTCTGCATAGCTGACAACTGTCTAAATGTCAAAGGCCCAAATAACACTATTTTTGGTTGATACTATTATGGAAGAATGACATCATCGTACAAAACTCCCAATTTATACAATCATGAATGGGTGGAGGCAGAGCTGAAAACATTTTTGAGTTCCTTCTAAAAATACAGTAACCAAAGTTACAACCCCAAGAAAAGAAACCCCTTTTGAAATTTTACATTGACACTGAACGACAAGCAAGGGGGAAAAAACACTGGATCTGCTCAAAGCAATAACACAACATTTTAGCGAGTTGCTAAGTGCCCTGTCTCAGAGATTAGAGACTGAAGTATTTGCAAACAGTGAAGGCAGCCTCTGTCTTTCACCCAGCTTGCTTTAAATGAAACTCTGATATGACACCACGGTAAAAGTACTTCAAAAGAGGGAATTAAGTGCATATTTTCAGTGTTTTTGTTTGTAAACCAAAGATTGGAGCAGAGAGAACTTGGCAGCAAGCAAGTATGTGTCACAGTTTCAGGCATGACTGAATTTGGGGGGTGGGGCTTCAGCAGGGCGTGGCCATTTGAGGGGAGGGGCAAGGCTTCCTCATTCGCCCTCCTCCTTGATGCGCTGCTGCTTGTTGCGTCGGGAGTCCACGTCGAAGGAGAAGTCGGACCAGTCGTCACGTGGGGGGAAGGAGATGGTCTGCCGCAGGGTGAAGCGCACGGCGTCAATGACGCGCTCGCCCCGGGCCTCCGAGGGACCCATGCCGACCCCCGGGGGCCCGCCCGCCGCCCGCAGGATGTGGGACGGAGACGAGAAGTCCACAGCCTGCCTGTGGTCCAGGATGCCCTTCCAGATCACGTGCTGGAACTCCGCTGGGATCTTGAGCCGGGATAGGTCCTGCGCACACACAGCACACAGCACGTTAACGGTCTGGGGCCGGGGGTATGCCCGTAAAACGCTGGTCCAAGATCAGTCTGATCACGGCTCTGCTGATGGCTGAGGTCAGGGGGTTTGGGATCGGTAAGCTGATCTTGGAACAGAGCTTACAGGCACCTTTTGATTTCCCCCCACTGGAGCCACTTCAGTCCTCTGCCACCTGCTGTTCCTCCCGAGCACTCGTGGTGACCGGGTGTTCTTTTTCACGCACTGTTGTCGTGAGTGAGATGGGCAAGGCCTCACCTCCATGTTGTAGTTCTCAATCTGGTAGATGTTGGACAGGCCCTGGGCAGTGAAGTAGTCCAGACAGGAGGAGCAGCCCAACCTCAGCAGGAAACTAGGGGGAGTGACAGTGACACACTTAGGGGACGGGACCAGTCACCAGAAGGCTGCATGTTGAAATCCCATGTAAATTCAAAACAAACAGTTGGTTGTTGTTTTGAATCCCTTGTAAGCAAGGTTACTATTGTACTGCTTTGCTTGTTGGTGGGATTTCCTTTTTTGACAAACATCATGACTAATTCTTGGACAATTGTAATGTGCCAATCCCTGACTAATGTAGGCTGCTCAATGATAATCACATGACTGGCTAAAGTAGGTTGATATAGCAATGCAACGGTCGTTGGCATTGGGCCCGTTTGGAGAAATGGATTGAGACCTTCAGAAGACTGATGATGTGCCATTTATTTTTGGGAAGTGTGACATGACCAGCCCAGCCCATGCTTTTGTAACAAGTTGACTACAGCACAGGCAACAATTCAGCCAGAGCTGGGGTTGATTTTCCCCACTGCGTCCACCAATATCCAACGATGGACCAACAAGGTAACATATGCAGGGGAGACTGTGATGTAGCTTGCCCAATGGGCAGTGACGATAAGCTGTCATTAAGCCAACATTTTTATGAGCATTCTGAGCGAGTTTGCGCAGACTTGAAGTACCTGGAGATGCTGCTGTCGATGGGGTAGGGCGGTGGAGGTGTGCAGTGTGAAGAGGGAACCATGGGTAACTGAGGCTGCAGGGCATGGGTGGGGCTCAGCGCGCCCATGTCAGCTCCCATGGGAATGTGCCCGCCCATCATAGTCACTGCCAACACAACAAGCCGTCATCAATCATAACGCACACTTCTGGTGACTCATTTCAGTGCTAAGCTACCTCAAAGGAATGAATCAGGTTTCCCAGTCAGAGATGGGCGATGAAGTTCAGTCTTTCCACACCAGGTTCAGCTTTCTGCAAGCACTTAAGCTTGACCCAGTGAAAGCATTTATTTGAATGCCCCTAGCCTTGAGGGTTGGGAATGTTTTTGAAAACATTCACAGGACTACAGCTCCCACATTGGTCCTGTCATTGACTCTTGAGTGATATAAGACCAGGATGGAGATTGGGCTGAGAAAACTTACTGTCAGTGAGGCCTCCTGCCATGCTGGAGGGGGTGAGCGAATTCCGCTGTTGGGGGTTCATGAGCTGGCTGACAGAGGGCAGTTTGTTCACCTTTCCGTGGGGAGGGGAGCAGGAGCCAAAAGAGGGCTGGGATGGCATGGAGTTCCTGGAGAAGGACACATACACTCTCAATTAATCTGATCATCCGTAACATTGCGCAGTGAAAAAACCAAATTGTGCAAAACAAAAGTTCTCCACATTTGAACCTCTGACAGACTGTACTATGCAATATGTCAAACATATCTGTGTGAACGAGTTCTTACTTGGGGTTACTTACAAGTCTTTACAAAACATGATACATCATATATTTCATCTTATTGCCACATGGGGGTGCTGGCTGGCAGGAATGGCATTTTACTAAAGTATCTAGCAGAATAAAGGTGTGCGCGTACTGTGTTCCTCAACAGGCTATAGAAAACCACTTCCCCACCCTATGAAAACCACTGCCAAGCACATAAAAATATATACAACAAAAAACTATGTGTCCTTCATGTGGATTATTTCCCAAATGCCTTTTAAGGTGAGATGACACACAATATTTTACAATGCTGATGAGTCTCAGAACAATGTGATGGAAAAATAAAATACATGCCAAAAATATGAAAAACTAATATGCATAATGTGACATTTCATGTTAAAACATTGCAGTGGCAGCAACAATCTGAGAAACCTGGGATAGTTACTTTTCCCACTCTCACCCAGTCATTTGTCCCAGTCTAAACAGTGATGGTACAGACAGCACTCTCTTTTGCCTTGCATGCACACCCAAGATCATTATTTAATGGCATGGCTTGAGAAAATATTAAAAAAAAAAAAAACATAAAATGTAATAGGCCAGGGAGAAGGACAAAACTGGAACAACTTTTCCACCCAAATCTTGGCAAATGAAAGCATGACATCACCATCATATATCTGTCAGTGTATTAATGAGAAATGCTGACAAAAGCAGTAATTATGAGAGGTGTTCAAAGGCAGGGACTCAGAGCTGTAATTCTGAGACATCTCTGTCTTCTTATCCGCTTTCCAATACCACAGGCAGCAGAGTGGCACAGAGTGTGTGTGTGTGTGTGTGTGTGTGTGTGTGTGTGTGTGTGTGTGTGTGTGTGTGTGTGTGTGTGTGTGTGTGTGTGTGTGTGTGTGTGTGTATGTGTGTGTGTGTGTGCATGTATGTGTATGTGTCACAGACAGGAAAGAGAGCGGGAAGGACCTCGTCAGAATTGCAGATAAGAGAATATTGTGTAACCTGCATTGTTATGTAAACCAGTGTATGTACCCAGAGGAGATTTGCTAATACAGTCCTCAAGGGCAATAGCAAGAAATTGTATTTGTCTATTTTACCACAGAACCCCTTGTTCTTAACTGTACAAACTTAGAACAGATATGCTTAACAGTCGATAAACTGGGTATGAAATAAAAATGCTAGGTAAGAATTGAAAACATAAATATAAAAAATACCTTTCTAAATGCAGATTGCATTCGTCTGTACTGAGAGCAAATCTGGGAGTAATGTTCGACATAGCTGTTAGCCAGGTTACGCTTTTTGATTTAAATGTAAGAAGTAAATAATTGTTTGTTCATGGTCACGTCGCACTGACATTATGACCAGTTAAAATATTTTCTTCTCAGGTTGCATTGAGACCATTCACAATGGCAGAGCTTAACGCATTCTGCCACTTATCAGATAATCCTTCTTGAGCTTTGGAACAGGACCAGGCTCTTGAACCCCAGCCCAAAGCCAAATTGTATAAAGCCGAGCCTCACACATATCCAATGCTTCAGCAGTTCTGGACATGCCACATTACTTCATTAGTTCATTCACTATGTTTAGCAAGAGAAATGAGGCAAGAAAAAACCAAAACACTTTTTGAACTGGTGAAAACAGAGCTGCAGTCTATAGCTAAATGTTTGGTCTTTTTTTGTTGGGGGGTTCCCATTCCCATGGATTCTGTGAACGCATGACTTCTCTGAGTCTCAGGGCGACTACTCCTTGCTTCTTTCTGCACTGGAGATGCGTCACCAATCACATTCTGCCTATGATGTCAGAGGAACAGGAGGTCTGCATATGTTTGGTTCATGCACCTGCAGGACACCAGTCAGCCTGTAGTGGTCGCTGGAGAGGCAAGAGTGCCATCATGTTTTAAAGTCTGTGTGGGTCTTCAGCCATACCTGGTACAGGTTTGGCTGGGATTCGCACACCAAGTCATACAACTCACAGCTGCACCACAAACACATGCCTTAACTGTTTCAGCCACCCAGAGGCTCTGCAATGCTTACATTTTAATGGCTAATTTACAAGTGCTTGAGAATTAATTTTCAAAAAGACTCTGAAAACATTCGATATTGCATATAATCATTATGTAAAATAAAAGTGAAATTTGTCACTCAGATTAAAGAACAACCATGACACAGGCACACTGATTGACCTGAGCCTCTGCCTTACTGCTGCCATAGACACTGCTGTGTCCCCTGCTTGTCTGGCTCATGTGATTCAATAGACAGGTCACTCTCATGACGTGACACTCACTGTTTTGGGATCAGTGTCTGCTGCTGCTGCCGGTACGAGTCGACAGTATGCTGCGGCACAAACTGGACCAGCTCCAGGGATTCTTTGATCTTCACCAAAAACTCATACGTTTCACGACCTTTAATCTGGAAAACAAGAGAGAAAATGATAAATGACATATAAGTGTAATAACAATCCGATACATGCAGGTCATATGGAAAACGAAAGAGGGAATCTGTTTTTTCATTTCCTCAGAACCTGGGTTCATCTCTGAGCTGAGGCTGAGATTAGTTGCCATGAGGATTAGAGGTGTAATGGTTGTAAACCTACAGCCAGACAGAACACCTCCTCGTCTGTGGCTCTTCTCTTCTTGACGGAGGACAGCGGGATCCCGTGTGATGTCTGTCGGAAACCTGCAGGGAGAGGACACAGAGGAGTGAGGGAGTGAACGCTGTGTTAATGACACCTGAGCAGGACAGTATGCTGAACACTGCAGTCCTGACAACCTCTATACAAACTCTTTTCCAGCCTTTAAACTGATTCAGACATTACTCCCTTTGCCAGCACCACCTGGCACTCCAACCCTTATAACCAAATTGTAACACAACATCTTCACTCACCCCTACACCAACTCCCACAACAGCTCATACCCCAGCCCCTACACTAACTCACTCACGTTGACCTACACCAGGTTCTACAGTTGCCCCGATACCATCTCTCCAGCTGCCCCAGTGCTGCTCTGTTTGAGTAGCCCGTACCATCATTTGTCTTTGACCCGTCGGTCACGTGCTGCTTGCGGATGCTGTCCTCGTCCGCCTTGCGATCCCGGCCGGGGCAGGCACAGATCCGGGCCTCAAAGCAGCGTCGGCCCAGGACCTGACCACTGAGAGAGACGGAGGGAGGGGGGGAGCGCATCCCCACGTTAGAGAAACATCTCCCGATGGGAACATCTCAAAGCATTACTGTTAACAGGAAGTCAGTCACCATCCCCCTTTTCATTGGCAGTAGAAATCTATGATTGCATCACAAGCGTTATCTGGGGGGGCCCGGATCATCCACAAGGCATAGCCCGTTATTTTCAGTGATTCTGTGAATGGGTGATCATGCAAGGGATTCTCTGAGGAGTCCTTACTCTCTGGTTTCCAAGGTAACGATGATGAGAATAGGGCGTCGGTTCATGCCCCCGACGCAGCTGGAGTTGCACATGAAGTTGTAGAGGATGGTGGTGAACTCTGTGCCCACCTGTGCAACAACACAGAGGATTTACACAGAGGCAAATAAACAGCCAATGACAAACTCTGATCCAATGCATTTATACACGATGAAATGTGAAATGTATCATATGATTTATGATTTTAGACTGACATATCTGACTGATTTTTGATTGATATTTCAGTGGTCGGAGCAGGTTGCCAGGTCACATAGTGCAAGCTGAGCCCCTAAGAGTGTTCAAGGCCAGTTCTCATGCAGCACTGGATACTCTGCAGACTGTAGGTAAATGGTGAGCCTGCTCTCATCGCTGTATGTTCTGATGTTAAGGGGATACTCATGAATAACATGGAGAAGCAGTAGTGCTATGACAGAGGCTGAGGACAGGGCCACAGGCCTCTTTTGACTGGCAGGTTGCTGAACGTTGTGGTATGTGAGGACAGATGGGCTTTACTGAGGTCATGTGAACACAGGAAGCTGTCTGACAGGTGAAGCTGGGGTCACGTTGCAGGTTTTGACAGTGGCGAGGGGCCCTACCTGGGGCGGCTCATAAGGCACCAGCACGCTCTGGCGGCCCGTAATGGAGTCCTCCACGTACTGAGCATGACTGTTCCCTTCCACTCGGATCAGGTGGCTAGGAGGCGCTATCTGGCCTGCAAAGAACAATTATTACACCAGGGAGTGTTATTTTTCAATAAAAACAGAACAATAATTACACAACAAAGTGTTATTTTTAAAATAAAAAACACCAAACGTATGACACGGCATAAAACCTTGACAGACAATCAAAAGCCTGGATGGACAGGGCCTCTTTTGGGAGTCATGGTATGTATAGATCTATGCAGCATAGTGGAGGTTGTTGGAGATGGGGATGTTAGTAAAGAATGTTTTCTCACCTTCGTTGAACTCACGGCTCAGTTCATGGTTGGGGCACCGCTTTACGACCTCTGTGACGTGCTCCGCCTTTTTGTACACCGGCATGGCCCTGACGACGGCCCCCTGGGGTGGGCTGGTTAAAACCTTGACCTGGATCGGGCAAGTCTTGGCAATTTGACAGTACAGCTTCTTCAGGTCTGTGGAGTACTGCATTATGGGAAATAAGAGGAAAGGAGGTTAGACTACTACACTTCACCTGTTGCCTTACTGAAGTGTTGGTAATTTGTTCAGTCTTCTTGTTGTTGTTGATACACTCAAGCTTGATGCAGAGCCCTGGCCCTGGAGGGCCACAGAGAGTAAATTTTCAATCCCACTGGCTAACCAGCTGATTCAACAATTGACTCCATCCACATCTCTCAGGATATGTAGTGGTAGTTGTAGTGTTAGGGTATGTTCCCCTGGAGAAGGAGAGAACACTGACCAGAAATTCAAACCCAGAGGGTGAATTTTTTTTCGTGAACAAACAGCAACAAAGCTGTTTTTTTCCAGCCTGTCCAAGGAAACATTTTCTTTCTTTTTTTTGTCAGCCTGTTGCTAGAAAGGGGTGTGGCTCAGAGACAGAGCTGTGCCTGAGGAATGTGCCAGGAGAGTGATTGCTATCTGCAGTCACCTGGAAGAATCTGAGACACAGCTGCAAGCTGCCGTGTGCATTTGCATTTGCTTGGAATGACTGCCAGTTTCTCTCAATGCTGCTAACACAGATTTATGAAAATCAGTCTTTGTAAGCTTTAGAATGAATCCATTCTTTTAGCTTTGGGGGAAAAAGGAGGTTTGTGTAAAATGCTGGCTTTACATTAGAGACTCAAATCACAGACACAATTACGCAGGCTTGCAAATTTAACTGATTTTATTGCATTGTTTTGATTATGAAACTGTGAGAAAAATTATGTGATCAAGATTTTGACTGTGACTTATAGTAAAGCAGATCTAAAGCATTCATTAGCGTGTTGGTTAAACTCTGAAACAGTAGCGATTAGTCAAATTAATTGTGTCATACTAAAGACCTGTTACAATTTTTTTCCTTCAGAATCTTGGTCTAAGATTCCAATATTGCTATCCTCCACCAATTTCTGTTTTACGATGTGAAAATGAAAGGGTTAAGATCAACCTTCACAAAAACACTTCATATTTGGTGAGGGTTGGACACAGAGATGATAACAGGAAGGACACACCCATAAATTCTAATGTCTGCAGGTAAACCTCTCCCACTGTCAAAGTGCACTTTAGAGTTGCTCTTCAGAGTTCAGTGTACTAGTCACTATGTCATAAAATGGAGCTCACAGCACAAGGTTGACAATGAGAAAGAAAAATGATGGGCAGTGTTTAACAGCAAGACTGGCATGTTTTTGACAGCAGGACAGAAGATGATGTCACAGTACTCCCTGGTCTGGGGCCAGTGTTGCCTGGAAATGGAGGATGTGAACACAAGCCCTCTCTGTTCACCACCTCTGATTGGCTGGATGACTGATTCACAAAGCTCGCCCTCCAGACCACAGGAAGCGCGCAGAGCGAAGCTGAGTCATGCAGGTAGTAACACGCCGTTTTCTAAGCCTGGCCAGTTTCATTCACCGAGGATTTAATTGCATTGATTATAAGCCTCCGAGATGCTGTTCTCCGTGAAAGTCGTTTGCATACATTTAAGCATGTGGGTACGGCTGATCATCTTATTCAGAGCATATAAGCACCAGCAAAGTCCTGAATGATTCCAAGGGCCCAGGACTGGACAGGGGCCCCAAAAATGGTAATCAGTGTCAACAACTGGCTTGCAGGCCCAGTGTGATCTTTTCTTTGGGACGGAAGGTTCCGGGCAGCACCCTGAGGAAGACTCATGGCATTATATGGTGCACCTTTTCCAGTGGAAAGAATACCTGAGTGGAATTCAAATGCACATAATCGTACATACAAGCGAACAGCCCCGCAGTATCTAAATCTGGGTTTATTTCAAAGTAGCGTTGAGTTTCAACCAGTGTCACACAACGCACTTCACTGTTTGTGTAAGAACAGACTTGCGCTCCCTGAGTGAACGCAGGGAAAAAAATAGTAATGAAAACTTTCCATTCAGTCTGATTTGAAAAGGAAAAGAAAACTTGTGAGGGTTGCTAAAGGCTGTTTTCTTAAAGGAACAATAGCGCATTAAATTCCTTTTAGGTGAACTTTTGATATGAAATGTTCCAATGAAAGGAGCCCATCCCAGCACCTGTCTGTACTGTGTTATACTATTACTCAAGTTTGGCAGGGATAAGGACGCCTGAGCAACCTCTCCCCCAGTGTGACCCTACCGTATATACACAAACCCTGCTCCTCTCCTAAAGAAACAACGCGCCTCTGCCAAAACCCTCTGTGGACACACCTGCCCTTTTCCGTAAGGATTTTCATCAATTAAATACCTGGACAGGATGAGAGGGATTAAGCCGAGGAGACACCCATACCCTCTAACCCAAATAATTTATTTCATTTTTTTAAACATTTTCTGGGAAGTGTTGGCGTATATTTGAAATTCAGCCCACGTAGAATGCGTTTATGTAGATTGCATTACATTACATTCAGAGCAGCTTACAACACCAAGTTCATAAGTCAGGGACAATAGATTCATTGCCTTACAGGGAAATGAAATCCTAAGTGCCACAAGTGATAACATAAGATTGGACTACAACCCAGTAAAGAACCCAGTTGAAAGAAAACAGCAGCAACAGCAATTCTAGCAAAAATAGAAGAAGTACACCCAAAGTAATAGACCAACTGCTGTTATGTAGATATGGCCAATTTACAAGAGTGCAAACACATCCTCTGAAAAGGCAACTTTGCACTAAATTGACGTGGCTGCAGTGACGGTGTGGGGGGAGGGAGGATCTGAGGGCGGATCAGAGGAGCTTTTCCCTTAATTAAAGGAGCCCAGGCTTCAGTTCAGATGGGAGTCTGTCAAAGCAACAGTGTCCCTGTCTCACCTCCTCACCTGTTTGCGTGTGTACGAGGTGTGGCCATTAAATAATGAGACTAATGCTCAAGAAAAACATGTCTACTTCAATGCGATGTGTAACAGTGAACAGAAGACACGAGCGGATTGAAACTTTCCGGGGCTGTTGCTCATTGGTCAATGCATACCAGGTGGTTTGCGCATGCACGCTGTGGTTTGATTTACATAAGCCCAGTCTCATCATTTAATATCCACACCTTGTGTGTGTATGGGGGGTATTTTAAGGTGGGGGAATTAGGTTCAGAAAATCAGTCATGAGGAATTTTCCCTCATCACTTTGGTTTGAGAAGCATCGCTGAGATACACTTGTCTTTGACCTTTTGCTTGCAGGATAAAATTTAAAAGGATATCCTACTGAACAGCGATGATCTGGTTTGCTATGTTAGAAAATTTCAGTGTCACTCGTTTGTCTTACTTTACTCTTCCCTGAGCATCTGGTCCTCATTACTTAAAGCTTATCAAAACTGCACTGAATGTCTCAATCTTTCAAAGGTTTTTTTTTTTTTTTTTTTTTTTTTTATCCATGTGCGGATCTCTGGTCATGGTCACTCAAGCACCCACAAACAGGGACACAGCACAGACAGACGCATGGACTCCCATCAGCCACCTGGCCCAGCTTGAGATATTTTATTGATTATCATTGGCACCACCTTCAAAACCATTAGGATTTCAACCATAGCACCCATAGCTGGTCTAAAATGATGCGACCCCCACCAATGTACTTTCTGACATACTTTATAAACCCATGCAGATTTAATCATTCCTGTAAAAATGTTTTTGCACTGCTCTGAAGACACAGTGTGCTCCGCTCCTCTAATGACATTCAGACTCTCAGTTGCGAAATGTCTGTAATAAAATGAGTGATGAATAACCATAATTGCCCAACTGCTCACAAAATATGATGCCCACAGATATGCCCTAAGAGGGAAGTCAATCATCTGAGTGCAACGAGGTGAGGGAGGGAAGGAGGGGAAGGGAAGAAAGAGGGAATATAGAAAAAAAAATGAGGGAGAGAGAGGAAGATAAATGAACAGAGGAAGAGAGAGTGGAGAAAGAGAGAAAGAGGACGGAGAGAGGGAATGAGAGGAATGAACGGGGGAGAGAGAAACGGAGGGAGGGAGAAAAAGAAAGAAACTGAGGGAGGGAAGAGAATGAAAAGAGACAGCCTTGGGCTAGGCAGGTGGACTGGGAGTTACCTCCTGTGGGACAGGAGCACTGACAATAAAGCACCACAGGAGCTCGAGGGAAGATGGAAAAAGGAGGAAGTGGGAGGAAAAGATGTGGCTATCTTCCTGACATCAGGGTTCAAACATTGTGTGGTGCACCTAAGGCTGGCACTCTAAAGCTGCTACACCCAGTAAGAGTGCTCCACATGGCTGCTGGATTAAAATGTACAGTGTTGTACAGTGCTAATGGTGGACAAATGGAGACACAGTATGCTATATGTGCCATGCATTTATTCAGAGAGGAATGTGATATATAACCCTCTCCAATTACACTCAAAAATTGGATCACACAAGGAGATATATGCATTCACACCTGCAGACATGCATGCACAAATACACATTCAGAAATACAAACATACACACACACACACACACACACCCTCACGAAAACACGCACAACCGCTACACCAATCCGAGCCCTGGAGCTAAAAGCTCTGAACACACAAATATTCACAGGAGTCCCTCCACCCTCTGGCACTGAGAGAGCAGCAAGGCAAACGCTAACACAGCCAGAGAATGGAAGGGGTGGACAGATCAGAGTTTGGTCACTTTTAATGGGGGGGTACAGCCCTATTGTACAATTACACCATATTCTTCGGTCACGGTGGGTATGGCACAGAACTGGGACAGAACAGCAGGCTGCTTCAACCCCACAATCCCCTCCCAACCCGTATGATAACTTTGCATTTTTCCATCAAAGGAATGACTCTCCGGGATATATGTATCATCGACGCACATGTTAATGTTAACATCGCAGCCTTGGGAAAAACGTGGCGTGATGTATGTTCGGCTCCGTGCCCCTTGGCAGGGCGGAACAAAGGAAAAGGTTGCACTCAAACGGGATTCATTTAAATGTCAAACTAAATTATTACTTAGGTCCTCTCAATTATACCTGGCATCAGAGAAGCACTTTGACTTTAATCCCAAAACATAAAAAACGGATTACATGAGCCAATCTAACCACAAGACATCTGCATTTAAGAATCCAGGAAGAACACGATAACAGACCTGTATCTAAATCTTCCTTTTCAACCATTATGACACAAAATATATGGGAATCATCTTGTGACCTCTTATTTTGACTGACCTGCTGTTTAAAAAAAATGTGGTCAGCAACACCAAAATCAAACTGACCTTAGCACACAGTAAAGCATTTGTGATTCACAGTTTTTATGAAATTCACTGACTTTAAGAAAAGGACAGTGAGAGAGACATCCTGCAGGGAAGGGAGGATCTTTTAATCAGAAACAGCCAAAGACAATAAGACACAACAAAAGATACGAAAATTCAGGCGAAATGCTCAGCTACCTGCTTGAACATTACCAGTCAAGGGTAATGGCAGTATCATTAAAAAATATGTTTTTCCTCAATCATGGTCAGAGCAAAGATCATTTAGTAGCAGTTTGAAAGGCAACGATTGCAACAGGTAACAGCATTCTACTGTGTGAAACTGACACCATCTAGTTTCAGAATAAACATGGAAGCAATTATTTATGGTAAAACATTCTATTTTTCATTACTGTGCCATAGGTTTGGAACATAAGAGCCTATAGTGTTCTGGCACCTGTGCTCACTGACACACACACACACACACACACACACACACACACACACACACACACACACACACACACACACACACACACCTCCCTTAGAAACACAAGCTGGGGCAGGCCTGCAGCCGCTGTGCTTGCTGTTTGCAGATGGGAGCTGCGGGCTCGGGGCCCAGGCAAGTCCTGACAGACGCAAAGCTTTAACCATGCCTGTTTGGCGCCCCTGGTCTTGTCTTCTTCATACCTTACAAGCACCATCTTGTCTACAGCTTCTCCCAAACCTGTTTAAGCTGACAAAAATGCAAGTGTTTTTTTTGTTCTCAGGAACGAAAACACACCTGCTTCTTGTCCAGAGAAAATGAAAATCTTCTCTATCAACATTTTACCAAAGTGCACATAAATATAAATTCAAATAAATAAATAAAAAATGAATTCAAATATAAAAGAAAATTGCAGGGAGTGGTTTATTCTCACTCACCATGACTAACAGGTTCTAAGATAATTTAAGTCTGAAGAAGACCTTCATTCAAACTAGATATCTCATGATTAAAAGTAAAACAGGGAACCCGTGTAACATTTGACAAAATATGTGACATAATTCTAATGTACATTCTGTCTGAAATGCTGAATAATACTGTTGAAGTATTGAATATCATCAGTTTTGCGGCAGCTACAATCTAGAAGATGCAAACTGTACTGTGTATATAATACATTCAATGCAATACACTTAATACATATTTAAGATACATGTACATTGAGCTAACACTGAATCTGTGCATTTCCTGGTAGCAGATTAATATAATCTATTGTCTGAAATCAACAGTAACAATGGGGAGATACTTTCCATAATGTGTCCCACATAATAGTATCATACTTTCATATCACTTTCATCAGCCCTTCTGGAATCCTTCGTAGACATTAGTAAGAACAAACAGGTTTACACATTATCACCATCATTAAATGATACTGCCATGAAATTGTAACTTGTGACTTCTGATTGTTACATACCATACCATATAGGTTTATGCAGACTGATGTGTTTATTATTGTTAATATTGTAGTTATAAAGTGGTTATAAAGATGTTATATAGCAGTTATATTCTGAGGCAGATCTTTCACAAGGTGCTTCCTGTTAAATGTTAACAAATCATTTCGGGTCACTACTCAAATGTATCATTTGAGATGCGTATGACTCGTGCTCAGCGATATGGCCATGCAGATGCAGAGGGCTGATGGCACAGGATGTACGCCCTATCCCAGAATCTGTCTAGCAGATTGCAACATGGGATATGAGTCTCCCAGTGTGCCAATCAGGTTTTGCCCACATGATGGAGTCATACCGGAGACTGAATGATGAATGAATGACAGGGTTAGGCCAGGAGAGAGACCCTTACTGATTCAGTAAACATTCCATGTAAAAATTTCAAATCCTGAATGATCATCATTGTAAAAAAGAGAACCTTTTCTCTGAATGCTTATTGGAAAAGGATCATATAAATCCTTTTGGAATCATGATCATATAAACTTTTCACCCTGGGTCATGAATGTTCGTTAGCAGGGCTGTCAGACTCCAGACCTGAAGGGGTGTACTGTCTGCTTATTTTTGGTTTATTCAGGACTTCAGTGATTATTTAAAGGTCATTGATTTGCTAGAGTCCAAGTGCATTGTTTTCAAAGTCTGGAAACCCATAGAGCATGAAACCCTCCAGGACTTGAGTTTAAGATCCCTGTAATTTAATGCATAACATCATAACTCATTTACATTCATTAGTCAACAATGGGGGTTTATGTTGAATTAGGACCGTAGAATGCTTTCACTGAAAAAATGAGGATAAATGTAACAGGGACTACAAATGTAGCATTTCTGGTTTTCTCCAGCCCACTGAATAGGAAGATGTAGAGATAGAAAAATCATATCAAACACCATCTACAGGAACGATATGTTGAAATTATATTTCAAAAACATATGTATTTCTTATGTATTTTTTCCTCAGAGGTGATTAAAATATCAGGTTGAGGTATGCAAGCTCTCAGTGATGCAGACAGATGTGTGGCAGGGCGAGCTGACAGTAAAATGGCTTTATGTAATTACAGCGGATTTTCCCGCACCTCTTCAGGAGTCGCCAGCAGCAAATTGTTTTCTTTTTTCATATAACTATCTGATGGTTTTGCCTTTCTTTACTGAGCAACAGTTGCAGCATATGAGCTGTTACTGATACAAGCTACGATAAAATTTGTATTTAAAAAAAAAAAATCTAAACTGACTCAACTGAACGTTAAAAGTGTCCTTGCTTTACATAAGAATAATAAGATAAATACATAGAAATATACAAAATATATATTCAAAAATTATATTTTGTAACTATTTCTACCCTTATATTAGATTCCGGTCTTTAAAGCTACTGAAATTGCTCTTCAGAAGTGGCAAAATTGATTTCTTTTCATGTATTCAAACTTCTGCCTCCAGCGGTGTGGGGCACCGGTTAATCTCAGATTGTTTAGACTGGGCAGTCTCATAATAAGGCCATTTGAAAATGAAATCTCTCGCTTTTATTACCCAGAAAGCACATCCCCACCGTCTAATCCCTCCCTCCCCTCTTTCACACAACTCCGGATTTATGGCGTGCTCTGCAGGGACAGGCGTGTCCAGACAGGCAGCCCGACAAAAACAAGTCCCAGCTCCATCTCCTCCCGATTGGGATGGGTCTGTGCAGATGTTCCAGGGCAAGCTGCATCTTGCCGACCTGTTCAGAACGCCGTCTTCTTCGCACACGCATGCCCGCCCTATTCGCCCACAGGATGATCTGTGAAATACTCATAAAGTGTAACCCATACAAAGGTGCTCAGGGATGCTCAAGACTTATGATCAAGATCCAATACACTCCTGTCACCCTAAATGCCAAAGCAGACCATGCATATAATTGGGTTACTGCTTTTTGAAAACATTCAAAAAAAATTTGGCCTCTTAATTATATTAATTATAGTTTAATAATGAAGAGCATAAAACCTAGAATTGACATGTCAGAAAAATAAGAATCTTCCATTTGCCTGTTCATTTGATCAGTGTGAGAGCAGGATAACTAAGTAAACATTTAATCTAGGTTCATAGCCAAATTTGTAAAGTATGTTTCTTACCTACACTGTGCAAAAGAGCATTTATTTACTTGCCTTGTCAGAAAGAACCATGCTAAATAGGCTGTGATCCTGAAAGCAATGCCACTGATTTTTTTCTGTTTTATAATTGCTTGCATTGAATTTGTGTAAGTAAGGCACAACTTATTAGATGCAATTGAGAAAGCGGGGAAAAGCAGAGAAGGGAACAGGTGAGGGTGTGTCACTGTTTCTGGGAGTCTCACGGTCCCCAGACAGGAAACAGTTAAGTTGTGGGTGCGACTGAGACTCACCAACGCATAATAATGATCAAACACCACAGAAGGCAGAGCCCTAATTCCACCTGACGATGCCAGTGGGCCTTCCCAGGCTCCATTAAAGGTCTGAGACCTGGCTCTTTCATCATCCAGGCTTTCATTGTGACATCACAATGAGGTCAACACTTCCAAACCCGCAGACTGTGGGTTAATTACTCAAATAAGATCATGGGTGCAAAACGCTCTGCTCTTTTGAGCAGCATCCATGAGGGAATTGCTGTGAAACACAGTCTGCTGTATCTTCTGCAGAGGTTCTCATCTCGTACACTGGTCTGGACGACGAAATTACAAATTCCGCGACCTGAGGTGGCTTTTTACAAACCAGTCATTGGATTTGGGGTCAAGTTGTAATGGGTACACTGCAAGTGTAAAATAACATATTCCCTTAAGTCAACCTCAGATAATGCATATGCCCACAATCCCTTAAAGAATCTGTCAGGCTTTTGCTCATACTAAATCTCCATAAGTTGCTATTTTGAATTCCTTGGTTGGAATTCTTCTTTTTTTTTTCAAATGTTAAGTTACCTGGTCTATTCAAAGAATGCTGCTACAGGAAAGAGCTAAATGGCATGGATTTGTAGAACAACATTACTTAACACATTTCACAATTACCCGACCTAATTAAGCAATGGTAAATACCTACTCAGAACATTTTAAAGAAGAAACAGGGTGCAGGATGTACCTTGAGAAACTTTCCCATACCACAATAGAAACAAAAAGCACCAGAAGTTACCAAAGCATAAATACTCTCTTCCCAATCAAAGAGATGCAGCTGGTACAGATCTACTGCAGCTGTTACAGACATCATCATTCAAGGAAACTTCCTATTATTTTAAATATTACCCTAATAACCTATTAAAATATTTATCCATAACACTGTTTGAGTTTTGATTAGAGCAATGCATGGATAGTATTTCCTGGGCCTTTAACCCTTATAGTTATGAGGCCAGAAACTAAACTCAATCCACCAGACTAGCTCCAGTCAGATCACCCACAGAGGGACAGTGAGAAAAACAGAAGGGGGTGTGGCTCTCACACCCCATGCAGCTCCCTGAAAACAATTGCGCATTTGACAGACGCCTTTTTGGAGGTGAAAATGGAAGGATGAGAACGCGAGTGTGGGAATCAGGCAGACGTCACTATCCCACACTGAGTGTAGCCAATGACTGTAATATCACCCCCTGACTTCCTCAAGACTGGCTGTTTACTCGAGGGCACGCTCTTTTACCGTTGACAGTTACGCAATCAGCCCAGTCGGTGTTTGCCTCTGCCAGATCTGGCCAACAGCACAATGACAGCACAATGAATTGTAATTTTCTAAAAAAAAGATTTCCCATAACACAAGGCTTTTAAAGAAAGCAGTTCAGGGTGTTTGAGGTTAAAATTGTTCCTCTCATATGCAAAACACTCAGGGCACCATGCACTTTTTCATTGCAGCAACAAATATGGCATTTAAATTCAGAGATTCTTGACATGATAATTCCTATTTATGTTCAATATTAATTTTTTAGTTGTTTTCACCAGTAGTTACTGATGCAAAGCTTAAAGTTTGAACAGTTGGTATATCTCAAAGCTAAATTTATGTATTTTTATTGATTGACTGATTGCCAAACAAGACAAGACAAACTGAACTTTTTCCAAATGTGTCACATTTGTTTCTGTCCCAATAGAATCTCCATCTGTTGACGGTAACCAAATTACAACAGCTATGGTGACCACTAGGGGCATCCTATTCGTTTTATAGTTCCACAATGTGCTCCAGGCCCATCTTTTGCATTAATCTTTTGCTACCAGTGTCTGAGCTGTGACAATTACAACCAGTGGAAAAAAACAGCAACCGTATAAGCACTGAGATGAGATTTGTCCTTTGTGCCGCGCCCCATTCTTTTTGCAGCCAGCTTTGTTTCCCCTAAATGTTCAAAATAAAAGAGCTTTGATGAGTCCCAAGATCAACACGGTGGCATTGTGACTGTGCTACAGCAGCGTTCCTGTGATCCTTAGAGACGGTGCATCACTTCCCTACAGCTCAGCCCCAGGCAGTGAATAAGGTATCAGAGCTCAAATGCGTTCAGGTGTTTTTCTGAAGTTTTACAGCTCTGTGTGTGAAAGCAACCTTTTACAGAGTTTAGACATGGCCTCAAGCACAGATCAGAGAGATTAAAAAAACCCGTCATGCTCTGCAACAGCTTATCTTCCACTATCTTTACCCACCCAATAGTTTGGGAAATGTGAAGTCTGCTGACTGGTGATCTTTCCCGAAAAGGTACTGTCAACAATCTAAATCATACAGTGTCTTTCATAAATAGCATTTCTACCATTAAAGCTCAACTTTTTGTGCCAATACACAGCGAAACACAGTAAACTGCAATGGTCAGACAGCTGGAGGGGATGCTTACCGTCCACGTGGCTGACTTAGCTGTGCTGGACTGCTGGAAGGACACGTCGAAGGTGTGGGGGCCCGCATAGTCTGTGTTGGAGGGGATGGCGGGTGATGGGGAGAGGGCGTCGAAGGTGGAGCTGGGCTGGGCGTAGGGCGAGGGGGTGGTCACGTTGTTCTGAGCGTGCTCGTTGTTGTAGGGGCTGGTGGAAGTGGAGCCTCCGTTCTGTATCTGCTGGTCCATACTGTTCAGGAGCCCCAGGTTTGTGTACTGTGGCTGAAATACAAGGGTGGAATCGCGGTTAGGCCATACAATAGGGACACTTCCATCTGTGTGAATTTGTGAAACTCTGATCTTGTTCAACTTGCACAATGGAAATGTATATGTATGTTAAACAATGCCAGGTTTTTGACCATGGAAATCATGAATGTGCAATGGCAGCTGTACGCAAACACATATCTGGTATTATGAAGATATATTAAAAATGCACATTATGTATATGACATTACATATCCACTACAGACTACAGTTTGCCTAAAAATTCAGTCATGCAGTGCGTCATATTTCCTTTCCATAGTTCCTTAACGGACCAACACAAAAGCAACTTTTTCAGCTGTCACAAAGGACAGATATAACAACATTCATTTTCTCACTCTGTGTTCCCAGCCATTGCTATTTTCCATGGATTTAGAGCTGTTAGTTTCCCTTTCATTCAGTCTGGGGGGCAGGGGGCCAAACCACCACATATTAGATTGCAATGCCCGCATGAAAGCTTCCTGCAAACACTTAGTGCATCATTATGAAGGACAGAAACAGAGAGAAGAAGGATCAAAGTGTAACGGTCTACTTATATTACTGACAGAGAGGTGGAGGGGAGGGAGAATAGCACTCTGAAACAATGAAATTACTCACACCGATTCCTGGCTTTTTCGTACCACAAACTGAGTATTTACCATAACATCTGCCAATGAGCCAGTTTTAGAAGCTGGCAACATGTGGTCAGAGGGTTTGACATTTTTTGTAAAGCTTTGATGATGTATACTGGAGTGAAGTGGCTGATGGTGGTCCTTAGTCATGCTACACACATTTCATACATTTGAGCCAAAATGGCCGCCACTTGAGAAGGAGGAGGTATGCACTTAGACTGCTGCCAGCTGCCTCCTGCCCACTGTCCTGGCTGTTGGTGCCATTCTGTTCCATTAATATCTGTGCATTCCTCAGCTAGGTGCCGTAGCCCCCTGGCTCTATTGCACAGCTATTAATCTCCTTGGGCCTGCTCTATGTATTTCAGCCATGACAGACTGCAGCTGTCCCTGCATGCACCCTCCGGCAGGTGCTGACTGGAGTCAGGTAACTGAGAAACACATAAACATCCATAAACAACTCACATACACGCTCATATAAATGTGTTTTACAGTATTGGAAGAATGTGGTTCAATGACACTGAAACTGGGTTGAGCTAATCGTTGTGCTTTGTTTTGAAGAAGAAAAACAAACTAAGTCAATGACTGACGGTTGATTATTTCTTCAAACATTAAGGTGTACATGGCTAACACTTTCAAGTATATCTGAGGTTTTTTTTTTTTGGCAGGGAGGCAGGCTAAATCTGATCAAAAAAGGCAATCCTCACCTGTTTTGGTCGGGGGCTTAAAGTTTTCTAATGTGGATTCATTGCATATGTGTATAAGTTGCTTTCTTGTCTGGGTAAAAATGAGGGGTTTAGACCTTTGTAGTTTTTAAAATGGAAGATAAAGGAATCTCTTACATGTTCCTGTGCAGGTAATACAGCCAGTAACACCTTTATTCCACTCATGACTCTTCTGCTGTAAACAGCCAGGTTGTGGAACTCATTGATGCCAAGACTATAGCAAAGTATTGTGATTTTTATGAGTACTTTCCAGAGACATAACCCAACCGACAAATTGAAAATGGGCATATGCCATTTTATCTGCATTTACACTGAAAGGACAGAAAAAGTTCATTTAAAATGTCATGGGTGGAACTCCACACATGCAACCAGGAAGTGATGAGGGAGAGATAGTGTTAGCAGATGAAGCTTTCCACAGAAGCAGCTGTGGGAGAGAGTTCATGGGGCCAGAGGGGAGTGCGTAAGACATGGTGCTTTCCAACACAGCTGTGTGGTGACTCTGCACACCATTAAGCATGCAGTCATCTCTTATTTGCCTGCTGTGGTAATGGTGGGGGGGGTGCAGCACTGACTCCAATATGACAGGCTGGCTGTGGCCATTACTGTAACAGTACTGGACCTCAGTCACACCTCTGAGCGGAAAAGAAAAACGGCCTGTTCAATCTGACTGTGATTCACTTTGACCTGAGCACACTTTACACGATTAACTGTAGATTTGAGTGTCACTTTTCTGTTTCTTAGACACCAATATCTACGTATTAACTACAGCAGAGGATGTACCCAGATGTGTTCCCAGGGATACTTCAAAGGGCAAAAGGGCGTAGCTGTGATCCAGGTAAAGAAAAATCATAAATAATTACAAAACTGGTGGGGCACATGTCATAAAGCGGACACTTAAGTGAAAGCCTTGGGCCAAAAAGGCAACAATTCCAGGTTGAAAAGCCCAACCCTTAAGTGGAGGGCAACATTTTAAAAACCAAAAGGCATGACCAGATATACACAAAACCAGTACTAATCTGAAAACTATACAACGAATGATGCTCAAAAAAGTTACTTGCTATGCGTTATGGGCTGTGTACATGCAATGAATGAGGGTTATTGATGAAAATATATCCATGTGTAATTAACTGGCAGTTTTCATAAAAAGGAAAGGTGGACTCGAGCTGATTCTTGCCCCTTTTATTCATATTGCAGGTGCTTTTGGTGTGATGACTACTAAAAAGCATTGCACCTCCTCTTCCCGGGATTCAATCAAATTGAGTCTCTTTAAGGGCATATGGAATTCAATCAGAGTGGAGTTTGTTTGATTGAATCCCAGACACCCTCTTTTTAAATTTGCCTCTGAGCAAGAATTGAAAGGTTGCTAAGAGCTGAGATGATGTGATGTGCTGCACTAAATCCTGAGTCATGACATCCAGAGAACTGTTTAATAAAGCCAGAGAATGACTGTTCACTCTATTCAGGACATGTGTGCAATATTTGCATGTAAGAGCTGGAGTGATCATTCCAAACTCTTCAGACAGGCGATGGGAGTGACCTTTCAGAGTCAGACGGGTGATTCCACTGAATCAGAGTCAGACGGCTGATTCCACTGAATCAGAGCAATGTCAGGAGTGGAGCAGCCATTTCTAAATTATAACCACCAACCCTGAGTGTGGGTCAACATGAATGCTGCCACTTCCATTCTTCAGCACTTCACCACCTTAGTTTTGCTCCAGTAAATACAAAAACACATAACAGTTATGTTTGAGAGATTTCATCTTTTTAAAATAAGAACGAATGATCAGACACATACAAATATCTAGATTCACCCCAGCCAGAATGACTTTGAATGTCTACAATAAACTCACAAACCATGTTTAACAGCTTTTCACTGGAAATGTGGCTTTACAGTTGTGCTATGAAACACGTTTCTCATTTCTTCCTCATCACATGCTTAACACGCTTTTGTCAGTTGTTATAACCTCTCTAATCATGTTTATGTATCGTTATGACAGGGGTGTCATAACGGACTCAGGGGGCCCAGGCTTAAACTGGGGCCCCATTATGCTCATGAAAGTCATCAATAAGCTAGGCGGAGCCCAGTGACATGGGGCCCAAGATTCCTGCCAGTGCTCCCCTTTTCAATAAGGCAAAATATTTAGAACCCATATAGCTGTTATTGGTGTTGCATATGATTCACTTCAAGGAAGCCATTCATGCTTAAATTATGCAAGTGCCAGGAATCAACACTGGAAACTACAACAGAGCAACCGCCCCCAAAGCACCAGCCAGCCCCCATGATCAACATCAATCCTGGATTGAATAGCCGTGATTGATATGAAGTTCCCGTCTTCCAAGAATCTCACTGAGTATCTCGCTGTGGAGGTGACTCAGCCCATCCGCCCACAGAGTGAGTAAATAACGCTGAGAAAACCAGATCCTTTTCGCGGGACACTGGGAGCTCTGGAGAAAAGCTGTTTTACCACCTCATTCAGAATTAGCACCCAGCCTGCGGGGTATGACATTCATTTCCCTATTGGGGCAAAACCTCACTGAAGCTCCACCAGTTCCCTCATTTGACTAAATACTCTCTTTCCTGTAAAGTAACACAACCATATATTTTTCTGTGTACGTTATCTTTATCTGAGATTTATCAAGAGCAGAAACATAAAAAAAGATAATTGGCAATTAGAGTATATGGTTTATTAAACCGAAAAAGAAAGGAGAAAAATACAGTACATCGCTGATTCTCAAGTTTTTGTGTTTTTACTAAATAATTAATTTTCTAAGCAAATCCTATTATCCAAAACAGCATACATGATTTGTACTTTTTTGAGAAATTATCAATTCATATGCCTGTAAAACTGAGTCGATCTGGGCTGAGTGCTTGATCAAGAGATAAACAGCAGTACTTCAGTGGGGATTTGAACTTGCAGCACCTGGCCAGACCACACTGCCCCAGTGCTCTACATCGCCAACAGAGCGCAGCTACCCACTGCTGAACCTCAGTTTTCAGGGTCATAACTATGAGCATGACAAACTACTGTCTGTATTGATGTACACCACACCACTCAACTCCAGGGATGCTCTTTTCATAATATCATATCATAGTGATGTTGTTTTGTTATTAATGCCTGAACGGTTTTGTCATTCTCTGAACTACTTTTACAGCAGTCAGTTAACAATTTATTGGTTATTACAAGTTGGTTGATGACAGATGAGTGATTATGTTGTTATCTGTTTGCTTTGAAGGATTACTTGGAAGTGCTACTGGAATATTCCATAGCTGGAAGAAATGGCATGCTGGAGAGTAAGTATGTAAAATCAGCAACTACATTCTCACTGAAGAGAGAAAAACAATGTGAGGAATATAACTCATCCTGCACAGTGATTCCAGTCAGCCAAGGCGAAACAAATTTAAGTTGTGCTCCAGCGCCATGTTTGCATATAGATCTTTCACAAAAGTAAATGGATATTGATTTATTTTTATGGATCTCTACCACCACAGACAGAGAAAGGCAATGTGACAATAAAAACGTTTCCATGAATCAGTTGTTGAAAAGCATGTGTCAAGTCTAAACACATAATGATGGAGTTTTGGAGATTTCTCCTGCAAAGTGACAGGTAGAGAGGGAACTCTGTCCTCAGGGCTCAAATAGCTGCCATTCCTGGGTCTTCAGTGACCTGGGACGGAGCGTTAAGTGCGTCTGAGCAACCGCGGTGAGTGACCGCAGGGGACAAAGCAACAGCCGCAAAATGAGGGTCTGTCTGACCTCTCACACCTGCTAGAGGAGGTGGAGCGGACAGTTCCGCCTCAGTGTGGACGCCCTATTGAGTGGTTCTAGCTTGAGCTCGAGACCTTGGGCTGGCTGTGCCCATTTTAATAACAGTGAGGGGGTCCCATGGGCCCTGGAAACAAAACCTGATCCCTAATCCTTCTTTGGATAGGGAGGGGTCGGGGAGCAGGGGTGTCGTAGGTCATAGGTATAGGCCATAATTCCTTGGGGAGGGGTGTGAGCTGATACACCTGTAAATGACCTGCTACCTCAAGATGCATCAGTATCTAAAAAAACTACGCAATGCAAAATGACACAATAAGTTACAAATGTAACATTCGCATATCATTCATCATTTGACAGAACAAAAAAAAAAATCCATGCTGATATATGATAAATATCCAATCCAAATATATATAACATGGAAAATATGCAATGTATTGCTAGACACTTTATCATCTTTTTGCTATTTGCAGGAATCGTCTGTTAGTTATGCCAGCCTCACTTTAACAAACACAGGAAGGCTGGATTTCCTTTTATGCTTCAGTAACACGACTACATCAATGCATTGACAACCCCGTTATGTGAGCCTTTGGTCCCCTAAGTTTGGCCATCAATGTGGCCCCCAAAATCTCTAGGAACGACAGATGTGAGAGAACAAAATGAAACACCTGGAGTCATTCCAGATCACAGTCAGTTTCCTGAGTAGTGCAGGTAAACACAAAAAGAGAAGGCCACTTCCTACAAACCTGCTTATGTGGCTATGTAAATACTGTCAACAGGAACAACCGAGGTGTAAATTGTGCTCTTTTATAAACCAGGGTGATTCAATTATTCAAATTGTTGAAAAGTAAAAATTCAACTGGGAAACTGGGATGTTTGTTTTGCCACATTTGATTATGGTGACAATGAACAAAAAAATGTATTTTTTGCAGGACGTTGTTCTCATACATGCACAAGGAATTCATTGCAGAGTATCCAAGATGTACTGCACCTCCCTGAAGTTAAAAACCCAAGCATTCCAAATAAAAAAATACATGTTTGCACTCATGGCTTCACAAGCAAGGTGAATAAATACAAAGAAAATTACATTAAAATTACAATAAAATACCTACATACAGAGGAGATACCGAGATATCTTCACACAATAAATACGGTGTGTTCTATTTTCAAATGATGAAATCTGCAAAACATTATTTCAAAGCCTTTTTTGCAAGCGCTGGTGATAGAACAACGATTCCACATCAGAGGAGGTTTTCATGTAGATGAATTATACAGTCATTGATTATTACACATTTTAAAAGAGTGACATATATGCATTCCTTTGTTGCCACTGCCATGTTCTACTGACATTTGCAAATAGATGTAATGATTTCTCTTGTGAATCAACAGATAAAACGTGCATTTTAAAATAAGATAATTTGTTAAACTGTATGAGCATGGCAAAAGCTGTACAGTGGTTTCCAAGGTTTTATTTCAGTGCTGTTGAAAGTTCCTGAAATTTCCCCCATTGCTGATTTGATCTTGCGTGAATTTGCCCTGCAGAAATGAATTGTTTTATCTCTTATCTGCCCTGTTTGTTGTCAGCAGCCCTGATTTTGTCACCAGATTGTCTCAGTTGGAGTTCATGACAGAGGTTGGGTTGAAGCAGTGTCGCTGTTTCAAAACATTCCAGGTGGGGTTTTTTTTTTTTTTTTTAGTTTTGACAAAAAGAAAATGCATCCTAATTAGACACAAACAAAGAAAGAAATGAAGCTCAAATAAACTTTCAGCCCAAATACCTGGGATGGCATTCATTTTTATAACACTGGGTAGATCTTAACCAAGTCACAATTTTACCCAGAAAACAGAAACTACTGTTCAACCTGCTGCTGTCTTATAACCACAGAATTCTCACATATGACCAATTACCGACGAATATGACTAAATACAGAAATGCATTGAAAACAGGAAATAAAATGGCTGTGCTAGCCACTGATGCTGTCCTGATTGCTAGCTTCTCCAACCTCTTACAGCTTCATCTGGTTCTGTTCCATTCACAGGGCCCCCGCGCCCACCCTCAGAAGTGCGGGACCCCCTGAACGGCGGCCCCAATGTGCGTGGGCGCCCCATTGCCCTTACCTCAGGGTACTGCGCCGAGGCGGCCGTGTCCAGGTACAGCATGTTGACACCGAGGTTGAGCAGTGAAGCTGCCCTCTGCTCTTCTGTCTCCAGGGTGGTTCTCTGCCTCGTTTACCCCCGACTCAGGGAGAGCTGTGTGGTCTATGGGTGCGAGCAGGGACAGGCAGACTCTCTATAGGAATTTGGGGGATGGCCATATATACCAAGGGAGCCGAGGGGGAGGGGTCTGACGAGCTACCTGTCTGATCCTTCCACCTGAGCACACGCCCTTCTCCGAGGAGAAAAGCCCTGTCTCTATGTTTACTTCAGGAGCGCTGCTTAGCCCCTCTCTGCTGTCTATCCATAACAACCAAGCAGTGCTTACGCATGCCGACTGCGTTTATTCTGCATCTACACGCTACTGGCTTACATGCGTATGACTGCAGTGAAGGCATGCAGCCAGACTGCGGCTGAGGATGACATGAGTGCAGAAAAGCACATTTTTGTGCATTGCATCACAGCTCAAATTGTTTTCATATCAGATTTCTCAAAACTGCCCTCAATGAAAAAGTATTAATTATATTTCATTACAAGGAAACCCATATGAGTCATGATAATGATGATGATGATGATGATTATTATTATCACTTGCAGTACCACAGGTTACTGTCCCATGGTAGCCATGGATATCAAGACAGAACGAGAGGTCCTCAGTTTCATTGTATGGTTATTGAGCTCCATTTTTACACAGATTGTATGCTAATATTACTGTATATTAATCATACCATTGGTGAATTTAATATTTCAGCTTCCTTTTAAAGTTAATGTTGCCTGTTGTTCATATTCTCCAATCAGACAATCACAGCACAGTCCTCAGTCCCAGCTATGTTTTCTATTTGGGCATCCATTAATGGCAGTCATTCCGTTCATCATAGCTAAGAGCTAAAGGGCCCTGACTCAGCACTTCCCTCATCTATCACTGTACGAGTTCATCTCAGAGACAACATCTGATCAGCCAGACAGAATGCGCCAATAATACAAACGGCAGCACTTTTAACTGACCAAAGCCATGCAGGAAATACAGATATGATTCAAATGCATTTCAACGCATCATTAATATGAATATTGTCCATATAAATGTTTATTATTAGAATGCAATAAATACACAGAAAGTGATTTCCTTCAGCCAAGAGCTAACTTTTGAGAGCTTAGCCTCTGATCTGTCATGAATCATGCACTCGCTCTTGATAATCTGCTACAGGAGGAATACGTATCTAAACTCACTTACTGTATTCCACATTCAAAAACAATATTGGCAGAATCAATAAAAAAACTGCAGAGAGGAAGAGTTGGATTCCAATGCTGCAAAAGGGAACAGATCATTTAAAAGTATTTTTCAGGTACAGATCAAGCCAAACAATTTGATTGGTTGGCAGAGAGTGGCACATTTCTAATGATCCATCACATGTCGCCATCTATCAACTGCCGGTGTATCAGGAGGATCAAAACACTTCCTGTAAATGCTCAGAGGAGTTTAAAGAAGCTGAAGTTTGTAATCTAAAACTAAGTTGGTCTCTAAAAAAAAATTGCCACCCTTAAGGCTTCTTTCGAAACACTAACCTTCCACACGTGTCCTTAACCAGGAAACCTTCCCTCACCTCATGACCCCTGTCCCCGGAGGAGAGACATCAGTTCCCCCAGGCCCACAGTGACCCCACCCTGCCGTTTCACCTCGGGCCGCTCCGAGCCTGGACCCGACAGAATTTCCACAGACAGAGTAAACAGCCATCAATCCACCGCTCCTTGTAGCGAATGGGCACTCCTTGGACTCACAAAGAGCGCGCCGCTATAGACTGCTGCAGAAGCTCGGACGGAGCCTCTGCTTATTCACTTCCTGTGTTTACCCAGACCATCAACACCTGGCACAGGTGCCACAAAGCAGCTGCACACCGCGTTACAATACGCCTCTCCATAACGATTTGCTGAAGACGTGTTACATCAGTCAAAATGTCAGACTACAATACAGCTTGTGGGAATTGATCATTTTTATGTTTTCAGTGTGTATTTTTGGATTAGCTGCGTAAACCCACATGGGGTGGTTCTATGACAATAATAAAACGGAAGGGGAGGAAATGATTAATGGAATACTTGGTAAGGGCAATTAATTTTTCGTACTCAGTTTATCAGCAACTTAACCTTTCCCTCTAATTTCCAGACTCACCCAGAAAACCAGTTCCATGCTCCAATTACATACAGTATAGACAGCGTTCTTATCTTGTCAAAGTTTGTCACAGTCTGTCTGATGTCATTAATATTTGATGACATTGATTACCAGCATAATGTTTATCAGTAAGTTTCCTGATGACACAATTTCACAAGTACAGAAGGACCTCAGAGGAATGGAATTCAGAGGTGCAAAAACAACATTGTTTTGGATTAACTTTCAGTTTCTCTGAAATACACACAAAGGTATTTCCTCTTGCTGTTTCAACTTAGTTTGTAACATTTATGTACATTGAGTGAAAAATACAGGTATTTATTTATAAAAATCACCTGTCATTTACTTGTAGACGTGTATGCAATTGAAGATTGCTGTTGAATTTTCTGAACTCACAGAATTAACCAGCAAGATCCCTGGGTATTTTTATCAGGTTCTAATGCATATTTTATTACTGTACAGGGAGGACAAACGTGCTGCAATACATTACTGCTACACTATTATAACAGCCTAAGTTTGAATTAACATTAATTAATATTAATTGAATATTTGGCAATGTGAAACAAAATAGAGACATCCATGACAAACAGAACAATTACTCAAACAAAATAGAGAGGAGCCAAGCAACCTAAGTAGCTCCCATCTCTTTATTGTTTTATAGTATGAGACATCCCATAATAAAATGAGCAGCAGGCAGCAATCAATCAACTGTAGTAGTTAATTACCACTTAGCTAGTTGCAACACTGATGGATTTAGTTTCCTCCACATTGCCTTATGTAATATATAAAATATATCAGAAACTACCTCATACTAAGTAACAAAAATGACAGACCCTGTGGTCCAAATGAATGGCTACAATGCATGTGAGCTAGTGATATCAAAATAATCACTTAAATACAGTTTGCTTTTGGACTGAGAACATCTGTTTGTTTCATAATACTGTGCAGGACTCTTGAAGATCAGTACACAATGGCTGCAGCAGAATGGCTAATGAGTGGCTTGGGCAGGGCCGGTTGCCTGGGGCAGTGGATAATGATTGGTTTGGATGGAGCTGGTCACCAAGGGGCAGTCCCAATGGAACACTCCTGCTCTCTAGCATTGCCAGTTGTAGAGCTGTCAATCAACATGGATATAACTGTGTCAGAATTGGCCTTGTCCAATTCCCAGCCCCCAACCTCATGTCCAACTACAGCGGCTGTAGATGTTCCATGTAGATCAACAGGGCAGGACATTTTGAGCTAAGGGCTTTCATACACCTTTATTTTCACAACACAAAACCAAAAGAAAATGATTGATTGAGATTACAGGAAACCTGCTGGTCCTGTTTCCTGTAACAACTGCTTTGTGTTTACAGAGTCTCAAAATATCATTGCGCATAATGAGATCCTGATGGCATTTTTTTGGCTGTTTCCCGTTTGTGGTTCATGGTGATTGTAGAGGAGCAAATGAGAGAATGTGCATAATCATTATCATGTTACAGCACAAAGATTCTCAGTGCAATTAAGACTCGTTTCTATTTATCAAATGCTTCTGACATTTGGACTGAAGCATATCATGTAACAATACACTGTTATTTTTAAAACTCTGTATGGTCATGATGTACAGTGTTTACAATTAAGTTTATAGCCCTCTTTTGCATAGCTTTTTGAGTATATCTGAGATTGGTCATTATTGGTCAGTCTTAAGATCTGTTGCATTGAGTGAGAGGGGTACTGATGTTCCATGAAAAACACAACCTCCCACAGTTTGCACAGCATGTGCCTAAGCTCTGTTTGTCCTTGTGGGCTCCTGTAGCCTGGCTAATTAACAGGTGGCTAATTCTCAGAAGTCATCTGCCCTCAGCACAGAGAGCCTCCGACTGCGATGACATACATGCGACCGAGCACGGGAGCGGCAGTATATCAACACCTTTGATGTGAGGCAATGCTACTTGGCACTTTTGTGAGCTACAGGCATCAAAATACAAGACACAACAAAAGCAACATATGAGGAAAGCTTCTGCTTGCACAAACTCAAGTTATCAACAACAGAAAACAATCAGGCTCCGAGAAGGATTACTTTCAGGCCGTAAGTAAAACAAGAGCATTTTATTGGTGCCTCCTGCCAGGAGCATGATGAGGTAATTAATCACATTAATTGATGTCAAACCCTTTCACCTGGGACTGAAGCTGCACTTTGATGAGCAGATTGCTGCAGGGCACCCAGCAGCATCGTGAGAACCTGAGCTAAAATGCTGGGGGTGAGAAACACATGGGCCCAGGTGATTGGCTGAGACTTCCCGAGGGGGTGGTCCCCCAGGAAAAAAATACACATATTAAAAAATCTTTGCAATTAAACAGGCAACTAATAGAAAGCCATAATGTCCTCTAGCTTGCTGTTTCAGTGAAATCGTTATGTGACTACCAAATAATACATAACTGAATAAATACATTGAAAATAACCAATAAATAAATCCAAATTCGAAAACTATCAATACTGTAAAGAGCTGTCATCCCTCTGAGGAATAATGAAAAACAGATTCCTTCAGGGAACTATGAAGTCAAAAGTGAGTAGAAACGATTACTGAGAATTTAGAGATGAAACATTTTTTTAAAAAATAAGATCCACCGAATTTCCCCAACAAAGAGCAAATTAGATGGTGGTTGCAGGGGTACTGCAAACATAAGTCCTCACAAATGAACTATCAATGCCGTAGTGTCAAAGAGCAGGCGATACATTTCAGTGAGTTTATCTCAAAATTATGAAAAATGCAACAAAGAGCTCCACATCCAAACAACACTTAAAATATAAAATAAAAAAACCTGTTGTCATATTTCAATGTAGTACTGAAGTATGTACACTAACACAACTTATACAATACTTATTATATTGTACAGTACTTATATTTACAAAACTAATTGAGACAAATTATTAGGTAGTAATGAGATTTTTACAGGTTAAATGTATGGAATTCGTATTATTGCTTTGAAATTGTGAAACTCATATTTTCATTTTCACAATATACTGTTATAAATGTACTGTAGGTTTCATAAAAGACAATGTTTTATTATCGGTAGATTTGTATGTTTTTACATGGATGTAACTCTCGGTGGGAGAATCTGATGATGTCACTGCTGCTCATACCAATCCTGTTCTGATCTGATGAGTCACTTCCTCATTGGTCTTTAAGGTGGGTATCAGTTACCTCATAAAAATGTACATTAATATTTCCTAAAAAAAAAAAAAAAAATGTTTGATTTTCTCTTCAAGGACAGCCTGCACTGTTCAAAAATCAGTTGTTTACACCATATTTACTCTGTAAGAAGTATCTTCAGTTTGAAAATTACATAAGTTGTATAGATTTTTAGACAGTATATGAATATGTGAATATTTTAAATTTGCTGAATGAATTTATCAAATAAACAACAAGTATTTGGCTCCTGGACAATTATTATGAAGTATATTACCCTAAAAACACTAAAACAAACACTTTAGAACAACCCACTGAACAGATACCATGAAACTATTTCCCTGGGTGCTGTTTTCACCCCCAGGCCACCCCAGGCCCTCTTTAAATGTGGAGGTGAAATATTCGGCATTCCCAGACTTTCATTTGTTTACACACTTTCCCAAAGTGAATACCGGCTCTGCTAACAGAGATATATGATAAAAGTCCGGGGCAGCCATTTTGTTTCAGATAAATTATATCTGATATTTTCAAATGGACCTAAAATTCCTCTTTATTTGGTAACCACAGTAATAGTAACCAAAACAATAGTAATTGGAAGTGTAGTTTACCCATGTGGTTCCAGAATGTAAACACTAAGGGAAAAGGTTGAAACAAAAGGTCACAATTTCTTGGGTATTGGCCAAACAAATTCAATAAATCTCACTAACATGAAGTAAGAAGTACAGAAAGACAGGTGGAATATGGAAGAGAAAAATCTGTGAATTTCCCAACAAAATGTACATGCTGATAAATCCAGATTCTAAGAAATGAAGTCATGGTCTTGTTTTGACTCTGGAGTGGTGCTGTCTAACTGACAATAAGAGCAGATCTTCCTCCAACAGGCCAGGCAACATTTCTCAGGGAGTCTGTGGGGGGATCAAACACAAACAAAAAGAGGCCCTGCTTTCTATTGAGGACAAAAACCTGTGATGACATTTCAAATGAAGCAGTCTGTGCAGTCTGAAGGTTGGAGGGATATATCTGAGGACTCTTATTCTTGTTTTCACCCAGGAGAAAAAAAAGGAAGGGAGAAAATCAGTTTTGTCAGTTATAGGGGTAATAGGGGCTTTCCTTTATCCGTTTATGCCAATGCAAACAATCCAAGTAATTAGGAAGCACATATAAAGGGATTTATAGGCCTACTTCGATTTTATTATGTTGAACAAGCAACCGTGAAACTAGATGATAAAATCAAAACAAAATGCAGTCATTCTATATCTCTTAAAAGCAGTATGAATTTCGTTTGAGAACAGGGCTGTGGAGTTTGGCTAAGGTCTGACAGGGGAACTGGGGTTGTGATGAATTTTGTATGAATGCAAATATCATGAGAACATCAGACAGTTTTCATTTAATCATTTTTGGAGATATCCATAGCCTGAAAATAAGAAGCTTAAAAATAAGCATAAAAAAGGAAAACTGGAAAAAATCCATACATGATTATTATATGTGCTTCCAACTTCTTGATTTCACATTCATAATTAAAATGTAAAATGTATTTTTACTGTTCGTGATGTAAGCATTTGCAGTTTGTGTATTGAATCTTGGCTTGAATGTGCCGGCTGATTAGGCTCTATTGTTACATAATCATTCAGAATATTTGGTCATGGAAATTCCACACACTGCCTCTGTACTTCTCCAGCAGTATGTATGTTAGCGCTAAATGTTTAACAACTAGACCCAGTGCAGCTGGACTGGGAGATCAATATCTGCAGTATGCTTGAGCAACCGAGAGTAGGTTATCCTCTAGTTCATCCAAAAGTGGTAAAATGACATTGCTAGTTTGGTGATTTGTTGCCTTGCAAATGAAAAATGCCAATTTTCTACACTTTGGTCTCCAATGATAGCTGTCATCTCATACGTTGTTTTTGAGCTTATTAAATTACGTTATATGTGCTAAAGTAATGTATTTGCATTTATATTCGCATGACCTCCTCCAATGATTTTACATGCTAATGTAGGGAAACCCAATTTTGTATGTTTATTACAGCTAACAAAACAGAGAAATCTATTCGTCTTTCGATTTTTAACACACACAGTCCTCTTTGCACCACATTCGTTGACCACCTGGGATAATTTTTTTGCCCATGGTAACACTTTTACATGTGACCTCATACATGCAGTTCTTCAGGAAGGACTTCCCCTAGTCTCTTAAAGGGCATTGTGCTTTTCCCTATAGGCTGTAAGTTCCTCTCTGAATAGGATTGCTCAGCTGATCTGTTCAGACTCTGTGGAAAATCAGCTGTTCAGAGCTGATATTGTGTTTCAGCTGCCACAGTTTCTGGTACATTCCTTCATGTTATTCTATCCCTGTGTGGTACTCTCCCCTCCATAACATAGAGACATCTACTGACAGACAAGCAGCGATTTCTCTATAGGGCGGCAGGTGCTGTGTTCTAAATTGCTGCCCTGGAGCTAGAGAAAAGAATAAAAGGCATTTCAGTTTAAACATAAACCCTGCACAATACAAACACGTCCCCCGAGGCCACGGCCAGCCGCGCCGTATTCTATTCTAATGAGGCATAAAAGGGACACACCTACATTTGGGGAGGTGGGGTGTGTGTGTGTGTGTGCGTGTGTGTGGGGGGGGTGGTAGGGGTGGGTGCAATGTCCACCACAGAGGGCTTTCATCAAAGACTGATGTTAGGGGTGTATTCAGACTGGTGGAGGGCAGGAGCCCCACACTCATTTGAAGGGGGCCAGGGCGCTGTGCTCTGAGGGGAGGCTGTGATTGGGTGGGTTGGGGGGTTGTGGGTCAGGAAGATAAGGGCAGTGACATTAATCATTTGATTAAGCAGAGACAGGACTCCCTGGAGGGAGGGAGACACACTGCATTACTGAACACCTCCTGTCCTGGGTGCACTGCTGGTAGGCACATGGTTATGAGAGGAAGAGGAAAACACACACACACACACACACACACACACACACACACACACACACACACACACACACACACACAGAAAGGTGCGGCCGCATTCCCCCAGTAGGAGTGGAAAATCACACCTCATCCCGCACTGCGAGCCTTCCCTCCGATTTGGTAAGACTGCTGTGGAAATAACCGAATGGCACCCCAGGCTCTGATTAAATCAAACATTATAAAAAGGACTCATTGCAACACTGATGCTGACAGCATGTTTTCTCAAGAGCGGTGTGAAAGGCACCAACTCCACCACCCGCATACGGCCTGCGAAGGTGTGTTACTCATCCCGATTTCAATGCCTTCAATCCGAGCCTCAATTACGTGATTACAAGTAAACAATGTGGAATGCCTGTAGTTTTTGTTGCTGATGATGAATTTCCGGTTGGTGAAACGTTTCCTGTAAGTCACAGACAGTTTTTATCTTCCTATGCGTATCTGCCCAAAAAACAGGCACCTCCAAACTGGTTAGACAACTTCTGAAACCAATGCAAGAGATAGTTATCAGTTTCCCAAAAATATGTGTGTGTATTTTTAACTGGAAGTCCAAAAACAAAATGTGTTATCAGATTTTGAGAGGATTCTCAGGAAGGACTGCACAAACTGAACTCATTATGACACACATTCACCTGATGTGATGTACCCATTACCTAAGAACGGATCTGGCATTTTGGGTCAGCTGGATCAAGAAAAGTATCTCCTGGTTCCATACAGAGCTGAGAGCCTCACATGGTTCAGGGGGCCCAGGGCTGCACAGGGGCACCCAAAAATGTTAATTTTCATAATTTTTTTATGGGTACCCAGGATTCCTGGCAAGCCCCAAGATGCAGTAAATTAAAAAAAAACAGGAACAAAACATGCAATTGTTGCAGCACTTTTTGCTACATACATGAAATCCCAATACAAATGGTAGGTAATGTCCTAAATTTACAGCCTCCATTGGAAATGCATTAAGAAAATTCCACTTCTCACAACGATGTGGCCATGTGTCAAAACTCATGCTTGTTCAGCGGGAACTTTAAAAGGACGCATCCACTTGCGACGGTTCAAAACTGTGACACAAATGCATCAATGAGATGAGTTGAATATGTTCAGGGGAAGCTACCAGACAAAAGTCTGTGATTCACAGAGACCACACACACCCACACACACGCGTGAATACACACACACACACACACACACACACACACACTCAAACGGGTGTACATCACCATTGTAGGCACCAGCAGAGTGGGGTAATCTATTCTGTCTATCGGATCAAGAGGATGTGGGGATTGTTGGGCTGATATTGCTGGATTCCTGTGTTGGTTTTATAGATAGCACCAAAACATGCTGCCGTTGCTCTCCAGCAACAAATGGCAAGAGAGGGCCCAATGTTTTTACTAGTCATCCGAATGCTGAGGAAGGTCTGCAAGCAATCAGTGGAATCAGAAGGCCACTGGCAGGCAATTAGACACAAGAGCACCACAGAGAAACATCACAAATAACTGTCCTGTGATAGGGTGTCAATTAGGGGTGAGGACTACTTCACCAAATGCATGCAGTTCAGCTGTGCAAAGACAATACGGTCATACGATTACTTTACGACTCAGAGGATCAATGGATGCACTTAATAATCATGGGACAGGTAAATACTCAAGCTCAGGCCTTCATGGTGTAGCAGTGTAAAGATGTGTGTGCATTCTAGGTACGAGGGAACAGAAACAAACCTGTACATTTATTATCTGTAAATGGTTTTGTCCCCTGCCATCAGACAGGTGCTTTCTGTGGCTTAAGCTTGGTCTGCCCTCAGGCCTGGGTTCATATATAAGCAGGAGGCTGACAGGACTGACCCTGGTTTCAACTGAACAGAGCGCGCAGATCGCTGGATATGGAGGACATTTTTTACAGCGTTTTCTGAGGCCAAAGACAAGAGGCTTCAATCATGACAACCACTGCTGCCAAAAGGCAAAAGGAATCACTTAACTTTCCTCATCTAGCATTTTAAAACTATTTCATTCTGTTGACCGACTTTTACTATCATCAGAATGAGCTCTGCCTGGAGCTACAAAATCACTAAGCACACCCAGTGTTTGTTGTTAGTGCTTAAAGTCTGTGGACAGTCTTGGTGTTTTATTGGTACGGGGTATATCCTACCATCCCATAATTAGGTTGACAGCATTCCTGCCATCATGGTGTGCTTGGCATGTTGTGCTTTATCTCCTGCATTTCTGTGGATATGGATAAGTTTAATCCATGATTACTGTGTATATAATGAAATAGAATTGGTGGTGAGATGAGGCATTCTGTCTGTGGCCACTCGCTGTGGGTGCAGGATACTGTAGGCAGCCTTCCACAGGGCTGAGGTTTTACTCACTGGGTTGCCTTGGTGACGCACAGGGATACAGTCCATGCTGATCTGAATGGCATTTTCCAATGCAGGGTCTGATGGACTCTCTGACAGGTTGAAGCCATTAGTTTGGTCGGGGTGAGGGGCAGACCTGGTCCAAAGGGTGGGCATGACATAGAGTCAGTTTCATTTAAAAAAGCCCCTACAACAGCTTAGCATAAATCATCACATTGAAACAAATATTTAGTATCCGTTTGCCAAAACAGGGTTGATAATTCATCACATGTTTTGAAAATCAAATGTTTTAAAACCTCAGTTAAAGCATGTGAAATATAACATTGTCAGGAAATTACATGGGTTGATTGACTGATTTGGGATTTTTCATATTTCAACTGATTCTTGACATAAATCTTTAGTTAATGTCAAATAGTTTATGTAAAAAGGTTGCGAAAAAGAATAGAGAATGCTGTGTATTCAAAATTCTAAACTTAAAAGGGATTTTTATTGTATTTAGTTTAATCAGAATCATGTGTCCAAGCTGGATGATGTAATCTCTGGTGTCATTTCCTGTTTACTTACTGGTCAAGCATGTCCAGCAGCTGGCTGATGACATCATTGGGCTGCGGAGGATGATGCTTTATCATAGACGCAAGGATCATTCCCTACGAAAGGTGGAGCGGTGGGTCTCAGTCTAGACAACACGGTCAGAAGATGAGACATTCATGGTGAAACCAAAACCAAAATGTAAGAACGAAACCAAAAATATGCTTTAATAAAATCCGCTCTTTAATCACATAGAATTGTTTGATTCCAAATCTAAAATTGTGGAATACATCGCCAAACAAAGAAAAAATGTACCTATGTCCCAAACGTTATGGAGGGAATAAAAAAGACATGTTTTCATATTTTCATATCTGTGTTTGTAAAGAAGGCAGAGGATTTATGATTCTGTTCTGCAGATAGAGATGTCTGTCTTGACCCGCTTCCCTGAAATGCCATAGTTCCTCGTGCTCGTGATGCTCCTCATTGTTCCTGACATTAACTGAGCACAGTCTGTGTGTGTGTGTGTGTGTGTGTGTGTGTACGTACGACCGTGCCAAGGTGATTAGCAGCGCTTGGTATGCATGTGGCCGAACAGAGCTGGGTAAGGGAGAGTTTGGCAGAAATCGCAGAGCTGGAATTCCCCCTTTCGTTCAGCGCAACATGATATTAATACCAAAACCTCCCATGTAAACAATTCCAACGAAGCGCAATGAATCCCAGCACAAACACAGCGATGAACCATTTCTTTCTGGAACTTCAATTTTTGGAAGCACATAAGGAGACCCAGATACGATTATTATCCAAAGGCACATTATGAAAAAAAATCCACCCTACAGAACAATACTTTCCACTGTTCCATTTCATTTACTTTGAAACACAGTTGCAAAATGCTTGACAGATTATGCTTGACAGAACCTCAGAGGGTTTAGGTTGACTCTTTCAGGCTGCTGTATTGGTTAGATTTTTGGTTTAGGGACGTCTATGCAAAATGACTGTGCCACTCCACTCCCTAACTCCACCACAGAAAGCTGGTCTGTAGTCCCAAAAGGGATCTACTTAAAACAAAACAGCAGGAAATAATGTGAGAACTATAAAATGTGTGCTCCGTTAAAATCTTTTTTTCCCCAAACCAAAAATGATTTACAAGTAGAGTCTACCTATTGTGCATGAAAATATTCACTTGGAAACTAAGATAAATAATAATAATAATAATAATAATAATAATAAAACAATGGAAGAGATGATTCAGTGCACAGCTGAGGTGTGGCATTCGATGAAGATCTGGTTTTATGGAGGAAATGGTGAGCTGACAAATCTTGGAAAAAAACAGCATATCCGATTGCTGCACCTCTGTGTTTTATTAAGTAAACTCTTGTTTCTACTTATTATGATATAGCATAGATAGTATAAAATATATTCGATTATATTTTCACATTCGTGGTTATCTGTTATCACCGATCGTTACTGAGACTGTAAGAAAACATGTTGTCCTTTACGGGAAAATCCTTTGCCTTGGGCCAACTATACGTCGCTAGGCTACAGTGGGGTATGATTTCATTTAGACAGAAGTTCTCTTTTACAAAAACCGCTCTCTTTGGTTCCCCCCTGCAGTATTCCAAAAGGGGTTTTTGTGAACATAAAAAATGTATTTAAAACAGCCCCAATGAGCCCCAATTCAAGTGTCTGTTTCTCAGTTTTGTCAACTATAAATCTGAAGCACATCTGATTGAATAGCTGTCGCTCAGTAGCTGATGGGTGGATGAGGTTAAGGGAACCTTATTGGTCAGTAGCTGATGGTTGGATGAGGTTAAGGGAACCTTATTGGTCAGTAGCTGATGGTTGGATGAGGTTAAAGGAACCTTATTGGTCGGTAGCTGATGGTTGGATGAGGTTAAGGGGACCTCATTGGTCAGTAGCTAATGGTTGGATGAAGTTAAGGGAACCTTATTGGTCGGTAGCTGATAGTTGGATGAGGTTAAGGGAACCTTATTGGTCGGTAGCTGATGGTTGGATGAGGTTAAGGGAACCTTATTGGTCGGTAGCTGATGGTTGGACAGCACACAGCAGGCTCCTGTGTACAGAGAGGCCTGGCCCAGCCCTCACTCATCAGTATCTCTGTTTGCTGAGATTAGGGCTGTTTGGAACCATTTGAATAGACTGCGCGTCAATTCACAGAACTAAGCCACCTTTTCACCGCAAGCCAAAACAAAAAAAGAGAGACTTCAATCATTGTATTTTATGATTCATTCTAACCCACAAGGAGCTTTGGCCTTTACCTTGATTTATTTATTTTTTTAAGTAGAACAATTCATCACATACATCTTAATCTTTTCTTATTTGATAGAAGTTCAGTCAGCTTCTTGACTGAACTGAACAAAAAATGTTACATTTACTATTTTAATGCTTACTTAATTATTCAAAGTTATGAATGAAGCACGTAAAATGCAGTTTGATTTGTCTCAGAACAATGATATATCCTGAAAAATATGCTGTAAATATAATCTTGATAAGGTCTGTGCTCCATTTGAAAAGGTCCTCTCAGGCAAAATGGTAAAAGGGTGAATTGCACAGCACAAGCGGCAAAGCAATAAACAAGCAAAAACCCACATGCTCCCTTCCCAAGAGCTGATCCTAATCTTCCCAAGACACATTAGGCAAATGAGGGGCGCTCTTCACCTCTGTTTTGAAGCGTAGCCCAGGAGCACCTGTATTGGGTTTTAGGGATCAATTGAGGGTTGGTAATTACAGAAGAGCCGCATCCAACGCGCTACAGAGAAATCAAAGGCTTGAGAGCTTTGCTGTGAGGCACACCGTATAACCCATGTTTACTGCTCCTCAGTCTGAGTCTTAGTTTAAGACGTCCACAGACAGGTGTTTAAAGCAAGCTGCTATCTTCAAGGCAGCATTCTCACACTTGATCCCAAAAATAACTGAAAAATGGGACACGTTATATATATTTTACAACGAAGAGTGAGCAGAAGTGTTACTTCCTTGTCTGCATTCCTTGTCTGCAAAGAAAATCCTTTAAAAAATATTGAAAACGTACTACATTCGCCATTCATTTTCAGAAGAGTAAGTAAAATAATATTTTCTTAAACAAAGACACTGACAGCCGAAATGATAATTGTCCTTGGTCAAGGATGAAATATATTTTTTAATTCCTGTGCACAGGTGTGAATTACACTGAATGAGTCAGTTCCTGTCCATATGTGAATAGCTGTGAATCATAACCACGGCACAAAGGAATGTTGTACTTTATACATAATACCATGATTTTTATCTTGTTAAGCCTCTTTTCTCGCGAAAGACATATCTTATTAATTTATATGCCAAAAGATATATCGAAAAAATTTTTATTTTGGATGATTAGTACTTTTTTTATTTTTATTTTTTTAAAGAGACGATGAGTACTTAATGAAATGGATAAGACAGGATTGCTCCCATGTGAAAGATTTCCCCTTCGGGGTAGGGAGGGATGGGGCGGAATGGGATGGGAGGAGCTGAGTGGGAGTGGGATGGCAGTGCCTTTTTGCCTGTTGCTAGGTGTGTGGTTACTAGGGAAGTCTCTGTCAGCTACTATGTGTCTAACTAAAGACAAACCATGCAATTAACGGGAAACAACTAGGCCAGAGGTCATCGCAATGGTACGGGCCGGAAATGATTTCCAGTGTCTTTGGAAATAGTAAAAGCTTAATCATATTTTTTATTCTAATGACACAGTCACGACAGATCAATGTACAGAATTGTACAGGAGTACAGAATTGGCCTCGTAACTGTAACATTTAGGCGGCAATCCTGTCTGGTACACTACATTCCAAAAGATCAAAGTTTGCAGCTAAATTGTACACTCAAAAACAGTTCAGATATGTATGAATACATTTTAAAATTAAATTTTTAAAATTTTATTAATCTAAAATTTGTGCTCTTATATTTCTTTACTATTAATTTCAGTGCTAGTAATTTTTAAAAAATTTATTATTTTTTTATAAGTTATTTGTTTTTTTTGTAATTCATGGTAAGTTTTTCATTCTTATTTAATCCAGGCTTTTATCATAGTTTAATCTCCTCATGACTATGCATAAGATAACAATGCATTACAAAAACAGATGAAGCATTAAGAAGTTTGGTATGAATTAATAAGTAAAGTGGCTGTGTACTGTTTACTGACTGTACCTTGACTCTCTGACCTAAATGAAAAACGATACTGGAATAGTCAACCAAAAGAACAAATGGGCTACCCTCCTGATATAAAACGTTTTAAGGTGCTGAATCCAAAAAAGTAAATGATAATAAATAGAGCGAATTGGACAGCACTTGCTTAATAAAATGTAGTGTTTCTGCTCAACGGCCGTCTTCAGCATGCTGAAGAAACACACTGGAGAAGGCCGTTGAGCCGAAACGCATCTGTATTGTATGAGACTTTTCTGTTAAATTTTATTGAGGAAGTGTTGTCCGATTCATTCTATTTAGAACTGTACTGGAAAAAAAGACAGAATACAACATAACATTATGTTTGTATAAGTAATGATTTAAGGATGACATTTAAATTACCACCATGATTAACATTTTGTGACTGCTTTCACGACGCCTGCACAGTCCAAAATCATCTAAGGACATCTATTTGCTGCCAATGTAGTTAGAAATGTAAGTAATTGTAATTTAAACTGTGCGTTCGGCATTGGTGGAATGATGGCTCGTGACACTAAAGCTGGGGGAATTCCCATTGGAGGGTGTAAGGTGAGCTATCAAGATGCCACTGGCCGGCCAAGAATGCGTGTCTATGATTTATGCTTTATAAAGCGACAGCCTAGCAGTGCAGTCCAGCACAGTGCGCCAGGTCTACCGTATGCAGCAGCTACACGCTTAGCAGTTTGGGTTCATTTAGCCCTTATGTAACTGATGGGTTTAGCATGACACATAAATACATAAAATATACTTTCATATCCAAATAAGATTTTTAAAAAGTAGTGATTTGACCACCTTTGGGGGATCTTTTCGAGTGCACACATTTTTCAACAAATTTTAAGAATTAACGTATAAATTATAACTGAAAACTCTGAGAAGCTGTAACTTTTAGCAATATGCGCATTTGGTGTCATATTTCACAACCATTTGTAATACAAAATGTTGTCACAACTACTTTAGCATGTATTATAAAAATAAGTATCATAAAATTATTTATATCGGCTCATTCCTCTCATGTTTACCAGTGTGTGTTTGTGTATTTAATATCTTATTTCAGAATCATTCAAAGTAATGTGAAATGTAGGAGCAGTGGCAATAAAAGTGGCCTCTTGAATATAAGATACTACAATGCAATATAAATGACATGCATAGCATCCTATTAATAGTGTACTATCTGAAGGCCGAAGGGTGACTAAATATATATCCTGTAAAGATTAGCAGGCCAGTCGGTGGATCAGAATGTGGAATTTTTCCTCATAAGAGTATACATATTAAGAGCCCAGTGATATATACATGTGTCCCCATCTCTGTACTTATACGTCATACTCATTCTAATTTAAACTCCACAAGTAACTGTCAGACATAAAAACAATCTTTTATATACCTGCCTTGGCACAAAGAACAAACAATTAATAAATGAATAAATACATTAAAAGTTTAGTCATTCAACCCAGTGCAGTCATTAGATGGTGCCAAAGTGTGTAAAGGATGTGGCTTTTTTCAACTTTTTTTTTAAACAGTTGTTCAACTCAGCGCAGTAAAAAGTAAAAAGTAAAAAAAAAAAAAAAGTGTGACAGCAAGTGAATGAATAAATAAATAAATACATGAATCATTAGACAATAGTGAAAGTGTCTACAGCATGTAACTAGAAATGAAAATTAAATAAACAAACTGTATAATAAATAAATTGAACCCAGTGCAGTAAATAGACAGTTGTCAATAATGGTTGTACAGAACATGATTTATCAACTTACTGTAACAGCAGCGGTTTAGAGACATGGCATGAATGATACATTACAGTTTGTTCACTTACCTCTGAAAGGTGTAGTCAGGGCAGCACTGCAGGGTTTTATAGCAAGAGGAGTCCAACCTCATACTGCTCCTCAGTCTGGCAGCAAGAATTCACAAATTAACTAAATATTCCCATGTATGGAATATATAAACAACAACTTCATTGAGACATCAAATAAAGACATAAAATAAAAGAGAAATTAGAGGGTTAAGTGCTACAGGGTTAAGTACTCAGGAGTGAGAAAAGTGGTGAGGAAGTTGTCATGTTTGCTGTTTTTCTCCCCTATGTGAAAGTAAATAGGCGGGGCTTACCCCCTATACTGGCCTATCCCAGATGACCTGTGTCCTGCTATGGGTATCACTCTCTGAGTTGCTAAGTGATGGAGACTGAACACACAGACAGAGACACACACACTCCCCCCCACCCACGCTTTGCCCCCTGCTCTATCCCCACAGACTGAGCGCAGGCCATCTGTTCCCTCACCTCTGAGTGAACTGTCCGCCCCGGTCCTCCGGTGTGCCGCAGGGCAGCTGAGCGCCTCCCCTCTCCACCAGGCCTCTCTGGGCATGCTGGGCCCTTTATCAGGCCTCATCTCTCCGCTTTCCCTTTGGATGATGAGGCTTAAACAAACAAACAAACAAATATGTGCAAATGCATACACAGATACACATATGTATGTACCCACGCACGCACACACACATACTTTTACATACAAAAGCATGCTTGCATGCATACTCATGCACCCACACACACACATGCACGCACAGTGACCGCTCCCACAGATGCGCAAACACAAAATTCTTAATAATCCAAAAACACCTTGATACTTAATCAGCAGAGAGCGATGGTTGGGGAAATCCCAGCCTATTTTTATGGCTGAAGAACCAATAGAGGGTAGCTGTCCTTCTGAAACTGAGCAACGACATCAGCTAGCTCAGATGGGTACAACAGCATTTTCTTTCACAAGTAGCCTTTTTTTTTACTCAGAAAACATCGCTTGCTCATACTTTCAGTGGCCAGTAATTTTTCTAAATTTGTCTTCCTTTGCTCTGCAGATTTTGTAGCCATTGTGGCAGATGTATGGGAAACGGTACTGTGCATACATACGAGCCAATTAAACTTCTCACAAACCACAATTGTGGGGACACGCACCCGAGAGTACCCACAGTGCTATCATCTTTCTCCCACTTTTACTGTATACGTTCTAAGCATAGATTATTTATGGGTTTCAGCCACAGAGGGCTCATTAATCAGAAGGCTAAAATAAAGCAGGGTCAGGGAAGGGGAGATGCTGAGATGGCTCTGAACGTCCATCCAGCAGTCCTGCAGATGAACAGTTGCACCTTTGATAATGAGATCCTTTCTTCACCTACCCATTAAAGCATCTGTTTCTTGTTGAGGTCAGCAAAGAATGCCAACCAGCTATGCGAGGTTGGGATTAACTGACGGGTCCTCCTATACCCTCGCCTAAGACAGCCATGTACCCATTCCACCCTACCCGATCCCCTCTGTCCACCCAGCCTGACACACACCACACACACCCCCCAACTGCTGACTACATTCCGAGGTTCTAATGTTGTAAACTGACACCCACTGCCCACACCCGAGCATAAAGCTAACCACATCTGCAAATTCTACATCTTCATCTGAACTGCCCTGAGCCGCATCCTGAGTCTGACTAGCCTTGGAAGAACATATCTAATGTTATACGAATGAGCTGTGAAGAACTTGTTATGCATGGACAGAATTTTAAGTATAGCACAGTTTTATACATTCTAACATGAAGGCAGACAGTAGTGTCCCATGGCAGTTAAAGAACTATCCTTCAAACCCAAGAGGTACAGGTTTCACAGGTTTCATTGTGAAGGTGAATCCTATCTCAGGGAACTCAATGCTTTCTCCTCTTGGGCCACACAGCCATTTTAGTCTATGGTTTCTCTTAAGCACTATATCCCTTCCTTCACTCTAACCCATTGCTAATGCCATACAACACCTGACCATTTACCAACCATTTGCTCTCCTCTCCTCCAGAGAGTCTGCTCTCCGTCTCATCTCATTTAAAGTCTTAACTTAGTCTTCCATCTCACAGATGAATGGGTCTTTGATCAGTGGTCCTGTTTCTAATAATCATAACCATATTAGTTGAATTTTAAACCTCTTTTGGGTTTTACAGTTAGCAGGAAACGTACCTCAATCACTACCAGTGTGAAGCCCCCACCTGGGTCATGCACAGAAGCACTCGTTGGCCGGAAGGTGAGGGGGAAAGTGAGGGAAATATCGAACCAGTTCAGCAGGGAGAATATTAGGTGGCAGTAACGGTGGGAAACCCCAGCCACAGACAAATGAAACATGACCTCACATTTGTTCCACCCGTGCAGTAAACCAGCTGATCAAAATAAGCACTACTCTTCAGCCAGGTTGGGGAGGTAATTAGTGACATAAACTGATTAAGCGTTTGGGTGGAATGAGTACATATGCATTCTAAAGTCAGAGTTTTAAACCACAAATTAACCATTTCTCAGAAACTACATATAATTCCAGTCCAAAACCCTTGTTTGACTGGTGACTGCTGCCATATAATTCAAGTTACAGACAAGCTTTATCTGTGCAAATAAGGCTATGCGAGTCCATTCACACCCAAATGTATGATTCAGCATCCTGGAGAAATGTGAATGGCTGCAAGCAGGAAGGCTTTAGCAAGAGACAAATACAGAAGTTCCAAAGCACCAAGTTACTTCAGAATATGTCCTCCTAAGGATGCAAAAATGAATTTAGGCCTTCATCACACTTAATGTGACAATGAGTCGCTCAAAAAGATTCTCCATAGAGAGCATGAATCTCCTCCATGCCCCCTCCCCGTAGAGGAAGTGAGAACGTGTGGGACACTTGAGGGCAGGGGACCGAAGGGGCCATGCATACCACCCTGTGACTCACCGCAGTCTGTCTGTTGACTTTTTCCACAATAACCCAGAAGCCCAGGTGGTTTGTCATCTCCCTGCCCCATGGGAACATTAACGATGCCGGCGGGCTGACAATGTCAAAAATAAAGCCGTCAGGTTGGACCAGTTTTGGTGAGAACCAGCATTTTTTTTTTTGGGGAAGGGATTGCTAACATCTGACAAGCGAGTGGCGCCAGACACCGACAAAATTCAATGGAAGTCACCCATCTACAGCCAAACATCAGAAATGGGTAATCTAATCCTGGAATAACAATGTTTACCCTGTATGTTTACCGTACGCAGGCAGTAATTCAACTCGCCTCGCAATTCTGGCCGAATTTCATACATCATTTTTTGTGTTAATATGAAAAAAATGTTATGATAGCATAGAAAAAAGAAAGTAACCTTTGTGTTGTTCTAATCCATCTCTTCTTTATCTAATCCTACCCATTCAGGGTGACAATTATAATTCACATTTGGAACAAGATGTACTGTTCTTAGACAAACAGAATATTTTTCACAAAGTGGTATTTATGATGTCCTCAGATATTATGAAATAGTTCATTCCTTCCAACACTCCCAAACCACTGGGGCCCATTCTCCATAATTGTGTCTGCCCTCTCTCACACTGTGCCCTCAAACATCCTCTTGGCAGGGAAGGTAACCTGCAAGAGAGAATGCTTTAACTCAAGTGTCAAACAGTCCATAGGAATACAGATGTGCTATTTGTCATTTTGTTAAAGTCGCGTAGAGCAGAGTTGCTGTTGAACACAGTCACACCAAAAACAGGGTTTTTCCAAAGTTTGTTTGGAGCCAGATGTCCTAGCTCTAAACTATAACACAGGTCTTAGAAACGCTGAGAAAAAACAGTGCATTACACGTACAGAAAACAAAGGATTAAGGAGTTTTTTTTCTGGTTTAGACATGTCATTCTGCACTTGTTATTTATCCAATACACACTGTGAAATCCTTACACACACAAGAATAGAAATATTCAGAAAATATAAATTAGAAAGGATTAAATAAACCTGTCTGTACTGCAGATAGAGAAGACCTTCAGCCAAGCCCCAAACCCACAATCTGAAGTCGTTTAACACCAAGAGACATCCAGTCATCCTATTCTTGCATCGTTAATTCGTTGGTTTCGTTTTCAAAAATTAAGAAGCTGATATATTTTGGTTTCTGTATGAGATTTCTTCATTGCAATGCTGTTTTGTTTTGGTTGTTTTCCCTGGGAAAAAGTAGAGACAATATATGTGAAAACTTTATTTTATTGTTTCAACAGAGTTTTCAAATGCACAAGTGAACACAAAATTCAACTGACTGGTCATTGCTGGTATTTTCAATTATATTTTAGTATGTTATTTTCTTGACCATGAATGTCATTAAAAAATGTATGTAATATATTTTTGCAGTTTGTTTTATGAAACTGTTAAGCCATTCGGTTTTGTTAGGAAAGCTCATCTAAAATTTGAGAACATATATATCTAACATAGATGAATAATCTAAATAACACTACAGTTGTGGAAAAAGTTTGCATTCATTAATGAAGCAAAATTATTTACTGTACTGGAATGACGTTTACTGAATTGAGGGGATAGTGTCAGATAGTGGCTCTTTCCAGGATGGATACCTTGAAGTGTTTCTCTGGATTAATGTACTTCTTTGTTCCACAAGAGACACAACATTGCAGGCTGTATTTTTTGTGCACTTTGTCTTATGTTTATTGTTAGAATTCCATTCTGTTATTTTTGTCTGATGCCACCAGCTTAATTTTTCATTTGGGAGGGTCAAAAATATAATCTTGTGTTGTATGGTGATCATATTTCAATGCTTAATTGTCTCTGAGTTCTCATTACTAGCAGGTTTGTGTTGTGAGTGAGAGCTGAGCCAAGACAATGACTGAAAGCTGTTGATTTCACTTTGTACATTTGAGTCCCCCATGAGTCACCAGTACAGCAGATGTTTTATGCTTAAAACCCAACAACAGTGTGAGGCTAGCATGTTCCCATGTGTCTAAGCATGCCCAGAACATCCAGTCAGCCCATTGGCTTGGTTAGCGGTGGAGGTCAGGTAACACTTTTTTGAACGGGACAGGGAGGGGATGAGGACGACAGTGGCAGTGTTAGGTGGACCAGGGCTGGCAAAGAATGCCGTTACGTGCCAGTCAATCCAATCAGTTACCATGGCGAGCAGAGCTGTTTGTTGCAATCCTGTGGTGTGCGTTTATATCATGTTACCTTTGGTGTTCTAGCAAGCATACCGCCTCTGACTTCCTCCACCCTGAACACTGGGTGTGGTCAATGATTTGATTGACAAACAGGGATGATGCACGGAGCAGTGATGGTGTGCCTTCAGGGGTTGATCTTGGCCCTCTGGCCAGAACAGAAAAGCAACGCCCAACTGCCGTGATGGTCCCTGACTCACAATGTGCGATAAGAATCCCCTTGTACTTATTTGCTTTTCTGGCCAAATTCACAATTTGTTTTTCTTTTCAATATTTTTTATGAAATAAAAAAATCTCCCAGGCTTTCATAATTCCTCCCTCTCACTGGGGTCAGGGTCAGGGGTCATCCAAGTTCTTGTCCCACATTCATGTGATGGTCATGTGGTTCAGATTCTGATGTCCCCATAGCTGCAGTGTCAGAAGCAGCAGGTGTAACTTTCTATGATGCAGCATGTTTTAATAAACCAGACCCTTGCGAAGAATGGTTATGCTTTATCAAGGATTCAAAAGACTGAAAGAAATTGACCCTTTTGGTCAAATCTGCTTCATCTGTATCTCCCTGTCATGACTGTTTAGGCCTTGAATTTTATATTAGTACAGCGAAAAGGTAACGACAGAGATTCAATAAAATTTAACGAACAACTGAAAAAGTTATGTTTTTCTCAGCAAGAACAGGTGTCAAACTGTGTCTGAGAAGACAACAATGAACATCTGCATTGTGAGCCAAAGAGAAATGTTGATTTAATCCAGGTCAATGTGTCCATATTTAGTGTTATTAATAAAAATCATAGGAGTAATATTGATTTATTTATCAAACACAGCTAAACTGAAATAACTCCAGGGTATTAAAAACCACAGTACACAAATTTCAAATAAGAAAGTGCAATACAGTTAATATCAGTTCATATAAACAGTATGTGCCCCCTGTTGTGAAGGTTTATTATGAATCTTTAGGTCTATTATGAATGTTTAGTGTTATTCTTATACATACATGAGAGTCAGTCGTAGTACCTTTTTTCAGTTGCATTTGTATTTTTGCACCAAGAAAATTCACAAAAAGTCCAAACCAGACTGAGAACTGATGCAAACATTTGGTGAACAGATCAAAGCAATGCTTCAAATTCCCCTGTCCAGGCTAAGTTTTGCGATGCAGAATGGGTTTTATTTGAGTATCACCGATTGGACTCAAAAATGTAAAGGACTTCTATGTCCTGTGCCAGACTACATCCTGAGCAATCCGGTTTTGAAAAATAATGAATAACTAGAATGTGTCAGTGACGGCAGGAACTTTGTGTAGAGTAACAGTATTCGGCAGGATATGGGGGCAAACGCTTTGTTTGAGACAGAGCTCTCGTAATGAGTCAGTCACAACCACAGCAGATGTCTTTGCTGGTTCCACGCTACATTTCTTTTATTTGCATGAAGAAAATGGAGTAAAATTTCCAGAGAACTCCCTCTTCTGTGATCTCACCCTCTATGACTCTCAATCAAGCGGAGTGGTGAGCTGTTTTGCCTGAACCTTTGGTTAAGCTGTAGGGGAAGGGGTATTAAGTAACAGTACAGTGTTATTGTGATGGGCTGCACTGTATTTTTGTAAATATACAACACATTTTAAATTTGTGTGCAAACTTGGAGAATCCTAGATACACCAATAGGACAGCGTTAAAAATTGAATATTTACATAGTATATCTATAGAATATATTCTTTTTAAATAACCTAGAAGTACATGAAACAATATAGATTATTACGTACTATTACTACTTACTTAATAGAAATGTTATTTTAGACATACCTAAAATACCTAGTGCTGTGAAAACATATTTGGTACATCTGATTTTCTGAATTTTGAGCAGTTTTGTCATTAATTTTCATCAAACCTTTAAACAAAACCTAATATTACATACAGTGAAATGTCAGTGAACTAATAAATCAAATTTTCAGATATGCACAAATATATATACACGAGGTTAAAAATCAGTTTCACATGGCAACACTCTTCTCCATTATTAAAATCCTATTGTGCTCCATAAAATTTCCCAGAGAGACACATTCACAACATGCTAGCAGGTGATTGAGCATTTGGTGAATACAGATTGTATCAAGTAAGAAAAAGTAACTGAATATACTAAAACTTAGAATGCACAGATATACAAATGGATGCAAATTTTATGCCATTTAAAAGTGACGGCTTACCCATTCATGGCTATAGTACAACCCTACCCCAAACTCTACTCATACCCCTACTCAGCTCTAACTCATGTGGGCCAGAATGTCTGAAGTGCCACTGGAATTCTAGTTCAGACATAACATGAGCTCGGTGCTGCAAAAATATTTACAGTGCATCTTGAGCATGTGGAGGGGCGGCCAGCTACACCCCCCCACCCCAGACCGGCCCCGCCTGCTCTCACTGAATGTTAACATGATGGACGGCTAATGAAACCCAACTCCCCAGCTGTAACCACGGTGACATCCCAAGCTTCTCCTGTACGGCGCATCTGCCCAAAGCACCACCCAGGAGGTGGTTTTAAATCCCCCTGGGGCTCCACATCAAGCTAACGTGTTAACCCCATTTACACACTTCATTAGTCTGGGGCTGGTGTTGCAAGCACTGACATTCAGCACTGACACCACCTACACCCAACATTACACTCAGCACTGACACCACCTACACCCAACATTACACTCACCACTGACACCACCTACACCCAACATTACGCTCAGCGCTGACACCACCTACACCCAACGTTACACTCAGCACTGACACCACCTACACCCAATATTACGCTCAGCACTGACACCACCTACACCCAACATTACGCTCAGCGCTGACACTACCTACACCCAAAGTTGCGCTCAGCACTGACACCACCTACACCCAACGTTACGCTCAGCACTGACACCACCTTCACCCAACATTATGCTCAGCGCTGACACCACCTACACCCAAAGTTGCGCTCAGCACTGACACCACCTACACCCAACGTTACGCTCAGCGCTGACACCACCTACACCCAACGTTACGCTCAGCGCTGACACCACCTACACCCAACATTACGCTCAGCACTGACACAACCTACACGCAACATTGAAAGAACACACTACACACTGAAAGAAGATTCTAATAATTTTTGTCCTAGTTCTAAGAAGATACATACATTTTAAATAAAGCACACAACGATTCCCTTAAATATTAGAGTGGAAATAGTGAGCTCATTATTGCTCCACAGTCAGAGAAATATATTGATGGTATGCATTTATAGCTTTTCTTTGCAAACCATTGCAGCAATGTGATGTCCAAAAGCAAAACCACGACCATTAACTAACCAATCCAGCTTTACTAAATACGAGGCGTGATGCAACAAGAAATAAGCTGAGGCACCCTGCGTACTCCCAGTGCCAGGGGGAGTGACATTAATATCTGCTAAACATTTTGTTACGCTGGAGATGAAGCTGCAGCCACATTATAAAATCTCAGTCAATGAGTCTTTATATTATATACATATAAAAATATATCACTGGAGTTTGTTGACATTACGAACTACAAAACTACGATGGCCAAAATGTGAAACTACTCAATCATGAACCATTAAAATGGTAATACATATTTACATAAAATATCATATTTATATGCAGGAGAGAAGGCTGGTGCAACTGTCATTGCGAACTGGCCGTGCTATCTCAGCACCAGCTCTCCAAAGCAGCCCAGCACAGCTCCAGAATGAGGACAGTCACAGCGGCCTCTCTGTGAAGATGACAAAATATCAGCAGCGCTCAGTGCTAACAATGGATGGGATAAACCACAATAACTTTACTTTATAACGTCCCTAATAAAAAATGTTTAAAAATCAGGCAGAACCCAAACAGTTTCCCCGCGTGCTTCTACCCAAGGGGTGAATTTCCAGTGTTGCATCAGCGTGTCATAATGCTGAGGTATGTGCTTTCAGAGCGTCGGGCTTTAAATAAAACACAGCGCACTCCTGCCTCTCCGCCACTTCCAGCTCACAGAGCATCAATCCGGACCTACAACTGTTCACCTCTGACATTTTTAAGAGAGCGCACAAATGCACACACACACACACACACACGCACACACGCACGCACACACGCACACACACACACACGCACAGACACACACGTACAGACACACACACACACACACACACACACACACGTACAGGCACACACACACGCACACACACACACACACACGTACAGACACACACGCACACACACACGCACGCACGCACGCACGCACACACACGCACACACACACGTACAGACACACACGCACACACACACGTACAGACACACACACACGTTCAGGCACACACACACACACACACACACACACACACACACACACACACACACACACACACACACACACACACACACACACACACACACACACACACGCGCGGTTCTGACATCTTATAGGACACGTTTGGTAACAGAAATGAAAAAGTGATGCTTCATTTAAAATGTCTGCTGCAGCACTTTATAGGCACAAGTATTCATTTTCTGAGTTGTTGAGCTGCCATTCTGAAATGAATGAGTATGAGAACATTGTTCATAACAGGTGATGACGAGGAATTCAGCAATGTAAACAAGATAATTATTGTTGTGACTAGGGTGAAAAAGAGATCTAGAGGAGCTTAACCAAGGAGAAACCCCCCACCCTCTAGTTTTCACAAAATTCTGAGAGGGAATTTGACTGTGACTTCGCAGTTCTTATTGTGGTGGCTTCTCCATCAACGAGGATTCAGTGAATCAATAATATGATGAAAAACTGAAAAAATGATTCAAGTACTGCAAGGAAAGCATTTCACTTCAACACAACGGCATTCCACAAATGCATTTGCCATGCTTGGATGTTTGCAGACATTTAACAGCCATGTAGATTACTTACATTTATATAGCATGCAGACTATGTTGCATGAAACTCAAGCAAGGAAAATCAGTTCAATATGGCACCTACATGCATCAATCAATAACTGAAACGATGGCGCATGAAACCGCGCAGATCCGGTCTGCTTATTCATACTGTCAGAATGAGGAGGATATGTGTTTTATGATTCATATATAACTTGAGGTATGAAATTTTTTGTTTTACTCAGAACTGTTCTGCAGTCCGGCATGCGGCTGAAGCTCAAGCACTCGATTTCAACTGTTTGGTTACCGCGTTCGTGATAGCCTGGGCCTCAGCTATGCTAATAAGCAGCTTGCCTTATTCCAACAGCAGGGAAATCAAATGAGCAAATACAGCCAGCCGCCAAACTCTTACAGCATGCAGATTATGTGAAAGCAACAGCTCTCGGTGAGAATACTTGAGAGCATGTGTTCTACTGTCCTGTGTGCACTTTGACTGAAAATGGGGAAGTCACTTATTATCCTCTTCCAGATACAGTAGTGATGTGTGATTATCCCTGTTCAGATACAGTAGTGATGTGTGATTATCCCTGTTCAGATACAGTAGTGATGTGTGATTATCCCTGTTCAGATACAGTAGTGATGTGTGATTATCCCTGTTCAGATACAGTAGTGATGTGTGATTATCCCTGTTCAGATACAGTAGTGATGTGTGATTATCCCTGTTCAGATACAGTAGTGATGTGTGATTATCCCTGTTCAGATACAGTAGTGATGTGTGATTATCCCTGTTCAGATACAGTAGTGATGTGTGATTATCCCTGTTCAGATACAGTAGTGATGTGTGATTATCCCTGTTCAGATACAGTAGTGATGTCTGTGGCTGCAGGGGTGGGCATGCAAAGGGAAAAACATTAAAGCTAAGAGTCAAAAGCTTAAGCCAGGATTCAGTTAACATTTAATCGACATTTGCTTGGCTCACAATTAAATGCAAGTATCTTCATTTCCTTGTTCAGCAACACGGTTCAGAAGGGAAATTAATTTGCTGAACTGTGCTAATTGAGAAAGAGCAGAACAGTCTCATTCAACAGTGAGCAGAAGTTAAGGACAAATGTTGATTGAATTTAACAAACACTGGCACAGTGCCCTATCATAAGAGGAATCAAGTGTGTCCATCCCACAAGAAAATGCAGGTAAGAGTGAGAATGGGTGATGAGTGAATGAAAAAGAAAGCAAAGCTTGCAGAGGAACTCAGGACGCCTAAGCTCTGAGGAATGCGTGATGGTCTGCTGGAGTGAAAGTTAACATGGCGGAGGTGAGGCTCCTCAGCACGCTCCGCCATTTCTCACCTCACGGCAGCGCATGCCAGGGCGTGAGGGGGGCCTTCAGGCAGGAAGGAGCGCGCGTAGCGACTCGGACTCCGCGGCACGCCAGGATCGCCAACCCCTCGCAGAATGCATCTAGTGTTACTCGTCCTCCAAACATCCCTGGCAGGCCGGGGGTCACATGGGGTCACAGGATTCTTGAAGGCTTTAGAAGCGCTATGCTGCTGATCACATTCCACACTCAGACAGAGGGGGTCCGTCTGAGACCAATCACCTCTCAGCACTGGAGCTGTGAAACAGACAGATAATGCAGCCCATTCTAATGTGAACTACAAAGCCCAGAAACCTTAAATACTACAATTACTGTGGGCAAGAAAATATATTCTATAGAGAAACTATCATGAAAAATATTTTTATTTGGTGTTGAACTCTGTTTTGACATTTAACATTTGGAAAGCCATTTCTCTCAGGTTAAAACCAAATTCAATAGCTGTGCTCATTGTGAACCCAAAAGTCCACACACATACACGCATGCACACACGCACGCAAACACACACATTACTGGTTATTCTCCACCGTTATATTGAGCATTCAGTCAGTGATTCTATGAACAGGAGGATACAGACATCTCACTGTTTTATAGGAGGCTCTATGAAATTCAGCCGCACTGTTTTTGTGCTCTTATACAGTCCATTCATGAAGAAAGTGCTGCCTTTGCAGTCTCCAGTGTGCATCTTTTATGTAGTTAAACAAACCTGGGTGTGTATGTGATAAAGTGAGGGAATTACAGTGCTGGAACAAAACATAAATCATGATTGATAAAAACACTGTTGCTCAACTTCTTCAAATCATATTGTTTTTGTGCCCTTGGCTTCATTTTAGAAAAGATAACCCTCTTGGAATGCTTCCACATTTTTATTACAACATCAAATGCTCACTCAGTTGTACTTTCTGAGGTGACACTCCTGTGTTCTGAGAATCAAAACCTTCCAAATTTACAAAGAGCTGATGCAAATGAATAATTTGGTACTTTTCAGCATTGATGCTTTGAAAAATACAAAATAACAGGAGCAAGTAATACTTCCTCTAAAGTCTGAGTCTTGAGGTATGAAGACAAATTCTGTAAAACTTGTTCTTATCAATTCCACAAGCACCTCATTTAGAACCATCATCCTCATCCTTCACCTCGGTGACACTGAAGGATCTTCCCTGATCCCTTCTACAGCATGTGTCTATGAATGTCTTTACTACAGCATAGTAAGAGGTCAGACAAACTGCCATAAACTGCCTCTAAAAGGGATACGCTGACATTTTGGCAATGAAGCCCTTTTATTCACTTACCCAAGAGGAGAGAGACCCAGTGTTTCCATGCAGATCTCCAGAACCATTGCACATGTGACAAAGTAATTTAATTTATTCAATATTAATTAAAACCACTCAAAAATAACCAGACTTCCCACTGGGCAAAAGAAGCACTCTAAACTCCAGACAATAAGTCAGTATTGAGTTGTTTAAAATGGAGAGTTCTCCTGCCTCTCCAACACAGCTGTATCTAATCACATTTGATTCAAATTAGCACTAGGAGTGAAACAGGCCTCCTCATAGCCCTGGTGACTTAACACACAAACACAACACAAACAATCAGTGATTAGGAGCTTCAGGTAACATTTATGATCAACTTGCATGTTCAGAATAACTTGGAAACACACTTGGATATCCTGAACACAACCCTAAAACATAAGGTCTTAAAATGAGTGATGGTTGACATGAGGTTTCATGAACCCCATTTAAGGTGGAGCTGCATTCAGCTGTCAATCATTGACTTGTTTTTCTCTCCACAGCCGATGTGAATGTGCAGTCACGGGTGCAAACTGCGCTGCTCGTCAGCTCGAGCCATTTCTGACTGAATGAAAGCTTATTCATGTGTATTCTTCATTTCTGGAATTCACCTTTTTCAATAGGTTGTATAGTAGAAAGAGCTTAATTGCCAAAATGTCCCTTCAAGGCCTATTTAAACAATTATGAACTTAATTACTAAAAGCATGTAATTATGCATAGCAGGGGGGTGAATGCATTGACACTAAAGAGCACACATTAGGCTTTCAAAAAATAATTAAGTGATCAAGCAGGATTCTCCAGTAGCAGTAACTGGGTCCAGAGGAGCTCAGCCGGTCTATTCCCAATACTGCTCTACATTAAAATACTCTTCTTGCTTGTGCAAACAAAATGGTTTGAAAAACTGCATAGCCAATATTTGGCCTATATTGAGTTTTGCTACAACGATCATAATAGTATATGCATTCTAATGACATCAGCTAAGATACAGAAAAGTATCATTTGTCTGATCTCCCAGTGGAATGTGTGTTCATTTTAATTGAGATACCTTGATGCTTCATATGAATCGATTTTGGCAATTAGTGTTTTATAACTATAAAGTATGTTGTAACATTTTTAATAACAGCTCAACAGCTCTAAGGCAGACATAGTCTCAGAATATTATTAAAATTATACCGGACATAATAACAAAATACATATATTTTTAAGTCTTACCAGGCTGCATTGTTTTGTTGCTTATTTTATGTAATGTAATGGTGTTCAGACACAAAAAGACTCTCGTGAAAGGAATAGTTAAGGAAAGTCTCCACCTCTCCTATCAATCTCTCTGTCGGCCCATCTATGTATCAGCTCACAGTCTCACCCTCGCACTACATCCTACCGAAAAACACAGGTTAACTTTTCTGAAGTGCGCTTGGATGTCACGCACTTTATTTAATGGTAGCAATTTCACAGGATCTGCTCTTGTTTCACTGTCATCTTATAAAGTCTGCAGAACAAATGAAGTTTCCTCTCCTAGGAACAATTAAGCCCTCTGATTTATTCAAACTGAGCGCTAGTTAAATGCCAAAAGACTCAAAGACTCAGTTAAAAGTGTCATTTGTTTACAGTAATGGTGCCAAAATTCTCTCTGGAGGAGACATTCACCTGGGGGTATGCAGAGGAGAAATAAAACCTGCTGACAGATAAGCCACCATAGAGCTAGAACTGAAAAAGGAGGACTTTACATTACAGTAAATATTCAGAGTAGATCAAAACCAATGAGTTACAATGAGTGTAGGTCTAATACATGCCTGACTGTTTTTCCAACCCCAGTGGAAACCTATTGGTGAAATAATTTTCTTTGAATAACACCACATGCCTGACCTGTTACTTCACTTACTGACAAGAGGGAAAAAAAATATGGCTTTAAATATGATTTTTCAGCCTGTAGCAGTGCATAAGAATGGTCAAAAGTTAGAGGTGCACATTTTACATGATACAAATTTTATATACTATGTAGAGATTCACAGCCATTTATTGGATCCTGTGGTTAGAAAATGATGATACACGTCCAAAAGTGAGAGTATGAGAAATTGAATCATAAAAGCCAATTTTCTGACTTCCCTGTGAAGCGATCTCCCACATGCTGTGCCTTATGTTTTGACATAATTATATATGTGATGTAGGTATCTTTTCTGAAAAGTTACTTCGAACATTAAGAGTTGTTACTTTTACAACTAATTTCCTTAAGTCAAAATCAGAATGCGGGTTCATCTGGAAAGGGCTTCTGAAACGTGACAGATCACAACGCATGGAATCAAATGCATAAGGCATAAGGCATAAGGCATAAGGCATAATGCATAAGGCATAAGGTATAAGGCATAAGGCATAAGGCAAAGCGTACTGTGATAAATGAGGCCCCTGGTCCTTTCTGTGCCTATCAGATTTAACAGTGATGTCATTTTCATTACATTTCTCTCTCTTTCCTTCATCGGCCAATTTAAATAAACACATTTAATGAAAAACTAACCGCAGGCCAAGTCCTCCTTTAACAATTTAATGAAACTCAAAGCCTGGCAGCTACCTAAAATCCAACTGGCATTTGTTATGCTTTGATATTACACAATGAACTTTCTTAAATTTAATGCTTTTGTCGGTATCTGACGTTAGTGGTGTTTTTTTTTTTGTTTTGTTTTTTTTTAAATATCCATAAGGCATGGATATCTGCCAGTTACTCTGCCTGCCGTCCCACAATTCCCTGGGACTGATGGATGTTAATCTCATTTTAAACAGCGCAGATTTCCTCAGAATGATTCCAAGTTCACCTGTGCAATCCATCAAGCCTCAGAGAGGTTTCGGCAGTGAAAAGGATGAGCTCATTTCGCCCCTCTCCCAGCCTACCCCGCCCAAATAAAAAAAAAACATTCCTTGTATAAGTCAAAACTTGCTGAACTTCAGGTGGCAACTTTTCATATGTACAGTTTCACAGTGTAAAAGCAAAATTTGTACGAATCTATTCTAAAAAATATTCCTGTCTCAGAATGTCCTCAGTTAATGTCACAGCTGACCCAGTTGTATCAGCTGATTTTCTTGATTTTACACTGTATAGGACTGGAACAGCTCTGAACACCACAATGCAGGTGAAAACTACTGACAAACGTAGTCAAATGCGAGGAGAAACTTCCCATCCAACACACTCCAAGAAGGGAATTTTTGTGAGTCAGCTATATTGTATTAAACAAATTTGCACCAAAGATGATCTCTGTTGTGAATATGGTATCAAAGCAAAAGCAAAGAGGTTACATAAATAATTGGCTTGAGTAGGCTAGGTCTGTGCGACTCAGTGAGTTGAGGACAACATCTACATTCATAAAATAAAAGCAATGAAAGATTTCTTGGTGACATTTGTTTTGACTTGCACAACATCAAGTTGAATAATTAGAATAGAGTCTTAAAGTGCTGGAACATTTTAATTACAGACTTTCAATTCAGTCTGGTTTTGAGAACACCTCTGTGGTTGTATTAGAAGGCACACAGTATATTGTAATATCTCAATGGCCAAGACTTCCCTGGTCATAATCTCTATGATAACGGACAGTTCACCAGAGAGCGTACAGTAATTCATCATCAAACAAACAAATAGAACGTAAAAAAGTGTAAATATGGGGCATAAGAGAAGATTGGACTGTGCTTAAACACAATGGTGAGATATTATAGTCTGCGAGATTGGGGGTGGAGGGCTATCTCAGTTGACCTCTGATTCTCAGAATGCTGCTTCCTGAAACGTATCACTAGCCACATTCTACCCCGGTGCCAAATGCAGCACCTTGGGCTACACAACAGATGCCCCAAACACGTCTCCCTCTTGGGGCGGAGCCATGCTCATAGCACTGTCACACCCCCAACTGTTTACACAAGCTCTTCCAGCACAAAGGGCCTTGAGATTCATGCACCCTGCCCTGAGCTCCAGCCAAGAGGCAAGAGGGTCTTAGTGAAGTATGACGATCAAATCTGGAACAGAGGGAGATCTCATGATGATTTGCCATGAATCGAGCGGGGGCGGGGTGGTGGGGTGGGGGGGGGGGGAGGTAGTTTGCGTACATTCAATTTTCTGGAACACTTAACAATTTTTATTTAACAAGAAACCACACAGAATTCCATGAACTACTGAACCAGCCCAGACACGCAAAGGAGAGGTGAATATTTATTACCAAATCTATCTCAGTTCACTGCCATACATGTAAGATCATATAACTTCCTCTCAGCTGTCCTACAACCGTGTGCTCCCCTCACACTACAGTAATTATGTAATAATATCATGCAGAGTTCTGCAGTAATACTGGAATATGTACAAACTGGGGCAGCTTTAAATGCAGGGCCAACCTCCTGACCACTAGGTGGCAACAGCACCATTCAAGAGATTATGCGACCAAACTACATATTTCTGTAATAAATTGCACATCCTGAAAGTGCTCTGTAGACTAGTTGTGAGAGTGCCAACAAGGAGCCAGATTCTTGTTTGTGAATGTCAGCTAAACTAGACTGTAGAAGTTTGCTAGCTTGGTACATAGATCCTTGCTCTCCTCAGAGCATAGTCAAAAGTTTCAGCGGAACTGCAAACACACCTCCTGCTGTACAAATCAGAGCCTCTGAATCCCTACATCCACACCTGACAGGGAGAGAAAGACAGAGACGTAAAAAGCCCCTGGCCACCATAAACCAAGAAGTCCCTTTAGCTGTCACAAAGTGAAATTCACTTACATACATTTTGCTAAATTAATGCGGTGATGTGCTCCACAGAAACACATTGAAAAATCACAAGTAATTTAGCTGTGAATGTGGCTCTCACGGACCTTGTGTTCCTTGAGCATGGCATGCCCCTGACCGACAGTTAGCAAAAAAAAAAAAAAAAAAAAAAAAAGTTGACCTCGGAAAAATTTAAATGGCAGTGGAATTATAAACACACAGCAGTCTACTAAAAGAAGAAGCAGTGAAAAGTGTTTCAACAAATACAAAACATGCCCTCACCCAGGGACCCCCTCCCCCAGCCCCACCCCCTCCTGATCCTGGTCCCGGTCCCAGCGCACACCCCAGCTCCCCGAAAGAGAGAGAGAGAGAGAGAGAGAGAGAGAGAGAGGGAGAGAGAGAGAGAAGTATACATCCTCACGGCCTTTAGATTAAGCTCCGGGGGAACAAATAGAAATTCCTTGCCCTGCTCTGCGTCTGTCAGCTGAGGACTCGTAAGTCAACACATGAGATTAATATCTACCCGGGCCCCTCAGCTGTCATGGCGCACGTCCCGCTCTGTCCTGGGGCCAGTGCACCAGCCCCCGATTGCTCAACCGCGGCCTGCAGCGAACACACACCATCACTGACCTCAGAACAGCTCTCAAGGAGCCCATGACCTGGTGAGGGGTGCAGTCACCGGATGCAGGCTCAACAAATGGAAAGAAAGGAAAAGAAAGGAAAAGCAAAGGAGAGGAAAGTTTGCCAAAGGGTGGAGGGTAGAGTCATTTTCCACTCCAACACCTAAAGGGACAAACACTCTCTATTACACAGCATGTGTGAAAATGATGCTGAGCACATATCATTTGTCATTTCAAATAGTTTTTAAAATAACTAGTTTAGCAAAAAAAAAACTAATGATATATATATGTCACATTTTAAAAATCCAGTACTGTCTAACAACAAAAAGGAAGTAAATATTTAATAATATGCATTATGCTTGTACAATGTTGTGAATAGTAGTCTGGGTCACTTAAATGTGCATAGATTTCAACATGGGTGAAATGAAATAATGTTTTAAAAACCAGAACATACGATGTCCTCAATTTTAGCGAAGTCATTACTTACTAGGAATGACATTACTAATAATGAATGATTATTGTCATCTATGGAATGCAGACAGAGAACAGAGGTTGTGGTTGGAGAACTGCTGTAACCATTCAATGGAGTGCTTAGCCTCAATTTCAGCAAATAAGTATATTTACTGTTGAAACTCTGGAAATGAAACTGGACAAGATGCTGGACACAGACATTACCTAGAAAAGTCATGATTATTTATTTGGTATTTCCACTTAACTGTGAGAATTCTTGTAATATTGGTTAACCGTTACGGATTTAAGACCACTTACTTGTGAAATGACGATTCTGAAACTGAAATTTTATTTTGAAGTGATGATGCAACTGCGATTCTAACAGCGAAAATTAAGAACCAGGAGCACAAAGGTGAAACTTCAGGGTAAATTCCACTGAATGTGGAGAAATGAAAAGATGAAGTTACATGACCCTTTTCACTTCTTTGCTATCCAAAAGCACCATGCGGTTTGGCTACTTTACCGTTACCTAAGATTAGCTGTATATTGGACTTTTCCCAATACACATATTTAAAACCACATATAAAACCACATACAGCTCAAACCAAACAGATGCATTTAGCATGACACACCATTGGAACTAGCGCCCTCCTCTGTTACATTTGCAAATTGCTGCTCTTGCACTCCTGCTTGCCTGAAAAAGGATCTCTTTCACGACTGTAACAGCCTGTTGTAGTATTGATTGACATGTTGAAACATTATATATATTCACTGCCCTGTGTTTCCCACAGACAGAAAACCAGCCTTTTCAGATTGTACCTTGCTCACTCCTGAATCACCTGTTACTTCAATAATCCAATCATAATCACTTCATCACAAAATTAGTCACTTATTTTGCCTTAGATTTGATGCTTTTCAACTATGGTTATCATTGTTTGCTGGTTGCAAATAGCACTGGTTGTTTCAAACAGTATTATTTTGCTATTTCTTTGGGTCCTGGGTGAGATTTGATCATGCACTGTATAAGAAAAATCCATCACAGAATATTAAAAACAATCATGGATAAGAAAAATCCATCACAGAATATAAAGGATACGACTTACTTTTTATTATTTAAATAGTGTTCCACTAATGTACCATAATGTACGGTGTGTGTGTGTGTATGTGTGTGGTATGGGAGTACATTCTAATTCCATTCCAGGTCTTGAAAAAGGTATGTGTACTTTTGGTCTCATTTAGATTCATATGTCTGTTATAATTATGTTCTGACAATATACATTCCAAACTGGCATTATTTAAAATAGTCTTTCTGTGTCAAACAAAATTTCATCTATAATTAGCTTTTTTAAATTAAATATTCATTTAGTTCTCAATTATGTACATAGTGTAAAAGCTACAGCATTTTGCGAGATGCTTTTGGCAAAGCGCATACATATTGCATGACCTGTTCTCAAAGTCCCAAATGTTACTTCATACTAACAAAAGGATGAATCCATGAAATGCAATATGACCACATTCACATTGCTCAGTTTTAATGGTCTTTTTCTGAAGTAAAAGCTAGACTTAACATGTTTGCAAAATCTGAATTTCCCATCAAAGTTAAGTGGAACAACAACATCCAACAGTTACATCAGCTGAACCACAAGAACAGAGAGGCATAACATTTCTGGGGTGCTTTGGGGTGGAAATAGAGGTCCTTTAGGTTGAAGGGGGGTGGATGGTCTTGTAAAATGTGCCATTTTGAATAAAAGTGAGAACACTTGTTGTCTTCCCTTTTCCCTCTCCGAAAACTGTCCGACAGCATCATCATTCTACCATGCCCCTCCCACATCTCAATCACATGTGGCTGGGACCCAATTAGTGTCTTTAAGTCTTGAGGGTATGTGAAATCAAAGCAGACTTTACAACACAACATATAGTATTTTCTATTTTATTGTTGTCATGTGATTTGCAATTTTCTTTTCATTCTAAAGCAGAACAGTATATATATTGACAAAGAGGCTAAAATCCATTTTAATTGAACTCCATACACCCTTAGTGGGACTAACTTTGTTTTATTGCAGCCTAGATAGGATCTCTTGAGGAAGATTTTTAAATTCCATTGGGTAGTGAGCACAGGGCACGCTGTCTCCCTCCATTCATGGGCTTGCTCACAGGAGGCTGGAGTGCTAAGCTAAGACACCGCAACAGGTGCAGCCAGAGAGAGGCCAGCCCTGAGCTCCGGGAATAGAGCCAGTTAACCTGAATCCAGTGCTGGAGCACCCCTGGAGACAGGCAGACAAGCCTGGATGTGCCTTAGGCCCAGGGCAGACACCTGACTGGAGCTCCTGCCTCAGCAGGGGGTCCTTACAGCACTATCTCTCACAGAGCGGAGATGCCTGATTTCACCGCTGTGTGCCTGGGGTGAGGTCCCTCTGGAGAAACAGGAAGGAGATGGAGCGGTTTAGCATCCTGTGTGTATTGTTGCCCATGGCCACCTCACTCCAAACCAGGGGAGGTTCCTCAGACCTAAAGTAGAACAGGCAAAAACCCATGGCCCTCCTGTAGGGGTTTATAATTGTTTTGCATGATTAATAAGCGTATCTGCGGGAATGGCCGCCATTTTGAAGATAATCTGAGTTTCAGTTGACTGCATCTAATGTGGTTCATCTAGTGGTATCTAATGTAGTGTTACCTTCATCTCACTGGATGCATATTTGTGAATGAAATGACTGACCCCAATCAGGAGCTGCATAATAACAGGGTTGCAGGTTTAATTCCCGTTGGGCGTCAGTTTTTGAGAAAATTACACAAGTACTTCCAGGGTAAACCCCGCCAACCCACCCAGAGAGCTTACGCAACTTTGCAATTTGCTTTGGATGAGAACATGAGGGAGGGTTAAACAGTCTGAGCTGCGTACAGAATGGCGCTTTTAACTAAGAGCACAAACCATAAGTGCCTCATCTCCACCCTAACGGTACACAGCCCCGTCCATTAGCGAACTGGCAGAGATGAGAGGCAGTCTGTCAGCCCCTGATTCCCCCTTTGTTTCCTGTTTCCGCACACTACAACAGAGGAAAACGCAATGTATTATTAATTATCATGTGACAAGGCCCATAATCTGTTCCCTAAAAGCCCGCTCCACGCAGATGAGAGCTGACAGCTCAGAGAGAACCTGAGAAGCATCCCGGAGCCACACCATTCCTCCCCATGTTTGTGTCAGCTTAATTACCGCTAGCATGTTTGTTAGCTCTGAGAATATGTCGCAGGATAATGGAGCCAAACAGACTGGTTCACTGGAATGGGCTGATTAGAGAGAACACTTCCCGTGCCGGCTCCCCCTCACAGTCCTGTACTGCACCCGACAGGGCTGTTCTGTCAGCTCACATGGAAAAAGGAAACCGAGTTTCTTAAGGTCAGCTCGGAACGGCACACACGGCCAAGTGAGCTCCAGCTGTGTCTCTCTTAAATGGATGGATCATGATATATCACATCTCATAATGGCAGCAGGGCTGGAAGTATTTAAGATAGCATTTTTTATTTACACTACAGTGTATTGCAATTTTAATCATGAGATACGTTGGAAAATTATAACTTTATAGTCATGTGGCCCCTGCCCTGTAAGGTTGCCAACTCTGGGTAAGTCAGACAGATTTAGGAGTGAAAAGAGAGAAATCAGACCATGGCAAGCTCCACAGGGGTTGAATATTACATGATTGGATGTCCACTAGCCTCCAAAAATGCAGAGATTTCCGAATACTTTTAGAAAAGAGCTATTTGGCACTGCTCCTTTCTACTCCTTCTTAAGGTACAAGTAATTGTAGGGGTTGTTTAATTCCGGGTGAACCCCATTTTGGTCAACCTACATTCAGCTGTCAATCACTAATTTGTGTGAACCAATCAAATAGTTTTTCCCTCTCCACAGCCTATGTGATCATTGGTCAAAATCATTCACTTACAAATACAAGTAGCTCCACCCATTTATGATTCAATGAAACCTCACTGCCCCATCTCTAACTCATAAAAGAGTATATCTCTTTAAAAGTTTTCATTTCTTAGTCATCTGGCATCCGTTGGAGAGAACATAGGGTTCTGTCCAAAATAATTAGCCATCTATCCTGAAACTTGGCATCATCCCTTACTGACATGCCGAAGACTTTATCTCTGCTATTCAGCACACATATATGTATGCGCACATCTTAGTGACAACAACTTCACATGTAAATAATTCATGAGGCAGATTAATACACTTGGTACCACAGCGTCTCCAGAAAGCCGTCCAATTGGAAGAGGATTAATCAAAACAACAATTTATCAGCCAAAGGCCTGCTTCTTAATCTTCTGCTTCCTGAGCACAGATTAAACACAACATCTTTGTGACATAATAGTGATCATGTTTTGTTTGAATGATCTGTGCAGAAGTCCAACACTGCTCGTCCTCTGCAGATACAGGGGTGTCCTTAAAATGTCTCAAGAGCAGATCTGCGCAAATGGCACGGTTTGATGATTTAATGATAAAAATCCATGTAGAATTATGGTAAAAGTGTAGCACTGGAAGTTAACATATAATATGATGACATTTTTCTTTGTGTGTGCGTGTGTGTGTGTAAGAGAGAGAGAGAGTTAATAGAAAATTATTTTGACCCTTGGGAGAATAGATTATACATAATCTATCCAACTATAGTCTCTATGGGGAAGCCTCCATTCCAATGGGATCTCATAGCAGTCTTTTAACTGCTGATGGCGTCTGACCAGTGGAGGGCTTGTTCAGCCAGTACAGTTGTGAATCTGTGTGCCTGGCTAGAATAAAATGCTGTGGCCCTCCAGGACCATAGCGTTATCAAATGATGAGTCAAATTATTAATTCCATCGACTGCCTTAGTCTGCAGGTCTAACCGGAGGTTTTCAAATCTGCTTAATCAAGAGGGATTGTTGTTCTCATCTCCCTGACCCATTTGGCAGACTCTGCCCTTTTGAGTTCCTGTGCCGTTTCCTTCCAAGGACCTCAGGAGCCGTGGCGTGGCACGTCACGGCCTGGAGGAGCCTACGTGACAAATGGTGCGTGAGGAATATCGAAGTCATCGCACCATCAATAACGCACTCTCATTGGAACTTGAGGGGAACGGTAACTCTGCTGGATATATTTAAAGCATCATGCAGGATTGCCCTGCGTCACAACCAGGTCATGCCCATGTGATGATCCCCAATTTGGGATCCCAACCTGCACCTGGAGGCCTGAGAGCTGCTGCAGGAACAGCTCAATGAGAGCTGCACACAGGAACAGAATGCTTGTGCAGCAATGACACTGGCGTTGAGTAATAGCTGGAATTCAAAATCAGCTATGCACCCCAATGTACCTGTTGAGGCAGCTTAGATGATTTAAGGAGGTCTTAGATGCATTTTAAACGTAAAAGTGGAATGTGTTGATGCTCTTATCAGTGTTCAGCCCTTGGATAAATACTAAACAAGATGGAAGGGTTTAAGACCGAGGCTCTCCTTTAATAGATTTACTGTTGAGATTCATTGCTGTGGAACAAGCTCCTTAGCCAGAGCAATCTGGTTCCTCTTTCATATGGTTCTGTCTTATGAACTTTTCCTGGACAGCTAGAGAGTTAAAGCTGGAGAGTTAAACCAAGCAAGGAGGCGATGGTTTACCTTTTCAATGGTGTAGGCAACCAAAAAGAGTTGTTGAATGCAATATATACAACATATTAAAATAGCAGCCATGGCAGTGTACAACCTCACCATTTCCTCAGTTTTAGAGAAGCTGAACTGTGATTCGATCGTCGGAAATCTGAAATATAAAGATCCCTTTCGTTGCAGATTAAGTATGATTGCACATCTTCCTGCGTGGTCCCCACAGTCAGACCCGGGCTGGTAAATCAGGCTAGATTAGTATTTTTTTTTGTTCTGGTTTGCTGTGCCTGTAAAAGTCTATACCATAGACGTCTTTTAGTTTATTCTTCCGATTGCAAACATTCATTGGAGAACACTTGTGTTTGCTTGAGTGGGAAGCGTACAAGATTCTTCAAAGTGAATAGGCACCCCCACCCCACCCCACCCCACCCCACTCCATTCCATTCTCGCACAAAGCAGAGGAAACAGAACATAAAGCTTCCTGCCCATTCCTGCTAATCCCTTCTGATGTTAAGGAAGATCACAGAATTCTATGTGTAATTCTTTGAGAAGGCGAGCTATTCACGGGGTTTGTAGAAGTTGGAAGCAAAGAAAAAAAAACACACACACAATCCAATTACAACCCCGTTCCATCAAAGAAACTTGAACACGGCTCCACAAACAGGCTTTCAACGATAATATGAGCGTTTTCTTACTCCTACGCTACGTGGACCGTTTTTCCGTTGTGCTCGCAGGCAGCTCCAGTCTCGAAAAGTTCAGCTCTCTCCCCGATGGATACCTTGAAGAATGACGAATGCTTGAACCAGATCCAGCTTCCGTTTAAACGGGGCTTACTCATCCGCAAGCCATGCTGATCCAAACAAACTGGGGCAAGAGAACAGCAAAAGTTCTGGTCAATTTTACAGTTCTAAGGAATCAAGGAAATCATTAAGGGAAGGTCTAGTATGCAACAAGACTCAACATGATAACAGAAAACCCATTAAGCGGAAAAATGTGTAATATATACGAGGGAATCTATCATCACCTCACAGTTATCATTTAAATATATAACTAACTAAACTCAACTTGAATTAAAATTACCTGGAAATGTTTCCTGAAAACCTTACACTCTTAAAATGCTAAGCTTCCTTGTTTCTTCCTACCTCTTGCTACCAAGTATATATAAAACCAAATTGTTCCACAATGGCATTTGAAAACTTCCCTGTGTTAGTGCTTTCGTAAACACCGTTCAATGGTGGAACTGCATTTAGTGAGGGAAGTAGCTGTCTCTCAATATATGAGAAAACTGTCCCCTTACCTCTCCATAGGTCATTTCTGTCATTTGGACCAGTAGACAGTGAAGATGAATTAGTCATGTCAGAAAACTGCAAACTTTGGCCCATTCTTAATTTATAATTTGTTTACGTACCTTATATTTATGTGAGCACATTTGCACAAAGCAAACAGACCGAAAACTGTGCAAAACTGCATCTTTAGCATGACCTTTAAAACATGTACAACATTCAGGAAATGTAATACTTCTGCCCCACATTTAGTTTATGAATTGCTGTTAATAATTTTTCATTCAGAATATATGCTTGGGGCTTTATAAATAGCTCTGTGGCCTACTTTTTTCAAATATGGTTTTCAGGCATTGTGTAAAATCTCATCTGGGAGATGATGGTTAAAGTGTTTGAAGTAATGCTTTACATTAACTGTGCATTATTTAAGCATGAATACATTACTGAAACCAAAACTTAATCAGGTGTCTCAAAATGGACAGAACACCCTCACAAATGCTCGCACAAAAAAACAAAAACCTCACTACAATCAACAATATTCTCAGAATGGATCATAGCAGAAATTCAAAAAGCCTTATTTTTTTTAGCCACCAGGTGGCAGCCTTAACTCATATCTTTTTCCAGGCCACAGAACATAATATCCCATAATCCATGGCTCTGACAGTGACTCCAGTTGATTATACACAGACCAGGAGAGATGTTGGATTCCCATAAAAGCTTTCATCTCATCCTCTCTAGCTGAGGAAAAGCTCAAAACCAAAGCCTTCCCTTTTCAATTAAAATATGTATTAGTGCAGCTGGGATGAAAAACCAACAGTATTTACTTTTACACTTTTACACTCCATATACATTTAATGAGGTCAACTGTACATGGGCCACAGGGTTTACTGAAACTATGTGAGTGGGTGTCTGTGTATTGGAAACTTAAAAGGCATCAGCAAGAATAAATATAATCATAAATAACAATCTAAATTTTACTGAGGAAAAAGGTTGAGAGTTCATAAATTTCTGAAGGCCACATCTCACTTCCTTCTCCCTGACCTTTTGAACTGTCCTGACCCCTTCTCCTGTCCCACCTTCCCTCACATCCCCTGCATCACCTCTAAATCCTGTCCGTACCTCCGGCTCTCTGGAAACCCGCCCGGCTCAGGGGGTGTTGGCCTGGGTCACGGAGGATCGCTGACCTCACCCAGCCCTTTTAAGATGGTGCAAACTTTGATTAGAGCTCCGCTAATCCGCCTTAAGTTGTAACGTTTCTGCATCATCTCCTCTGGCCTGCCCTGATTACCGCTACGCTGTGGCCTGACATCGCCTGCCAAGGTGTCCTGTGTACTCAGGAGAGAGAGAGAAAGGGGGGTTATGGGTTATGGAGAAGGGGGGGACAGAAAAAAGAGAAGCAATCGAGAAGCAAAAAAGAGAAAAAGGAGATTGTGGTTTTAACATTAGCCTTATTTATTGCCCAAAATCTTTGAACAGCAGTGAGGTGATGAAGAGGTGACTGACTTTATAAATCAGGAGAAGCCTGTGGATGGAATTAAAAACAGTTTCTTCATTTCCTCTCCATCCCTGAAGAAATGTGTTTTTTTTCCATGTGGTTGATTCAGTGTAGTGGGGAGTTCTCCAGACTGTCTCTCATCTCTCAGTGTTTATGTGCGGCCATCACTAGCACGACTGCACCTCACCCGCTGGCGTCCATCTCACCCGTTAAAAACGATCCTCACCAGATCAGCCCGCTGCCAGGCCAACTTCCTGCCCCAGCTGTCACCACTCAATGTGCCTGTTAGCCCCCGTGCCAAACTCACCAGGAACGGGGTCTGTTTAGACTTAAAGTGCAAACCGCTTCCATGTGCTCCCATCCTTTACCCAACCGTGCCGTGGGAAGCTCATAAAATTAGCATGTACATCCTCACAGCGTTACCTCAGGACAAGGGGATGGTTCGCACTGGCATTTCAGAGCTCAGCTCCTCGCTGTCTTTCACTGTCTTGTCCATTCATTTCATCCATCCCAGAATTCCTGCTGTCGCTGCAGCGATGGGGAGTTATCTGAGGTCACTACATCTGAGCCAGATGCCGGGGAGTGAATTGCATGCAGAATAAAGCCATACAGGATTATGACCCATTTCTACGGAGGCCCAGAGAGCTTATAATCAATTAAATACATACATAAAAAATTACAAAAATAAACAAATGAACAAGAAAATAAAGAAATAACTCAATGTATCAATAACATTAATTATTACACTGAAAGAATGTCACACCACACACTAAATTACGAGGATATTTTCCTTCATGATATTCTTTTTCCCACTATGTCACGAAAAAATTTTTATTTCTTTTGCATTTAATATGTTGTGTTTGTATGTTGTACATGACAGTTGAAAAAGGGAAAAAAGTGATTTGGAATTGGAGTGTAATATAAAATCAAATAAATTATTATGTAATGAGTCATTTGAAAATACACATTATTCAATGAAAACAAAACAACATATTTCAACATTATTAATTCATAATAATGTGGAGGTTTAGGAAAGTTCATAGGTTTGACCTACGCTATGTCAGTCTGCTTCTTCTTCTTGTGCTGTGCGGAATTCATGTTTGTGGCTTTCCTTCCAGTTACCTATAAAAAAACTCTGTCTGGTCAGACAAGGACAGGAAGTGTCATTTGCACAAAATTTACAGTCTGTACGCTCACCTGCATCTTGTGGTGAAGAAGATATTTTACTGTTAAATGAGCTCATCCGACGAAGGACAGCCGCTAGCAGGTTTACATCGGCCCTGGCTCACATGAGAGGGGACTTTTACAGACAGTTGTTTCAGCTTGAGCCGCTCTCTCACTCTCTTTTTTTTATCCCACTGTCATCTTTTCATCAAGCCACCTCTAATGGGACATGCTGAAAGCGTTGGGTAACAGAGACACCTGTGGTTTTGCTTCACACCTGGATGGGAGGTGAAGCTGTGGAACAGGATTAAAAACGTTCACCTCCGATGTTATTTTTGATCATGTCACTCAAGGCACTGAGTTTGACCAGGGTTCTCAGGTCACCTGGTGTCCAAATGACAAGCACCATTAAACCAAAGAGCAATTCAATATCTCTGGCATTAAGCAAAGGTCAAGGGTAATAATCTGCAGATATAGATAGCAGATAGAGAATGTTTTATGATTTGCTTCAGATTGGTAAGCTAGCAAGTGGATATTGTGCTGCGCCCCATTTGGCATAAACAATCATTTTTGATGGGTTTCAGGAAGGATGTACTTTTAATGATTTGTTCAGATTGTTTTGGTCTTATTTTATTTATGTCATATTTAAAATACACTTACTGTATCACACACAAATCAGAATGCAGGCCTGGAGAAGTTTATTTAAATCAATTGTTTTAAGTAGAAGAACAAAAGCTATGGCTGCTGCTCTAATTGGACTAAAGTGGTTTCAAGCTTTCACAAAAGATCATTGTTGGTTTACTTAATTTAAGTAAAAAAATATTTTGGTGCACTTTTGAGTGTATCAGCTGCAGTTCATTTTTCATTCAAAATATCTGCTTAGGTCTTCAGAAATATCTCTGTGGCCTACTTTGCAACAGGGTTTGCAGGCATTTACCATTTAAAGTAACACTTTATGTCCTATTTATTATACACTAGTGGGTATATGATAAAATTGTTAACATATATTGCAGAATGTGTCACAGGCTATCATACATGGCTTGTAATGAGCGAGTAACATCCACATTTTTATAAGCACTGAAATGAAACTACAGTAAATTCCTGCCATCTTGGAGTATCATGACTAACATGTATGGCTGGGAATAGTTCTGGCTGAAATTTGTATCTAATGTTCCTCATAAGGGTGGAGCTACACGCAGCTGTCACTCATTGTGTTTGAACCAATTGCAGATATTTTCTATCCTCAGCCCCAACTGAGTAAATGGCAGCTCCTATCATTTTTCGGTTCATTGAAACCTCAGTGCCTCAGTAGTTTGGATGCTGTCTGATGTACCCAAGGAAGAGACAATGCTGTTTGGGAGCAGGTGGGTCAGACAGCCATGTTTGTTCACACTGCTGGTGTCCCTTTGGGAAACAACACACAGTATGTGGAAGCAAAGTTTGGGGCTCTGCGTATCAACAACTGAACGGCTGAAGGGAGATACATCAGTTTGACAGGCCTGTCACATTTTATTTGCAAGTCGCACATAAAAGACTTTGAAAGAGTCCCTCCTTGCTACCAAGAATGTACTTCCAATGCTAACTGGACACCCATCTTCATTACCCATAATGCACCTCTTTACAAGGAAATACACATACAAACACACTGCAACAGCAGGCTTTTTGAGATGACTGAAAAGCTACAGCAGGGTGGGAGAGTTGGAGTGAACTCAAACATAAAACTTGTACCAAGTTTCATTTCGGGGTTGAGCGTAAATGCACTTATGATAATAGGTGCATAGTAATAAATATGCGATCATTTTTATGCATCAGTTTGAACATGTTTATGTTATGTTTATGTAAGTGTGTGTGTGGGGTCAGGTTATTGCATGTGCCAATTGCTCAGATGTCTCGTATGTTATGGCTGCAACTTACTAAGTTTTGAGGAGTAATGTCAGTCACACACAGACCAAGCTGAGTCAGCACAGGTATTTTATGTTATCAGAGCCCTTCCCAGAATTCCTTCCTTTCTAATGAAGTTAGTAACACAAAGAGGCTACCCTGCATCTGCAACCCCCCCCCAATGCTTATGGCTCCCAGACGGCTTGCTAAAGGCCCCATCAGTTAAAGCGCTAAGCGCTCTATACTGATGACTCATGCCGCCGTTTGAGAAATGGAACACAGAGTTCCTCTCAGCGCACTCCGCTTTCGCTCCGTCTGCCGTCATTGTCCTGCGTTTAAAGCCATCTGTTAACTCATTTATCTCCGTCGGGAACTCCGATGATATAGTTGAAATTTCCTGCGCTGTGGAGTCTTATTTATGGCTGGCCAGTTTCGGGGACAGATATACAAAAGCTTCTTTTTTTAAAAAATATTAAAGTCAGTCACATACAGCTTTGGGACAATTCTCTCATCTCTCTATAACAAAAAAAAACCCATGCAGGTTCTGTTCTCTCATTAGGCACAATGAAAAGAGTCACCTAAAAAATGGCTGCTTGCACATTGCAAATTCAACAGCAGACACTCAAACTGGAGAACTATATTTGTTTCCTCTACTTTGATACATTACCACCTCAAAGACGAGAAGGAAATCGTGACATCTGATGTGAAGTAGGTGGGATGTAGGACACAGGGCTCTGAGTTATGCTGACGGAACATGCTGCAAGAACATGCAAAGTGCGCGCACACACATGTTGTACATCTTGTTCCAGTTATTCTCAGTTCACAGGAGAACATGAACTCACCAGGACCACATATTACTCATATAATTGTCTTTTTTAGATAATTCTTTTGTTCTGCCTCTGATTAAACAGGAAGTGTTTGTAAACTTACAGCATCACTGAAGAAAGGCATTTGATCGCACAGTTTTTCTCCCCTTTCAGGGTTTCAGCTTTTCAATGAGGTTAGGAATGTTTTAATTTAGTATCTGTTTTCAGTGTCAAACAACACACGCTGTTGTAATTATAATCTGTGTGTTTAATGTTTTAATTCTTAATTATATGTAATTCTTTTACACTTTCTTTGTGACTACTTTAGAAATCAAAATGGCAGTCATATGAAAAGTTTGTTATTTTGAATAAAAAATAACCTTTAACTCAGGTTCTCACAAAAGTGTTTGACTTATTTCTTAATGCTCAAAATTTCACAGCTCATATTCTGAGAAACAGTCAAAGGCTTCGCTCTCTTTTGTTTCGAATCTGAGAAAAACTGCAGCAGGGCTCTTTAAAACAGAAGATCTGGGCCGAAGCAGCCTCAGCGAATAGCTCTATATCTGTGAGCGGGAGCCGAGCAGAGTTATGGCTGAACTCCAACGTTTAACGTACTCTCAGCGATATATTTCTGCAGAATACCTATTCCAATAATGCAAAGCCCTGCCATACAGTAATCTGCTGCCTTATGAATCAACAATTATGATATATTCCCAAAATATATGAGTTAAATCTTCATTTAAAAAAAGGGTTTAACAGACCCACACCCCTTCAACCCCCCAAAAAACTCTTCTATACTCTGTTGGTGTAGTTCTGATGTTTCCTTTCATGAACCTGAATATGTAAGTGTCTTTCATCTCTGCAGAACTGTTCACTGTCCTGTTCCAGATGTGCTGGGAGGGGCCGGGCAGGAAATGATGTAATAAGAGGGAAATCCCCTAGCTGCTCGGGAATGCCCCCCCAATTCTGCTTAATTTTCCCCGGATAAATCCAGAGCCTTTACTGGAAATTATTCAGACCGCTGCCTATATAGTATGGGCGGGGTTACAGAAGTAGACAGTCTTTTTCAGAATGTCGGGGGGTTTATTCTCTTCATATACACATACTGAATTTTAAACGTTTACCGACAGACCAAGAGGAGGCTAAACTACTCCACACTCAGCAGCAGGCAAGTGATTGACCTGCGGGACTTTACATTCACCAAATAATCATGGTGAAAAATATCATGATTCAACATGTTTACCTGCAAAATTTAAAATCAAACAATAACCAGTAAACAAAGAACATGAATTAAATCTGAATGCGAAGATCAGTGGCATCTGCTTGGATGTCACGGCCTCTTTCGACTTCTGTAATAAAGATAGACACAAACTGCACAAGGTCTTGCATGCTTTTAATCATCTCCATCCATACCCAACATCTACATAAAGCTCCACCCCAAGGCCCCAACCAACAGCACTGAAATGTACTCACTATGACCAGATGGGTTTTTATTAAACACCATCGTGTCTACAGGCATGTTCATCGCCAGTGCTCTCGACCCTCTCTGAACAGATAGAGATATGCGCTGCGTCATCGCACACAAAGTCGTCCGAAAGTGCACCGGTTTTGTAGCCGGCAGCAGGGCTTTTTAAAATGCCAGCTAAACGTAGTATATTTGTCCCACTCCACACCTCATTAACAACAGTGATAAAAGCCGGGCCATACCCTCTTCCACTGGCCAAGAGGCTGGCGCTCTATGAACAGCCATCTAGTAATGCTGGAGTCACACCAAAGTGTGCATGTGATGGCTTTTTTTTTTCCTATGGCCCCCTACAGGTTATTGTAGGTACTGCATAATAACAACAGTGAAAGTGTTAAAGTTGTTTTCCTGCTCTTAGCTTGTGCTATGTTTCTAAATAACCCTGACCCGATCACTGTAAGGTAATAAAGTGTAGTTTGAATGAAACATCCATAAAAACACAGCTATATCTATGAACGTAAATGGTTCCTGTTTACTCTGCAATGTGGAAGAAACTTCTGAAAATGTGGTTACCAAACCAGGAATTTTTAAAATGGCACTTAATAGGTGATTTTATTTACCTATTAAGGTAAATATGTACCTATATCTATAGACCTACATTTGCTATTTAATTAGAAGTTAGAGCCATGTCTCCCCACAGCAGACAGAAGAAAACCTTAAAAATCCACATAGAGCCTGTGACTTAATGTTCTCTGCAGTACCAATGAGGAATACAGGCTTCTGTGTTGAGAATAGGGATGGATTTCTCTTTGCTATAATTTCCACTGATTCTTTCTCACAATAAAAACATCAAAGAAAGCGTGCAGGCATTCATGTAATTTTCTTTACATTCCAATATACAATATCTTCACACTGAGTTTCAATTCTCTGCATTTGTGTGGATGTCATAGTCAGGACAGGTTCCCTTTTGTTATGTCTCACAAAAAGAAATCACTCATTTATGCTCTTTTCATAAGGCTTGTTGTTGCCAGAGCAACAACAATCATGTAAATGAAGACAATTGAGAGATATGTGAACTGCCACCCACGCACAAACTTTTGAAACACAACCTTGCTCTACTCTGTCAGAAAGGAAACTCCTGCAGGGCTCCCTGCGCTAATGGCCAGAAATGGGTTCTGCACAGGTCGCCTGTGACAGGGAACAAGATCCTGCCCATTTAAGCCAGATATAGTATGATGAATCAAATCACACACCAAATGACTCAAAACAAGGCTGCATCCAGCTTTTCAGGCTAAAACGGAAGGAATGGTATCTATATCACCTTATATACAAATGGGCATTTAAATTAAGATTTAATGGATAGTAAGCATATGCCACTGAATTAAGCCATGCCTACTCTAATACATCAGAAGTACAGCGTTTTAGAATGTAGCAAATCTGGGATGGAGTTTACTTGTTTCTCTCCCAACGGGATGCGAAATAAAAACAAGAAGGGGATTCAGGTTAAAGGCTACAGTGTTAAATGATGAGTGTTAATTGACCTCTGATACATTTTACTCCGACAGAGTACAATATGATCCCTATGGGACCGAAGACACTGTGAAAGTTAAATCAGCACTGGGCGTTTTACTGTTTGCCCAGTGCTGGTTTCCTTTGGAAGGACATCCATCACACAGAGTGCACTGACGAAGGCCGTGCTTCTCCACTCCCCTGATGAAAAGCAAATACAAAAGTTGGCGCTGTCACTAGCGTTGAAGATAAATGTGACTTAGTTGACGGGGGATGGTCCTGATGTTAGGATGTTCCAGAGAACCCATAGGCCCTGCAGAAACACAGCACACTCTCACTCTCTCTCACTCATTCTCATTCTCGCTCTTTTACCCGCTCACTCTGTCTCACACACTCATTCTTTCTCCTCACGACTATCCCCTGCTTCCAGAATAATGCCTCCCGCTCTGGTCATCTGGGTGTTTTTTTATAGGTGCTTATAGAAAACATGAGTCTAAACAGCAATACGTGCCAAAAAAAATCTATATTTGATCTCAGCCACCAGTCACTTTATCCCGCTGGAACATCCTGTCCTCAAAGCCCACATACGTCAGAGTAATTTAAGAATTTACTACGAAGTGCAGAATCACTGTAATGCTTTTCCATATGCTCTTAAAATGTCAAAAACTGCTAATGCTGCCAAAAGGCATTAATTTCCATCCATTTACTATAAGTATAGAACATGGAGTTCTCTCACAGCCATACGGAAAAGATGAAGACACATATTTGCAGAGGTATCGTACGAGGGCTGTAATGTTTATAATTGAACGCATGTACAAAATGTTCCTTTTGGTTACTATGATGCCTCCAAACACATCTCAAATCATCTTAAACAACTCGTCTGTCATCATTATAATTATTTTTATGATGATTATTTTGATAATGACTAAGACTGTTATTATTATTATAATACTAGTCTAGTATTGTTATTATTGGTATTATTGACAGTAGTAGTAATAATAGCAACAATAATAGCACGAGCAGTTGCTGTTGCTGTAGTAACCATAGCTATAGCAATAGTAGTCGTGATACTACTTCAGTCGTGTTCTTGCAGCTTTGCTAGATGCCTTAACAGCACTCGTAAGCTGCAGATAGCAGGGACTGCGGCTCTACTGGCCAGTGCGCTGTGGCCCACACTGTCCCAGTGTGCAGTCAGCCAGTGGGGCACATTTCACATTGTGCCCAGACCACAGCGCGTTTCACTGCACTCCCCGGTGCATTAACCAGATGTACCAGTCAGCTATTGTTCTGGGCAATCTGTCAAGATCTCTGACCGAAGATGTGGAGCAGATGTTGAATATGGTATAACGGTACTTTTTGCCAGAGAGCATACTTTTCTGTTTGTTTATTTTTCCTTTCTTTTTTACAGGCTATACAGATGCTTTTCCTCAGAACTTTCATGTTCCCCACAACAATAATCTTGGTTTGAATCTCTTGAGTTGAGACAGCTCAGATACATTTGATTCCTGTCAGCATACAGTAAAAACATACAGACATGATGATGAGCATGTTATATGACTAGCATGTAAGCACATTTGTAGGGCCTCACAATGAAAAAAAAAAAAAAAAAAACTTTTATTGTGCAAATATTCTGAACTCATGCATTGTTCCTCATGCGTTTCCATTTAATATAAGCACTTGCATGTCAATAAACAATTAAACAAAATACATCACTTCCAATGGTATGATCTTCATATTGGATGGTTACATCAATTCAAACAGCACCATGTGAAGATACCCATCCTGAGCCAGACATGTCAGAATGATGCTGCAGTTACTGTTTCTACCCATCCAACAGCCCCCAGAGTGAGCGAGAATGAACAAGCACTTTCTCCTGTAGAGTTGGAAAGTGACTCCAGAAAAGCGTCCTCACAGCCATACACAAGCATACACTGAATCCAACAACTGCAACGTGCTTGTTTCCAGGGCTGTCGCACACAGGACGATCCAAAGTAGAGAAACCCTAAAAGATTGTGTTTCTGGGGGCTGTCACGTCGCATTTGAAGGATGAAGCACTTTCAGGACATTAACAATGCATCTTAAATGCGAAATGCAGGTCCCTGGACAGCTGATGTGAGTTACTTTGAGTCTCTGAAACACTTGTACGTTATGAAAAGACTCACGGGGTAAATACACAATTACAGGTGACATTATTCTTTGACTCAAAAACAGATCAATGGTACACACGTCTTCAGCCCGTGTCATGCTGTGGACAGCTCTACAGAGAAATCTGGCATTTGATAAAAATATTTCCCCACAATTAACCCTCACACATTAGCTATTATCTTATAAAAATACTAATAAACCAGAAGTGGTTGAAAGTTTCATGAGGAAAGTGTTAGGTGAAATGAAACTAGTGACGTTGTCAAGTCATAAAACCCAAAGCCATGGTTTAATTCAGGATTACGTTTGACCAGGCTGGCAAAAAGACTGACTACTTGTTAGAGCATAGAGGTCCAGAATGTCATCGAAGAAGCAATGCCAGCTTCTGCTTTCAGAGTGCATAGAGAGAAACAAAGTAAAAATAATAATAATAATAAACCTATGCTGATGGACTACAAATCTTTGTGAAATTTCATTCATTTTCATAAATTTACAACAGCTACGCTATGACCAAACATGTACATTTACATGTTTGAGTGTAATACACTGCAAAAGACAAATTAATCATAAAATATCCATCGTTCTACACAGAACATCATATGTTGTCCTCTATGCATTTGCTCTCAGCAGTAGGAGCAGAACTGCTGCTCAGCTGTTGCTTAGAGATGGTTGCGGTGGTTACTGTAAATGCTGTCAGTGACCTCAATGTCGTTTCATTCAGGGAGGTTAATACAAGTGTAAATGTATCGTGGAGATAATCAATGTATAATTGGTTGCTTGCAAGCAGAAAGATTTCAACTCTTTCAAGGTTGCACAAGGACAAGTTCCTGCATTCATTTGAATCAAGATTACTGGTGACTGAACGCGAAGAGCGTTTCATAATTAGCCTTGACATCCTGCTCTCAGCACTTACAACACTTTTTTTGTTTCCAGGACATTCCTCTTCCCCTCTTTCGTCAGTTTCTAGATCATATTTTAGCTGCAGGGGGAGTCCTTGGTACGCGAGGTGGGGATTGGCCCAAAACAGCAGCGAGCATTATGGGCTGATGATGCGGATTCTCCATCTATGCGGTCCAGTGAAATTGTTTTTCCAAACATTGTCTTCACATTTCACTCAAGTTTTTTTTATGAGGAAGTGATAACATTTTCTTCTTCTTCAAAACGGCATTGGTTGGATTCAATGTTATTTCAGAACTGTGACTCAGATCATATCCTTGTGGGGGAACAGTTAATACAATAGTTAATACATCCTTAGTACAAGAATAGTTGTAATACAAACACTCTTTATGATTCCACAGAAACAAGCGGTCTCTTACATATTCATTGGGCGATGGACATGCAATGGGCGAGGCCAAAACAGCACACGCTGTTTTCAATGCCCGTCTGTTGTCATGACAACACTGAAGCGAACACGGTGCACTTCAAAGACCGAAAGGTCAAGGTCACTCCAAAGAGGCGCTCATGGCTCATTTCTTAAACAACCATCCTCCAGCAGTTTATGCAATCTCATTTACAGAAGGTCCATGATTAAATCTACTGTCTTCAGTCAGCTCAGGCTTTCTCCTGTTCAAGAGGTCTAGACCGGCTGGTATAAAAAGGTGCTACTGCAGTTGGTTAGTGGGAAGAGAAACCCAGGGAAAGGCTTTGGTTGAACATATTGTAAGTAGAAAGGATGTGCTGATGGATATGGCCACTGTGCACAAAATCTTAATCATCATAAGATGATTTTTGGAGAAATTTGCACCAAGAAAAATTAGTTGAATGTTTCAGAGATTATAAAAGTCTGCTCTATACAACAAATCATTTGTGATTCCACTTTAATTAGACAGTAGGCTATGACAGCTGACCAATCAGCAACATCTGACACCCTCTGCTACATCACAGATATACTTCTGATGTTCGTTGCCGCATTAATACCAGAAATTACAGCAAGACATAAACACACATTTCAGCAAGCAAGCTAGTGAGCTAAGGGTGGGGTGATGTCATTATCATTATCATTGGTTTGATAATAGCATGCTGTGGTCAGGCAGCTTCTAAATGTATTTTGTAATTGGATATTTTGGTAACAGCAAAAGCTGGAAGTCTGTCATGTTTAAGGGAAATGATACTCCAGTCTAAAATGTCTACTAAAACACAAATAAAAGCTTCTCTACCTTCACTGGGGATTTGGCTCTCAAGAGGGGGCAAGTTGAAGTTGATCATGTTCAGATAAAAAATAATAATTTTGTTTGGTGAGCTTCATATCATAGATCTCATTCCTTCCTCACATGATGTTATTTTTATGTAGTTCAAATGTTTCTGATCCAACATTTATTTAACTGCAGCCTTGCTTTGCACAAAGATGAAGGTGGAATTGGCATGGCAAGACAAAAACTGGAGTGAGTGTTTCCAATTTCGCATGAGTTGTCCTGTCCAACTTGTAAAACAGATGGCCACTACTCAAGCTTCCACTTTGAAGATGAAAAAATACACTTGAATTACAAATCAAAGGATTGGTTTTATTAAATCTCTTGGTAGCCTGAGGAGAAAAATTACTCTCCTTCCAAAATACTACTACAACAAGTGGTATTTTTACTACAGCCACCACATTTTATTATTATTGTTGTTGTTTTTGTTATTATAAAAACAATTAGAACAGTAGTAGTATGATTAAAAAGAAAATAGTAGCCATAGTATACAAAAGTTAATATTGTTATTACTATCATTATTGCTATTATTATAATCATCCTCTTCTATGGGTCTATCTGAATTCCACACTGACATGCCCGAGAAGAAAGGCGGACAGGGAGAGGTGGAGACAGGCCTGAATTATGGATCAAGAGTAATCTCAGTGCTACTTCTGAAGCAGGGCTGGGACATGAAAGGGGTCTGCGTGAGGGACTGCCTCTCTGCCTCTCTCCCTTTCTCTCTTGAAATTCCACTCAATACCAGTCGCCTGCAGTGCTTCCTTGTAAAGAAAAAAAGAGAGTAAACATCAACAAAAAGAGAGCTCTTTGGAGCGTTTGCCCTCTGTACACTGAGGTGAGCTCAACACCGGTGATTATGGGTAATACGCCACAAAAGACCAGGCCGGGGAGAGATTTAAACTCAGCAGGTTAGACTGAGTAGTCTTTATTGAGGAAACTCAGGGGGGCTGTTTCTCAAAAATGGATGGATTTAGTATCAGTGCACAGCTGACTCACCAGGAAAATGATTCCATTTTCTATTCCAAATGATTACATTTTTCTTTTTGAACTGCATAGGTAAACCAGTTGGGTAAACCTTTTCATGTTAGTCCTGGGACTTGTTGTTTTAAGTCTCTGGAAAAAGGATAAGTTTGCACTGTGTTGCAGAATATTTTTCAGGCGCGATCAGAGCTGCAGTCAGGAGATTTAAGTCTTACGGAAACCACAATTCAACAGATTGTTGACAAGATGCATTCACAATGCAGTTTGTTAAAAGAAAAACACAACATTCCTGTTCTCTCTTTCGGGGATTGGTCCAACACAGCAGTGAATGATGAAGCACTTCACTGTTCTAGGGCCTTTTCCTCCAACAATGAGTACCATATGGCAAATAAAACAGAGTTACGTACAGTATGCAATTCATATAGACTTCATATTCATGGAATCTGTACTACAAGCTGTATTTAATAACTATTTGTTTGGATCAAATAAATAAGCAAATAAGTAACACATTAAATTAATAAATATTCAGTTGTGTCACCATGAGAATGTAACTCCTGGGAGGTGCTGATCTGGATAAGCCAGACTGTGAGCGGGATCCCTGGCAGAGACAGACACCCTGACACTCAGATGCTGTTGAACAGCTTAATCCCCAAACTAATGTTGGGGGTGTGTGGGGGGTCAAACAAAGGTAAAAGGCTATTATTTCACAGGCCACTCACAAAGCCAAGATCCGTTTTTCCTAACATATGAGCCAGCCACTGACACTTTCGGCCAAAGGCATAACCGTCTCCCATCTCGGACCGTGCCTCTCCAGTTCTGTGCAGCAGTGCCGGTGACCAGAAAGAGAGAGAGCGAGAGCGAGAGAGAGAGCGACAGAGCAGCTTAAAGAGTTTTTGTATCTTCTGGTCACAGACTCATAACAACCGTCACGCAAAAACACAACGGCCAGACCATAAATGCATTATCAGATGTCTAGCCGATTGCAGGGAGAGATACGCTTCATTAATACAGAATGGCAGTCAAAAGAGGTAGCGCGGCTAGCTAGCACGTTGACACATTCCGCCTGAGGACCTGTTGTAGATACGTCCGTTGTTCTCCTGATATAATCTCTTGGTGATGTTTTGCCATTCAGGACTTGACATTTGGATTTGCATGCTGTCAGTGCTTTGGCATCAGCACTGCTGAATCACTATACACTCAATCAAAATCTCCACAAACACAGTCTAATTGACCGCAGCCGTCTTCCATGCCTACAGGTTACAGCTGGCTCACCAGACTACGCCTCTCCATCCCCAGGGCTGTTAGCTCAAACAGCAATAGCTATTCTATTTGTGCTCCGTTTTTCCTATTTGCATTGGTGCTTCAGAGACCCTAAACAATACAAATAAGAGACACAGTGTCATTGTTGTTTGTAGCAATGCGTATGATTTCTGGAGCTGGTCTGTCACAGTTGAAAGTAGCAGTTGGTTTTTGTTCCCTAAAGAGACCTATCTACTCAAATTGGCCCGCAACCTCAATGCAGATCCTTATCCTTGGACTCAAAAAAGCTGTTAAAGAAAATTACTTTGGCACATTCAGCAAGAGTATAATAGAGTTGGTACTATACCCTGGAGCAAGATGCTCAAACCAGGCTGCTTCACTAAATCCACTGTTATTTGCATAATAAGTATTGATGGGAATATTAAGTTGTGCAAGTTGCCCTGAATACATATGAACGATTAACAGGGTCATCAGCTCAGATACTGCAGATATTTCAGATGAGCCGGTCAACACTAATGGCTAAATGCATCTTCTTTACGGGGGTTTTAGAACTGTGAGAACACACAAAGCTTTGTTTTCCACACTGGAAGGTTCTGACTGTGTGGGTCACATTTACACTTCAGGAACTCTTCCAACACAGGCAAGCCTCTTTTAAATCTAGCAACTTCACATAACCAGGAATGAGGCCCTTTGGGAATTGTAGTTACATCCTATGCAACAGTGACAAGGCACAGATGTTCAGAGGGGCAGTGGCTCTACCAAAAAGAGGGGCAATTTAATTTTTTTGGTAATCCCAGCTATCAAAATCCTTCAGAGGGACAGCTTGGCCAAAAGAGGGCAAATGGGGCAAATTGCTCGGGCAACAATATGTAATAAAAAGCTGTTCACAGAATATAGGGAGGCAGAGAAGCCTTTGGCCTATAAAAATGTCTGCTTTTAGCATTCAAGCGTTGGTGTGGTTGGGTGATGCAGGTGGGGATGGAGTGAATTATATGCAGTGTTATATCCCAATTTAATGAATCATAAATGTTACAGAGAACAAATTGAAAATTTCAAAATAGAGCATAACTTTGTGCTTATTCAACTACCTTTGTTAATTAATTATGGGCAAGTTTTCCCAGTCTGTAACCATTTCATCAGTTAAAATGAGCAATTTTTTCACTGGGCTGGATGATAGATGTTTTTCCATGACAGAGTGAAGACAGGCCAAGACACAACAGAGCAGTGCAGCGGGGAACTCGATATTCAGATGCAAATAGCACAGAGCAGAGTGGACGTTAATAACAGCACGGGGAATGGAACCACCACATGCCAAGTAGCGAGGAACGGATCAAGATTTAGGTTTCAAGTGAGGCGGAACTTGCCAAGGATCAGGGAAGCTCCTTGTAAAACATGTAAAGCTCATCAACCGCCACCCCCCACCCCGCCCTACCCACCCCAAACGGCCCCCAAAATATAAAAAAAAAATTCATCTCAGATGAAATCTTCTTTGGCGGGGGAGGTCCAAAATACCTTGGAAGATAAAACGCAATTCCTCGGAAAGAGAAGTATCACAAAAAAAGCACATAGTGGAAAGAGAATGAACTCTAACAATAATTCCCGAGGGTGAGCGAGTGTTATTGCTTTCTTAAGTAAAATGTCACAATGCCTCTGGGTTGCATTTCTCTGTGCAACAGTTCAAGAGGAACAAGCCTGGATGTGAGAGATTCATGAGCGGACCCAAACGGTCCAGAAGGGGAGCATTAAAGATTTGGCCGGCTTGCATGGAGACTGCGCTACGCCTCCCGGAGGAGAAGGCAGCTCAACACCCTCTGCGCTTTTCAGAACAAAGTGTACAAGACCACAGCTGATTTTGATTTCTGAAGCAAACAAAAGCTTCAAAAGTTTCTGGAGCAGGGACGAGCTGTTTTAAACAGCACCGAGGTCAAGGAAAAAACAAGTTATTTAAAGAGGTTTTTCTTGGAAATTTCTGCAGAAATTCCTCTGTGTGTGTCACTGCCCCCAGCAGATGTCTGGCTCCTGTCTTCTGATCATGTTTGTTTTTGCTTTCAAAGGAGAATGATGTCATAGGGCTGCTTTTGGTGTGGTTAGAAGTCAGAGAGAAAAGAAAAGAAAGGCATCAAAATGCTAGCTGAGCCAGAATATAAAAAGAACATAAAAAGCGGACATTTGGAATCATTTGAACAAGAAACAAGTCTGTCAGGTGGCCTGCTCAGCTTCATCACTGGCTTTCAGCATTGTCTCAACAAGTAGCATGGCCAAGGCATCCATGTCTTGTTAGCCTTTGAAACTACGAACAATAATTTACACAAATCATTTTCCACATAAAAATATATGTACAGTTAAACACAACAGTAAATTTTTAACTGCATGAAGGCTCACACAGTCCAAATGTTACATTGCTCGATGTAGCAGTCAGTCTTTTTTTTTTTCTTGAAGGGACTTTGTGACCGTGGATTATCCGCTCAGCTGATGAGGGGTCGTGATCGAGCTCCTCATACTCTGCTATTTATTTACAAACGTTAGAATCATAATCCCCCAAATCCCCGCCAATCCCCTTAAGAAGGCCTGCTTAATCCCCGAGCAAAAAATAAACGTCGGTAAAACCTTTAGCGCATTTCCACAGGTCAACAGGAAACATGGCGGCTTCAGCACCCCAGGGGTGAAAGCCATGGCTGACCTTGTGCACCTCCATCCATCAGGCACCGAGCTGAGGACACCATGACCTTTCCAACTGGCTGCAAAAAAAAATGAGCATGCATTTATAAATGGATGTATGTTTTCTCATCACAAGTCTTCTTAGTCCCAGTGACAGAAGCTGGCAATATTTCACTGGGAAACAAGAAAGTCCTGCTCCAATACGAAAGAAACAAACCGACACGGTTAAGTAGTCTGGGTCGTGTGGGTGTTCTACACGTCAATGCATTCAGCGTGAATATACAGATCAGGTTTAGCCTGGCCTGGTGATGAGGTGCAGACCTGACCTTGTTTGAACTGACTATGTTTGAACCCTAAATTGACCGTCTATAGGTGCTGTTCTGACAGCAGTATTGGAGGTCAAAGAGAGCTCTTTAAAAGCATTGCGAAGGTGGCCCCTCTCAAATCAGTTTCCCAGTCTTGGTTTCAGAGATCATTTGAGATGATGTTCGAGTGTACACAACATTCTTGAGACATTTTTATCATCAAATACAAAAAAAAAAAAAAAACAGGCTCTTTGAATCCAGCCAGCAAACAACATCTAAAGCATCTCGGGTTTCTTAACTTTCATTTGTCACTCACGATGGAATAAAACCACAAAGGAAGGAGAAAAAGTTAAACTAACACCAGAGTTTGTTTTAACCAGGTGCTCACCGGCTGACTCTGTGAGCAAGTCCCGTTTCCACAGCAATTAGGTAGGGGCTGGAATGGGGATGTTTTCTCTTTATAAAGTGGTTTATTTATGTATTCATCCTTTACAATGGCAGTATTTTTGAGATCGGCACAGTGTTTTCTCTGCGTTTCAAAGATCACGGCAGATGAAGGTGCATGCCTTGTCTCTCTTGTTTAGTCCTTGATCATGTAACACTGAAAACATGCTCCTCCAAAAATATACAGAGGTATTTTGAGAGGCCTTTTCTCAGAGCATTCTGTGTGTTCGTCATCTAAGCACACAGAGCTGAGCTCCATGCACACTACCTGAAACAAGACATAATGATAAACACAAATGTGGCTAGGCTACAGTGAACAAAGCCCATTTCCACGCCTTCATTCCGGCGTACGCGAAGCTGGAGGAGTCAAAATATCTTTGAGAATCCCTGGTTATTTCAGACAAGGAAAAAGTTTGAGAAGTTTTACCTGAATAATTCATCACACTGGTGTCTTACATCGGCGCCTTTGGTTTGGATTCAAAGTGTATGCGCGCATTTTTAGCCGTTATCGCATTCATGGCCGGACCCTGCTGTGTGTGATCTTGCACACTGTATGTACCCTGTTGCATTTTGTGGATAAGGAAAACAATTCCACTTTCCCCAAAGCTTAACAGAGTGTTGGAGTAAAAGGGGGGATCAAAACAGATTTATATTTCTGAATTTTCTTTTATAACTACGCGGGCCTTAAGCAGCGGAGGCCTGAGTGAAACATTCTAGTGCCTGAAGCCTATTACACAATGAGCTTGGGCTTTTACACAAACAATCATCACATAAATACCAAAATCAGCTATAAAATAATATTTCTGGTTTCCTAATATTCATTATAAACTGAAATATGTAGATAGCAATAAACATGAACTGAAAAGGAGGTTTGCAATATAATATGCAATATAATATCTGAAGGTGACATAAAATATGTGACCTCATAACTGTCCATATGAAGTTTACTTAATCAAATGTAAGTCAGGCATTTCATCCTCTTACAGAAAGGCTTCAGGGTGTTTGTGATTCTTAAAAACAATGTTAAAATTCATAGGTCATTCTTATGTAACTGACAACAAAACAAGTCTACATTTGGATGCAATGCCCCAAATTCAAGCATTGCATGACCTTAAGTATGACAACAATTATGTAATCTCAGCAAAACATTAACTCACTGAATACATAGGTCTGTTTTCAGAGCTTCGGAGGACTGAGAATTCATCCCCCGATCTGATCAATCCCAGGATATGGGAAAAACCACATGGGTTACACTGGAGTGCCGATCATGTAGCATTCCTTCAATGCGGCAGATGGGCTTTTGCAGCAAGATAATGGCGCAGGCCACACGAGTGTGTTTATCTAGGAGCGGTTCTGGGAATATGGCAATGAATTCAGCTGACTGAACTCAATCAAAGCAAGCTTCTCTTCAGATGAGGTGGAGCGTGTCATTCACAGTAAATATCCACCTCCAGCCAATTTTCAGCAGCCATGGGAAACACCCAAGTCATTCAGCCTTCTAAGGTACCATCACCGAATTCTCAATGCCCATTACCAAGCAAATGATATTCTGTTAGGCCTGGACTAGCACAGAACAGAGGTTTTAAGTAAAAGGCCTCCATTATTTACAGTCTGTCACATGACTTAAGGTTCTGGAAGTTTCTTCCTGGTAGCCTTTAATGGAGGGCAGATGCTAACTATAAATGCACAACATGTTGCACAATACCAAATTACATTTTTTTTAAATTTTGTACTTCTTCACACAAAACACAAGGAGAAGAAATCAATAAAGAATTATTTATTTTTCATCAAACCAGCCCAATTCCTCCTGACCAAGCCTGTGTGTCGCCTGCTACAGCTAGCAATCCTTGGGTAGGAAGGAGAAAAAAATATATGGGAATTGTGCATTAATCGTTGTGAGGGGGTGGTTTTAGCGGGATGCTAATGCATTTGAACAGGCCTGCTACGCGGCCGTTGGGGCCGGAGATGAGTCACAGCCCCAGGCATTGCGTGACAGTGAGCCGCTGTGACAGGGGCCCGCCATCGCGGGCGGCGACCTCTCAGACGTCGCTTTCCGTGTTTTGACATCTCCTCAAATTTGTTACACGTTATCGGCGGCATTACCGCCACAGCGCCGCCCTCAGTGTGATGCCCTTATACACTCTCGGAGTGCTGTATAAAAACTGCCTTTTCCAAGGTTACCGATACCTGCGGTCTTTCAAACCTTAATTAGCGCAAGTGTTGATTACACGCTTGGCCTGGGGTTTAGTTAATCATCTCTTAATTTGATTGGGAGCTGCAGTGGCTGATATCTTCATAATGCTGTGTGCATTTCAAGGCACTTCCTCTGTGGATAGCTTCAGCCATTCATTGACATCTTCATCTAAAAGTTTACATATGTGACCAAGGTCTGTTTTAGTCATCCCCACAGAGTTTCCCCCAAAACAGCACGAGGTGCCTCTTTACACCTTTCAGATATACTGACAGCCATGTTTGCAAATCAATAGAAAATATTAAAAAATGTCATTACACATATCAATGTAAAAGTAACATGCAAAATGTAACCTGGCTGTTATCCATGAACAATGATGATGTAAATATATATGTGAATATACACTAACTAAGACTAAGCTCTCAAGACAGTATACCAATAAAACATCCTCTGTGTGTATGTCAAATGTTTAATTCAATGACCCATGCATAGTCCCTCCTTGGAATTCCTACAATTTTTTTGTGAATGAAGATATTTTGTGAGCTGTTGGAATCTTCAGATTCTAAGAAACAAACACAGGACTCCATCAAGTCTTTGACCGAGAACGAAGGGTATTTAGTTCCATTTACTTTAAATATCAGGGAGTGAAGATTTGGACTGTCAATTAAAAAAATCTTAGGCTAAAAGTGACTCTGATTACAGAACATTATCTCCTCCCATAGGCTCAGGGAAATGGGGGGGGGGGGGGCTAGTTTTAAGCTAACTCCAGGCTCTGAGCAAAAGAGCCCCAACCAGCATTGTAAAATTGGATGACGGATTTATTTTAAACGGGCCTGGGTAAGATTATGCATGATTGCAGCCTATTCTGTGGCCTGGAGCTCATCTTATTCCTCGTAAATAACTAACATCGGAGCATGCGGCCTGTGCCGTCACAAATGCCAAACACAGCCCCTAGAGTCCTCTAAGTCCTTTTTTCGCCAAGAGCGGAATTGGAGGATGAACCCTGTCAGCTGGAGGGTCCCCAGTAAGCAGTTGTTTGTAAACAGTGGAGCAAGTTTAATGAGCTGAAAACAGACTCCAGAGCGGAAGGACTAACAGGGATAAAGACGCACAGTGAATGTCGTCTCGCACATACACACACAAACCGCATCCATCATATGTCAAGAATAACACAATGAAACACACCAGACATATTTATATATAATCTTAGATGGAGGTTTATGAAGACTGGTGTCATCATAAACCTCTGGGGAGGTCTGACTGATATTTATACAGTCATGTGCAACACTGTACGAGGAAATGGTTTTGGGTTCTTCTAATGTTGTGATTAGGCATTCTGACCTTGTGTTATTAAAGTTCCACTGAACCAATGCAAACCCAGCCAATTCCTCACTGCAGATAATTAACTGTGTTTTTTGTGTTGCACGTGGATACACTTTAAAACAGAGACATACCCAAACATACACTGAACAACAGGCCTCCACACATGGAAGGGGTTTAAATAAGACTGCTGCAGAGATAAATAATATCTCTCTCTCCTATCTTCCACTAGACTCATAAATATGAGGAAAGGCAAACAAAGGAGAAGGGCTTTGTGCTTCATATTACAAAATCGCAAACAGCACAACATTACATAACTTTCAAAATGGTATTTCATCCAGAAGAGAAGATGGGTAGCTACAAGATGATGTAAGTAAATATTGCACAATTATCAGCTCTCGGGCTACCAATCCATTTCACAAACTAGGAATGTATGTGTGAACGCAAATAAAAAAGCTCCCATGCTTTACTGTATATTTTAGGGGAGAGTTGCTCTACATTGTATCTTGCTGCTAGTATATAAATTTAAGTGACAGATTGAAAGAATTAGGAGAGGAAAAACCTCCGAAGGTGACCGTGATAAACTCGCTGAGGGCCCCTGATTTATTTTTACTACATATTTTTACAACTGCATCAAGCAAATTCCAGCAGTCAGCAAAGCCCACAGGCTGGCACTGGTCTCCTGAAAAACACAGGGGCACACAGAGTATTTCTGTTAACTGTATAGGTGCCATCTAATTTAAGCCCTCTATCACCCATGGCTTAGGTTTGCAAATGGAATTGGATGAAGTGTGCTGACTTAATATAGAGCAGAAATTAATAATATATCTTTAGGGAACGGAAACTGTACAGCTGCTAAAACCGAAAATGTTTCACTTATTTTAGAAGGTCACATTTCGCCCCTCCTGTTTGTCCTTTTTTTAGTTTGATTGCCAGCTACAGTTTTCATTTCTCTTAATCAGATCCTAATGTGATCCAGAACCAGCGCAGTTATACAGTGCCATACTGTTTGCCAGTTCAACTGCATGGCATGACTGCCATATACTTTTTGGGGACAAAGCATTCCTAAAAATGTGAGTGTCAACAATATTACGACTGCATGTGACATCATGATGTAATATACCGTAATACAGAGGATGGTGAGATTTTCCATTAGCTCAGGGCCTGTAAGATTTTGGTCATTCTGGCATGCACTTTGGGGTAGCGGTTTGCACTGCTTGGTAGCTCCACTGGTGTTTTCCATCTGTTAAACAATCCCATGAGCTTTGTGAGCTCGGCTTTCACACGGGCGGCTGAAAAAGCCCAGTGTTTGGTGATAAGTTAGCCCATCCAGCAGAGAGAAGCGCGATCATTCAGCCTTTGTCAATGGTGACAAATCTCTTAGCTGCGGGTGTTCTGACACGCAGCCAACAAAAAGTACTTCAGAAATCCTTTGGCAAAAAATTGAATGCTATCATCCTTTTTCAAGGAATTTACTCAGATGGTAAGCCAGGAGTTCTGCATCTGACAACGAGACTATGATGGTGCTTACATCCTGTATGAAAATTGAAAAAAAGTGAATTGCCTTGATCAGTAACTCAACAAAGACAGCTTATTAGAGCACACAGAGCATAGTTTGTATCAGTGCAACGGTGTGACCATGATGGGTTTATAGATTCCTCTGAATTACACGCTATTCTGCACTTTCATTGACAATTTAAATCTAAACACTATTTGCTGTGTTCTCAACTTCCCAGAACAAAAATTTCATTTCACATACAGCTACAACGAGACTGTGCGTGATTGCTGAAGGCTACCACTTTTTCTCAATTTCTTACACATTACAAGTTCAATAATACAATGAAAAACATGGAGTTATTGACAATAATTAAAATTTTAAAATGATTACACAAAGTTTAGATTTGCAGTCTATGACATTAGAAATAATTTAGCTACTTACTGTTTCAATGTGCAAATGAAATCATGTTGACAGCACTGTCTGTACCACATAAAGAAACAGCACACAACACAAGATTTTCTCTACAGCTTTTATTTACTACGGGGAGACAAGAAAACAAATTTAACAGTTATGAAAATATCCCTGACACATAACCTTTGAGACGTAATTTGAGAAATGCATGGGTTGTTCCAAGAGCTGGTCAGCAGGCAGGCAACAGGGAGCAATGGGGTCCACACTCCAGCAGCAGTGACTAGATCATTTCTGAAATTCGAGGACAAGAGCCGGCTAAAAGAGCAGTGATCTCATCCTCATAGCTCTTTCCGAGAGAGCGTGTGTCTCTGCCGTGGTTATCGCTGTTTTGGGAGGGTCTGCTTCGGCTGGGACCGTTTGGAAATCGATTAATGCACTTTTTAAACAGCTTTGTTCCAGCAGTTACCCCATGAGCCCGCTCCTGGCCAGCCCTGACTAGCTCCTGTCACAAACGATGCAGACAATATTAGGTGGAATTGATCTGATCCGCATTTCTCTTTGTTCCAATGGTGTTCAGTAGCATTCAGGTCATTGATAACACGTCTTATTATCAACAGGTACATAACATCAAGGACTGGCTTAAATAAATGCTCATGACTACATTAATGACATCACGGGAAAGGCATTTTTTGCTTCAACTGTGAACCAGGAACATATGGAAACAGGCATTATCAGTGGTCTATATCTCTTGAAAAACAAGAACAGAAAACACCAGACATGGTCGTCCACCTTCAAATGCACAAATCATTTAACACTAGATGCAGTGTGGACACCAGCAGTGTCCTTAAGGGAAGCAAGAGCTGCTACCGCCTCCTTAAGTTTTGGTAGGTGCTTTCATGAAACCATGCAAGAAACCGATTGATCTTAATTTTGCAAACATCATGTAAATAGCTCCATTTGTTCTTGACGGTAAAAATTAAGAGCAAGAGTTGACTGAATCCTGGCTCCATGTTAGGCCAGAGAACACTTGGGCTTTGGCAGTAGCATATATTCTCTCCCACTGTCTTATATTGTACCGGTCTATAGAGGTTGGGTGTTTAACACTGAACTGCACTGCCAACTGCACAAACACTTGGCTGTCCTTTCGACCCAACTAAATAAATGCACTCCAACTCATAGTAAAGAGGAGGGACAGCATTGATCTCTAATGCATCTCATAGGACTAAGGGGACACCATTGCCATTTGGCAGCTTTACCGTAACACCATTTAAAACATTTCACAAATTAGCATACAACAAAGCAAGGTAGATACACTAACTAACTTATAATACTATGGTTATACAAAATTGCATAATCTCTTTTTATACTTGGCTATCACATTTAAATTAATAATGAAATGATTTGTATGTGTTTGTGCTGCAGCAGAAACATCGTAACCCACAGTACAGATGTAAACAAGATCAAACAAATGTATAATTATGTCCATCTCTGATTCAGTTTCCTGATGATCAAGAAATATTGTCAGGTCAAATGAGCTAAGAATCAGAACAGTATGCGTGTGTATGAAATGCAACTCTGGTCATTTTTGCATAGTCGATTTTGTGTGGTCTGAACCACCTTAATAATAATAAAAGGCATAGTTAATATCAAGACTCCACTGTGGACACTGACATGCACCAAAACAGCTGGTTACATTGATCAGACCAAGACTGCAGGAAGAGCTACAATTCAGATGATGAACATGGATTATTGATTGGCAGTCCACAAAAACTGAATTGTATTTCTGCATACTGCATGGGGACACTGGCTGGACTGGTCTTCTTCAGTGTAGCCACCCCAGTGAATCTACCTGCAATAGTTGTGAGAGCGCAGCTGGGGATGCTACGCTAACACTCTTTTTTAAAAGAGAGGGATGGCCAGCCAACCATTACAGAGTACATATCAAGAGCATGAGAGAGACAGGAGTCTCTACTCTAACAGGGCACTACTATGGACTATTGCTGCATTTAAAGACCTCCTTCTGCCACAGTTCTACAGACCCTTACAATATCCATTTAAGCACAACGTCCATTTCACTGGACCTCATTCTTACAGTAGCATCAACACAAGTTAACATAACAACAGTCATGACCAATTATGTAAATTCCATTGTTAAAAAGATCAAAGCAAACAACTGGATCCTATTTATGTTATTTTTGTTTGTTAAACACTAGAGACCAGTGTAGAGAAGACAAATCTACGCTAATTGTAAGCTTACAGTTAATCATTACGATGCAACATCTTATAGCACTGTGTAATATAGTTCGTTGACGGGCAGGAAAAATCAAAAGGAGTAATTTAAACTGGAAGGAATACGCATTTCCTGAATGGACAAGGCAAACTGCATAGCATTCCAATAAAGTGTCGATGTGATTGATTGTAAAATTGCATACTGATCACCAACATCTTTCAGAATTACAACACAAGACATTTTTAAAATGACAACTGAGAGCAGCCATTCATTACTAGGGGGCCATCAGGAGAGGGAAGTTATTTACTCTCGGTTCCTTAATGTCATGAATGTATCTCGAATGTTAATCTAAAGTATAGGGCTGATTGCTGTGATCACAGTGAAAGATGAAAATGGCTGTAAGTGTGGCTGCAGTCTGGAGTGAAGACGCACTCAGTCCTCCTCTCAGCCTTTTTAACACACTAATGGGATCTTATTATCCACAGAAATGGATGATGGGAGAAACTAATTACGCCTAAAACAGCCCTAGAGGAAAATGTTAAATCACTAAAATAGTGTTGGTATGCATCTCTTTATTTTCTGGTCATCTACAAGGATGACAAGTCTCAAACAGCGGTATTCTAAGCACATTTTCCTATGCTAAATGTCAGTTTCCTCACAAAAACTGGCAAGCAACTAATATACCGTGGAGGTTCATCACTGGTAATAAACTGTGATAACTTGGGCTCTGCGTCTTGTGTGAAGGAACATGGCCTTCACAAGAACATCCAATCAGGGTAAGAATCTGAGATATTGTCGCTGCAAGGAGTTTCAACATAGATGAAGACACAATATCAAAGTGCAGTGAACATACATTGAACAAAGCTCAGACAGTCATTTTTCAATAATTTCACTCTATGATGTAAATATTGAATGGGTGAGGGGGGGAGGGTCCAAGAAGGCATCCATCAATGGCTAATAGACACAAAAATGAAGTGAGGGAAAAAAACATCGGGCTAGATTCATCAAACACACTTGACACCTTTTTAAGGCACATGCAATTCAATCAAAACAGACTTTATTTAATCTTATCTTGCTAACCTGACATTATTTTCTCTTTGAGTACGTTTGATCAGAGATGAGCAAAACGGTCTTTTGGAATGCAGTCTTTTCATTTCAGCATGGAGCAGCACATGCCCATTGAAGAGACTGAAGTCCATTTTGACTGGCCTGGACATAACATTAAAGAAACTAAGGATGGGATTCAATCAACATTTGACTTCAACTTTGGCTCACTGTTAAATGCAAATGTTTATTTTATCTCCATCGACACAGTTCTGCAAGTTGAGAAACTAAAAATTAGCAAGCCAAACTTGTGTTGTAGAGGAACAGCATAACACTCTTATTCACTTTGTAAAATTTTAGGAGAAATGAGAATCCAGCCTAAGTGTGTTTGACTGAATCTAGCAAATTATCTTTCACTGGATTCTGAACAACTGTCTTTAGTTATTAAGCACTACTTTGACCCGAGATGTTAAATATTTAGGTCAGAAGACATGGGTTTGTACTCAAGCTCCATTTTAGATTTGACAGTTTCTCCCAAAATGTATTTTACATTCCCATTTAAATGTGCAGTTAATCATATCTACCAATGCTGCAATATACAAAAAACTGCATACATGTGTGTAACTCAGGGTAAATTGCATATATACATATTCAACAGACTTTTCAAGTATAATCTTTGGCGCATCTTTGGGAACGTCTACGGACAAGTTAATATTGCTATTTCTGTAAAGGCTACAGTATACAGGAAAAGCCAAAGCAACAAAAAATACATCTGAAAGGAACAGGAGAGAAGCAGAACCTGAAGGAGAAAAGAGTCCGACTGAGTGGGAACACTTGCACTAACCTTTCATAATCTCATTGCCTGGCTTTCTCTAAGGAAAGAAGTGCTGTGATCACAGCACTGCTCTTTATGAAAGCCCTACACAAGACCGACACAGGGGACTGCAGTTAACACAAAAGCCCAGTTATGGTGTGGAAAGAAAACTATTACTTTCCATTTCGCTATCCTACTGTATTAACAATCTATAAATATACCAATAAGCATGTAAGCACTGAGAGAAATAGTATTATTATAACAATAATGACTTCTATGGTGATATTTCTGCTAAAGCTAGCACTACAAATGCTTCTTATCAGTCACCAGTTTGTGCAGGTCATTACCAGCCAGTCTGCCTACACACACTGATGTTGTATAAGCAAGCAACTGTGCCTCTGTCAAGCTCCACCAAAATCCCTCTATCCTTTCTATCCAATGCAAAAGCAGTTCGGGCATATCAGAGCCTGCATTTTAATATAATCTATCAAATTCAGATTACACATTCCAACTGCTTATCAGGGGACTGTCAGGTACATTATGGCCCCATTACACAATTAATGTCATTGTTGATGTCTTCCTTATCTGTAGTTAGCGGCCGAATATCAGCTATGCATAACTGTGCCAGTTGCATCCTGGCTAAAGAGTTCCTGCCAGCAATAACTGTCCCATTCAAGAGCCAGAGCTCTGACCAAATTCCATGCAAAGGCCTGCAGCCTGGCCTACAGGATGTAGTCGCGGGTTACCATTATGACATCACATATCAGCTAGCACAGCGGCTGAGGTGTTGAGAAACCACACCTGGTCTTGAATGGCACTGCCAGCACAACCTTATTCAAATACAAGCTGGTTAAAGCTCCTTCAGCCTCTGCATATTTTCCAATGTATTTTGCTGTATATGCTAACAGGTAACTGTAAATAAAACAGCGGGATATGGGTGGGGCTTGACAAAGGCTCAATTATATGTGTACGCTATTGCATAAACAGTTTTCTATAGGGCTAGGGTTTGCAAGATGACACAATAACAATACAAAGCGCATTCACACTTCACAGCTGACACTTTGTTTAGGAAAAAAAAGTTAACTTTGTTACACATATACTACTATGTTATTACATGTAGATGAACTGCTTAAAGCATAACCCTATAAGCAATATTTAAATATATATATATATTTATCATTTGTATAATAATTCTGATATTTTTCTCATTTCATATATGCTTATTAATACATTTTCATATGATGAAACTGCATAATGGCTATCTAACAAAAATGGCCAGGGATGAAAGTACCTTGTTTGATTATTACTCTAAATCTCTTTTAATTTTATTCAAAGCCCTTTGTGTGAAGCAATTATACAGATACATATAAATATAAAAAGAAGTTTGTGATTTTAACCAAATAAAGAAAACAGTAAACATATCATTGATAATAAAGATAATAATTATTTAAAAAGGCACTTTTTAAGCAGAAAAATCAAAGTGCAGGGTCCCTTTTCTACCAAACTAAAAACAAAAAAAATAAACCCTGACTTCAATCTAACCAAAATGTGTTTTCTTCTTTTTAAAGACACCGTTTCAGCCATTTTTTCCCAATTTATTTTCTCCCACGTGTTGTAAGATTTTACATAAATGGCTGAATTATTTTCCCATGAACAGTTGAGGTCAGAAAACTGCACTGTGGTTAGACTGAACAGAGCCCTCAGTGTCACTCCCTGTTTCAGGTGGAGTCTATTGCCTGCGTTGCATCTGGAATTCCATTGGACAAAATCTCAGGTCTTTCACCAAAAGCTGGCATGTTATACATACAGTTAGGAAGGCAGCCATTTTGGCTCCAGACGTTTACCAAGACGTTTGGAGCACAGTTCACTACAATAGGCACGGCGGACTATAACAGTGGCACAGGAAGTGACTAATAAGGAGATGCTAGGTAGTCGAGTCGAGCTATTAACATTGAGACAACCCTCACTATTGAAAGCACATTTTGTCCTTTGTGTGTATGAGTGCATTTTTGTTGTCTGATTAGTACCTGTGTGTATGTGTGTGAGCGTAAATGCACACAACAGTATACTTGTTACGTTGGGACTGTAGCGGTAAGGTTATGGTACATGTGCGCGTGCGTGTGTATGACTGCGTGTGTGTGTGTGTGTTCGCGTGCGCTACAGGAGTGCAGTGAGGGTGTGACGTTAGGCCCTCAGAGGTCAGTGGTGGCCTTGGCAGTCAGAGCCTGGATGCGGATGGTGTTGCAGGTCTTGCAGAGGACGTGGCCGTCCAGAGGGTAGCAGCCCTGGTTGTCCCCCTCGGAGAGCGGGGAGCCACAGTCCTGCAGGACACACACAGCATCACATTCAGTCATCAAGCAGTCCCACTCAGTCAGCACGTCTCACAGGGACGTATGGGCAGCAGGACACAGCGGAGGTCAAAGGCCGCAGTATCTGTTATCATTGCTGAAGCATGAAGCAGATCTGCTTATTCGTGGCGATGAACACAGGCATGTGTTATTGTTAGACGGAAAGAAAAGTGCTGTTCCTTCCTTCAGCTCCTTGGTAAAAAGGTACAAGTGCAGCACCCCACTCTAATTCATGATATTATGGTTACAGACCCAGCTCCTAAACCACTACACCCCACTATCAGGTTTATGGAAAAAAGCAGAAATTAATTATTAATGAAGCATAAATTGATTAGTTAATTAATTAGTGAGCAAGAAGTAAACAAACAATATGTCAGTCAGGTGACTCTATTGGGGGGTGGGGGTTTCGCCTCATGACATGAGTACACAAAACAGCATGCATTTCAATCTTGCATCTGTGTATCTATTAGGTCAAATAAAAGTGTAGGTGGTAATATGACTTATGTTACAGTACATTTTCCTTTTTATTGTATGTATCATCTGAGGCTGGAATGTGGCATTTTCTCAGGAAAGCAGAGACATCCGCTTTCTGACGCCCGTCAGTGCATATCAGCTGGGTGTGTCCAGCTCCGTGAGTCAGCCAGCCCAGCGCTGAGCTCTCAGGGCAGAGCTCTCCCTCTATAGGATGGCAGGTCGTTAAATCTCACACATGATAACACTGCAGTTCTGCCAACTGCTGCTTTTCCCTTAATTCTTTTTTACCATCCATGCGTGTTGGGACACCTTAATCATGTCATGACACCACGGACATGGTAGTGTTTTTTTTAAATGGTGTCATATTTTTTCCTAATATGTGCAGCGAATTGAGTTGTGGACTGAGGCCTGCTTTGACTGACCATGTTTATAAGACCAGCAGTAGTAGTATTAGTAGAGGTAGCAGTTGCAGTCATAAGAGTGTTTGAGATGGAGTTATAAAGGGCGTGCCAATCAATTGTACCCAAAGTCATGTGACTACTGAAAACTGTCACATGACTCCATCCTTTGACTGACCGTTTGCAAGAGCAGTGCCAGCATTAGTAGAAGTAGCAGTAGAACTTATCAGTTACAAAACAAATAAATAAATAATAATACATGTACTTTGCATAGTGTCTTTCTAGATCACAAACACCCTTTACAAAGCAGGGTGCTTGAGATGGGGTTACAAAGGGTGTGCCAAAGAATTGGAGCAAAAGTCATGTGACTCCTGGCCCCTGTCACATGACTCCGTGCTGTCCCACTGACCTCACAGCGATAACAATGCACGTGGAAGTCCCGGTCGAGCGCCACGATGCGCACAGTCTCCTCCTGCCCTGGTGCAGGCATGATGGGCTCCTTACACACCGAGCAGCGCGGGGCGAACTTCCTGCAGAGGCGGGAGTAGACACGGGACATCACAAACATGTCCAATCACAAAACACACATACCCTCATCCTGGGGAATATGCTCTGAGTGCTAACAAATCCACTAAACTGGGTCAGTGACATCACCTGTAATCACTGTACATAGAAGGACGATATCAATAAGCAGACATGACCTTTCAGTGATGAAGGGGACACAAGGGGCAAAGGCCAGTCCTTTTCAGCAGCTGATTGAGGAACTACATCAGGTTAAAGAAAGCACCCAAAAGCAAAGCAACCAAAGACCACTTACCTCAGTTCAGCTCTGGCACTACAGGCAAAAATTCAAATACAGAGGTATTTAAAGTGCTAATGCTGACCTGGCCTTTTAAACTTGTCAGAACTAGTGAGTTTACAAAAAAAACTGAAAAAAATGCTTCACATTGACCAATGTTTCAGCACTCAAGTATCTTTGTCAGGGCTTGTGAAGAACTAGTCAAGTACCCTAGCAATGTAATTACAAAATTGTGGCTGTAACATTTTACATGCAGTATAAATACTGTAAGCCTATTTGGCATATGAGCAGCACCCTTAAGATTTACATAATGAAACCATGTGCAGTCCCAACAATAACTCTGTTCTCCCAAAGCTTGTCATGTCACTGTGGCCAAATGACCACATTCCAGTAACATAAGGGAGGCTTAACTGGTAAGAGAGAGGAGAGTGGAGCAGGCAGGGCCAGGCTGCGAGAGGGATGTGTGTGTGTGTGTGTGTGTGTGTGTGTGTGTGTGTGTGTGTGTGAGTGTGTGTGCATGAGCAGGGCGCTCACTTGTGGAAGTCCTCGATGCAGTGGATCTGGTTCGCGGCGTCCACGGTGAAGGGGATCCCGTCCAGGCTGCGGTGGCACACCACGCAGCTGAAGCAGTGCGGGTGATAGGCCTTCCCCGTGGCCCGCAGGATGCGCTCCATGATGGGCTGCGCACACACACTGCACGTCTCCAGGGTGTTCTGAACACACAGGCACACACAAAGAGAGAGACAAAGCAAACACAGCATAAGAAGGGAGAATGTATAAAGGTATAAAGATAAATGCCGCCATCTGTGGATAAGAGTTTCTAAATAATGAGGTCTTTCCAAACCAATACACCAGTAGATTCTGCTAACCAAGTGCTGCACTATTTAACTGAGAATGTGTATTTTCAAATCCTCCTTAAAGTATCCCTCATATTTCATTTGACAATGACATGAAATATTTGTGTGAACTCCTCTAAAGTGACTCCTTTGATTCTTATTCTTACAGTGAAGTACAGTTCAATGTACGACGACATTTAACACTGAATGGTGGAGCAGCGGGCAGCAGTAGGACACCACAGAGAAACTGTTGCTACATGGTGAACATTTCCCTCAGTAAGCATCTGGATCAGCTTTGTCCGTTATTTTCTCGGAATTGCCACGTTGGGCTTGGTTCAAAATGCCTTTCATGTGTATTTGTCCGCTCCAGACGGCGGATAATTGTCAGTCTCAATGGACCATGAGCAGAAGCACTTTCCGAGCAATGGAGACGAGTTATTAGTCATGTCTTATTTAATTAGATCCTCATCGCCATTTTACGCGTCTAATATAGATATCTAAATACTGAGGAATCATTTTCTTAAATTGCCGTTTTTTTCTCTTTAAAACTGGCCATTTAAAAAATAGTAAACGTGGAGTCAAGAAAAAAAAAAAAGGATAAACGTGGAGAATGTGAGCAACATGTTTCTTGACAAGACAAATTTCTGCTTCAAACCATCAGATTACTTTTGATAAGATCCCAAACACTGACTGGTCACATGAAGTGACCATCTTCTTGAGAATTGGTCATTGGATATGACCTGTGACGTTGTCTGTTGCCATAGTGAAAGGGCTCTTCTTTTCTCATCTGTAAGATCATGCCAAAGGATTACCAAAACCCAGTCCAGCACAGTCAGCTCTGTCACTCACACATATTAATGCATACTGGGGATAGTCAACAAAGTCAGTCAGATCAATACTGGCTGTAATTACAAAGGATGTCTGAGTCCCACATAAGTCACCACAGCACTGAGCCATGCCTTGTGCAATGGGTGACCAAGTTATTTCTGAGAAACAGGAAGGCGGCTTCTTCCTGGCACACTGACTGCTGGCGTGCCTACCCAAATGCTTTGGGGGGTAGAAGGTGACGATGCCAAAATCAATCGCCCGTAATGCCACACAAAGACTGCCCTTGCGCTCAGTTCTGAAAGTCAGGGCTGTTAGACCCACCTGCTTTCACACTGAGCTGTGCTGATGGGAGGGCCTTTGAGGTGACGGAGCTGAACTAAAACCCAAACCGTCACAGAATCAACAGTAGGGATTGGTATGTGTTCTGACTGTACAGGTACTGCGGTCGGCTGTGGCTGTGTTGAAGCCCGCCTCTCTGTACAGTGAGCAGGTGCTGATCTCTCACATCCCCGGCCGCTCTGGGCCTTGCCGTTCTGGCTCTGTGAGGTTTCAAAGCGCTCCTGCACACACCGTCGACAGTTTCAGCCCTGGCCTGCGAGGGGCACTGCTTCAGGCCCCGGCAGTCACACAGCATCGGACCATGACAGTGATTGAGGCCGCCCCCCCTTCACTCCCCCCCTGTACTGCAGGGACCGTCTGCCCTTACATTCACTCTCTACTGCAGACATAAAGCATTCATCGGCCAAAGTTCACCCATAGAACAGACACCATGCCCCGCCGCACTGACGCGGATCGCTTACAGAATGGCCATTTAGCAGACAATTCCTGAGTGACTGACAAAATGAAGCACATTCTGGACATGGTTTTGTCAAGAATACAAATCTCAGTATGGCTGGGGACACACAGAACACAATTTTTCACTGCCTGGTGCCTGTCACTAATTTTTCGCAGTAACCTGAATTCCATAAAAATACCATTTGCAGCAAGAGAAGAACCCAAAGTAACCATGCACGAGGAGGGTTATCATAGCGTATTGGTTTTATTCTAATTTGACATACTGAATGATGACCATGTTGTAGATAACTCCCAATTTCCAACAGCTGATGTGGAGCAGTCAGGACTGTAGCCACATTCAGTGTGCCAAAGAGAATAACACCAACGCTGGTGACTTCACAAGCAGTGGGCTTGCAGTCTCCTCTGGAGGTCGTGTGGCCCACAGGGAAACACGTCAATTCAAAGATGCTCCTTCATTTTGACTTGAAGTGGAGACGGATTTTGCAATGCCACACTCTGACAACAAATGTACAAAAAAAAACTTTCACCCCATTGGCTGAGCCCTAATTTCCTTGACTTTGGGGATTATCACAGCTGAGAGGAAGCCCATTCCTGGAGAACGGCTGTGTACAAACAAAGTCAGTGCTGGAATCCCAGAGACTGAGCAAAGTCGTTAATGAGCTTGGCACTTTGAGCTCTCCTAATTCCCCTGCACTTCAAACTCCTCTGCGTGTTTACCCTGAACTCCTCCTCTCAGCCAGGAGTTTGGATGTAATTGGTTTTAATATTACACATAATTACACACCATAAAGCGGAATCATGGATACTTTATTTGTGTAGTTATTTATTACTTGACAGCTCATGCTGTCCCCAGCAATTAGGCACATTTTTCCCCTACTATCCAGGTAGTTTCAGAGGTGTACATGTAACTAGTGTAATTCTGTTCCATACTGCAACACTCGGATGCAATAGTTACTAACAGCTATACCATACTGTCAACTACACTGGCTGTAGGAGAAATAAAAACCTTGTTATTAAAGCAAGTCATTTGTTCCTCAGGTCCGTTTGAAAACCACAACCCTCTTTTTTGTGTTCTGTTGCTGTATTTAGACCAAATTTGTTTATTTCTGCGGTCGCCAATCAATGAGCCCATAATACAGAGCTAAATCACTCAGCCTTGTGACATAATGGTGAAACACTCAGTCTTCCACGTTTTTCAGAGAGGCCTTGCTCTGGCATCAGACCCATTTGATTTGTGGAGGCTTTGGAGTTGCTGCAGGGTAATAAACTTCAAGGGCAGTCGAGAAAAATTCCCAGGAATTGGCAATATATTTCCTTCCTTTAAAAGGAGCCATATAAAATAAAAATCATCATGACAGAAATGGCCACTAGGGGGCTGCACATGTCTAGGGAAGTCTTGTGTTCGCCTCCTGCCACTGAAACGTGATGTACAGTATTCCAGCACACACATATCTTTTTTCCCCCTGCCTCTCTAAGTGTTTGCCCAAGAGGCTAAACAAATGTCTTGCTAGATAAGGTGAAGTGAATCTAGGTCAGGCTGCCTCTCTCTGCACTGAGGTCAAGCAGAGAGATCCCAAGTCAACTGCGGCCACTGTTGACTTTTCAAACATTTCTACAGAATGCATTTTCCCCCATCCCCCTCCTCTCCACCCCTCGCCCTCTCCCTTTTTTCCTCTCCTTCCCTTGCTCCAGTGTCCCCCTGCTCACGAAACCCCAACAATGTTTGACAGAGCTGTCCATCCAAATAAAAAGAGCAATACACACAGCACAGAACTCTACCTTTCCAAAGATCAGGCACATTTCATTCTTTACCTCCAACACAGATTAAAGGTTCTGATTCTAAGTTCACTTTTTTTTTATTGGGGGGAGGACAGGGAAAGCACAGCCGTACAGCCAGTGAGGAAAGCCCTCTTAACCACACAGCCTCTGTGTGTCTCTTTTCCCATCTTTGAACTTTGAGATAAATGCCAAACTTTCTTTCATTTACTCTATTTGAAAATAGCACCCCACTGGTATCACAGAATCAAATGGGGCTTTTCCCCTCACTTTGATGGCATACAACATTACAATATATTTATGTGCGACAGACAGAAATGTTTTTAATGTCGTACTTCTAGCTCTAACAGTACAGCACAGTGTGAAGCTGCCAGCATCGACTACTGTCAGTGGAGTCGCTCAGATCTCGAGAGAATCTGCACCTTCAACTCATTTCCGCTTCGCAAAATCAGCCTGGAAGCCTTTCCTGAATTCCTGAGATCTTCTCCAAGAGCCAACATTTAAATTAATGCATGTTGAACCGTGACACATTTTTTTCTTATATCTACAAGAGCAATTGCAATTTCAATTCACAAAATTGTCTCAACCTCCGGTCCTTGCACACGATAAGATATGAACAGATATAAACATTCATTTTCTGCCACAGCTACCTTGCCCACAGCAATAGGTAGAGGGTTAGAAATGGCATAAACATTTTAGAAAAATAAACACAGAAAGAAGGGCGGAGTCCCAGCTCATACACACTGACACAGACGGCCAATGCCTCATTACACATGATTCAGTGCTGGTGTTTACAATATTTTCCATATAGAATATAATCCATGCCACATAATGTTTCTCAATATATATTTATACAGAGGCAGGTCATCACGTTCATTAGATTCATCAGTAAAACAGGCAAATCCACGCTCCATTTACAGCGTTCTCCCTCTTTAATTCAAATTACAGGGTCAGCAAAGCACTCAGGTGAAGAATCAAATATGCCCATTAAATATTAATGTCCTGAGGGGGCGATTAAAACCACAAAGACTAAACAATCATGAATTTAAAAAAAACACACTGCCGATTTGCCTTCAGGTAAACCATAATCCAAATTTAAGTCATTTGCAATGCAAAAGCCAGCCGTGTCTCAAGAGTTGCTCTAATTATTTCTGAAGCTTAACATGACTTAAAAGGTCTAATCCAAGAAGGGGGGGGGATTTTATAAATCAAGTGTTGAAGCCAGCTGACTTAATGAGTAGCACTTATCTGTTACAACATATTTGACCCGACACACAGTAGCCACCAGGCCTGGCCTGAGGTGCTCTGGAACGAGAATGAGACACATTTACCCGCTCCTCAGCTCAGCCTTTATGGGTGAGGTGACTTTGTGCTGCGATCCGTAATGTCGTCATGTGACAAAGTCGCTCGTAAAAAGCAAGCTGTGCAGGTTGAGGTCTCCTTTCAAAACAAACAGTCCATGCACAGCCATGAAGTGAACATGCTGGCTCAATCAAACTACACTGGGCTTTAACTTTAAAGGGATACTTCAACATTTTGACAATGAAACTGCACATATCCCCTATAAAAAGTGAGAATATACAACTTGTATAAACTCCACAGCTGGGTGGTTATACCTTTATAGTGTCACAAAGCAATAGGTGCCATTCTTTGTTTTATAAATGTTGACAAATTCTCACAGGAGGGTGAGATTCCTATTCATGAATATTTTCACTACTGCCTACTGCTGCCACATCACCACAATTAGAAAACTCTACTATAAAACAAAGAATGTGAATTTATGATAGGCTTCCAAACATTATGCAAATGCAAAGTGCTGTCCAGTGTATTGGTTCCATTTATATCGCCACACTGCACACAGAGACATTTAAGTAGTACTAGTGGGTTGCTCTTATTTACAGTCATTGTGTTACTTAGAGATACAGGAAAAAGTCAATTGCTGTGAGATTTTTTGTCCCCAGTTTATGTCCCCAAGCTAGAATGTTCTTTTTCTTTGATGCAACAAAGTTTGGCAAATACATTTAAATGACTTATTTATTTTTGAGTTGTTTGCTCCACAAAAGAAATATACAGAACGTTGTGACCCAGACTTCAATGGCATGAAGGCAAGGAACACAGACGATTCTGTCCTGCATCCATTTGGCGAGGAGAGAGCAAACAGCAGGGAAACAATGCGAGCAAGTAGGTTTAGCTGAGATTGACAGTGGCCTGTCAGACAGAGAAAGACCAGGGGATGCTGTGGAAATTTCCATAATGGCTGGAGTCAGGACACATTTACCGAAAGTACAGGCCTGATTAAGATCAGGAATATTACCAGCATGTAAAATGCCTTTCGTAACTGGAATTGCTGGACTGGTGATCATTTGATTGTAAATGAAGCATAGGGAAATTTCAACTGATGACACTTGGCAACAACATGCACATACACGTACACATACGCGTCACACTGTAAGATCCTATGGCTACAGTAAGCACAAAGGTATGAGACAGAATCTACCTCCCTCCATGACTCAATCAATGATGCATTATGCTTGTTTTTTAAATTAATGTGTACCTTAATTTGTTTATTTGTGTTTATTCATAGATGTTCAAAGATCTCATGATCTCAAAGATGCTCAATTATAAAATTAAGAGTTCTTAAAAGTGACATATACTGTAAAACACTGTTAAAAGTGACACACCAATGTTTTCTAAAACCTGTCAAACTTTGAAAATGTTCTCCAGTTCAGCCTCCAAATTACGTCATCTTTGGTGATCAGCAAAACAACAAGTTGTGCAGTGGTCTACTGTAACGCTACTAGGTTGCGGTCAATTTACTACTTAACAGTCATTAGTGCACTGAGTGGCACATACAATTGTTTTCATTGCACGGTATAAGGAGGACTATGGATTTCCAACGGTAAGGTTTCCTTTGTAACCAAACTGTGTGAAGCTCACCACATTAAGAGCAGGGAGGGGACCACCCCACAGGTCTCAGGCACTGAGTGGGTTATTAACATCTGGGTATGTGCAGCACAGCAGGCTAATGAAGGCGCTAGTGAATATTTGATGGCGAAGCGAGCGGGAAAGTGTAGGGTCTGTGCGTGGAGAGCACACGTGCTTCTGTGTGTCAGCCGCACACGCCCGCACACCTGTCACTTCACGTCCCTTTCCTCCGCCATCACAAAAAAGAACAGAGAGAGGAGCTGCGCCACGCTCCACAAAAGCACAACACAAAGGGGATCCGCGCACCGCCCTCCCGCGCGCAGCTCCGAGGGGGGTCCACTGGCATCTGCCAACAGCAACCTTGATTCCGCTCATCCCGTGAACATTACAGGTGGCAGTAACGATCGAGTGACCGTCTAATGAGGGGCCCGCTTTTTAGCATTGTTTCTCAAAAGTGGCTCGTGTTGCATCGCCCTGTTTCATGGCTCGCCACTTTGTAGCCATGTCAGGCCCAGCGGGACACGGAAGGACGTCCACGCCCCGGAGCCCCCCACGCTGCAGCTGGCACCGCCCACGGTCCCCCGCACCACTCTGCCGTCTCCTGGCAGCGTTCTGCGGCGGCACGCGAAGATCTACGCACCACTACATCCCCCTCGCTCTCTCCCGTGTCTCCCCCGCTGACACAGCGCGCTCCCAGCCCGGGAGCACAGTCTCTCTGGACCTTTTGTCATCCAGACTTAAAGACAGACTTACTTCCGCAAAACCTCTTTTCCCCCCATTTAATGCCACAGTGCGTGTATTATTCATTAAACACACTTTTCTCCATATATAGTAATACATAGCAGATGTAGATCATCTAGTTCAGTGGCATGCATGTAACCTTATCTAATCCCATGCCATGTGTTCCATGTGAAATGGGTGTGTAATTGCAGAATCAAAAAAAAATAATTATGATAATCCTCATCATAATGACAATATTAAATAGCGAAACATGACATTAAAAGCCGGCACTGAGCTCCACCACTAAAAATTCTACTCCAATTATTTTCCTCTATGTAGTGTCCGCTGTTGGCCCTACATTAGGATATCTGATCATTCTACAACGATTCTGTCAGTGAAGCTACTTCTGAAAGTGAAGCGGCAAAGAGCGTCTTCTTGAATATAAGCATGGCGCACTTGAAAGTTTCCATCAGAGAAAAACAGGTCACTGTAAGTTCACCAGGCGATTCACATTGATAATTACCAACACAGCTGCTAATGACAGACTCCCTGACAGCATGTGAGGAAACTAGCGTCACATGTTTTCAGTGTGTGTGAGGACAGACACTGGGCCACTCAACATGGTCAGGAGCCCCCCAGCCCTCAAAGACTCACTGGGGAATGAGACGTTGGTCAATTAAACAAATTTAAAAAGAAAACACTTCAAAGCAGGTTATTAATGTCGCTCAGGCAGCACAGAGCGCACACACAGAGCCATGACTGAAACACCACTGTGCCCAGCTCACATTTGCGAGCCTGACATTGAGAGACATTGAAAACTTGTGGGCCATGAAAACAGTATGGGTCAGTTTGGGAAGACTGCGTCTCTGAGTGTAAGCTGTAAACAGCGGTAACCATTTGTGACATGTGCATACGCCGCGAGGACCTAGAACTCAACGGCAGAACTCATTGACTTCCGCGGTAGTCCTGGCCTGAAAAGATTTCTGGGTTGAAAAATATTTGGGTATAGGAGTCAACACGCGTCACATCTGATCTTCGGCTCAGGGCTCGGGGCTGCGAAGCGAGCTCTGATGCAAGGCTTTCATTTCGCCGTGTTATGATGATATGCATAACGACACATAACCAATAGCAGAACGGCGCACGCGGCTGTGCGTGCACTCCCACTCCTCAACAGCGAGCGCGCTCTCCAATAATGGGACCCAGTGGGAAGCTTCTGTGCTTTGAAAGGGCAATTAAGGGGAATAATAAAGCGCACATACAGTGTGCACAGGATGTATGGCAATATTTTCCTTTGAGCATGAGATGACTACCCTGCACACTCAAGTCCACTGATGCGGATTAAAAAAATATGTTCAAAATTGTTGCTTAAATTATTATGAAAAAGTTTTGCAGGAGAATTATTATTACCTAAAATACAAGAGAATAAACCTTTCTCCAGGGTGACTGGAGACAGGGAGCCTTAAAACTCCCCTTCACCACATCAATCATCTGTGCTTCAGACATAGAGAGAGTCTGGGCATTTGTGTCATCAGGAAGAATATTTAAGAAAATTTTGAATTTACCAGTAAGCAGTGTGACGTCATGTGCTACAGCTGTGGCTGGTGCAACATAATGTGGGTAACACAGTGGAAAAGGAGCTGCACCTTAGCAGGTCACCCTGTTATAGCTCCAGCTGATGCTAACCTGCTTCCAGCAGCCTGCTGTGGCTCAAGCTAATGCTAACCTGATTCCAATGGCATTCTATAGTTCCAGTTTATGCTAACCTGGTTCCAGCAGCTTTCTATAGTTCAAGCACTGCGGCGGACAGTGTTCTCCAGGACATGCCAGGACCAAGGACACTCAGCTGCCCTTGTCCTGGCCCCAGTTTCAGACACACAGAGGAAATGCACAATGTATGCATACAGAATGAGCTCCACACTGCTCCATTAAAAAAAAAAAGTTTGGATTGATCTCCGAAGTATACGTCATGGAACAGCATGGAAGCATGGATTAACATAACACTTAGGCCAGCACAGTCTGATGACATTGTTCTTGGAAACACAGTGGATTAAACCGGGTACTTGCACGCCCAAAATAAAAACATCAAGACAGCCATCTGATCAAATATGTGCGGCTGATCGAACAGAAAGCATGCACAGTTATTTTAGTGCTGCGATCGCTGCCAATATTGACACACGCTGTTGTACTGAATTGGCCCAAAGACAAGGCAAGGCATCCCTGGGGCTCTCGCTTTACATTTGACAGGAAGTTAAAACAATAGCTCCCTGTTGCTCAGGCCATATTGTCGGCAAGATTCAAAACCACATCCTGTGCTGTGAGCAGCTACTTAGCATCTGTATGGTTTATCTCGATCTTTCCGCATTCAGAGAGGCTGTGATAAGAGGGACGAGGAAACGGGAGAGGACAAAGAGTGATTATTGAAGTGTAATCTGTCTGCCGGAGCGGAGTGGGGCAGCCCTGGGACTGAGGGGTGGGTTGGGGGGTGGGGAGTGGTGATGCAGAGGGTAACAGTGGGACACGCACACAGGGGTTGGAGCTCGACTTCATGGGAAGGAGAGCTCCAACCCCTGTGTGACGAACACACTACTCAGCACCCTGGTGCCTGGTGGGAACTTGGGATGTCGATATCGACACAGGAAGCTACCTGTCAGTCACATGATAAACCAACCCTGTTGTTAACAACGTCTGGCACACTGACCCACAACCGGGGCTGGCGTTTGATCAACATTTGTCATTACCTTTGGCTCATATTTACAGGCAACTGTTTTCAATTCCACGAACGCAGTTTGGCAAGTTCAGCAATCATGAAAAATCAAGGAAAAAAAGAGTAACAATTCCATAAAACTGTCTGTTAAAGTTCAGGACAAATATCGATTTAATCCCAGCCTGGTACTGTATAACAATTCAAGTGAGGATACACACAGTTCATACCCTTCTTGCCAAGTGTTATTATAAATATTCAAATGAGCATACATGCTAGAAAAGCAGTTAACAGGACAGTAAACAGTTAAGGGTTGTGACTTTTGGGTTCAGTTAAGATCACCATGACGTCTTCCCTGAAACAATCACACCCTTTAAATACTGTTGTATAGGCCTCCAAATGCCTAATGCTTTAAAGATGCTCGCTCTGAAAGTACAGCATGAACCCTATGATCGGGTGTTAGAGGCTATGGCAGGAGATCGACACTGATGAGGAAACAACAGACCCAGCGTTACAAGGGAACGATAAAGGGAAAGGCGGCTAATTCAGTTGGTTTCATCACTCTCTAGCCGCCAAGGACCAACACAAACACTAATGGGGCGTTTCTCGCCTGGCTGGCTAATCTAATCTCCCGCCAACCTATTACGGTTGGTGGCACCTCTCGTGGACAGAGGATCTGTGACAGTGGCTTGATGAAAGCATTAGCTGCTTCCTGGCTCTATTCATAGGTAGGCCCTGGACTTCAGGTTACTCTGTCTGGGGGAATTTCGCAGGTGGGAGGGGGTGTCGGAAAATGTCCTTTGAGCTTTTTCATGATCCAGGATAAAGACCAATTTGCTAGGCCTGGATTGAGAAGCCAACCTGGGGTTCTCCCGTATTATCCTTTGTCCCAAATTGTCCTTATCAAAGTCATAACGCGGACGGTGAGACCTGAGGCAGAGATACACGTTGCCTGCCCTGCACGTTTCTGAGCTGCCGTTTACATACATGAGTGCATGAATGAATATTTGAGGCCTGCCTCTGACTGGATGTAGTGAATAATTAAATATAAATTGCCAATTTTTAGAGGGATGACACGTTTCTAACTGCATTGTGTAAGCCCATGTTTCCCTATAGTCTCTGTAATGTTAAGTCAGCCATTTCATTCAAGAGGTTTGAATTATTCAGTGAACCACTTTCCCAGTTTACAAGAGGGAAATCTGAAAAGTCACATGCCGTATCACTTCACAAAAACCGTGTCCTAAAAGTAAATGAGCAGTTGAGACAACACGTTTAACGGCTTTTCCCTCATATGTTCCAACAAGATCTATGTATAATGGCAAGCCCACACATGAGCTTAGTATATTCAAACTATTTTTGAAAATTCCAGACCATTTTGAAAGTTTGTAAATTAGCCTGAGTTGAGTGATCCATTTGTCACAAACCACTTGGTGGAAGATGGCAATAAAGGCGAGAGAAACTACAGAGACTGGACGTTAAAAGGCATCACTTTTATTTAAGGGGATGACTTTTTGACCAAAGCCGACATTCTAGTGACATCACTGAAATAAAACAGCTGTGCTCTTACGGTCTTAAACACGATGGACTTTAAGCTGTGGGTAGGCTTGTCTCTTCTCCTGCACAATGCAGGTTCTTTCTTGGAGTCAGAGTCACATGTTCAACCCAGGGTCACAGAGAACATTTTAAATGGGATCATTTTAACTCAGAGGGATTGTTCTCACACCTCTGATTTCTCATTCAAAATTAGGAGAGTGTTCATGCTGATCAGTTCGTACTGGGTTTGCTGTTCGTGACTCAACATGCTAGCCAATGCACTGCAGCTGGGATCATTCTAGTACTACAGGTACAATCTTTCTGTGCTTGCCATGATTCAAAAAATCCAGGAAGGATTAAAAGCTGTACACATGTATATCACATAAAGATGTATTCGAAGGGAACAATATCATGGTGACCCATGTCAGAATTCCATCAACAATGTGACAATGGTGAACCCTGTATCATTCACAGTAAGAATGAAAAGGGAGACGAACAAAATCTGTTTTCAGTTAACACTGAAGTCATTCGACGAAAGGCCTGGGAAGGCACACTGTGACCATTTGTGTGATGAGATCCTGACACGTCACAGCTTTGATGAGCTCTGCTGCGGAATCGTGACAGCGGTGGTGAGGAGATTGGTATTCAAACTCTTTCTGGAACAGAGGTCAACTGTCACTACAGCAGCCCGCGTCCCCTAAAGATCTCATTCATCGCCGTAATTACGGGTCACATTAATCACAGACGTCTGAACAAGGAGATGCCGTTGGAGCGCGAGTGACCCCGGTCAGGGGACAGGCACATTGCCACGGCCGCGAGATATCAGTGCGCTAAAAACGGCAGGCTAAATGACTCATTAGCCAATCAGCCACGGAGAGCAGAAGGCCCACGGTCGAGGTTGTCACGGAAAAGTCTGTCAGCGACACTTCCAAAGCGGGACAGGAAAGCTAAGATGCAACGAGGTTCTGATTCTCCTTCAGTATCTTCCTCCTCGGTGGAGTACTTTGTGTTTTTTCCCTTGACAAGTCGCTTATTATCATTAATCATAAAACTTAAGGTAACATACAACTGCCATTCAATATTTGCTTGACTTTGATGGATCGGTGGTGAATGAGGCAGTCTTTTTCCTTTGTCTCACAACTTTTTTCCTTCAGTATGCTGGGGCGACTTACAAAGTTTAAATGTAGTTACAGTATGAGCTTGTCATTTCCCTCTTTCTCCCAATCAGACTGAGATATGCAATCTGCAGTGTCATAATGACACTGTCATTACAGTAACATGACCCTTCTCATCTAATGTCATGTTATTGATAACTGTTATTAAGACTTCTATAACATTGTCATAGAAGCTCATTAATAATCTGCAACAAATGAAAATTGTACCATATTTTACATGGTCTTGACACTGCCACAAGTCAGTGTGACATATTAATGTCACAAGAAAATTATGTAAAATGACAAGATATTGTCTTGACGGGATCATAGTCACCTCTACATTTCATGGAGTCACCACAGGGATACATTTAACAAAAAAGACCTTCTTAAAGCATGCTTTACAGAAAATTATGAAACATGAAATTATCAATATAAGATAATATATTGCAAAGGAACGGAAACTCATGACAGGGTGTTTTTGAATCAGGAGCTGGAAGCAGCCAACTGCATCATGAAAAAAATAATTATGAATGGACATAAAATATAATAACAGGTACGATATCACAGATAAGGACTGTAAATTCAAACATAACTGACAATGTCAAACAAACTGTAACCACACCCCTGAATACAACTGAAATGTAATTAAAATGCCAACATATCATACATTTTTCAAATGTAAACTTCTGCTGGAAAAACTGAGCAAAATAGAATAAAAGTGAGTGGTGTATGGCACTGCCACCACCCGGGGCACGCAAGCTCGGCAGGAAGTAACTGCGGGGATAAGAGTCACCACAGACGGCCGTGCCACAGGCTTGCCTTATGGCGCAGAGTGAGCCTCACTTCCCTGAGAGACCGAGGGCTATTTTTAAGCAGGGAGAACTCCATGGGTTTCCTATTTTGACGCAAAAGTGTGTGAGTGTGTGGGGGGGTGGTGAGAGAGGCACGAGTCCAATTTTCATTCTCATAGTCATACTGAAACTGCTGAACATAAACATATTTCCCTATGGCAAAGGAGCCACACTGTGTAAAGTTTATCTCATGGGACTTTTTAACCTAACTGGTACTGAGCTGGCAAAATGACCACTCAAAATATCCAAAGTTAATCGTAGCCCTATTATTTGCTCTTTTCCATTGTACTGCATTGTTAATACAAATACAACAATAAAACAAATGGTTTGGTGTCAAATAACAACAACAATTATATAACTATTAATAATGACAAAATTTAGCTCTTTTTTTGTTTATTTGACCCTTTTGATTGGTGAAGATAAATGTTATTAAACCACTGTTTGTCAGTGCTATCAGAAGGATTGAAATTTCCAAGTTGATCCTACTAAATGCGATCTCACAGGCATGAGTTTTTTGGGCAAAGTAACAAGAGGACTAATATTGCAGCACTGTAGAGGGGCACCATCTACACAAGCAGGCATGAGTAGGGGAGCAGCTCACTGCATCATGTTGATAAGAAAAGCACAATGTGTATGGACAACAACAGGTGCATAAGGAAATGCCAAGAACGGAGCTGACAAGACCAGCCAATCATTGAGGGCATTTAACCTCTAAACAGGCTTTAGCTGGTCCTTATTTGCATGGGCGAAGCCAGGTGTGTCCTACTTTTGTTTTAACAACACAAACAATGCAGTTTGAGCCATGAGCCCTCAATCCTTCCTGGAATGACTGTCACACATGAGCTGCCATGTGTTTTACAATTGCGTAAAAAAAAAAAACAGGAAAATGAATTATTTCACAATATTAAAAAGAAGTTTGTGTAACATCTCGGACTTCCAGAAACTATGAATCACATTTTACTGGAATTTCCTCTTATGAAATGAAATCAAACAATTTTCAAAAGGATAATTCTGTCTGCGAAAAGAACAAAAGAATGGGGGAAGGCCATCAAAAAGTTTTGAATCTACAAAGAGAATTCTAATGAGATCTCAATACTCTTATCTTCAATACTGCATGCCATAATAATTCAGATCTATAGAATCTTCAGTGAGCTTTGTATATCCATAAAATAAATCATTTGCATGTCTGGCTTTAGTTTGTCTGATATTTGTGCCATGTATCCACAGATATGCCCTGACCACTCAATGTAACAGATGGCAACACGAGTGTTCGATAGAGATGACATGATCTGGATGAAAATGGCTTCCTGAAATAGGTTCTGGAAGGTTCTGCAGGAAGGCCTTTCATTAGTGAACCTGCATGCACAGCAGTGTCTCTCTCATCCTCACTATGGACGTCTGCAAACACTCAGAAACTGCAAGGAATCTCACAAGAGCCATTCTGCTTTCTTTGTGAAAGTGTGTGTGTGTGTGTGTGTGTGTGTGTGTGTGTGTGTGTGTGTGTGTGTGTGTGTGTGTGTGTGTGTGTGTGTGTGTGTGTGTGTGTACATGCCTGCTTAATGGGCATACTGTCCCAATAATCATTCCATCAATATAGCAATCATGTAAAATTATGATTGAACATGTCAGTAAACTCATGACAGGTTCAGTGCTTTTCACAGATCTTCGTACTGATTGAAAATGGTTCAGGTGGGTTGTTGGAGTCAAGGTGACAGTGCAGCTTATGGGGTCCAGCATGTTCCAGGGCCTTGAACTGGAAAGACACAAGGGAGACAGGCCTGTACAACGGCCACATCCAAATTCTGTTTCATCAGTCAGGTCACAATAACCGCCTGTTTGAGGTCAAGTGCTACAAGCCCAAATGGTAAACGATTCACAATCGGAGTAATTGCAGGGCTTAGACTGACAGGCCTCTCTCAGATACTGCAGTGGTAATGGGCTCTAAAAATCTGGAAGTAATTCGCATTTCTGAACAATTTAAGGAATCATTGAGGGGTACTTCTGGAAAAAAAAAGTAACTCCAAGGAAATCTGTTCTTGATCAGTTACCAATTGCTAAGCAACAGGCTCCTCAAATTTTCCATTTGTCTGCTACAGGATTTTGAAAGGGTAAGGTATCCTGCATTCAAATTACAGAGTTATCTGTATTAACAGAATGCCTCACCATGGTAAAAAATACATCGAGTTACTTCCTCTCTGTAAAACCTCCCGAGGCTTAAAGTAACTGTGTAACCTAATCAAAGAGACTCTGTTTGTAGAGTACGAAATGCACCAGCTAAAACTATGTGGGTTGTGGTCAGTTTTACTGGTGCATGCCTGCATAACTCAACCATTCATTCGACCAATCATGGGAGAGACTTTTTTTGTTCATTGGCTTGTGTGCTGAAGACGGGCATGTTGAACAATTTTCTCTCCTGTGATTTGTTAAACGTGGAAACAGGCCTTTCTCAACCCATTTCACCTTTGAGACCTTAGATGCCAATGTAATGCCACTGGCTACAGATACTGGTACAGTTCCACTGCACCTTTGTGTCACTGACTTTCATTGAAAATTAATGACTTGGTAAAACTTTGTTTTGTAGCTTGCTTGTATGAACCCATGATAATGGGTTGTGTCTGTTCTTGGGCGTTGACGTGTCTCTTTCTCACAGTGGCGTGACAAGAGGGGGGAGGCACTCACCACGTAGCAGGGCTCACAGTAGGCCTTCTTCTCCATGGCGTAGAAGGGCTTCCCACGCAGCTTGCTGCCACAGGTGGTGCAGATGAAGCAGTCGACGTGGAAGACCTGATCCATGGCGGTGCACCCGGTACCCTCTCCCACCACGTTCTCCCCACAGGAAGCACAGCGACCTGCGGAGGGTGGGGCAGAGAGACGCTCAGGTACCACGCAGCATAAATGTATCCATATATACCGCCATACTGAACTGTCTCTTCCGTGTTCTGTACCTGTGTCTTCTGTCTGTCCTCAGTGGTGCATTTTCATCAGAGAGTTCAGCTGCAGCTTATTTGCTTTTGGAGCAGTACAGCTCTTTATCACGATAGCTGGTATGATTGATAACTTCCAGCATGCAATTAGCCTCAATCATTGCTAAATTTGCACTCTAAAGGACATATTATATTTATAAGCAACAAATACTCTGTTGTATTCCCCCTCACATGATGTCCACCCTATGCCAAAAACAGCCTGTGGTCAACGCTTAGGTTTCATCAAATCTAACCAAAAATCTGCCTGAAGTAGATATTCATCTCAGGCCCTACTGTATGTCATTTATCATGCCAATTTCATGGCATGGGCCACAGACAGTACTGGAGATTAATCGTCCAAAAGCTGAAACTGAGTAGCAGGCAGCTTTTCCATGGGGCAGAGGGAAGCAGAAGGCCAGGGAGAGAGGAACGTTCTGCAAGGCCAGTCCATTTAAACAGCGGAAAGGATAGGGACACATCAGGAAGCTCGTCGGAAATCCTGTTCCTTTCAGCACCTCAAAATTTATTTCCAGCTAAATCTCACACACACACACAGTCTTCACATACAGTACAGTAATTTCATTCTTAAACACGCACTCATGAGAACAATTACACAAGCACGCACTCACGCACATAGATTTATATATAAGTACATGAGATTTGACAAACCGCAAACCCGGCCTCCAGACTAGTGAATTCTCACATGATGGGATGTTGTAATTCATCTTCTGTGAGAGGAAGTGATTTGGGAAGGAGCTCGAGAGTCAGAACAACCCAATTTCCTTCTTTTCCTCTTTGTTTTCGTTTCCACGGAGCGATATTGCAACTGTCTGGAAGAACACAAAGACCTACATACAGCTGAATTTCAGCTTACGTCCACAAAAATCATATCAAATGAGAAAAATTTTGTGCTGGCTAGATTTTGTCACGCTCCTAACAAAAGCAAAAGTATACACATTTGTGCGGGTGTGACCTTAGCAGCACTCAATAAAGAGAGACTTTGAGGAATATATGTTCATATAGCTGCAGCCTAGTTTATAGGTTTATTTGTCATGTTTGCAGGAAAAATAAAAAGCAAAAAAAAGCTCTTTCTTAATTAGTAAACACACAGTATGCCACTATTATATAATAAAGGACAGGAATATCCACATATAGATTTTTTACAAATGCTTTGTGGAAAGGCTAAAGGGTAACGGATAGTCTTCAAATAAAAGAGATCTCTCTGATAAGCAGAAAGACATTGCAGAAAATGGCCCAGCCCACAGCGCAAGCCTGCCTGCTGCTTTGGAGCAGTTAAAAGGGGACATGGAATCAGCACGTGGCACAATGGAGCTCATGCTTTGACATAATCGGATGTGACAGACTTTGAAAAGAAACCCTCTCTGCGTAAAAAAAAAGGAGTCACGCTAAATTGTTTATGTTTGATTGCGGATATAAACAAACACACAGGTCAGTGAATGTTAAAGGGCGCAGGGCAAGTACACCAGAAAGAATTAACGGATGGATCCGCGGGGTCACCGGATCGCTGGGAGCTTCTCTTACGCAAGGTCTATTTTGTATGTTCCTTCAGTTTAATCCATATCTTTTGTTTGTTAGAGTCTGCATTCACCCATCTGTGAGGCTCCTTTGGCCTTCACATGCCATGGCGGTGCAGTGATGTCCTCACTTCTCTCCTGTGAGTGGCTGCCTCAGACGCTCATCATCTGTATCAGCAGGGTTGCTGATTGCCTCTGCCCCCCCAACGGAGAAGACTCCTGGAGGTGCTGCATGTTTTGGCAACAGGTTGACAGAAGCTATGCAGATGGGCGCTCTGGGGGAGGGGAGGGAGGGGAAGGGGGTTGGGGGAGGGGGGTGCCGTAGCCCTTTCTCCTGGAAGCGAGCACGGCGCACAAACGGGAGGGACGCGGGGCGGACGCGCACATGCCCCCGGAGCAGCGGCTGGGGTCACACGGCGGCTGATGTTATAAGGCTCAGTGGAGACGTCTCAGCATGGGGGTGGAGGGAGGGGGGAGGGCCTCACCTCACATGAACCGCCGCGGCCGAGCTGGGCCCGCGCTGCTCCAGCACGTGCTGCAGAGCACAGAGGGGGCCCGCAGAGGAAACACACTCACACACACAGCACTCAGAGGACACAGAGCACACAAGGCCCCAAACCCATAAATATAATGAGAAGCAGGTAACCAACACAAAACAGCACATTAATCGCCATTAAGCTCTCTTTCAACAGGAGCCCAACAGTCACTGACAAACACCAAATGAGGATCATAAGCAGCTGCATAATACCTGAGATGCAATAACTACATGCTCTTGTAACACTAAACATAGAAGGGAAATTCCAGTCACTTTTTTGTTGAACCCGAAGACACATGTTGCTAAACTGCTAAAAGAGCTAAAAGACTCAAAAAAGGATATTTTCTCTGTGTTGGCATCACCAGAATAAGGTAATTATGGCATCTGTGCATATTCTATATCCAAAATCCCACTCTTGCCAACTTACACCAGGCCCCGCTGTCTCTCTCTAACATGCAAAAACACATAAACACCTTCCGGCTCCAACCAAGAGAGTGGATGCAATGTCAACAGAACTCGAGGAAGGTCCTCGAAAGCGTGACACCAAAGTGCACTTCTTGTAACCTCATATCACAATATGCTATGGACAGAGCAGGAGAGACTGCAGTGTAATCCACTGGCCATAGCCAAAGTGGTGGTATCACAAAGAAAGATGTGCTGAAGTGAACGGGATTCCAATGTCACAGTTTGTCTGTGACAGCGAGTCACTACTGAGTCCTACCACGGAATCAAGCTGTATCACAAGATTTTGGGGGAGGTCCTAAGCTTGGTCTGTGAGTTTCTGGTCGGACCCGAACGGCTGAACGGATGGTAAAGGCAGTAATGAAATGATAATGACAGTGACTGCTTGGACAACAGTAACACAAACTTCCTCAGATTATAAATGCCCTTGGAGAAATGTGCAGTGGAAAGGATTTGCAGACACAGAAACTCGACTCATGGGTAACTCTGCAGGCCGGCAGAAAGTCATCTACAGAGGGCAGTCAGGATCCCAGCTCTATGTCAGATGCTTCATAGAAGGCAAACTGACAGCAAGGACAATGCATTACACAAAATACATCTTTTCTGAACCTTGCAAAAATCACCTGTCGGTTTAACAGGAATGTAAAACTTTCGATGAATATCATAGCACTAACCTTCACAGATTGGTAGGAAAGGACATAATCATTGAAGATACATTCAATAAATCTGTTCACAGTGTGTTTTACAGCACAATGTGCATACACCTATCTCACTTCAAATGCACTTACGTATAACAATTCAGTCTACCCTAGCGCAAGGTCAGGATGTTTTTTTATATTATTATTAAAAGACATTCACTTTTTAATAACCCAAGGAAAAAAAATCCTTTCAGTTTGTTGAAGGTAACTCAACAATGAAACTCAATAAACTGCAGCAGTATTCAACCAGTCTGCAACAAAGCACCAAGGTTTCAAACTGAGAGCCCTGTTACAATGTTAACTTCAACTTCTGCAGCTTGGTTTTTCTTTTAACGGCATGGGTACTCAAACACAGTTTGCCAGGAAAAACTTTCTGATTTGCTCTGACCTGTTTACCCCGCTTGACTCAGACCTTCTCACTCCCATGCAATTACCTTCTCTTCATGAAGATTTCATGCAGGATGTCATATGAATAATGAAAGCACTTCCAGCTAACATTATGAGAAACAGACTATCGGAACCTACATTTTTATTCTTTATCCTTGCGTAAAGATGACTGAAGAGGAGCGATGAGCAGCTTAAGGGGCCTGAGGTTACAGGCTTTGATTAACACAAGTGTCATAAACACTCCATCAATTAGCACAGTGCAGCCACTGAGCAGGCCTACCCAAAAAACTATGCTTAGAGGGGGTCACAAACGGGCTAAAATAACATTTTGAGTACCAAGCATATCGACAGTCAAATCCAAGGCCGTCTATTTGGTGGGTATTTTTTCTCCTTTTCACATAAGCACATACAAAAGAGGCTTAAACAAGAAATATGAATGATGTCAATGGAAAAATGCTGATTTCTCCTGAAGGGGGAAAAGGTGGTACACATATTGACTGTGTATTCATGACACAACACAACAGCAAAAGAAAGCTTCCTTAAATAAATGTCCAGAGGTAATTAATAAATTATGTGCCAAGATTTTATTTAATTATGCATTGGTGTGTCCTGGTTTTTTGAGTCAGGAATCTGGTCACCTTAAATACAGGATGCCTTTACAGGGCAGCTATATGTGTTTAAGCCCCTTGAGCAAATGGAGGAGGCCTGAATGCACCAACCACCATTTCATGACATTTTCACTGAGGTGATACAATGGAATGTCAGTTCACCTAAACTAAACTGCTTCATATGATTATAACACCTTTAAAAGACTCCTGTGGTGTTTGTCGTTCAAATCATAAATTAATACATTCTTGGATGAATTCCCAAGAATTACAGAGTGAACGTCTCACTCTCACACCAAATTGATATCGGCGTCCTCAGTTACCATCTTTGCTGTCACTGAACGGGTCTCTTCTGCCGTTGCTCGCCAGTTCCTGCTTAAATACAGACAGAACAGAATAAAGATATCCTGCTGGCTCAAATGGCTTCCAACAGGCAGCACTGCAGACCAAGGACTCTTTTTCATTCATACTTTGAACAATCCTCAACAACATTTCAAAGCCTGGACTGTTCAAAGCACAACAAAACCCTGCCCTCATTGGGGGATATAATCAGCTCTAATAATGCTACGCTAAAGGGGGACAAAGATATGTTCTACTTGAAAGGGTTCATGGACAAAGTATTGATTATTCTTTCACATGAAAAGCCTTCATTTTTATGAAGAAAACATAATTAAATATGGGGGATATAAGTCTCAAACTGCAGTTCTATGCATTTAAATAAAGCTATGATCGTACTTTATTGAGAACCACCACAGCATGAAGTACTCCAGATCAACAGATACCTTATGTAAATAAATCCGCGTGGTTCTGAGCCGGCGGTGCGAGGCATGGAATTGTTTCTCTCATAAGGGGCTCCTGGGCGGCCCAAAGCCCCTCAGAGTTCACCCTCCCTTTCACCCTGCTGGGTGAGACGGAAGCAGCCTGGCCGCGTTCGCGTCGCTCCCGTGCCTGCCTGTCCGCTGCTACCTCAGCTCACACACGACCTATTTAACATCGCTGATGGCCTCGTTTCGCGACCCGGGGGCAAACAAGCATTAGTGTGCAAACACGAGTGAGCGAAAGCATGCGTGGCAGCGCAGGGCGTCTGGGGACAGGTCACATGCCCGCCCGAGCGGAGAGCGGCGAGGCTAAACCTCCCCTCCGCCCCGCTGAGCGCGAAGCTGGGTTTCACTTCGGCTCCGGTCTAACACGGCCGTTTCGTGGAGCGAGGCAAAACAAGGCTCGCGTCGCAATCGCGAATACGGCTTTCTAAACTCCCCTTCATCCACCTCTGATGTGGTACTCCTCTGTGTTTATCTCACACGATCTATGAAACTGGGCCACAACAGACAGAGATCAGGAGTGCGCATTTCGCTGCACACAAATGAAAATCTGTGATTAACATCTGTGTCTTAATTCCCAGCAAACAGAAAAGGAGATTTACCCTTAAATACATGTTTTTGGGGATGTCTTTCATCAACTACATCCTATATGAATTATTTGGGTTTTAACAGATATAAAATTTGTGTAAAATAAAACACCCTTAATATGACATGCAAGAGAAGCCCACAGAGATCATGTAAATCTCACAGATGCCACTCTTTTTGCAGTATCAGTTATAAAGTAATCCCCATGAAAATCAGTACTTTAATATTTAGTATTTACTTTTATGGTCTTTATTTTTAAACATAGTGGTTGCAATGTACTCAAGAGTGCCTTTCTGAAACAACCTCAAAATGTAGTCCCTGAGAACCACATTAGCTTTACAAATAAACATTCATATCAACACTCATAAAGACTACGTGGCAGAAGTCTCTCTCTCTCTCTCTCTCTCTCTCTCTCGGTGTCCCTTCCTCTCTCACTCACTCTTTTACTCATTAGTTGCTTTGAGATGACTGGAATGCAGTGTTTAACACTGTCACGGGACTAACTCGGGCTGCTTGAGATGCACAGGGTGTTCGGGAGATGCCGCGGCGGCCTGCTCGGGGTTCAGACAGCGGGCGCTCTTACCAAAGTACTCCTCAGAGGGGGGGTTGTCCATGTCGTACAGCATCTTCTTGGTCAGGCGCTCCAGCTCGTCCTCGGGGCGACCGGTGGCGTTAGCGGGAGGGACACCCTGCAAAAAAAGGAAACAGTCAGGGTTTAGGCCATTGTGCAAATCCACTCTGTGACACACATGGGTGCCATTCAAGGGTGAAAGCACTGAATTACTGAGGGGGCCCAGAGTTGAAAATGCCCATCAATGCCATCGATAGGGCAGAGGGGTGCGGGTTTCCTGGCAACATGAGACAGGAACCTCACAGTAGAATAATAAGGTCCCTCTCATAATGACTTTATGACCTCTGAAACACATGTCATCCTGATTGCTGATCTGTTTTAAGATCAGGAGCCTACTGCTTTGGTGTGCCTGATGGCAAAGTGGTATACACTGCACTGTTTTAGTTAAAACAACCCTCCTTTTCAAACAGCTAAAACATTTGGTGGTCTTCAAGGAGACACGTGCCAATTCTGCCCCAAATCAGCCACGAGCGCTCCCAACATGCTGTGTGCAGCACGGCTAATAAAATAAAAGTTGATATAAATAAAATCAGAGAGAATAACAGCATTTTGCCATGGATGAGGGGCTTCCTCACTGATCAGAGGGTCGTCGGTAACTGAAGGGAGAACGTACCCTATTATCCCTCCCTCCAATCAGTCATTCCATTCATTTCTGTGCTGCTGGAAAACCGAAAGCCCACAGGATAATAAAGACCATCACCGCTTTAAGGATGAGCCCAAAAAGTTACCACTGGCAAGCTTTTCAGACCTCTTTACACGCCATGGGAGAGGGGCACAGAGCCTCGATTCTATTCTCTGAAAGTGCATGTGAATAAAAGTGTGTGTGTGTGTGTGTGTTTGTGTGTGTGTGAGAGAATAATGTTTGTCGCAGATGAGTGGAAATCAAAGGCCGTCTTATTTTATCTTATTTTCTGAAACTTTACCGTGGAAACACTGAAATCAGCCAGTAACCTAATGGAGTAATAATAACATAATGTTATTTGGCCGAGAGCGCTACGCTTGGAGCCAATAAAAGTGGAATTTGGAAAGTTCACCGTAAAGCACAGACAGCTGTGGAGCACTGCATCCAAACACAGTATGTAATACGCTCTGAGGCCACATACACACACACTCCTAAACCAAAACAAACACACATGGGCACACATGCACACACATGCATATGAGTAATTTATTTGGTTCCACATGAACATAAAGTACACCGACAGATTAAAATAATGGAATGCATGGATAATAAAAATTGTGACTTGAGTGTTTATTGGCTACAGCATGTACAAACTTCAAAGCCATTCCAAAACACATTTGTGCACACATGCATGCACACTATTGCTTGATATCCACTGCAATCATCTTAGCGGGTCAGTAAGACAGGTTTGCATTGTCAGGCTCTTTTTTCCCACCGTGATCATACATGCACACACAAATACACACATGCTCACAGACTGAAGACTCACTCTCTCTGAAACGCACACATGGGCGCGCACCAGCACATATACACATATGCATACAGTCCCTTGTATGCGAAAAGACACATCACCATTGAGAGACAGGGCCCAAAAACACAATGCTTTCTTAATCTTTAAGCAATACCCTAAGGGATTTCAGGAAGCCAGGTCTAAACCCACCACTGTGACGGTCCCTGGTATTTTGCCTGTTATGTAAGTTTTCACAAAAACACTTCCTTCCTTGAAACACACACACATCTGCTAGTGCCCTTTGCTTCTATGAACTGGCCTTGCATGGCTAATTTGACACGTTCTGCCAGACACTCTTCACCAGTGGAGCATGGGCCGGACGCATCCCTGCAGCGGCTCTGCAGGTGCAGCTTCCTGCAGCTGCAGGGAGGCCACGCTCTCTGGAGACCCAGGCCAGGCTGACAGACACGCAGCCGAACCCCCAACCGATCCTCACAACACCCCCGCTACCCTCACACGGGCCTTAAAAAACTTTACTAAACCTCAATGCCCTGTTCTGGTCAATCAGATGGGTTGACTGGGCTTTTCCAAAGGGCACATCCAACTGAGATGCCTTCATTTTCAGTTAAGTGACGTGTATTTCAGGCCCAACCATAAATGTGCAACTGGGCCAAAAATACCGTTATCATAATGTTGTGTTAACAGAACCCTGCTCCACCTGTTCAGGGGAAAGAATATGGTGGCATCAGTAACAAGACATTTGGCCTGCACCGACTTATTTGTTGTCTGGTAGAAGGTAACAACATGTTTTTGAGCACAGTGGTATTTAATGTACAGTCAGAACAACTGTCAATGTGGACTCAGAATTTTTTTTTTTCTTGTTGTGGAGACAATATATTTTACCTCAAACCTGTCATCACACCCTTTCTGACAGTTGGACACATATCTTAAATGTTTTACAGTGTCTATCAGGATCTCTCAGGCAAGCTGGCTCTTTAGTTAATTTTCACCAGCTGTGCCAGGTAACTGTTTTTACACATAAAGTAAGAGAATGCTAAAGAGAGGGCAGCTTCTTCTCCATGCTGTCTGCAGTAGTGTGTGCCTACATCCATAAATGACTTGCTATAAATGATAAAGAGCACTTTCTGGCAAACAATCCAAAGTTCATGTGTTCATATTTTTTTAAACTAGGGCAACACAATATTTGTAAATATGGTGTTTGTTTTATTGCGACATAGTGTCGAGCAGACAGACAAGTATGAACCAAACTTTAGAACTGATGTCAATATAGCTGTGATGGCTGAACCTAAACAGGGTTGGCCTTTGCTCTTGGATGGGAAACTTCCTGAGCATGCCATTTTAAGGCTGCAGGTGGTGTGGTTTGCCAGCTGGGGGTGGGCTTCCATCAGTGCCAGGTAAAAACAATACCCCGGCACAGCGATGGGGACACTGTGCACCAGGAGCAGCGGTCTTTCCTGATTGTCCACAGGGCTGCCGAGGGTAGGGATCGGTATTAAACTGTCAGCACACTGAGAGGGGGGCACAAATTTGAGAAGAGCTTTAGGGTCTGTTTGCTGGGTACTGATGCAGGACCTTTTTTCCACTTATTTGCTCAGTTCTTTAAAGCATTTCCTGTTCTGTCACATTCTGATCGCTCAGCTCAAAAACACATCACTCATATTTGCCTCGAGACTACGAAGGCCCCTGCCAAACCCATTTCTGCTGAGGTATGATCTTGAGAATTTCTAAGGAAACCTGCCCCAGCTCAGAGCATATCAGCTAATGAAAAGGGGACCTGTTTTTAGGGGTTTACGAAAAAGGCTATTGAATTTACAAGAAACTACGTCAAAAAGCCATTAAAACAATGCACGGGAAGTCAAATGTATAGCACAAAAGAGCTGCCTCTTTCGCAAGGCACGCAAACTGAGCACATCAAAATCACTGGCAAACTCGACTCCCCAGATTAAAGACAAATGAAGCTCAAAACCAATTCCATTTAACGTCAATGTAACAGAAGAGAGGTACTGGGAAGATTAAATCCGTCCTCTTGAACTCAATAGGCCTTAAGATCCCAGTTCTAAGAGTCAAGGCAATGTCTTAGGCTAACTGACAAGGGCCACTGCTGTATCTCAGCTAATTAGCTAATTGATAAGCACCACCGCTGTAGCTTAGTTAATTAGCTACTTGATAAGGGCTGCTGCTGTATCATAGCTAATTTGCTGATTGCACAGGCACTGGTCAGCACACAGAGACTGGAGAGAACAGAAACATTACAAGTATGAGAGCTGGTACACAGAGGTGAGGAGGATTATTCAAAAAGGCACGGCAACTCTGCGATGTGACGCAACGCAGATCCCAGCCTGAGGTGCACGCGATGCTCATGCTCATTAACGGCCCTTCGCTGCCATGAGGCGATGCGATGGGGGGGGAAGGGAGGGATCACAGGAGGACGTAAATGCCACACCACGTCCAAGCCAGCAGGGGGTATGGAACACAGGGTAGGGTACACAAGAGGGCTGGAAGCAGAATGTACCTTTCTCACATCAAACACGCCATTTACTCTGGGAGTAGCAGTGGGGGGGAAGGCAGGGGAGGTAAATAACAGGAGGAGGCAGGTCAATGAGTGCACTCAGGACTGCGCTCCACGTTCCCATCTGACTCCATTTAACATCCAAAACACTTTGAACGCCCGGCACTCTTACAGCACTTTTAACATTGCTCAAATGTTAATGATTTCTATGAATCACTGTGTGTTTGATATCATCATATTTACTGTTCAATGTACATGCAGAGTGCTTTGAGATATACAATCCAGGTATTGACATCTTTTCTAAATTAATAAATAATTGTTGTTGGTATTATTATTAATTATTATTATTATTATGATCATTATGCATGTTTCTGCAAGAGCTCAGGAAAGCTGACGGACACACCTGGCATGGCACAGAGCCAGGAGTTTAACAGCATGTCGTAACTGTTCAGCAATGTAACTGTGCCAGATGCTGGCCTGTCCTTACGCACTTCCCTTAATGAAAATACCCTGGCGTGACCGGCTACAGCATTGTGGGAAGTTTTGTGAGAGGCACTGCACTTGGATGCTTGTGTATGGCTCCAGTTATTGGAGAGATAAGTGTTTATACCACAGGGGCAGCGTGTCTCAGAAAATGCAATTTCAAGGCCACAGCGTGAAGTGAAATGCACGTTTTTATTGTTTGATGTTTGTTTAACAGGTCAGACTATTTCGTGTGAAATTCTGAATGGAAGGGTGGAATTAAAATCAGGAGAACCTGAAACTGCGCACTCGAGTCAAAAAAAGAGCTACTGGTGTTTTGAAAATTGACACCACTCCTCTACCTCCACATATGAAGGGCAAGAGGCCTGGAGTTGGTTTAATTTTACAAAAAGATTAACTTGCCATTTCCTCCTGTGGTGAGGAAATGAGAATCTCAGAAAGGCATCATCATAATTATACAAAATACTGTGATTTGGGGGCTTGGCTGCTATCAGGGTGAGCTGTCGTTCATTTCTCTCCTCTAGTTATATCAACGTGGTGCTGTTCATTTATATTTAACTGTGTGTGGTGAGAATCATTTACACTGACACAAGTTGATGTTTCAAAATGACTGTTCATGTGATCTTTCCCTCCAGCATAATATGCAGTGTGACACTGCCTCCTCCGTAATTTAGTCTCTAAAGCAAAAGGTAGCATTTCCTTTGGTCCCGTTAACCAAACAATTACAGGCAAATGACAGTTCATTTTGAGATGGGAGTGCATTATCTCCTGTCCAAACACCATCATAGTGTTTTATCTCTTCAGTGGGAAAAGTAGGGGCCAAAGCCACTGTTGGATGACTCCCACATAAAAAATAAAATGAAAAAAATGAAGGGACTCTGGGTTTATACACTTTCATTTGGAGCAAGAGTTCAGTTTTTTTTTCTTCCATTGGAGATGTCAAGCAACTCCAAAAAGCTGAATAAGTTGTACCTTAAATAAGATGTATCTTGCTCAGCAAGGACAGACGATTGCAAAAAAACAATTCAGGAAGCAATGGACTGCTGTGTCTATTACTGACCAGAGGGTGTCGCTGTTACAGAGAATAGTCAGAGGGTGGCACAGCTGGACATAAAGAGAGATGCACGAAACACCACCTGCCCCACAGCAAACCTGTTACACTCTGAGCGCGAGGGTTGCCAAAACACCACCTTAAAACCTGGTTTAGTCTTTTCGGCACTCACCCAATCCAGCCATTTAAAAGAAGGGTTGGCAATGATCCTTGTTTGATTCGATTAAACCATGCTTTTATGTCTCATTAGATTCCACCACATTGTGGTGACGCTACCACTGACTGTGCTTTTGAGTCTGAACCCACCTCTACAGTGTCACTCTCATATCAGTACCAGGAAACAGATAAACTGTAAAATCAGCCCGGTTATACTGTAACTCCACACTTGCTTTGCATACTGCCTCAGTAACAGTAATAGTTTAGATATGACTTTGCCTCCCCTCATGGCAGTATCACAATCAGTTTCAGCGATTTAAATAGAAACTCTGACCATTTTGGTAATTAAGCACTTTTGTCTGCTTATCCAGAGAACAACCCATCCATTCAAAGGGCCGCACTTAACATGAGCACGATGACTTGAGGTTTATGGAAGTTACTGGAACAGTTCCTCTCAAAATTGAGGAAATGCACCTTCTAGATACAGCTTTGGCTTACCTACCAAAATGTAATCACATCCCTTTAAATGAAATTTGGTCAGAGACAGGAGGGCTTTATATTACTAATGTTGTGGGTTCAGCTCCAAGGAGGTACACAGCGTTCCTACTTTCCTTCCTTATTACAGTAATATGCAGTGGTAAAGAGATTAATGCCCCAGTAAACAGCCTAGGATATGATTGAGTCAAAAAAATACATTAAGTAAAACTAAAAAGGAGCAATTCATCATAAAATGGGAAGCAATTCACCACAATATAGCATATAGCAAGGCTTCCAAGTGTAAGTAAGTGCATTTAAGTTTAAGGTAGAAATAAGTGAAGAATTCAATTGCGACAGCAGCAAATGCAGTAGCAAACACACAACACATACATAACATCACAAAAAATACACAACTACGCATACAGCCGAGATACGCGCAGAAGTGCACAAAGCCATTTGAGTTGCTTGGAAACAGATGGACATTATGGAGGGCTGGAGCACGCTGAAGCACAGAGGAAGAAATCGATCCTGGCAACTATTTACAACGCACCCCGGTCTCAATCAGGCGAGCGCGGACAGCGGACGGTGCAGGCGGCGGGGCTGTCATGCCAAACTGCAGTATTTATGGGGGGAGCTGAGCCGCACATTCAGCCACAGCAGCAGGCCCTTGTGCAGCGATGCACTCCGCAGGGCTGGTGGGTGGAACTCGGTCCCTGACACTGCCAGCAGTGGACAGCAGGGCCCATTCCCATGAAACTCAAAACACAATATGAGTACTGTTATGAGCTAGGGAGGGAGGAAGGAAATACATGCATATATATATGTATATAAAAAAACTATATTTATGGAGGTCAACGATTAAATTAGTTCAATTAGTTGATCAAGAGTGCTTTCTGTCCCTGCTCTTAAATGGCTTTATAATGGCTCACTGCAAAAGTTTTACATCTGGTAAACATTCTATATGTTCTTTCAAATACCAGAAGGGGGGCTAAGGGCTTTCCAGGTGATTTAAAACCACAGGTGAGCGGAACAGACGGGAGTAAAGGGAAGGGAACAACTGTGAATGATGAGTCCTCCATGGCAGGGTGCGAGGAGAAAAACACGTCTAAGAACAGAGTCGGAGGGAGGAGAGAACAATTCAGACCCGTGTAATTGTACGTTAGCGTAATTGCACATCCATGGGCGACTTCCATGCTGCCAGATTCAACTAAGCTCAGTCTATGGCCGCAGCTACAATGTGGTACAGACTGTACCTTAACTATTTCTCCTACACATAATGGAATCTGTATTTATGTTACATTAAAATGCACTCCTGTTCTTACCTCCCACACCACTTAAGAAAAACTTTTTTCGTCTCATACTGTTGTAAGGCACACATTAGTTACCTCAGTTCTTGTAAGAGCCAACAGTTTCAGTGGAAACCTCACCAAGTTGTACTGACTGTCAAGTGCATGTACCGCAGCTACAAAATGTATTTTTTTTTAGCAACAATTCTGAATGAATTCATCTCTCCCTCTACACAGGGAAGTAACCTTCAGGCAAAAATGCATAAGAAAACTTTCCTTTTAAAATATGATCTTACAGTTTATGCAAGATCCTTCAGAGCCAAATGGTGTCTTTAAACGCTGTTGCCACATTTCGATCATACAAACACTGAGGTACTGTGATGTACAGCCCTCTACTGTACAGTACAATCCAGAAACGGCACAGAGCACACTTTAATGTGGGTAGAACACACTTTTTGTCTAGACCAAATGAATCTGTCATGCAACAAGTCTACTGACACTCAAAACAGAAAAACTTTCATACATTTTATACTCATTGACAAGAATGAATTTAATAAATTAATTGATATAACCCAGAGTGTGTTCTTTTATGCTGAAGTATAATTAAAATAATTATTGAATTATTCCACATGGCCATTGTTGATAAGCTTGCATTGTATGCTAGCGTCAACACTCATTTACACTGCCATGAGGACTGGGAAAACACCCACATTCTGTTTCTTAGTTCCTTTTCTTCAGACAAAACTCTCCTCACCATGGACGCTTTGTCACTCTCAGTTGTCCTGTGCCCATTTTGAAGACTGAATAGAAGCTCATTGCGACCAGAGCACATCCTTCTCTCCCCTACCTCTGCTCAGCCTAACTCATCTCAGATTAATGAGATTGATGGTACAGAACAGTACATGACATTTTCAGAAATTAAGAACATTGAGGTTATGAACCTAATGCTTAATTTTATTGGCATGACTTTATTTTCTATTAAGGCATTTAGCACAAATAAAGCCTTTTAAAATTTGTCTGTTCTCAATGTCATGATTATCTATTATCAATTATCTTTCTAATCAAGAAAAGCATGACCAATTGAACAATTATGAACAATTAGCAGCTTTTTAAGATTCTGGGGTTGCAGTTGTGGTTGGAATAAAAGCCAGCATACGTGGTGGGTCCCCAGGACCAATGTTGAGAACCACTGTTGTAGACAAACCGAATAAACAGCACTGGGAGATGTGATGCTGAAGGACACAAACAGGATGAACTCATTCAAGTCTCTTAATCACTCTGTTTAATATCACAATTTAACAGGACATTTTCCTCCTAAGGCTAATGGATGGGAATAGCCCACATTATTCAAGCTAAGATGAATAAATAGGAGGATATTTGTTAACAATGTATCAGCATATAAACACTTCCAGATAATCTCTTAATAACCCAATGAATAATTCATCTCCTCTGTGCTGACAACTAAAAAACGAGGCTGTCAACGCCCCCGTTTTGGGGTTAGAAGTAACACGTGATAGAGTATTGGAATGGTTAGAATCCAATTAAACAAACTACATTCAGTGCTGGTCTCCACTGTAATTACTGCGCTGTCGGAATGTGAAAAGTACAGTGCGTTTGGGCGGGATACTCCCTGCGGAGTGAGAGTGTTGAGGGATAAATGACCCAGGTCATCAGGGTTTTTTTCATCCTTCTCCACATCCTTCAGGCGCTGCTGACGCTCTCAAACCCATCCTGGACTTATGCTCTAAGCACACCTGTATTGCTTTTCACTGCCATTTCTAAAAGATAAACGTGACCGTCACTAAAAGTCACTAAACCGGGCTTCTTTAGTGGATGGATTAGTCCGGGGAAATGGACTTAGAGATGCAGTGTTACCAAAGGAAGTCTGACTCAGAGACACACTGCTGACTCAATGCACTTGCCCCTTTTAGGGTACACAGTTCCTTTGTGCTTCAGCTGAATTATTTCCAAATCGTATCAAAATACTTTGCATTAATATTTTAAAATAAATGTCAACACAGTACGTTACAGAAATTACCAAGGATCATTTTATGGAGGCCACTTTCTCCACCATGAGGATGAATCCTTCCATTGCTGGTGTCTGTCGGGGAGGACGTTTGATGATTTACTCTGGGAAAGTCAGTCTTTTGTCATTTGACTGCAACAACCTACACAAGTTTCAGGGTCTGCTCCCTTTTCTCTGCGTTACTCTACTGTCTAACCTTGATCTATCAGCTAGTGTCATGGGATGCTAATTCTCAAAGACAAACACTGAAGAAGGTTTCTGAACCAGTTCATGTCAGCTACTGTCACTGAGAAAGTCACAAATATAGATATATAAAGTCCTACATTAAAATGGGCATACTAGTTTTCTTCAGGCTACTGATTTGATTAAATATTATGTGCTGTACCGTAAAAATAGCTCTTTGCCCCCTTCATTTTAAATCACATGAGGGGGGGAAATGTGGAAGCCCATGGGAATCACTCAGCGTATGGATGGAGCTGAGGCAGATGTCACTCTGTTCCTGCACATACAGTAGAGTTGTTTGTTTTATACCCATTCTTCAAAGTTACCAACCACAAAAGTTATTGATACAAGCAAGGGCAAAATTATACATGAGAAAAACTAGCACACATTAGCTATGACAGTAGAACCTCAATAATTGTTTCCTGTTGACTAATAATCATAAATGTTGAAAACAGGAGGGCTGGGACAGTCAGAGAAGGATGGACTTCCAGTGTAAAGTCGGTTTCTCCCAACTTTTCTTTCAATCTGTTCCACATTGGAAATTATCATTTTTTTCATAGTTAATGCTATGCAAAACTTGCTTTTCCTCCACACAAGCAAATAGCAATGGAGATTTCTTTTAAACTTTGATCTATACTCATATAATTAACTGGTTTCATGTTTACCTTTTTGCATTTGTGGTAATAAAGATAAACTAGATATTTGCCATTTCTGCAACCGAGCTTGTTAGATTCAATGACTTTTTATCTTTAATTGTATCAAGCTGTTTTGAAAACTGACAAGCCAATCATTTGCAACATAAAATGGACTTGTACAACCAATCTCTATGTGAACCAGCTTGTTCTTTCTTCTTTAGTCAAAATTTTTTAAACATATTCCTTTGTAAAATGATGGTATTCTGCATTTATGATGTAATAATGTTTTGTTTTACTGCTTGACCTCGAGATCACACGGCTTATTCTCATCAGGATGTGACCCAGCACCAGGGCTTTGGTTCTGAGCAGAGAGGTTGCAGAGAGTGCAGCTCTGGATTGGAGGTGGAGAGGCACATCACATGCACAAAGCTCCCCATGCTGTACAACAGAAGCCCTCACTGACCTTTGGAGGGGGTTAAATCAACCATTCGGATTGGGCAATTTTGATATAATCCCCTTTTCAATGTCAGTCAATCTCAGCAAAAAAAAACAGAAGAAATCATCCAGCTTAGCAATGCTCTAATTTAGAGAATCAGAAGATTCACATAAACTGTTGAAGCAACTGTCAGCCTTGAAATGCTGAAGATCAAAAGTTTTTTATGGTTTGGATAATGAAGTCGCTGGGAGTCGGGATGGTATGAAATGCAGATGACCGCACGCTGCAATTTTAGGGAAGGAGCAAATGAGGGATAAAGGAGAAAAGAACAGCCAATCACACGCCAGCTTCATTCCCAGTGGCATTTGTGTGCATGTATTTCAGACCCTGAATGACACTGATCCTCTGTGATTACTCCCCGATAGCCGTTAATTATTCGCCAAAATAACCAAAGCCCCAGTGCGGAGTGCCAGCCTTCAACATTAATACTCCGATACATCAATCAGGCCATATGCATTCGCTCATGGAAACAGACAATATCAAAATGAATCCATTTACAACGGGCTTAATATCTTGGGTTTGTTTGCACAACAGACCCACAAAAGTAGAGCCTACTTTCAATAATCAGATTTGGTCCCTTGTGGCTAATGAAAATGTCATGACATCGGGTCAGAGCAGATTAGCACTGATAAAGCCCGGTTGACAGGTTTTGCTTTTATTCTAATCTGGATTATTTCTAGTGTTTCCTTTATATTTTGGCATTAAGGGATGAAAACACAGATACACACTACACCAAGATTAAAAAAAGAAAAACAGTGGGGTTTAAGAGATGAAAATAATGTGGACCGTGGCAGTAAAGTTTCGGGGAAGCGGTACGCAGCAGGATGGATGCGCTTCCGCTCGTGGGACACCGTTCTGCGGTTTCCTGGTGTGAGACGCTCTTAAAGTATTCATTACTCTGGAAGCACCACAAAATATACTATTTTCAGCCGTAGTATCCTCAAAAATAAATCTGCAGTAACACCAACCTCAGAAAACTGTTGGAAATGCAAGGTGAATCTTGGCAAAGGAAATAAGGTTTAAACCCAGACGAGGAGTGTCCTAAACCATGATCATGTTCAAGTCTTTGCCACGGGAGGACTCAGCCCTGGTGCTGAAGTGTTGCAGTGTGTTTGAGGGCTCTTAACACCTTTCCTGCAGGGCCCACAGTCTCTTCATATATGTTACAGTCATGCAGAATTAGCTAAAGCTCTGAATTGCATAAAAGGGGAATTTTAGCAATGACCTAATTAGGTAATAAACAAAGTAGAACCTCAGAGATGGGAATTGGAACAGGGGACTTCCACAACTCTCATCCATCTTTCCTACCTGCATGACCTTTGACCTTTTCCCTTACCGTGCGTAATCATGATGCAATAATGATAAAACCCTTAAAAATATTTAGATACACACAGTACGTTGCCATTATATCATGGATACGGAAAATACGCATTTCTGATTGGCTGGAAGGTGTCAATTAAATTCATATGTTGTGGTCACCTTGAACACAGGCCTGGTTAAAAGTTTTATCACCACTCTTAACCAATGCGTAGTGGCGATACAATGGTAACCAGCCATAGCCTTGTCAATAATAGTCAGCTGTTTCATTCGCTCATTAACATTTTAACTCATTTGTTAGCTAACATTAAAACTTAAAAGTATAAAAACCACAATGGACCGTTAATTATAATTTATTTGGCGAGGACAAAACTTTTGACGACTGGATGTCAGCTATCTAAATGGGCTATCTGGCTTTAATATGCACACTTAAGCCACTGGAAAAACAAAAAACTAAAGATAATCATTTTAGCCAGTAAACCTACCTTGCTTGCAAAATGTGAGAGCAGTTCTCTGAACTCACAGCATGTATCTGTGGGAATATTTTCTGTGACTAGCTGTGACCAACGTGCGTTTCGAACCTTGACAGTTCCAGAACATCTAACACCTGGCTTTGGGTTCAGGAAACGGTCGTCTACTCAAGCGTAAAGTAGTGCCTATCATCTATAGTGATAGGATATGTCTTAAAATAATTATGTTTTTAGCCAGAAAAAAAGTGACCTTATATTGAAATGACCACACCTAGCAAGGAACCGTGATATAAGCGGCAGGACAGCCCATGAGGTGTCCGTTTTATGAATGTAAGGGACTTGGTGGAGGCTTTCCGTCGTGGAGTTCTTCGTCTCCACCTCGCCCCTTACATTCGTACAATGGACACCTCATCAGGTGCTATGCCTTACATAATGCACACTCTCATAGGTTTCTGTTTGGGTTACACAGTTGTCAGAAGATCAGGGAGGGTCTTGAATGAAATTTGCTCACATATTATTGTGAGGAAAATTTTAATTATTTGCCCATAAAAAACACTCATTTAATATTTTGTTTACAAATGTGCTTTTATCTGAAATCAAAGAGGCTCTTATTTGAAAATTAGGAGGGACAATACACAGAGCTAATAAACGAGCACATTTCTTTACATAATGTGCCAGACTGGGACCTGAACAGTTGTCTTGAGCAAATTACAGACCTGTTTTTTTACTATATTAATTTGTTTCTTAATAAATAAAGATGCTGTGTGGTATTTAGTTTTGTGATTAGAAGAAAAAATAAAGCAGTCCTTGAAGAAGCATTCCCAAAGGCAGAGTGATACTCTTTGTATTTGTGCTGGCAGAAAGTCCTTGAATTAAAGGGTACTCATGGGTGTAACACTTTCCAATGATTCCACACTACCTAAATGTATTGAGACTAAAACAGCTCATCTACAGCTCTACTTCTTTTTCTTTTTATGCTCTCTGCAAGCTTATTGTTAAATCTCCTTGTCGCTAGCACCACAGGCAAGAATGTGAGGTTTTTGTTCGAATTCAAGGTCATCTCATACTCCTTCACTTTCTGTAAGTCTTCTGGAAGCCTTCAGTGACACTCCAGGTTCAGATATATTTTAAAATGCCTGGAATGTCACAACATCAATGATGGGAGTTTGAATGGCACCATGATACTGATCCCACATAAGGCTCCCTACACTGCGCGTATGTATGAACACTATTTAAAATAGCAGGAACATTTGAAACACTGCGGAACAGACTACTTAAATGTCAATTTTCTCCTTAAACATAATCAGCAAGAATGTCTTTATGTCATGAAAAGAACACTGATTTTTGCCCTAATCCTCAGCAATGAACATAATAATATCCCAAGCATTTCATTCACTTCTCACCAATTACAATAGGTGGGCATTTTGCTGTGCCACAGTGTTGGTAAACACCAACAACCAAGTTAGGATTTGAAGCAGTTACCTTGAGTCCAAATTCAAATACTCAAGTAACACCTAAACACAGATGGTAAAACAGACAAGAGACAAGAGAAATGAAAACATAAATGTATGTGTATATATATTTTTAAAAGAGTATCTCAGTCGGTTTGTTTACCAGGCCAAAGGCAGGGTATGATCTCTCTAGTAGTTGTACTGGGTTAATGGGTGAATGAGCTTTGTGGCTTTCTATCATCATGAAACTTTCTAATGTTCTTGTACAAATGTTTGTTCAGTGCTCAACGTGGTGGAAAAAAAAAAAAAAAATATTAAGGTAACACAGAGATAGCAGAGGCACAAATGAAACACACACCACATGCTACAAATGGAAGTAGAGAGAGTTAACCCCAGCAGAAAATATACTTAAAAATGTATAAAGGTTAAAATAACTGTTTATGTTGAATATTTCAGCAGAGGATTGCAAAGTGTTCCCTGCTGCATGGACCTTTAAAACATGAACACACGCTGCATACACAAATATAGAATGATGCTTTCATAGAGTGAAGCACTCCAAATGCAAGCCTGGGGGAGACTCACTCACTGGCCTTGCATGGAAATGGCAAAACTGCTCAGAATTGTGCTGCATATCTGCAGACTCACCTGGGAAATGCCAGTGAAGTGTCAGTGTATTGGGTGCAGTGGGACATGGGCAGTATGTACTGGAGTTTGTTCAGGCGTACCTTAGGAGGAGCTCCAGGGCCGGAGCTGTACTGGCCCATGGGGGAGGGCATCATGGCAGCCGGGGGGTCGGTGATGTAAGTCTTCTTGGGGGTGGGAGGCTGGTACCCTTGTCCGGCAGGGGCTGGGGGGCCAGGGTCAGGTCTCCAGGTGTTCTGGGCCCCGTAGGCAGGGCCGGGCCCTCCGGGTCCTGGGTAGTGCTGGTCCGGGTAACCCCGCTGGGGCGGGGGGGCGTACCCAGGCTGGGGGGGCCCGTAGGCGAAGTCCGGGCTTCGGGGCTGGGTGGCCATGTACTGCGTGGGGGCGGGGGAGCGGGAGGGCTGCTGGGGGATCTGCTGGGGGCCCGGGGGCAGGTAGTGCGGGCTGGGCTGCGCGCTCTTCACCTGGACGTTGAAGGTGGGGCGGCTGGGGGTGGAGGCGGTGGTGTAGGAGGCCGGAACGGGCTGGGGCGAGGGCTGCACCTGGGGCTGGGGTGAGCTCTGGGGCTGTGCTCTCACTAGGGTACTGGTGGCAGAAGGGGGCTGGGAGCCAGGCTTGGCTGAGGACTTCTTGGTGGCAGTCAGGGGTGGCTGAGTAGGGATGATCATGCGCTTGTGGCTGGTGACAGGTGTGGCAGAACTGGGATTGGTTCCGTAGTTCTGGAAGAAATCAACATTAAAAACTTTTGAGTTCATTTGAAAACTGAAAAAAATAAATGCTGTAACTGGTTTCCCTTAAGAGGTGGCTGTGATAAGACAGGCAATGCTCAAACTGCAGTGTACCCCAAGAAAACCAGGATGAGTTTAAAGTTGAGTTGAATTTATTAGAGTTTAAAATATTGTCAGAAGAAAGTAATGAAGTCAACTCTTACATATATAAGTCGATGGCAACATCTTACTTTTTTCTCACATTTACTAAATTTTATTTTATTGGTAAAAGAATAATCAAAGCAGGAATTCACATGAGTACTGTAAAAAAAGACATTTAAATCACCAAATACTTGCAAATACAAATTGAGTATCCCTCATCCGAAATGCATGGGACCAGAAGTGTTTCAGATTTTGGAATTTTGCAGATTTTGGAATATTTTCATATACAGCCATTGTCCAACATACGTCTGAGTTCTGTTCTGACCGACCATTGTATCTCGAAATGGACGTAAGTCGGACATATGTTAGCATGGTATGTAGAAGTACACATGTAGCATGTAGAAGATGGATACAATGCCAGGATATCGTCCGATGGTCACTATCATATGCATGCAGCTGTTAGCACTTAGGGATGTTTAACCTGTATTTATGTTTTCTTTTAATTCTTCTTTTTTTACTCATTTAAGACTGAATTATGAGAGCAACAAGAGGAAACACATTCAGTGTAAATGTTTTCAGGGTTGATCACTACAACAAAAATAAAAATTAATGATGCTCATGAAACATTTTTTGGTGGATCTAATAATTTATCAGTCTCTGATTGGCATCGTAGGTTTTTTTTAGAAAAAAAAAACCTTGTGAGTGTTTTTGGCTGCATATCGAATTGCTTCTGTGAACGTTCTTACGACAGAAGCGCTTTAAGGTTCACCACGTCAGATGGGATATGAATTCTGCTCCATGCCAAGAAAATAAGAGCTCTCTGCAAATAACAGAGGGGAGAGACTGCATGGCTGCTTTATCGGGACTGTGAGCCCTGAGGTTATTTATACCAACTTACAGGGCGAGTAATGATGCAGCCTGTTCCACCAGTGATCAGCCACAGAGTTATGGAGGGAGGGAGGGAGGGAGGGAGGGAGGGGGCCAGCTCAGGACATAAACTACGGCTCATAAAGCAGGGAGGCCGAGGAGATGGATGTCCCTGGCTGAGAAACTGCGGCCATCCCCTGGCATTGGGCTGGAGCGCTAATGCTGACACAGGCCTCCTCAGCTACTCAGGCCCTTAATTAAATGTGTGTTGCCAGGTTTTAGGGAGAGGGGTGTGTTGTGGGGGGTGGGGTGGATGAGGCTGCTGTGGTGGGCGAGGGTAGAAGACGATCTCCACGGGCCCCCATTGCCTGCATGGTACCCATCTGAAAAGATCTGTGTTCAATATAGACAGTGTGGGAGGAAGGGGGTTAATACGGTTGCCTTACAGTCTTCTCAAATGCCACTAGTCAAATCATGTAAAGGATTTCTAGTTTCCTGGAGAAAGACATAACCTATTGTGATGCCATGTTTTAATGGCAAAATAAAGTCTAAGTTCACTTTCTAAGAACACAAGAAAAAGAAATACTGAGAATAGAAAAGGACTGGGCAAGTTCATTCTCGAGGGCTTGTTTTATGACACCATGTATACAATACACTGCACAGGAACTATACTGTGAGGACCGTTGGCTCCACAGCTTCCACCATTTGCTTCCCAGCTTCTGAGAGCTGTGACAGAGTCAAAGTACCAGAGCAGTTATTCATTTTAGCATAGCAAATCAAGTATACTTTCCCTGTAGGGACTCAGAGAGGCTCAAGGGCATTTGCAAAGGAAGCTGCAGGTTTCCCAAGCAGGTAAACCCCCTAAACAGCATGACTGACCAGGCTCTAGTGTGAACATAACATACATGCCCCATGGAACATAATCATTATTGGGCAGAATACAGCGCTATGACAACAGGTCTCCTGGCAGATTCTGCCCAATAACTAACGCTCACAGCTAGCCTCTCCACACCCAGCCTGCAGACTGTGCTAAAAGTAGGTGTATCCACATGTCATTAGCTTTGGCCCATTCTTTCTAGGTTATTGCCTTAAGCTAAAAAAGAATTCAATTACTGGTTTTATTGCAGGCTAACGACAAAGACATTTTCAATTAGAGAAAAAAAAATGTTCCACATGACTCTGTTAGCACATTAGCCCACTCTCGAATTTCCACACGAGCCTGACTGGACCGCACAACCGATGCTTATGACCCATTTTGAATAGGAGAGCCATGGTTTAAGACGCACTGAGAGCCAGGGAGGTGCAGAGGATCTGTTGTTTTAGAGTTGCAAGAGGACTGTGGGATCAAATACTGAGTAGGATGCTTGTGATGCACCCTTGAGTAAAGAAAACTTTACCTTAATTGCTCCAGTAAAAAAAAAAAAAAAAAAAAAAAAGGGAGAAAACTAGGTTGCTGAAGGTGATGTAATGGGGATTTGAAGGTGATGTAAAAGAAATGAAGGCGCAGTCGGAAGAGGGTGACTGCCAAGCAAATAAATAATGGAATGTAAAAGAAAGCTGAGATGAATAAAAGAGGAACTTCACAGTTATGTTGGTGATGTAAACAGACAGACCGCACTCTCCTGCTCGCCTTAATGGCTGGGCTGGGCCTAGCGGAGCCTCACGTGTCCGGGAGCGGACACGGCGCCGCGGTGGGTGACTAATACCGTGTTGTGCCGCCATATCCTGACGTACAGCGGTGCGCCGTCCTCTCCAGTGGGCCTGTGCGTCTCTTCTGACGCGTTTACACCGAGATGGTAAATAAACAGGTACGGCGACGCGTGCATGCGGAGTACTTCCTGCTCATGAATCATGAGCGCACGCCTGAGCCCGTGCATCACTGACAGGAGACCGAGCAGTAAGTCAGGTTACTTCACTCCCTAATCCTTCACATTTATATCCTCCACAATCATTAATTCATCTATAAAGGCATTTCAAATAAAAAATGTATGCAACAGCAAAGTGAGAAGACAAATTATAGCTACCTGAATACCTTATCGTGTTCAGTTTTTCACTTGCCTGACAACCTCTGCCTCCCAAAAAAAGTAAATTCTTCATTCTGAAACTATTTTGAGGTAAATATTTTACCTCAAAGAAAATATTTTCACTCCATGGATCTTCTGATTCATAACCACAACCGTTGTATCAGGACAGCTTAAATGGAAAGCATTTGAAAAATCGAATCTATTTAAAGTCAATGGTATAGGTGATACTTGTCATTACTACACATATTTCAGCCTGCTACATGATCCCAAAAATTTCTCATGTGCTATATTTAGATTGTTAGGGTCACAAGTTGGAGATGCAAACTGTATATGGCACTCACTATGGTTCAGCTCCAATGTTCAACATGAACTATCAAATACTGACTGAAGCACTCAATGTGGCACATCTAGCTTACAAAAATGAATTTCCAAGGGCAGACTTCAGTTACCTGAATTTCATTACCAGAAAGTCACCAAGCTATATCAAGTTGAAGAGTTATCCAAAGAATTTTCTTATTGTTTCTTCTTCCTGTTATCTACTTTGATGTCTGTTATCATACAGTGGCAAATTCTGTTCTTTCAGTCTATTATATGAGGAATAATTTCCTTTGTGAACTGTAACAAGTTCATAATATCTAAAAATCATGAGGGACCATAAGATTCAGTACATAATCATATGTATGATATGTAACATGACACTGCATGTACAATCACGTAGAGCTGTAAACAAGGACTTTCAGTCTGGCTTCAGTGATCATGAGTTTGAGTACTCATCTGCAGAGAAACACACCTTACAATCCTCATTCTAAGTGGACCTAACCAAACAGCTTTCCAAGCAACAATATAGCTGATACCGCATATAGACCCGGCAACTGTTACCCCAGTGACATAACACATGTAAATTTGATCACCCAAACCAATACTTAATGGCTCAGAGGAAATTAATCATCCGAGGCACGGGCCCTCCAATGACAGCCTCCGGCTGGTGCAGACAATTTAAATTCAGCTCGCGAAAGTTCACCTCAGCTTAAATCCACTTTGCAAACAACCAAAGTGCAAAACATTTCACAGGCTCCACAAAGGCCCAGTACACATTAGAAGAATTTATATTCTATATCGTGCAAGGCCCAGGGCAACCGCAACTGTTAACTTTGTTCTTCAAACCGCGCGGGGGTGGGGTGATATTTTCTCAGCAAGCTTGGGGAAAACCCTTCGGTTGACACAAAACTGCTCAAACTTTTTTTTTTAATATTATTGCTTTCCCTCATCTGCAATCTAACCTCAAAGGTTTTGTTTTTTTTTTTTTCTCTCAAACTTCCTCCAGTTTCTGGGTCAAAGCCGCGTGGAGGCTGAACCGCCTGCCGGACGGAGAAGCCTCTCCTTATTCAGGCCCTTGGCGACGGTGCCGAGTTCAGCAGTTAGGTCACTTCCATTCCCGTCTTTATGGAAGGCCGCGTGGCTGCAATAAAGTGCAATCAGACAGGACCCAAATGGAGTAATGTGATGATAGTCCATCCTCATTAAGAGTAGAAAAAAAAATCCTGGCAGTGCACATGAGGATAACGGAATCCCTCAGAAAAAAGAAGACTTCCAAATTGCACTAATGAATATGGTTATTATAAATAAATTAATTGAGAGGGAGACTGTCTGTAGTTTTGAAACCCTTTTGACATTTCTCCTGCTGTGAAGTACATCAAACAGACATCTATAATTACATCATATAAATATCTGTGAACTATTTGGGAGAAAAATGTGAAATGTAAGTTATAAGTCAATATATGCAGAACTTAAATGATGTGTGTGAATAGTATATATCTTACATTGAAATTAAATAATTACAGCAGACCTCTGGGAGTCAAATTTCAAAGCTTATCTCATGAAGTATATCAGAAAACAATCAGAGTGAGAAATGAATGAGCTGGAAACATGAATCATTTCCTGGAACAAACAAACCCATGAGCATCACTTTTCTAGAAATAATAATCTGCAGGTATCTGCTTTTCATTTCTAAATGGTGACGGCAAAGCCCAAGTTCTTTTCATGCCATGAAGTCACACCAAACGCACTCTCACCAACTTCAAAATCATAAAAAAAAAAAAACCACAAACATTTAAAAGTAATCGACCTCAGGGGAAAGCGACGGGATTCAAAGAAACAGAAAGTGCAGTCAAACCGAGAGTCAGAAAGTAGAGAATGTGCCAAATCCGAAAGGGTGCGGGAGCCACACGGTAAAATTACTCCAGAGATTTATGTATCTGTATTCAGGAAATCAAAGGCATCAAAGGCAGTTTTCTCGGAAGGACCTTTAATATCAAAGACAACCATGAGAATGCTTTTTTCTTCTTCACCTCAACGATTCTCTTCTCGCCAGCATTCAGCCTAAGCATTCTTTATCAGTCAGCCACCTGCAAAACTTTCACAAAAAACAAACGAAGCCAATGTGAACTCAATGATATTCGTGCTCTTCTAGTCAGCATGTGACCACAGAGAGACATCAAATGATCAAATGTAGCGAGGCAACCTTTCTCACAAACTCGCTGAGAAGTGCTCTGTGGAGCATGGGTAATACTCCAGTAAATTACAGCGTGAAAGGCACATCATGTTTTTCAATAAGGAAATAAACTCAAGAATAGTGTTTGCTTTGATGTACCAAGCACTTATAAAAGTTTGGAGAAACAAAACAGTTCAGAAAAGTAATTTACCGAAAATACACATATTTGCTTTGTACAGGGAAATATACTTTTTCCCCTCTGAGGGATCACTTTTATGTAGTTTGAGACTTCTCACAAAAAAAAGCTTAAAATGAATCAAAATACCAACACATCCCAATTAGATATAAATGTTAAATGATGATTACTCTGGAAAATGCTTATTAAGGGCAGAACAAGCCATAGAAACCTTCAATAATTCATTATTTTTGTTATGATACACATAAAATTCTGGGAGAGGATTGGAGGCATACTTTTTTTTTTTTAAGCGTAGAATATTTTAGGTTACAATGTACAAATAACAGAATGCTCAGCCAAGAGCGTAGATACTGAGCTTTCACTCCACAGTTAACACGGTGGAACACAGAGCAGGGGAGTTTCCCCTGTACATTCTGCTGCAGAGCACAGATGAGGCAGGGGTGTGAATGTGAAATCCTGAGTGGGATCGGTTCTGATCCCAGACATTAATAAATGAACGCGGTGCCATATTCAATACCTGCAGAACAAGCGCTTTGTTGTCAGTCCATCTCGACAAAATTATATATGATATCAAATTTCATATCAATCCTGATATCGAAACAAACTCTGACGGAGCAGAAGGGAAGACAGGTTAGCCATATGAAAATACTTTTTCAAACTACATTTTATGATCATTAGAGCCTACTACTGTGCAGAACCAAGGCAAAAGTCATGAATATTACAACCATCAATGTAACAATCTGGATTTTTGTTGCTTGTTAATTTTTAAAGCACAAGATCATGTTATGCAGGGTTACATTATTTCCATTCCTGTGAACATTAACAGTGGAAGTATCACAATTTTTTTCCCCACCCCTTGGTGGTAATGTTTACAGCACTATGGGGAGAGCAACCAGTCTTCCCTATTAATCTTAAAAATAGATATAGTGCAAAAAAAAAAAGTGGTTCTTTACAACTTTTATCTCTCTGTTGTTTCTCTTCACCATAAAAATGTATCCAGGTAGCTGAGAAAGTTGGAGAAATGGACTGAGTTAAAATGCATGTCCTGAGCAAAGGAGGCCTGGTTCATAGCCTCACTCACCACTGACTGAGTTCTGCTGCACTCGTTCCTCCCAGCCTGCTAAGGTCATACATCGTTGTCGTGTAGTTTTCTGACACTCATATGATTGGTGTATAAGACAGATAATCAAGCCCCTCTGAAAACTCAGGGGAAGTTCTATCTGAAGTCAGGGGCCTTTCCAGTTGAGACGGAAGGCAAAAGTGTGCATCTTAAAACAGATAGCAGGGAAACACTTTCAGTACGAAAGAGCAGGTTTGATAGCTACACCACTGCCCCAGCTCTTTGCCTGTCTCTGTGGAAGTTTAACACAGATGTGCGATGTTGTGTGAGTCATGAGCCGAATGTGTTGTGACAAACAAGAGTAAAAATGTAAATGCACTGCCTTTACACAAATTACAATATTTCCTTTGGGGCAACAGTCATATAGAAACCAGTTATAAATAAAGACTGTGCACACGCATGTGTATATACATGCACAAATGCAGATAGCAGACAGGAAGTGAGGATCCACACAAACAGCTGATGGGTATAACCTTTTGGGATGGATTAATTAACCAGGGTCAGAGGGGACAAGAGGATTGGCTGAGCTGGGCAGTGACAGACAGGGTCGGATGCAGCTCAGTGCCAGTGACTGCAGACCATCTCAAAGATACAGGCGTAAGTCTGATCTGTTCTGAGGTGCTTTAGGCAGGTGCTTTAACACTGAGCTGTCTGGGACCTCCCCACTGCCTGCGAGAGAGGGCTCGGTCACAAGCACATTAGCCTAATTCCAAAAATGCACGCAGTCGACAGATCCCCCACTAAACGCTGTCATACAACAGGCAGCTTTGTTTCCACTCTAAAAAGACCAGCCCTCTTCTCAGCTCTGGGCTCCTCTTTACCTCATGCCCTTGACCCTGGCGCCTATGAAAGGGTCTTTGTGAGTCTGCACTTTGCTCTCACCTGCTCAGCACATTACTCTCCTTCAACTTCCACATATTTTCCTTTTTCTTTCAACAATTCATATTACTGTTTTTTCACTGCATATATATATGTGTCATTCCATACTGTCCCTAACTGCCGCCTCTTTGTATTCATATTTATTCTTGTCTTTGGCCTTCTTCCTGAAATTCTATGTGAAGGACAGGGAGTATCCTAAAAAGCAGCAGACTAAGGCCAACACAAAACATTCCAAGCAATATTCAGAACACAGTAACCCTGTTCTATCATCTTTGATTGATCTTTTGTATCAGACAAAAAAAAATATACAATACATGTTTAAAAGTGAAGAAACGAGGCGTGGAGGAGAGGAAAACACGAAGCTTGGGCTACAGACCGCAGACAGGCCGTTGCAGCTGTTGGTTAGCCGTAGGTGGACGGAGGCCAGGCTCTTTGTGTGTCACACAGACGGATTAAAGGGATTTTTTGGCACGGGGGGACTATTCTCGCACCTCCGCTCCTCCAGTTACACGCCAACACACCTGGTGATCCGGGATGGAACAACGAGCTGATCCCCCAGCTCAAAGGGGCCGTTCTGGGGCAGGTCGCACAGGAAGACGGCCTGATCTGTTAGCCGGCACGGTCATGCATTATTGAGGACCATTAGCCCCACGACACACAAGCCATGAGGCCCTGCTCATCTTACGCCCCGTCCTCCCAACGACCACATCAAGCACAGGATGGAGGAGGGCGTAACTTACCTTACCAAAGACTAATACATTTTTCACCATACTGTTAAATATATTAGGAGTGTGACTCCAGCCTATTCATTATCAACCATAAATAATACATATACCAACATGAAACATTTCATCATGTCTGTCAACTAAAATGAAATTCAGTAAACTTTTTTCTTCCCATCAGCTCTCATAGACACAAAAATAAAGCTGTGGAAAAAGTACAACTTCATTTGTCATAGTCACAAAATGTCCTAATTCTTTTCAAAACATTTCAACCTCCTCAAGTATTCACCCCCTCAAGTGCAGGTTACAGTGTTATTAGTATTAATAAAGTTAATGCACTTTGATGTATACACTGCTGGATATTTTGCCTGGTGAGCAAATCACTAAAAAACCGTCAACAACCTCTCTTGCTGCCAGAGAGCATGCTGGGAGATACTCATGCCAGCCCGCTTCAGCAGGGTAGCACTCAAAAGGGCAGCACTCTTCACGGGTAGCATTGTTGTGGCCCTCCTATCAGGCGTCTGTATTGTGACAGCGAGCGCCGTTCCGCACTGGCCCAAACTGTCAGCAGATGTGAGGCTCACACGGGACTGACTGAGGCCTCCCTGGTGTGACAGAGCAGCACGGTACAAAACCTTCGCCTGCCCCAACACCCCACCGCGGTGTCATGTTCCCTCCGTCTCGTCCCATAAACACGGCAGGACGCCAAATGTAGAACTCACATCCCCATTGTCTTTTTCTCTCTCTCTCTCCCCCATACCTCAGTGTCAGGCTTCCTCTGGGCTGCCCAAGTCAATCTCCGGCAAATGGCTGCTTTTTAAAATAGCCCCGTCTCAGTCAGAACCCTCAAAGGGGGACGGCAGACCGGTAACTACACAGCAGCTATGCGACGGCATGAAGGTGTTGAGTCAGGATGATATTTTTATCCCACTATCTAATTAATGACAAGGCTGGCAAAGTAGACATGAAACGAGTGACAACTCAGAGCAGAGACGCCCCATATCAGAGTGTAGGCAGAGGATATCTTACTGTAAATATTCAATATAAAGAACTACAGAATTATGAAAGATTTTCACAGGAATATATTAACCTTGCTAATGCAGGGGCATAGAAGGTTTCCTTCTGGTGAAGACAGCTCAGTGCCCAATTAAACATGGAGGTATATGTTTCCTTAGCAAAAATGGCAAAGGAAACCAGGTGTCCAATTAAACATGGAAGGACAGTGGCATACGTTTACTTACAAAATCTGGTAGAGCTCCATGTCCAATTAAACGGGCTTAAGCACGAACAGTAAAGGTGGTAATTCATGTAAATAAATAATTAGCCAGAAAATCAAGTACTTGGCCTGGTCAAGGCCCTCCATAAAGGCCGGTACTCGGAATAAAAATACCAGGTGACAACTGCTGATGATAAGATTCATCATTCAGTAATCATAAATAGTACCTGATCATAATGCTATCATATATATATATATATATATATACCCGTATATATACCTAAGAGAACTTGACTGGCCTCTGGCCGTCTTGTAAACTGCATGACCAAATGCATTTTTGTTGCAGCACACAAACCTACATGAAGATAAACTAGCATTAATTCGATGCACCATCTAGGAGGTGAGCTGAACCCCTGCTGGGTCAAATTCCCTTTGTCCTGTGAATTCCCAGGAGGTCCAGCCTCGTACCAGGCTTTTTACTCAGCCACACTGGGTAATGGTAGCGAACCTATATCACTTCAGAAGAACACCTCAAATATTTCAGTTTAACTGTCCTACCCAGCCACAGCCCCCCCAGTGAACATCAAACAAACGTCTTCACTTTAATTCATATTTAATTTTTGACTCGCTCAAGAAAGGAAATGGGAAGGAGCTCTGGAATGCTAAGAGGTCAGTGAAAGTGCTAATGCAAGATCTGGCAAGCTCTGCATCGCGAAACGTATGATTCTTGTTCACCGTTGCCCCTCAAAGCTAAATCCTCTCTTTAATCTGTTTAAATGTATTGCCCAGCAGGCCGAGTTCTCGCTGTTTTATCAGCAAATATTAGAGGATTCTGTTGAGGGACTTCTAAACCTTCACAGCTAAAAATGTTTTGCTCTCAAAAAAGAAATCATAAATACTAACCTTTCTTTAGATAACAATATGTATAAAGGGTGTATATACTTCATACATATATAATATATATTTGCCAGTAAATGTCATACCTGTTCTAACGTCTATCAGGCAGCAACAAGTGTGTTGATTCTGATAAAATGCTAATATTAAAATGCTCACCTATACATTGTGGTGAGGAGACTGCACTGCATTTTTAAAATCAGGACAGGAAAATGAACGTTTTGTCTGGCATGTTTGACAATCAAAGTGCTCGTATCTTTATTGGGTTATAAAAGACCGTGCTTAAAGACCATCCTCACGAAAATTTAGGAAATATGAAATCAACCAGAAAATTTGCGGGTATTTTAACAGCAATTACAAGAAATACAACCAAAAATACATTTTATTTTGGTACGAACAAAAAGATATCATCAAGAGCAATGCCCAACACTAAAATGCAGGTGCTGTTTTTATTTGAATTTTTATCCTGTCCACACATTTTTATCCTTCATTTTCGCACTTCAAGGAAAAACTACTTTCTGCATTACATATGGGAGGCGGTGTTTCATATCATTATCCCTTTTCTCCTCAATCAATAGGCTATAAAAATACTGCAGACACCACATGTGACCAGAGTGAGCCAAAAAGCATAAATGTTTGTGCACTGTGCTCCTAACAAACACAGGCTACATGTATGCATTAGAACCACCAACACAGGGTTCCATGCACAGAGATGCTCACTGTCATCAAAAGTCTAATTTACTGGCGGCACTTTTCCTCTCATCTTCCAAACTGACTGACTGCCGAGTGCAATCATGTCGTTCCATTAACACACACACAAAAAAAGCAAGTCCATAGTGGACAGCTCTAAAGGGAAGATTTAAAATGGAATCACATCTGTGTCGTGATTGGAGATGCTGAAACATGGGGTTAAAGGTCAACCATTCCAAACAGAATGCACTGCAGGAAGTGCGATCTGCGCCGAATCAGCCACGCACAGGGAGCAGGATTCTCAGCTCAGAGATGAGGAGTGGCGGCGTGGGCATTGGCGTTGGTTACCGTTCGCTCATTCCGCTCACATCTGGTAGGCTTCTCGGTCATGCTGCCTTGGATCTGAGCACACTTGTCATAACTTCTGGCTGATAACACCTAATAAAAAAACATACCAGCTTGCAAAATCGTTTTGCTTGCCATTTTGGGGACTGACAACAAATATTCCATATTTTTCTCATAAACTGAATAAAGGACATAATTAATTTTAGAATTTTTTGTCTCACCCTCACAAGATAAAACTTTGAATATTGTACCTTTTTATAGTTCAGTTAAGTTTGGAGATGCACAAGAAGACTTTACTGTTCACACACCAGCTTAAGTATGCATATATTTCATTTTGAATGCTGTTCCTCTTCCCTTAACCTTGTGAGGTACCCATCACAACTTCCACACACATCACTGATTTGTATCACACTATTAAAGAGCACAATATGTGCACACCATGAACATGCAGAACATGCAACAGATTTGCTTGGGTAATGTGTTTTTAATTTTGCAAAAGTCATATTTTTACACATATTTAAAAAGTACTGAATTACATTACCATGCTACCAGAAATGTTTTCATAATTATAGTAATATTTTATCGTTTTAAGGCATTACCTGTGATAAAAACTCTGGTCATCATTTGTTTGAGTTATACTTATATAACACAATTGTATTATTACACCACTCCATGTTATGAGTATTACTTGCATTTGTTTGTGAGGGATAGCATTCTGTGGCATTTTAAAATGTTTCCTGTTTGAGATACATGCAACGGTAGGTACACTATGCCACACTCCGCACATGAACCGGTATGCCATATGGAAAACAGTAACGTAAACCTTCATTGTTTAAACCATTGTTTTAAAATCATCCGTTTACATGCTCAGTAATTTGTATGAATTCTTATCATCTTTCTCTACAGCCTCTTTTCTCTTTGTTGTGGATAATGTTTCCCTCACTCATCATTGTCTGATGGCTAATGATGTCTGTTATCATGCATTTTTTTTATCACTTATGATCGCTGACAGAAGGGGGGAAAACAAGCGCAATTCAATTTGTAAATCTGGGAAAGTGTCCATGCAAACAATGCGGTCGAAGGTGAGCACCACATTTAAACAAGCAGAGAGTGCAGGTAACTGACATTCAAATGACATTCAAATATACACATCCTTGCTCTTTGGTGCTGAGAGACAGGAGCCAGTATGCCTCACCCGTCAGCTTACTCTCTGTATGAAACGGTTTGGAAACCAGGACACAAAATAAGATGGAAAAAGGTACAACACCAAAAGATGCAATGTGGTACTCAAAAGGTTTGTATGAATAAACCAACACTCAACCAGGAGCCAAAATATTTGAAAGATTTCATTCACCTCTTTCATATATACAGCCTTAGCCCAAAATGCTACATATTTCCATTGAGAGGTCAAAGGTGAATATGGGAAGGCAAGTCAATATTGAAGGGAAGCCAATCCAGCAATTTGCCCTTTAGGACCTAATGAACTTTCCACAAATGTTCTGTAAACAACAGCAGGAGTGATGTTATAATCTTAAAGGATCAGGCGGAGAATGTTGAAAGTCTTACGCAAGACACCCTGATTTTGATTCAAGTGAACCAATCACGAGGGACTCCAGGGTATAGACTGCATCTTGGAGTTACGCAACCAAAAAGATGTCATATATGAATAAAAACTAGGTCAAGAGGTGTCAGGCACATGAAGAGGTGCCATCAGACACACAGCTTAAATGCAACACCTGGCCTCGTCCTCTCCCTATCAATCACCAGCATGTGTGAAAACACTCCACACACAAACAAGAGCCTGAGTTAGCACAGGAACGTGATGTGTTCATCGTGTGAGAGCGGCTGTGGGGCTGTTGGGCTATTGGGATACCGAATGGGATTTCCCCTGCATTAGTCAACGCTTAATTGGTCAATTGCAGCGGTTGATCTAAACTGGGTTTTAGATTTTCAGTTGAAAACCAGCAGTTCCCGAGACTCAGGAGGAGGTTTGGCAATGCCTAGTCTAGGGACTGGTTATATAGTCTAATAAGCATGGACTCCAGGCCTACTGCCGGATGCCTGACTGTGCCCTCTGGGTCAATTAGAGATGGGGCTGGATAGTGAGACAAAGGGGCTGATGGGTAATGTGGTGTCGTTCCTCAAAGAAGAGAGTAATCTGCATTACTTGCATAAGGCTTCCAAGGGACAAAATGTGCCTGACACAAAAGCCAAAAAGCCTATCTGCTGTTTAAGGAAAACGCTTGACATGCAGAATCAATGGTAAATGTGCACCCTCAACAAATACAAAGACCTCCCTCTCCTTTCAGCTGCTACGGTTCCAGGTTTCCACAATTCGATGATGAGTCATCTCGCTACACGCCTAACCCATGGCCCAGGGCGGCTGCAGAATTTGACAGGCACTATATTTTGACACTCCGCCGCACCTTACCGCTAACGTGCCCCCTGCCCACAAACGTGCACGCACACAAAGAAGATGCGCTCAGACAGGCCCTGCCATTGGTCTATCACGGACACCAGCGAGGAGGTCAGCGCCGTTCCACTCTGAGGACTGTGACGGACGCCCCTCCGGGTACCCTAGATCCTCTCGCTGGCTGCGTCACGTCTCCTCTTCCCTCACAAAGCGTTGACAGGCCTCATCGATCCAGGCTTGCGTCTGGACAGCACCGGGGTCAGTCTTAATCAATGGCTTGAGCTCTACGCCTCACGTCAAAACATCTATTCTTAGCTTCTTTCGAGCAGAGGTTTACCACTGTTTTTACAGCCGCCTTTACCCTTCCATTAAACATTTGGAAAATCCTGCACCTTCTCAAACAGCATGTTGCTTGACGTTAAGATTTAGATATTAAGATTGATTATTCTATTTCTGGTCTTTAGAGTGAGCAACTGCAGCTCACAGTAGAGGGAAATAATACCCATGTATCGGATGGTCTCTCTTACTGGCAAGATTATGATCTCTGTTTTACCAGATCATAGACAACTGACAGTTAACGCTTGTTTTTGTTATTGCAATAACAGTCTGGACTCTTTGCATTGCATGTAGTCCACACAATACAACAATGACAAACAACACTACAATGTTTGTCCAACAAGTGCCAAGAGACCTGGCTTATCTCTCACCATCTTACTGCGCTGTATTCTCATTATCTCACTAGACTGCGGATCTGTGGGTGCATGCTGCGAATTTGGTAATGAGGCACTAGCTGAAAAAGTAATGAGGCACTAGCCCAGGGAACTTTAGGTAACAACCTACCAAATCCCTGCCAGTGTTTGTGGTGAGCAGCTCTCAGCATGCACTTTTGCAGGGCCTGTTGACCGCAGACACTGTTCAGAATTCACTGTACCTTATGAAGAGATTAATTATTTGATTTAACATTATGAAATTAGTGATTCAGCTGAACACATGTCAGACAACAAAGATGTGTACCTGCCTAATGCACCCTTCACATTTCATTATCTCTCTTTCCTTTGTGTTGCTGGGAGAGCAATGATGCGGAACAAAATTGCTCCACTGTTTTTAAAGCACCAGCCTTTCTAAAAGTTTGGGGTGGGGGGGGTGATCAAACTTGCATAATTTCTTAAAGAGCATGCACCCAACAGAGACTGTGTGAAAGCCTGAATATTCAGAGTGCCTTCCAAATGAGTCTTCAGGGGAGAGGGGGGAAGTAGGGAAGGGGTGACTTGCCCAGAGACCTCTGCGCCCACAGCTGAGAGAGCTGCCAGAGAGCTGTGAGCTCAGGTTACTCGCTGCCATTTGCTCACAGTGGCATAAGGCTGGAGTGCTCCAGAGCATGAGAGCAGGGCCATTTCACACAGGCACAGACACGGGCTGTGACACACAGGCCATTTCACACAGGCACAGATACGGGCTGTGACACACAGGCCATTTCACACAGGCACAGATACGGGCTGTGACACACAGGCCGTTCCACACAGGCACAGATACGGGCTGTGACCCACAGGCCGTTTCACGCAGGCACAGATACGGGCTGTGACGCACAGGCCGTTCCACACAGGCACAGATACGGGCTGTGACCCACAGGCCGTTCCACACAGGCACAGATACGGGCTGTGACCCACAGGCCGTTTCACACAGGCACAGATACGGGCTGTGACACACAGGCCGTTCCACACAGGCACAGATACGGGCTGTGACGCACAGGCCGTTCCACACAGGCACAGATACGGGCTGTGACGCACAGGCCGTTCCACACAGGCACAGATACGGGCTGTGACACACAGGCCGTTTCACACAGGCACAGATACGGGCTGTGACACACAGGCTGTTCACACAGGCACAGCCGGCTTCCACACAGGCACAGATACGGGCTGTGACGCACAGGCCGTTCCACACAGGCACAGATACGGGCTGTGACACACAGGCTGTTCACACAGGCACAGATACGGGCTGTGACACACAGGCCGTTCCACACAGGCACAGATACGGGCTGTGACCCACAGGCCGTTTCACGCAGGCACAGATACGGGCTGTGACACACAGGCCGTTCCACACAGGCACAGATACGGGCTGTGACACAGCTCCACAGCTCAGCCACAAGCATTTTTGGGTGGGAGAAGGTCGTGTGTGTGTGTGTGTGTGTGTGTGTGTGTGTGTGTGTGTGTGTGTGTGTGTGTGTGTGTGGTAGAGCCACACAATTAACCATGTATTAATCACAATCACAATTATTGTATGTGCAATTAACTAATCACGAGTCAGCTGCATAAATCAAGCTACATTCATTTAACACCACCAATGAAAATAACACTCACAAATGAATGTGTAAAGGACCACAGTTCATATGGAAATACATATGTTAACTTATAAAATGATTTAAGAAAATAATCATCGCCTTTACTTTGTTTTTTATACTTAGTTGTCACAAAATACTTTTGAAAGGACTTCATTTTCATATTCCAAATACCACAATTATGACCATTCAGAAATTTCTGTTATTTAGTCATCCAAACCCAAGAACATGGCAACTTAAAAAGACATGTTTGTGTATAAAGAGGTGGCGATACAGCGTGTAGTTGATTGCAGTTTCTCTATCTGACCTGCTTTAGGACAGCACACTGCTGTAAAAATAAACAGTACGTGGTTAGCCCTTGCGAGCTCTCCAGGGTAAGTACCCTGCAGAGCAAATGGCATAAACTATGTACAAAATGTGGTTAAATTTGGCACAGCGAGCAAATTAAAATTTACGTTCTTCAAGTGAAACATTGTGTTTCTAGTTTAACATATTGTCGCCAACAAGGATTTCACAAGCCCTAAATTGAGTTAAGAACATAACAATACATAATGATGAGAAGGGGCCGTTCAGCCCCTCATGGACCGTCATTTGCTGAATTGAATTTGAACTGTGGAACATAAGTGGCCAAGGAAATTAAATTTTAATACCCCGGGGAGACAGCAAGGATGAGGATAAAAGAGAGCGCGACAAAAATGAAGTGAGAAGTTGATGATCACTTTGCCCCCAACCGCAGCCAGCGAACATAGCTGCCTTACCCATGCCCCCGGTTTATTATTTATCAGACGCATATCGATAAATCTAATTTTACAATGATTTCAAATGAAACATTTTCTCAGAATCAGAATTCATTTTGCTACCTGCTACATGGCTCATACATTTATAAAGACATGCCTTTTATTTTAGGAATTATTTACTTGCAAATTTAACAAACTGTTAAGTAGTAAGTGTGACCTCTTTGGACATTACTGTGCATGTGCATGTGTGTGTGCCAGTGGTGGCTGGTGAGCTCGAGACAGGGGAGGAACAAACTTTACCTTTAAATCTATCATCACTTTTAAACCTGTTCCCAATTATCCTCCTTGATTAACGATAAAACAAACTATTCACAGAGTAATCAACACCAGCTGACAACTATTCACAGAGTAATCAACACCAGTTGACGTAAATAGAGTAAATGGTTACCAATTTCATTTTTTAAAAGAATTGCTGTTCTTTGCAAAATAGTTACGTTAGTTATATCCATTGACATTTTTAATCTGTCAACAACTGTAAAACATTAATTGTAGGAATAACAAATACTGCACAAGTTAGTAAAGAAAAATTTAGGCTACTATTACAACATTACACTGGAAACCATTTACTCTAGTTTACATCAGCTGGTGAAGATTATGTGAATTGTTTTATTGCTCATCAAGGAAGATGAATGGGAACAGTTTGAACATAATGATAAGGTAGAATAATAAGGTATAATAATATGATAATGATAAGGTATAAGGTATGATAATGATAAGTATAAAGGTAAAGTTTGTTCCTGCTCTGTTTCAGTTCACCAGCCACCACTGGTGTGTGCACACATTCTATCATGTACATCAGGTATGATGGAGATAACCTGCATCACTCTGTAAAATGGGTATCATTGATATGTCCTCCATTTTGGCTCAGCACTGAAGAGGCCATCGCTTCTCTCACCTGCATTATAACTAGGAAACTTTATCATTCCTGATTCTGCACCTGTTGAGATTGCTGCCATACTGAGTCACAGTGCTGTCACTCACCTCTGTCTCTCTTGCAGCTTACAAAATTTTGAAATACAACTAACCATAGTAAAAAAAAAAAAATTCCCATCTCAAACTTAATTTTTCATAATGCATGCTGGTTCACTTCTGAAGCAAATAAAATCCACAGTTTTGGGGTCTGGCTGAAAGGGCACCTCATGTTTCCTCCTGTTTTTCTGTTGAATTCTGTCACAGCAGAACTCGCTCATAAACAGTTTATATTTTATTAACATTCTAAATGAAGCTGTATTCTGGTTGTCATGGCAGTGTGACAGTCTCCTCATAACTAGTTATTTATATTTGGTGCTAAAACCTGTAACAGCCTGAACAGTGGCCTTTGTGACCTCACACTGCCAGCTCTGAACACTGTGAGAGGCATGCTGGTGTCAGGGCCTTGATAATGGGCCAGTTTCCAGGAATCTGCCCCAGGGTAATGCCCCATATTTTACGATCCGGTCACACTGTCACTCTGGCCCACCAGTGTTTAAGGGTCACTGAGACAGTGTGTGAGTATGACATGGTAACAAGGGGTGTATAAGGGACCTTGGGTGCATCAGGTGTGATTGAGGATACACACAGGATCATATAAATAGAGTGATGGGATTCAATGGGTGGGGTAGGGATCGCTAAGTATTTAAGGGAACACAGTCTGCCTGTGTGTGTGAGCGTGAGTGTGTGTGTGTGTGTGTGTGTGAGTGTGCATAGAGACCACAGTAACAGAAGCCGTACCTGCTGGGGTCGAGGCTTGTAGGGCGAGCTGTTCTCCAGGTCGGCCAGGATGCTGGTGAGAGAGTCGATCTCAGCATCCAGGCTGGAGCGCCTCTCCTCCAGAGTCTTCTCTGGGCCTTTCACCTACAGGAGGGACAAAGGCACAAACACACATCAATCACTCATTCAGGAACAGCATGTTCCTTGAGGAGGACTTGTACAGCAGTCAGTATAACACACATACACATAATAATTAATTGGACATCTTTAACAAGTATATCACATGTTCATCCTAAAATGCAGACACAAAACTCTTAAAAGTTGACTGGGATCCACATTAAACACATAACCATCACTAAAATGGGCCCAAAATGTGTTACTCTTTAACTTTCATGTGATTTCATGTGAAAAAATGTTTGCTGAAGAAAACTATTTAAGAGAAAATAGATTAAGGTTTAAGGGTATATTGATTCCATTCAGGCCAATAAATTTATTTAGTCTATGACAAGAAATGCCATGGACTAAAGTAAACTGATGTATGTTTTAAAGACAAAATCAGTCCCTCATCATCATATATTGGGGAGCCATAGACAAACATTCAACCTCAACTCAACACAAGCACTGCCATCTCAGAGATTAAGATGAAGAAAGAAATCAACTCAGAAACTGTGTGTTGATGCTATGTGTTCATTTAAAAAAAAATAGCAGGAGATTATTATCATCCAATTAGCTTGTGAGAAACGGCAGAGAGACAGATATTCCACTGCTGCGGAGGCCAGGGTTAGAGCACGCAGCAACCGGTTGCTATGGTTACCCACTAACGCAACCCCACGATTCATGACTGGAGCATGGACAGGTGAAGAGAGGGTCCGCATTATGCCCATCCGTCTATTTATACCTCGGCTTGTTTACCACAGAGTTCATGTCAGTCCCATGTGGACATTCACAGCATCTTTGGTCGAAAATTATTACATGAATGTGAGAGGAAGTTTATAAAGGAATTAGGTTTATTCCCATGGTAATTTTAAAGTTGGTTCAAGTAGTACAAAGGAGGGGGTGGGGGGAGAGGGGTTATAAATGGAAACTGGGAAAATAGATTCTGGATTAATAAAGCAATTTTTTCTTTAGATAAGTAGGTAACGCGTTGAACACTTTTCAAACACAAATAGCGATGTGTGCGAAGGGCAGGATTCAGGTCATATGTTACACAGCCTCAAATGAGGGCAACCCACCAAGATTTCATATCTAATCACATCTATAAAAGTCAGTGTGATAATATCCTCTGCTAAAGAAAATACACAACTGCAGTCTACTAATTACCCAGCTATTTATATCCCTATCCTTCAAATAATTTCATTTATAATGGTCTAAGGTGGTTTCTTTGTTTTCTTTCTTTCAGACAGGTGTGACAAGAAGTAATTGCATAAATTGGAAAATGTTGCCTGAGCCAACTTTACATTAAGTATGGTGAGAGACTCTTTAAAAACTCTACCTACTGTGTATTTTTCTGATATGAATGTGAAAAGTGGTAGTTGAGTGTACATGCTTGGCGGTGCAAAATCGCCAAGCCTGATGAAAGGGGGATTCTCCCTGACTGTCTCAGCCGCTGCACTGTTTAAAATAATGGGTGGCATCTGTCTGGTCTTTATCATGGAAAGACACTGCTTTATATTGTGCTGGTATGGCTGGATCAACAAACATGATGAACTCTCCAAATGGTGGGGGGGATGGGTAGCCAGCTCAAGACAACAGGGAGGCCAATGAGACGCCACCTTTCTGCCCCCCGGCTACCATCTGTGTGAACGAACGTTACAAAGATGAGTGTCTGAATTTTCAAACGTGATGTACAGAGCACAAGGAAAAACGAAGTTACAAACCACTGATTTACAACAGCATACACACAGGGGCTATGGAATTCTACGCAGTAAATCCATGTGGACCAACTGGCATTGCAGGTCACAGTCCTATCTTCAGTTTAACTCTGCTTGTGAGAACACACAGTACACAGAGGATGCAGGCCAAAAAAGATACTAACATTTTCTCCTCAGCTGACGGTCCAGACCTGCTGAGTAGTGAATGATTATTGATCAACTCATCGGGGATAACAGGATGACTTATTGTTCCAAAGATCAATACACCTGTCTGCAGATGAGTGACCAGTGTGAACCTGAGGGAAAGGACAGGCAGAAGGTGTTTGGGCCCAGAAAACAGAGACGTGTGCCAGCGATTTTTGTTGGACAGCGTGGGGAGGAGCTAGCTCTTAACCTGGAGGGCCGTTGGCCGAAACCCTGCTGGCATGCTTCTGCTGTGACCTTTTCATCAGCTCATTTCATCCCAAGCTGCTTCAAAACAAATCCAGATGTACACATGGCTGGCAGCTGAAGAGGACTGGGCCAGACTGAGCACAGGTGAACCCTGCTCCACACAGTCACACCCAGCAACTCCACACTCACAAACCCCAACTCATCTGGCCACAGCCAAAGCGATTTCACAAAATTCCTTAGCCTTGTGCATTTGGGATGCATCAGGCACCATTCAGGTTTACCACAGACATACAGACAGGCAGACAGACAGATTAATGAACAGACTAGGAATTTTCAGTTTTGCAAAATTTAAGTAAAAAATTGTGAAGATCCACAACAGTGAATGTAGATGTTGGTATCTCCCAGATATACCATAGAAACCCCAGGTAAGAATTCCTTAGGGATTAAGTTGAGCGTGGGCTCATGGGAAGGTGGTGTACTTGGGGAAAGCTGTGACAGAATGCCGCCCTGGGAACACCAGGCTCCTCTCACCGAAATGACATGGCAGTGCCAACAGGTGTCAGTCTTCAGTCAGTAATGCCAGACCAGAGGTCCAAATTGAAGAGAGGACAGGGAGGCGGGGGGAGGGTGCAGCCTTGCACCTTACACCCACAGTGTTTAAATGTGGCCTGTCTTCATTATGCAGCTACTTACATTATCTTGTCTGCACTTCACCAAAACATTCTTCATGTCTTAGATAGCCTCTGTGTGAGTGTGTTTTTAACTGAAAACAAAACACAGCGGCATTGAAATGATTCTCTAACAGGAATACTTTAATAAATAAATGTAATCATTTAAATCATTTAAAATGAGTACACTCACTACTTTGATTGTAACAGTAATGGCAGAACTTTTCCATTAACTTATTGAAAGTATAGGTTTAAAAGGTTTAACTCAAGGTTTTAACATATTGAACTGATGTCTCAATTTTAAAGATGTGGAAAATTCAAGGTTATGTTGATATTATGCTCAGAATAAGACCCTCTAAATAACAGTGCAGGGTGAGAAGGCAATCTGTAAAAATGTGCTGCACTTTCTTTGAAAATGGTGTCACACTCTGGTCATATATCAAGCCAAATACAACGATCATATTAGCTGGGTAAGCTGTGTTCCACTGAGATGATCCATTTGGAGTATCATGAGCTGTGATTGGCTTGTCACCAACCGTCAATCCTCCAACCCACGTTACAGGTCAACCCACCACAAGCACTGCTTCCCGGAGGACACACATTTGCCTCACCTGCACGTTGAAGGAGGCCCCATCGGTAGGTGGAGGGGGAGAAGGGAAACCTCCGGGGGGAGACTGGAGACCGCCCACGTCGTCTACCGGGGGCGGAGGAGGCGGGAAGTCACCTGGGCAGGGGAGACGAGAGAGAGGACATGTTCAATATCCCTCCCAACCAACTCAAGGCAGGGCAGGAAACCTGAGCAGGAGTTCAGCTGAGTTCAGTTAAATGGAACTTCACTGACAATAGCAATAAACTCCACACAAATAAACACTCTACATGCACATGGAGGCCAGGTGCGTGTTAGTCAGGTGTGATTCCTCTGACACCTGGCAGGATGTCCTTTGTGGCTGCAGATTTCTGATCAGCTGTAGATGCAAATGGCAGCCACTTCTTCTTGGCCTCTGTACGGCCCAAAGCTAAACTCTCATATGGGCTGGTTTACAGAGTACAGCAAATGGCTTCACCTCTGTGGCATACAGTGTACAGCAGAAAAAAACCTGCTTACAGAAACGCTGACAAATCCAAGTGCATCTTAACATGGGTGATTGCTAAATTAGTTTGACAGTCAGTATGTAATCTGGACAAACTTTGTGGTCCTTCAAAATGAAAAATGTTGATCGCGTGCAACCTTTAGCATCGGCAGGGTATCGGGGGCCCCAAAGGAAATGAAGGCACAATTAGATTTCTCCAGATCTGAGGATCTAGACTAATCCAAAAGACTCGGGCCCCGCTGTCTGATGGAGACATCACCTGCCAAACTGGATTTTTGACTAGACTTCTCTCATGTGACTCAGAGGCTAAAACCTTTGCCCCTGTCATTGCAGGAGTCAGACTGAACATGATCTCAAACATATTAAATGTCACTGTACAGAATGTAGTGGGGATTGGAGGAAACATTAACATTTGATTTGATTTTTTTTTCCTTTTTTGCTTTTAATCTTTTTTCATTAATATGTAACTGATGTCATTTGATGTAATTTGTCTGAGTCCTCTGACCTAATTAATCTAGTCTTTTGTGTCTCAAGGAATGGGCAAAGACTCTCCACAGAACTATTTCTACAAAAACAGGCAGGGTTTGTCCCAAATGGTATATGAGTTTGGCAACAAAGGAATATATACCATGACTTCGGTTCCCTTTTTGTGGTTCGGAGACACAGCATCACCCGCACCCAAGACATTACTCAAAGCAGTATCTCTGTCAAGAGCACAGCCTTTGATTGGTTGAAGCGAGTTAATGAATGACAGCACTCATTTATTTGACATCATGAGCCTTCAACAGTGCACATCCTCAGCACTGTTTGTCCAGCAATCAGCTTCCTCAAGGTTTAGGACAATAAAGTATCATTTAATACAATAAATACAACAAAGGATCATCATCCTCAGGTTGATGAAATGAAATCAAACTTTTTCCCACCAAAAATGAACAAAGGAAACACAGATACATATGCTGAGCGATGCCCTTGTGGTTGCCTTGAAGCCAGCCAATCAAACCGTGCACACAGGGACACTGAGCGGGGCGGGGAACGTGAGGCCAGGGTAGCGGAGCATGTGATCAGGGCCTAGCCGTGCAAATTACCCAAAACGCATAACCCGTGACCTGTGCCCCACCAGGGCGCTCCGAGAACCGTGCCTGAGAGCAAAACAAATTCGAATCCAAATTCAAGTTTAATCACTAACCCCCCCCGCCCCGCCACAGGTCCCTAGGGTGACCGAATCGGCCCTGATGAGAAGTTCATTAGGGTAGGCCTTCGTTAAGGAAGATCCGGGAGGAGGAAGGAGGTCGAATCGGATTAGGCCGCATAACGAGCCGAGGGCGCCAAACGATGCGTCAACCTGATATGGAATTTTTTCCCTCATTTTCTCTCAGAGGAGAGAGAAAGACCCCCGCAGCAGATAGCAGATGTTCGGTACTTAAAGCCTTATACCTCTGAGACAGTAGCAACAACAACAGGTTATTCATTACTATTAATTAGCTTATCTGGAGGAGGCTTTTATCCACTGTGACTTCCAAGGATTTCACAGCAAGATAAATATCTACAGTGCCTATTTTGAGAGCTAGACAAACAATGGCCATGGTAAAGATTAGAAAGTAACACATTGTATCTGTGGTAGGATCTGCGATTAAACAGAGACAAAGATCAGATAAACATCAGAAGGGAAAAAACATGTGAAACCAGACAGCAGCTCTCCAAGGCTGAGCAGACTTTGGTTACTGCTCCTCCATGCTTGACCTAAGGTGTGAACAACTGAGGACTTCCTCTCTCACAATGACTAGTGTTTTCACTCATTGCCATCCAGCCAAACTATACTGTGCAAGTTTCCATAGCAAAAACCTGAGGCGTTGACACTCCTATGTCATAATTCACCTCAAAGCATTATGGAAACTACCGCTAATTAGATTTAGTTGTAGTAACACAATAAGTAAGGACTAATGTGCGACCTTGCATTTGGGATCCTAAATAAAGTAAATAAAATTTAATCTGCTTGAATTTTGAAATTAGATTTGACGCAGCAAGACCTTGGGATCACAAACAAGCTGCCACAGGTGATGGGGGTATTCCCCGCATCAGAGGGGAGAACAAACGATGACCCACCTCCACAGCCGTATTTCGCCACGAGTGCCAAACACCTGCGCCCATTAAAGGATTGTTTTCTGTCTGAAGCCTAAACACAATCAAATGCAACTGATTATGGAAACGTAATTTGTTTCGGGTATCAGACAGGAATAACACACCCTGGAGAGGTTGGGTGGTAGACTGTGATGCTCAGCACCATAAACACGGGAAGGGGGTTTTCTGTCACCAGCACTAATCGTTAAGCAGTGAATAACCTCCTACACACCATGCAGAAAGTTACAGTGAAACAGCGGTGGGGGCCACCCACACCATACGCAAACAGGGGATTGTGAACGTATGAATCAGATGGGCATGAAAACCACTAAATGAATGAATACTTCCCAAAACCGGTTCTTAAAAAGACAATTACCCATTGCAATGGGCAAGGTCGCGTTGCGACGGTTACAGGAACGGTTCAGATAGCAGGTTGTACAAGCTGAGGAAACAAACGTGAATTGATTCAGGAAATATCAGGTTGTATTCATGGGAAAGTTACAATGCCTTGGATTAAGGTGTCTGCCAGCAGCTTGGTCTTTCTTTCCCATCAGTGTGTATGTCCCAGGAGAGCATCATGGTTATTTATGTGTACTCACTTTCAGTTACCATGGTGGCAAAACTGGTCAAAGGCAGCATGAGACATGAGGAAAGAAGTTTGTCATGTGAACATGTCCTCTCAATTCATGTAAACATTCAACGGACCTGGGCTACATGAATAGAAGATGAATGGTTCTGACTGTAATCAGTATCTAACAAGTGACTGTCTCATCGGATTAGCAGCAGTTTGTCTCCTGGGAGACGGCGCATTCTGTGCCCGCTCCTGATCCAGCTAAGGCATGCTGGTTGCTCAACTAAGCCAGCTCCAGCAAATGAACTTTGGCAGTCCAACAATGGCATTCAATGCAATGCATAGGGTGTTTCACAAAAAACACTTTAGGTTCAACAATGCACATACAGAGCATTCAACACAGGGAGTCCCAAAATCTCATTACCGCTAATACAATAAGTCTGAGGGGGAAAAGCAGGGAAAAACACAATACTTGGCCCTACACTTCCAAGATATTCATAGCGAATCCCTGTTCAATATTATAACAATTTCACTTTAACTAATCTCCTCTGGAGAACCAGGGTCCCATGGGTGTCCATTAAAACTAAAGCTAAAATTAGACCAGTGTGGCTTCAGCTTCCCAGTTTCTCTCCTACAGGACTTTGTGTAGATGAATAATAATGAAGTCAACTGCATTCCAACACCTCAGTTATATATTTATCAGTTCACTCGTCTCCAGCAACCCAGAGAGAACTGAGGGATGCTGATTAAGGTGATGATTATTGTTATTTTTGTTGTTCTTATTACGATAATTATTGTGTTAGTGTTGATAACACCACTTCTACCAACAAGAATACAAAGATAAAGACAACAAAGATGACAAAGAAGTTGCAGGAGGGAGATGACAAAGAAGCAGTTGAGTGGTTCTTACAGCTGAACCAGCAGGTTTAAGTTTGTCAAAGTTTGAGATCCTGGCCAGGGGTGCCCATAACTGGCCACAATGCTGTCGTGGGCGCTCACTGACTCATCATGCAAGTTGTTTTCCCCTGCTCTATCCGACACCTGCCGTTTGAACCCCATTTAGAATTCCCAAAAGTACTTGCTAGGCCTGTCCCGTCACTGCAACAACTTCTCACTCTGCAGGCCACCAGCTGATCCACATTATCACTGCGCTGAAGGGGTACACTTAATGCACAGCTGGTACAGGCAGACAGCAGCTTGAGCGACCAAAGGACTCGAGGGTGATGTTGCTTTGCGTACGGCTGTGCAGGGCCTCATGGGACTCCAGGCCAGCCAGCCCTGGCATGGTCAGGCTTCGAACGCAGACAGGAGGCCATGTCCTCACGCAAAAGGGCCAGCGGTTTAGCTGGAGGCATTATATTTTAACACCACAACAGCATTTTTATGGTAACAATCAAAACAAGTCCTGAAATGACCGTTTGAATTCAAAACAGTTTTGTTAAAATGTTAATGGGGTAAAGTTGAAATGGCCAGACTGATTCCTTTGGGGTACTGATCTCATCAATGTGAGATCTGACAAACAGCTTAGAAAGGGCATCCAGTTTGTGCAATGTCAATTAACGCTTTTGTTGTTGCCTGTGTGTGTGTGTGTGTGTGTGTGTGTGTGTGTGTGTGTGTGTGTGTGTGTGTGTGTGTGTGTGTGTGTGTGTGTGTGTGTGTGTGTGTGTGTGTGTGTGTGTGTGTGGTGTGTGTGTGTGTGTGTGTGTGTGTACTGGCAGGACGAGGTCAGACGAGGTATGATGTGTATATTTAAGGTCTGAATGCAAGGTGGTGGTCTCTGTGCTCTGAATAAGCCCAGCTCTGTTTGCACTGACAGAGATACGAGGCCACCAAGCCCACACTAATGAGAGAGGTAGCAGGAACACAGATTTTACACAACAACAACTTAATCAGGTATAATTAGCCTCAAGTAGCCTTGTCAACAAGGACTTGTTCACTGTAATTTAAATGCAGAAGTTACAAGGCAGAGGTATAATTGGTTGAGGGGAATGGGGCGGCAGTGTAAGTGTGAAAATGAGTGCCCCAGAGGTGCCCAAGGCCAGATGAGCACTTCCATGGAGATTGAAATACAGTTTCACAATGACAGCATCTTACATACACACAGAGGCACACATTCAAATCCAACTCAACAGCATCAACTTTAATTACTGTCTGGTTACTATATGATTGTGTCACTACAGAAGATACAGTATTTACAAATACATTGTCAATAAATGTAATCATTGAAACACATCAAGATGACTAAATCAGTCTAATATTAAAATAAAAAATGCAAACATTACCAAATATATCATGAAAAATCAGATACAAACATAATACTTTAGAGTAAATGCTGACATAAATTTAAGGACTAAAGTAAACCCAACACTAAAGTAAATACAATACTACCACTGTGAGAGATTTCATGAGAGATGCAAGACAACTGCACTGTCATTATGAAGAGAAAGATAATAATCCAGAATATCTTGGTTCTGCAGGCTACAAAAAGCAGACAGGTGAACCAGAATAATCTGTTATGTGATACAATGAAATCTTAACAACAGTTTAATAAAATTCTAGAGAAACTCTAAACATTTACTTACATAGTCAAACATATCCAAGATTAATTATGGTTTGTTTAATTGTAACACTTGATTTTGGATCACGTGTGACGAAAAAATAACAAGCTTCAAATAACACGCTGGGAATAAATTAAAGGTGAAATCACTGCTGTTTCACAACATACACGTGTATACGTGTAAATTATTGTGAAAAAACTGGGATATTTTTCAGTTGTGCAAACAGCACATCATGAATTGTCAATGTGACTGGCAATTAAGCAATTTTTTGGTTTATTCTCATTCTATTTATACATTTATGTTTGCACAGAACAATGAAATGAGCACAAAAGGAAAAGAACAGAAACGATTAAGGACTGAAAATGTCCAAGTTCATGAGAAAAAAGAGGAAACGCAAAGGCACAGAGGTGAAGAGGCTGTCTGGAGTTTCAAAGCTCTGCAAACTTCCATATTTTGCTCATCTGTTTGTTCATTCAGTTGCTTGTTTGGGCAGTGGATATTTGGCTATGAGTGAATTCATTTCATGCTACTCGGACCAAAAAATAAAATAATTTAATGACACTGAAACATTTTGAAAAATCATCAATAAAAAATAAGCCTGGTGCATCCAGCCAAATAAAGTTCAGTAAAACAGTAAACTGTTCTGACATAATAATGGAACAGTTTTTTTCTTCCAGCTCCATGGTTTTAAAAAAAAAACTCTCAGGCTCTTTCCTTAATTAGCTGCAAAATACAGGAGTGATTTACAATTCCATTTGGCCGAAGACTGGGGCGATGGATTTGAGGTCTTTACAGTTATAATTCTGTAAGTGCACAGGAGCACACCAAATTGGCTTCACTGGTGTTCCTGTGGGATGGCATACAGTTAAAGATTAAAGACAATAAAAGAGGGATTACACGGCAGTGTTGAAGCTACGGTTGACAACTGACAGCTTCGGAACGGAAAATTCCACTTTTCAATTCTTCAAAATGGGAAGTATCTAAGTCACACAGACAAAGGAATTAATGTGAAATTAAGACTGTCAGATAGGCAGTTATCAGTTCTCTCGACACTGTGATTACTGTGATTGAGATTGTGGCGGCATTCAGGTGGCTTTTGATATGGCTCCTTTTGTTGTGACTTTATTGTGTATCTTATTTTGCTGATTTGGGTAGGGAGTTCCTGTCTGAAATAAGGTCAGTCCCAGTCGGGTGAAATCAGCTCTGTGCTTCATTTTCACTCTGCCTCCTTTTCTCTCATTCCGCATTTACAGATTACTACAATCTTTGATCCAGAGAAACAGAAGTGAAAAAATTAGAGCACAACTTGTCTGATTTCTACTGGGGACCAACAGTATGTACCATTCAAAAGTGTGCCTGATATTATGCATCTCTGCATATTTTTAACAATTAGGGGTTGATTTCAAATATCAGTGAAGGTTGTAATCTGGGGTGTGCACCCAAAATATTTTCACACATTATCATTTTACTCTTTTCGGATGATCAAGTGAGAGTCATTCTGTCACTGACTCCAGCACCAAAGCCCAAATTTAAATGGCTGGGACAAAAGGACAAAAAGGGCTACTGTTATACTGTAATGGCTGGCCGTGAAATAGCTGACTGTCACATTCCAAAGTCAGTCATGACCAATCACCCACTGGTGACAATTACATACAGTACAAACACTTAAAATGAAACACTGATGCATACATACAACGTGTAATCAAAAACTACATTTTAAATAATGCACCGTAAGTTTTATAAGTTAGGACAAAATCTATACAAGAAATGAGCAGAGTATGGCAAGGGTTTAGGGGACAGGCACCACTGCACTGTCTGGCATCTGTGAAGAATTACATGACATCGTAATCCTGTGATTATTTTATTTTAGACACACGACACTGTGCTACTTCCTCCATGGCTACAATGGCGTCCTGCAGAGTGACCTGTTTTTGAGATTTAATAAGAAATGTGGCCTGCGTTATCCAGTCAAGCTCTAATGAATACAGTGTCATAGGTCTCTATCAAACATTATTGCATATTAGTCTCGGCATATTAAACAAACACAAAGCGCAGGCATGATATGCTCAAGAAAAGCCCAACATAAAATAATGTGGAGGTACAATGGAAAAGATATTTAAAATATGTCAGGATTTATGATAAGCTTCTTTAAACCAAATAAGCGTTCCACTTTTGTGAAATTTACTGGTTTAGGTTTATGAATTTTAATGGGTAATCCATTCATTTATATAACAAAACTAAATGTGTAAAATGTGATACAACTGCTATTTTGTGATTACTAAAATACTGATTTTGAATGTATGTGAATACTGATCAAGTGTGAGTAAAAATAAAATCACAAAATAACATTTAGATAACTGCATGATAACAGATGAAATGTACAGCATAATAGCGGACTTAAAAATCAACATTGAGTTTGCCAAAACACCAAGCCTAACTGGAAATTTCTCTTCTTCGCCTGACTCTGAGAGGTTCTGAGGCATAATCAGGTACTTGTCAAATCCTTCAAGAAAAGGCAAATTGCCAAGGAAACCACTGGCAGCATTTTTGTCTTACTTCTTGATGTTGCGTTTGCTTTTTAAATCCAAAAGAATTCACCTTTACACTCCACTACCCCCACTTCCTCCCCACTAGGTGTGACCACAACTGCAGCATCTTGGTGACAAGCACAGCTTCTGGAACATTCACTTGCCCCTTAAATTTGACATTGCAAGAGAGATTCTCCTCACAGCATGGGATATTAGTGAACCTTTTCCTCAGATGGTGTGGAATTTTTGGTTCCTTTGCAACAGAAAGTACTTGGCCAGGAGTGTTCTCGTTGCTCTGTCTCAGTTCAGGTTTCTTAAACAAGCTTTCTCTTTCATTCAGCTCATGCCAAACAGAGCAAAATCAAATTATCAAGAGTTCACCCTGCACTCATTCCTGTAGTTTGTGTCAGTTGTACAGATTTTTTTTTTATTTGTTCTGAAGATGCAGAATTAGGTATTTTTTCCCATCAAAATGTTATTAAAACACATCCATCACAATGGTATGACGCAATTGCACTTAACACATTACCGTGTTGTATATGTCTCTACAAAAAAAAGGATTTTTTCACGCTTCAGTCTTTCAGGAACATGTAATCATAATACCTGCTGTAGTTGAATGAAGAGGGACATAGGAGGCTTACATACACCACAGTAAACCTTCTGTTCTTGTTTTCACTTTAAACTGAGCTGACCAAGTGATGTGAACATCAAGAGAAGCGTATATGACCTGGACACTCCTAAGGACTTAAGTCCTTTGTCTATGAAAAATGTCTTTGAAATGTGGATTCAGGCCGCTATATCACACCGACAGATGTTCTTCAGCTGTGGTTAAATTAGGCTATCTGGTGTCAAGACTGGAGACGAATGACAAGGAGTTCTGAATGGTGCTCATAACTAAGTGCTCAATAAGGGCAACTTTGTGGATGACACTGAACAAGCTGTGCACAAAAGGAACGGAGGAAAGAACAGGGAAGAGCCATCTTCAGTGAAGGTGAACTTTATAATAACCCCTGGCCTTGGTTTTCACAATGCCAAGCTTTTTCAGGCAGGAAATGCATTCAAACCTCCCACGTAAATCAAAGTTGCACAAACAAGCAATTAAAATTCTGGAGAGCAATAAGCAGCCTTTTTGGCACATGGACCTGGGATGGTTTTTGGGAGCTCCAAGGGAGTCATTACAGTTTATGAGTTGGGCTTGGATCTTGTTGCATCCGCCGCCTTTGGTTTTAGTACAAATGCTTCCTCTTTAAGGTGACACGTCTTCGTGATGTTACCTTACTGACCTCCACTGTGTAGTGAATCACGCCATGAGCTACCACATAAAAACAGGTATGGACAACACATTTCCTGTTCGTGGGCTTGGTGACCTGCTCTTACATGCTGTGAAACCACTCTTCCTTGGGATAAAATGAGGTAATCATACTGTATAACTGCTGCTTGGCCCGGCTAATCCGGATGCATTGGGTTGGGCTCGGTTCAAACTTTGATGTGAACTCTCCATTCAGAAGTCAGAAAGCCACAAGAAGTGGTACTGAATGGGTCAACAGCAACACATAACAAAGCACAACAATACCCAATATTCCTGTGCAGTGATGGGGACACTGTGCTGTCGGGAATGGATTCTTTCAGATTGAAATGTTAATCCAATTAATCCAGATTTGCTATGGTCATTAAGATCTATACCACTGACTGAAAGAGCAAGAATGCTAACCCATGTGTGCTGCTTAAAGTCACAAACTGCCTCTTTGGCCATCAAATCATCTTTACAACTGAATGGTTATGCACATTGCTTTTCCTAACCACCTTTTTTCTCTCATACATTAGTTATTTAATTTATTGAATGAGAATTAATGACACATACCTGATGCTTTCATTTAGTGACTTACAGCTGCTTAGATTAAGCCGTGGGCCAATACCTGCCAGGAGCAATGTGAGGTTGAAGGCCTTGCTCAGGAGCCCAACAGCTGCACTAACTTTAGTTTGGCTACAGTGGGATTTGAACCACCGATCTTCTGGGTCCAATTCAGGCACTAGGCTACAGGCGGCCACACTCACTTGAAGGGGAAAAGAGCCTCATGACACAGCACTGCATAGAAAACCAGCAGAGAGTAAACTTGTTCCCATCCCTGATCCTCCACACAGGGTGGCTTGGAGGGATCAGTGTAGCTGAGTGAGGCACTGCGCCAGGCAGCGCTTCACCCAGACAGGGCCTTCACCTGCTCTTACGCAAATCCCTCACACCTCAGGCCCCGGCGACACCGCCACTGTGAACAAAACAAACACTGGCAAGTGTCACAAGCGCCCACAGGCCCTGTGTGCAGACGACTGTAATTGACTCAGGCTGATTTAAGTCACCATGTATGAGATAAGGTTTCTGCACAGGGTTACTGGGCTCTGCACAATTCTGTGCTGCAGACAGAGTGGGTGGCAGAAACACCAGGGACAACACATCAACAGGAAGGAGTGTGGTCAAAACCGTTTGAAACCGTGAGATTTGTTTTCCCACCATCACGCTGGAATGCTTTAGTGACTTTTGGCAAAGGGCAAAAACACTCGTACAACATATTAAAATAAAAATCAGGTGACTGTGCACATATTAATACAGATCTCATAATATGATGTAATAAGGTCAACTGCATAAACTTAACTAAAGGAACCCATATAGGGCCTTTTGGTGGCTCATGGAGTAAAAGCCCAGGATTGTGGTACAGCTGTGTGGCCCACAGCTGGGTGCTATGATGCGGGTAAAACCGGTTGAATTGGTCTCCTTGCTATCCACCGGCCTCTCCTAAACAGCTGTGTGCATGGGAATGTGTATACCTAGCACATGTCGACTCTGTTCTCCTCCAATGGCATAGGAAACTATATTTTTGTGTCACATTTGCAGTAAGAACAACGGTGACAACCAAAACCTGAAATTCTCATGCAGAGTGGATAAAGAACCAGTTAGAAAAGTGAGGCCTTACTGACACCAGTACAGCACACGAGAAAGTTGCGGGCTCATCATTCGCAAGAACAGGAAGTTTTCCGTCATAGTCTTATCCTGGAGCCTCTTAATGGGGACAGCTCTTTCTAAGAACAGGGGAACGGCCTGTTCCTCCTAGAAAAGACCACATGAGAGGTGTTAATATGCTTGAGGAATCCCACAGAGCTTAACTGGCACGCTAGTTTACAGTCTCCCCTTCATATAGAATATCACTGAGTAAATATACACTGCCATGTCAGCCCCCCCACCCCTGTCTTAACTATTCACACCCCACATAAGTTGAGAGCAGCCGTTCACACGTGCCATGTTAGGCTTTTTGCAACTAAGCAACCTCAGAAATGCTAGAGTGCCTTCCTCACAGCATTACCAGCTCCCCCACAGAAACTGCAGTGCCTTTGTTTCACCATTAGGTTGCAGAGGTAGTTGGTGGGGGTTCAGAATGGTGTCTGCTCTTGCATTCGGTGAATGAAAGGATAACTAAAAAGCCCATTGCATGCTGAGGGCGACACGTGCCTTCGGGAAGAGACGCACATTAATCAATGACTTTCGCTCACAGCGGGTAGTCCAGGAGCAACAGGGTGGCTTGCTCAAATTCAGCCCGTGCTTAAGAGCACATGCATAACATCCTAAATCCCCGCAGCCCCCCTCGGACATTCACTGATTCCGCCTCCATTTTCACACACTACCTGGCCTAAAGCAAGCTCTACATGGTGTTAATCCTTCAAAAAAAAAACATTCATTCTCTGCCTCTCCTCTTCATAAATCACAGGGTTTTTTTGTGAATGATTTTCATTGCACATTCGTTGTTCTGGCCAGGCACCATAAACGCCTCCCTGTGACAATCTGTAATACAGGAGTGTATGAGACAGCAGCTGACTGAGCAGGAATAAGAACGTGATTTGCAACGCAATCCTGTAATCAAGAACAGATGCATGCTTTCAGCGAGGTCATTCGGAATGTCAGTTGTCTCAGCGTATGTGCTGGTTCCAGCTTGCAGCACAAGGAGTTCTGGGGGGGCCGGGGGTGGCGGGGGCACAGACCTATTGTCAGCTCAGCGTTTGATAAACACCTACACGAGGTGTTAATGAGGACAGCTTTCGCGGTTTCCCCATCCGTTAGCGGTACATATCCAAATCCGAAGATTGTTTTGGGGGGGAACTTCCTCAGGAAAAAAAAGAGGCAAACAAGGAATCGCATGATCTACTGTTTTGGTTTCTCAGAGCTCTTGCGCATCTGGGTAGAAAATGTTTTTCCGCACAGAGGGAGAAGGGGGCCCAGCGAATCAAACCACAAGTCCCACAGGGGGGCCTGGGCTTGAAAAACTCAACTGCTGTGTTTCTGATAGACCGAAAAAAGAAGTTTGTGCTTTGTTTCATAACCGTTTCCAGTGTTATTCAACCATTGGGCACTCTAGGGACTCCTGACACTTCTAAATGGGTTATTTGCGGTATTACGATGTAGCCATCTGTTAGACCAAAAAAATGTATATGTATATGTGTACACACACTTACAGAGGCATATACTGGAAAGGAAAAAAATGTTTTGCAACATTTCACATTCCACTGACCTTGCACAGATGTTATTTTCTCTGCCCGTGTTATAGGGTGCCTTTGGGCACATCCTGTGTCGACTATCTCTCACAACTGAAACTCCTTCACACACTAACCACTGTAACCATGGTGCAACACTGTACAAAACCTGAAAAGGGGCCTGGATTCCTTCCACATTTCTCCTTAATTCTGACTCTCAAACAAGCTACACAAGATATACAGATATACAAGTCTTGTTTTTTAAATTATTCTGGAGGACTTTTTACATTTTTTTCATTTATTGGCAAGTTGAAGGACCACTTGACTTGTCCTGGCATCTTTAGCTATGTATTCCATCCTGTAGATTGAACATGAGGCTGCACAATGACCCAAGTCCAAAAACTGACATGGCAGCGAAAGTATGAGCAACCAGACCATAAAAGTCTGCCTGACTTTTCCAGCTAATTAGGTGAGGTCACCACTCTCCACTTCCATTTTTGAAGTGTTTCTAAGAGAAAAATAAGGAAGTGAATTGAGCAGGAGCAGGCCTTTAACGACCGATGCTGTCTGAATCCAGGTGTGAGTCACACTTCTGTATTACACTTGCTGTCTGAAACAGCCATTCCAGGACAACAGCATCAAAACAGCTACGCACCTTAATCGATCACCTTCTTCTATAAACAGCCATGGATGGCAGGTGTCCTCCTCATTCGCCTGTTAACATCACCTCCAGATGCTGCTCTTCCAGGCAGTAATAAATACTGAGTTAGACCAGTGGAGGTGAAAGGCAGTCCCTCTCAGATGGCTTTAAGGGACAGATTATTGGATCAGAGCTATGAATCCAATAAAGTGTCACATCTAAAATGGATTTCTTCTTTCCTAAATGATTCTGTGCTCACAAGGTCTTTTATCTGACTGGTCATGAGTGCATGAAGTGCAAGAAATTCTCAAGGGGATGTGAAGACAGACCTAAGGACAGGGAACGGAAATTGTAAACAGAAAGTTTCGGGTTCAGCCATGGTAATAAAGCTGAACTGCTTGTGAAATAAGTGCAGCTGTACGACCGGGACATCATCTTGAAGGGTAAGGTTCCAGATACCGGGGCCTCCAGGTGGCTAATGCACAGACCATTCAGAGAGGAGGCCCTGCGACTGGGTGTTTGGGTCCTGGCCGCACCATTTCTGGCTATGGTCGGAGGGCCACATTGGCGAGGCAACAATTGGCCTTTCCTGGCCAGGGATTGATAGGGGTTAAGGCAGCTACTTTCAATCACTCTCTACCGGTCACTCCCTGATCAGGCTGGGTGCCTGCAGAACGTGCAAACTGAGTACATGCTGACTTCATAATCTTCTGCCGACATCAGTGGTCAGAATCAAAATGAAATCATATCAGATGTACACACAAAAGTCACAGTAATGTTGCCTCAAATTAATCAAGAGCAAATGTTGCTTTTGGGTAGGACAGAGGTTAAATACTTCAAACAAAAAGGCAAAGAATTTCCAAAGTCAGCCTGCAGTGCTGTTGTGAGTAGCATGGCCCCTAAATTTATGACAAACTCCTTCATAAATCACTGACAAATCTTGACATTGCACATAAATGTTCGACCTGTCCTCCAGGTGTTGGCAAATTTATCCTGAAAAGCATCTGATTGATGCAATTGAAAAATCACCATTTAAATAAGTAGCTTGTTGACCAAAACCTTTCTTAAAGTTTTCTGATAAACCCAGTGGTAAAGCAAGCCATCTACTGTTTCTCTCAATTGAGGTAAAAAACATTTCCCTAATTTTACATTACATTCATATTCATTATCTTCAATATAGTCTGAGTGGCACTGCAGGCCTAGATTTGCCCATTTAATTATACTGATTGCCAGTTTAATTAGTGCTTTTTGTCCGAACATGCAAGGATGGATATCATTCATACAGCATGAGGGATTTTAAATATCACTTATGACAACCCTTGTTACATAAAATGTAATGTAAAATAAAATACAATACCTTCACTGTACAGGACAAAATTCTGCAGCTAACAGAACACTAATACTTTTTCCAAAACACAGATTTTTTTGCAGTAAGTTTATAATAAATGAATTGTTTTAGGAATTCTAAAATCTACTGGTCAAAGCAGGGTCATCAGAAAGATGATTTAACTGGCCATAAAACGTTTCTGGGCCAGTGGAAATATCTCAGGTCAACATGTTTCGACAATAACTACACATATCCTGATTTAAACTGCACCTGGGCTGCTGGTTAACAGCTCATGACCTGCACCTCTGCACACTTCAGATGGAGAGCATTTTTTAAAAACCAACATTTCATCATCCAAGACTTAACAGGTGACCTTGATTTAGGATCTGCTTATAGTGCTTTGTAAGTAGAGTGACTGAATATATTAGGGGTTATAAGGGTTCAGTTGTCATTGCGGGATTTGAAACATATCCAACATTGAAAGACACAGAATTGAATAATTATTCAATATTCCCCAAAACAGTTGCGGATTACAGATTACACAGAGCAGTTCTTTCTGCATCCATGGCTGCTGAAAATAACTACAATCAACCCAGAACAGGATCAGATAAGAAGTCAACAGCTCTAACCACAAACACCCCTTGTGTCATCCAAGTGTATCCAGTTTCGGCTCTTTGGATTTGGCCTGGCTTCATTTGACTCTAAACCTGATGACAGCAAACCCTACAACCCGATATTTGTATGACACGCTGCATCGACGGTTACAACACAATAACTTTGTCATATGACAGGCCAGTGGCATTCCGCTGGATGATTTAAGGAGAGCCCCGCGTTGTTTACCGTGCTGGATCATAGGCTTTATGACAGGTGTAGTGTGAAAATGAGCACTGTGCTCGGTCCAGGGACAGCTCCCGCTGGCTCACATGGCAACCTGGTGGTTTATGGTCGGGGAAAGGTTGGAAAGAGTAGCTGGTTGCTGGATCCAGGTCTGCGCCCTCAGACCGTCAGGAGACTCTCTGTTCAGGCGGGGTGGAGTGTGCTCTCACCGAAAAACGGGGGCGGGCCACTGAGGACAAATCAGGACCTGCATTCGAATCTGTTCCCGGATCAGTGCTGACCTAGGATTAGTTGCACTCTTACTAATCAAAGTAGTTAAGGTGTGGAAAGGGGTCCCTAACCAGATCTGAGATCAGCAATCATACTATGACACACTTAATGAGTATGGGCCCAGACCTCTGTAGTCAGACTGCCCAACTCCGCTGACCTGTACTGCCAATGCACAACAGCATGGGCAGCAGGGTGTACTGTTGGGTACCAAACAGGACCTGGTAGGAAAGCAGCAGGTTTAATCCCCCAATATGACTGCTGTATGTTTGAGCAGTGTGTCTATCTAACCAAGGCCTCAGACAAACACCCATAAAGGAACACCACATAACAATTAAGCTGAGAAAGTTACTCTGGACGAGGTTAACTGATGAGCAAATAAGTAATGCAATAAAGATGAAGAGAAATTCATTATGTGTATGGCCCTTTGGATGGGGCACAGGAGGAGCAGTGTGATTTCCATTAGCGCAGAGGAGTCGGGGCTGCGGGTCAGACCTGTGAGAGGGTCTGATCTCAGGGTAACAGCGCACGGAGAGAACGTAGAGACAGAGGAAGAGGAAGGTGAGGAGGGCCCCAAGGAAGAGGGATGGTCTGCAAGCCAGGAGAGGGCCCAATGACGGGGGGCCTGGGGGAGGAGTAACACCAGACTGACCCTCCTTCTCAGGCCTTAATACATTTGCAAATGTGTATTTGCTATATTTTTAAGGAACAGTTCGTACAAATACCCCACGTTTTAGCCTCAGGCCGGGCTGAACTGGTCTTCTAAAACTCTGAAACTCCATGTTCATTACACATGTTGTGATGGTAGCAGCTTTTCTAAACCATACTCTTCAGGATAGTGTAGTAAACAAAGGCCCTGAATCACTAATAAGCAGTGTGCATGAGCATTTATGCCTGCTGAGACCCCGCCCTCCTGCCTGTGTTTGTTGTTCTATTATGTTCAGGAATTTTCTGGGCATGTACCTTTTGCTGCGGGAAAGACAGTTGTAGTAGCGAATGAACACTGGAATAATAAAACATGACCATGTATGACAGGCGGGCAGTGGTCCCCCTAACTCCTGCCTCACAGCAAAATAGAGGTCAGTGATTGGCTGAAAATATGTATGCAAGGGAAGGGAGGTGGAGAAACTTTTGTGTATTGTGATTACAGTTCCCCTCATGAACACATGGGAAAAAGAGCTACATCGTCTAATTTTTCATGAAAGTATGCACATTAGTTTTGCTAACCAATCCTATAACGCAGAAATTATATCTACAATTACATATGTTTATTCCCCCCGGCCATCGGGTTAATTCCAGGAGTGTACAATTAATAACGTAATATTCCCATCCCAAAACTGAAAAGGATAACCCTCCACACTCGGATGATTCAAAAATGTAGCTCAATATTTACAGATCATAAAAAATAGAGCCAAGCATACAACACTTACAGACTTCAAACAAGTAAATGTGTCTTTTCAAGACAGCAAAAAGTACTCTCTTTTTCATATCCATACAGGGGGCAGTGTATATCTGCCAGAGTATAACAAGCAATGCATAAAACCAGAAACCCTCTGTCTCATTTTATTTTATAGCGGAGAGACAAGATAAGATATCTTGGTTGTGAATGCATCCATACTGTTTTCTCAAAAGTCCCACACATACAATTGTGCATAATCAAATATATGGCATACCTCAGTTTTTATTGTTTTAATATCCCAGAAATCCTTGGGAAGGCACCAGAGACAGCAGCTCAAAAGTTTCCATTACATCACTACGCTATGTAAGAGTACCTTTCCCACATGCCTTACAAATACTGAAATCTCAGCCAGCGCACTTTGCCAGAATAAACGTTCTTTCAAATCACCTTTGGCAGAAAAACAACAACAACCCAACTACTAGTTTTAATTTTGATTACCTAATTAAAATCGGTTAATGCGTTTGCACCATCTTGAACTCTGAGCTCAGAGCAGGTTTTTTTTTTTTTTTTTTTTTTTAATGAAAGGCAAAGTTCAACAGACCATTCAACTGTTGGGACAGTGTCATAATGTATGTTTAAATTTAATTGTTTCTGCATGGCTGCCAAATGCATGAACAACATAAACAATGGCTACAGTACAGCGTGTACCCAGTAAAAATCCAATTTAGAAGTGTGTTTGGCACCAATTTACTTTCATATTCAAAACCAATTACAGTGATGTTTTCGGTATTCAGAGACATAGGCTAGCCACTCTCATTGGTGGTTGTTCTAAACATTTGCGCTACTGTTGCTAACACCTTAATCTACTCACTAAGGAAACGTATCAGTTTGCAGCATGTATTGAAATGGGACTTTGAACAGCCGCTCCAGTAGATTTCTATGCAACAGACAGTTCAGAAATCAAACGCTGTCCTACACGCAGCCTGTGTAGGATGCTGTCACGTGTGGTCTGAACCACAGCTGAGCTTTTCAGAATTAGAACTGGTTCAGAATTTGACATCGTAAAAGAAATTTAATTACAGATTAAATGTGATTTTGCTTGAAGACAAATAGTTCAACTTGGTCTCATGGCTGAGACATTAAATTGTTATGTAATTATTTATAATGGTCTGTCCTTTTCATCTTTCTGCACAGAAGTAATACTACAAGCAACATGACACTTTCCACAAAATCACAAGTGACAATGGGTTAAGACAATAGTACAAACAACAATTACAAAATGTTATGAGTTGCTATGCCAACTCTGTCTTTTTTTCCCTCATTTTAATATTATGTGTGTAGTTAATATGAATTTCCTTAAAACTCTTGTGTGTATGTATTTATTTCTCTAGAAGCGTTTTTTTTTATTATAAATATTCATAATGAATGAAAATTAAATGAGCAGAAAAACAAGTCATGTAATTCAAGTTACTCAGAAACCTATAACTCGAAAACACAATTAGGGTCATTAATGTCATTCATTTCTATTTCAAGATAATTTAATAATAATAAATATTATCTTGTGACAAGCTTATTTTTCAAAGAGCATCTAACATAAAGAAAGTCACACCCTTCTCTATACTCCATTTTAGCAAGCATTATGGCATTACATTTCCATGATTTTACCACTGTAGACGCCTAATGATGGTATCACAGTTGGAACCAAAGTTGGTCTTTGATAATTTACAAAACTTGATTTTAAACTTGAATCCCATAATACTATGGTTTAAGCTGACAGGTGGATGGAACTGGTTTGGGTAAGCTGATGTTTCCAATTTGAAATGAGGATGGCAGGGACGTAAAGGAATTAGCACTGATTATAACTGAACTACTCTGGAATCAATTTGGAACACCTAATCTACCGGAGGAATTAAAATAGGAGGAATTAAAACAGGAACTGAAATAAATGTACCTTACCTCTACTACGCTATGTAAAGGTGGGTCAACTTAAAGATAAGCAGTGTTAACCTACTGCCCCACATTCAAGAGTGTCAAGTCTTAATTAGGGATCAAGGAACATAAAGGATAAAGACCTTCAAACTTAGGATACGTTTTGGTATAAATGCTTTCAAAAATTTCAAACAATAGAAAGCTGAAGATTTCAGGTCTTGGGTTAGGATTCAATCAAGACGAAGAAGAACTTTGGCTCACAATCAAATGCAAGTTCTCATTTTTATCTTCCCTGACTCAGTTTGGCTAGTTAAATGAAAACTGTTGCCAAGCTCTTCTTGTAGAGAAAAAGCAAAATAATCTTATGCAATCGAAAGTAAACTTTAAGGACAAATATTGACTGAATCCAGGCCCCTGTGTTCTGAGCATGAAAACAACCTTCAAAATAAAACCATTTTGGAATTTAAAAAACCCACTGAACTGAATGGTTTCCTTGAACAGGAAGGTCACACTTCAGAAGCATTAAAAATCACAATGATAATTATTTTTTCTTATGATGTGAAATTTGCAGGTTGAAATAAAGCCATCAGGCAGACAGAGAAGTCCATCTGTTCCCTACGTGCGCACGTGGAATTTCATCTGTCACATCATCTTCCACATGTGAAATCAGAATAATGATGGACAGTTACCCCTTGTGTGTGCATACCCAAACACATGTACATACAGACACACAAACACGTGTACATACAGACACATGTACATTCATACATACAGAAACACAAACACATGTTCATACAGACACGTACATACAGACAAACAAACACATGTGCATTCAGACACACAAACACATGTACATACAGACACATGTACATACAGACACATACATACAGACACAAACACATGTTCACATTCATACATGTGCATTCAGACACACAAACACATGTACATACAGAAACACAAACACATGTTCATACAGACACGTACATACAGACAAACAAACACATGTGCATTCAGACACACAAACACATGTACATACAGGCTACATATCCACACACCCAAACGTACACATACATATGCACAACTATATATATCAGCATGAAGAGACATCCACAGGTGCAAATACACATACAGACACATATATTCAGTTGAATTATAGGAGCCAGCACAAACACACACAGAAAATAATGTGCCAGGACTCAGTAGTATTTCACTGTATGGTAGATAGGCAGAACCTGCCCTCTCGGACCTCCTGTGAATGTGACCACCAAATGAACCCCACCATGGACAACAGCCAATGCCATGCAGCCAATCACCCCCTATCCCCCTTCCCCCCCCCATGGACAACACTCGAGAAATGAAAATAAACACATATCCACACAGCTCCATGTTACCGACCGCACATCCGGCTTCTCCAGTGAGACGGAAGTATGGATCCTCTCAAAACTCACTATTTATTCTTCCTCCTCCATCTCAAACCATGAAACCATGTAGCCTTGTCATAACATATCAAAAATAAAAGCCAACAATGAGTTCATTTGCTCTTAAACATAACTGGTCAGAAAAACCAAACAGCAGGAATGACTTGCAACATTACGGTTTTCAGTAAGATAAAAACAGAAAGATAGCAATGAATTCAAGTCAAACTGCACAGTTTTTGACATAATATCTTCTCTGCTTTGAGTTCAGATCTTCATTTACTCCCTCCTCAGGGATAACTTGCAGTGAAGACAGACTAAACAGAGGTGTTACATACTACACTGGAAATGAATATATTCTATTAAGCCATCAGGGTAAGCTTCATCTCCATGCTGAGATTAATGTGAATAACAATGATGTTATGAAAACTGTGTAATCACTGTGAGGCAGGCCTGGGGCAGCACTTACCCCCACCCCCCGAAAGCGCCGCCTCTCCCAGCTGCTTGTAGGGGTTGAACTTGGGTTTGGGGGCTACCACCGGCGCAAACTTCTTGGGGGCCTGCTGCTGGGACACGGAGATGCTGGGCATGCCGAAGGCGGGCGTGGCCTCCATCCTGGCGGTAATCTGGCCCGGCTGGTCACCATCGTTAGCGGGAGCACTCCACATGATTCTGTGCAGGGTCGGGAGAGAAGGGAGGAAAAACCACCATGAGCTTCAAAATGTCTGCTACTGTCACCAGAAGCAAGGAGGGACAGACCCTGCTTAGGGCTGCTCTTTCTTTCCTTTAAATATGTATGTACATGCATATGTTTGTATGTATATGCATGTGCATACATACTATGTGGAATTCCATGTATGTCGAATATGCCGAAGATTCCCATACTGTTAGCCATGCTTTGGTTCACTCTCTTACAGTGCGGGGAAAATGCTATGCATTGAAAAACGAGAGAGACAGAGGATCGTCAAAACTTCTACGGAGCTTTGTTACGACAGTTATTGCTGTATATGTAATTTGCAGTTGTTTTTCTCTGACTGGGAGCAGAACAGAATTTCATTGTATTTATCTAAAAATATAGTGACCTGAAAACAAATGTTCCTTCTACACACAAGATCTCTGGTTCATACCCAGGAATAGCCCTCTCAGCAGTAGTATTATCCAAAGTAACTAAAAATGCTCACTCACTCACTGCCAGAAAATGAGCAACAGGCACAATCAAAGGTACAGTATCGTTACAGAACTAGAATTACATTCAACTGCCATAAAATGACATAAACGTGTTCGAATTAAAGAACATTAAAAGTACAGTACCAACTGTCTTTTAGACCAACAAAATTACATCACACTCAATGTAACATTAAGCATGTACAAAATAATGTCTGATGTTTTGCATGTACTTATTGATTATTGATGAAACTAAAACAATTTTAAAGGAAACAGCCCATTAAAGAAATTACCCAACACTTTGGGACAGGAGTCAAGAAGCTCCACACTGTTCTTAAACATGCAGACGGTTTTTTTTTTTTTTTTTTTTTTGGGTGAGGTAGACTTTAAAACATTCTCTTACATTACAGAAGGAATTCTCTCAGTGACTCATATTAGTAAAAGCGTAAAATAAGCTAACTCAGCTAACAGTGTGAAGTCACAAGCTGTTGGAATGTGTCACTGAGGCGAGCGTGTCAAATCAAACGTAGCTCTCGGAGAGATAAAAACACAGCGGATGGGGAGCATGGCTGGCCTCCAGCTCTTGGCATGGACAGCCGTTATATCGGCCGCTGCGGCCTGGGCCTGGCAGCCTCCCCCCAGGGTTATCCGCACCGCCTGCCTCACCCCTACGCGTCTGGCTCCCACGGTGAGCTGAGTCACCTGACTGAAATTCTAGCAAAGTAACAAAACACGTCTAGGTCAAACATGGGGAAACAAGAGTGTGTTCCTCGGGGCATTTACAAGTATTAGGCAACATACCACATTCACTGGAGTATTAGAAATTCCCGATAGTGTACTCATGTCACCTTCCGTAAGTTTCTTGTTTGTTTGTTTTAAGGAGTCACATTCAACAGAAGCATACCTTCACCGGGAGGTCATGTGATCACATAAGTTCAACTTTATCGACTGTGCAATTAGCATTCAAAACTTGTGCAATAAATGTTGCAAGCAAGGTTACATTTGCATTTAAAGAGTTTCCACTGCCACCCTTGGAAACTGTTTTGAACTGACCTATAGTGGGAGATTAATCACAGGTTTTTTTTTTCTAATTCAGACTCAACAGCGAAATATTTTTACAAGGAAACAGGCTCAGCCCATTCACTGTTGTCAATTCACATGACTGTAGTAAAACATAACTCATAGAGTACTCCTTTTTCAATGTGTAAACAAAAAGAGAACACGCAATAAAAACAGAGGGCATGGACCAGTGGATGGACTTTATCCTCCACCATGACCTCTGAGAAGCCATGTATGTAATCACCATATGATTGTCACCAAAATGTAGTCACCATAAAAAATAACACCTCATATCCCTACAATGCTTGAGGTTGATACAACAGTTGACTCAGTTTTGCCAGTGAAAATTCAGGAGTAAGACAGTCAAACTCATCGCTCTCTAGTGTCCTCTTCTGTCCAGCTGGGTGTCTGCAGGTTTGTGGACTGAACATATGTTGACTTTGTGTTCCACTAAAGCAAGAGAGAGCAAAGGTATCTCTGGCTGAGGGATAGAAATCACACCTCTTCTAACCCATGCACACACTGCGTGATCACTGGAGCCACATGGAATACCTGCTAACTGTTTCAAATTACCTCCAGAGGACATGCTGTTTAGGACTTATCAAGTAACAGTGTGCACTGCTGGTACATCCACCAAGTCTGTCAGTGCAGAAAAGGTTGGAGATCAGAAACCAGATAATGGGAAATTCAGATGACAAGACGCAGGACAAACAAGCTAAGCTGTAGCAAATGCGCATAGCAATAAACTAAGGCTAAAACAAGGATGAGCCATCTTAAACTATACAAGCAGATGCTTCTAGGACTAAACACCATTACAAGAAAATTGTTAAAGAAATTCTGACAAAATATAATTTCATAATTTTTTATTTTTGTTCTTGTTGTTGGTGTACTGGTAGTTAGTAATCAGTAGATGTCAACACAGCAACATCCATTCCCTACTGCTGGGGAGAATGCGTCTGAAGTCTGAAGTCATGAATAACAGAAATCAAAGACAGTGAGGCGATCTTGTGATGCCCAGAAGCACAAACATTGATTTTTTGGGTTGAGCACACTGGCCCAAACAGAGCTGGGGATGAAGTCGTGCGCAGAGGGAGGAGCAGGAGGAGGCCACAGACGGGGCGCAGAGTTTGGGAGGGGAACTGCCAGCGCAGAGCAGCGTGAGGAGAGGAGCCCTCCCCTGGGGCCGGAGCATGTGCCACAGAGGGGTCACAACACAAACACAGATGGCCTTTGTGTGCTCCGCAAAATCCACACCCCCCCATCACAGGACACCTGGGGCGGCGCTCTCAAAGAAAGGCCCAACAACACAAAACCAGTTCATCCATAGTCAGGCAACTGTTCCACTCTTCCAGATTTATACCTTCCTGAAATTAGGGGGAATTTAACTTTGAAAATTAACTCCCTGGGAAGGATTTTAAAACAAATGCATGAAAGGCATGGGAGGCATACAAGGTGGACCTATACATGCTGTATGAAGGACTTTTCCGTAGCCTTGAAGGGTTTAAAAAAGTGAATATGTCTTTGGACTTTAACCCTGAGGAGATGTATTCTGCTGTACGCTAAAGATGGTAAGGTTGAGACATAACACCACCAAGCAATTAGCATCCACCATAAATAATGAATATGTAATTTAATGTGTCTCGATAAGAAAAACCGTTTTCAGAGTTTCCATTGACTCCTCGTTCAAAAGAAAAGAGTGGGCAAATAGCTGTGGCAACAACAATGCAGCTATTTCACACTCCAGTTCTGATATCAGCTCAGACAGCAGCCAGGCATCTCTCCATGTCATTTTTTTTTTTTTTTCTGTTGTACAACGCTTCATCCTCTTTCAGAGTTATGTAGCGATCACTGTCTCTCCCCTGAAGCAGATACCCATGTTCAAACAAATTTTGGCCGCACTGAGCAACCATGGCCCCCAGCCCCCCCCTTTTTAAGAGGCTCCCCACCATGAGATGAGGTCTCTCAGCGCCTCTCTCTTTTCAGTTTGAATCGCTGCCATTCGGAGGTGCGTCAGCATGGAAAGACAGCGAGCTCACGTAAAGCTACGTGATGGACACAGATTCCTCCCGGCACCTGCTCTCTTCAGTTTCCAGGGTGGTGGTGGGGGGTTGGGGGGGTTGATGGGTGTAAGGTAATGTCAAAAGTGGCTCCGTTTAACCGTCTTGTCACTATTTCTGGTGTCTTCACAGGACTACCGTCCGACCCCCCCTCCCCCCGCTCCCCAGGGCTCCCGTTACCGCTGCTGCCGAGCGCAGCAGAATCTTAGCGGTCAGTGACATTTCAGCCCTCATGCCACCTCCCACCACCTCAGAGCACCGCGTGTCACAGCCTCTTAGGGTGTGTGTTTCAGAATGCCAGCTCTAACCCAGTAAACCCTTCCACACGCATTACATGGGTCTGCCTCAGCCATGACCTTCTCCAGGCTGGACATACATCGTTACCATACGCTGGAAGCCCATGGTTATAAGATGCGTATTAATGTTAAATTAAAAAATGCAGTTCTTTGAAGTACAATTTGAATCATATTTAAGTCTGTATGAGTTCATTAGGCCATCACAGCCCTTGCACCCTGCTACTTAGTCCTGGAATACACAACATGACCAATACAAGTAGAGACAGGGCTTTCATTAAGTCTGTTTAATCTACAGCTCCACAATAGTACTTGTTTTACTTTCTTTAAAAACATTCTAAAATAGCAGGTATTTAAGTGCAAACTAAACCATTTAAATTACTGTAAATGTCTCACTGGATTCAATTATGAAGTTTACGGTTGTCATGGAGGCTATAAAGTTCACAGCTCTCGCATGTTATCCAAAATGTCAACAACACCTGAACAACACCTGATGCACGCTTGTAAATATAGAGGCAACTGCTAGGACTGCCGCTGTGCCACAAAAACAAAAGAATTTTCTAAACAAGATACAGCATGATTTTTCTGATCGTCCATTATGTGCATAAACCATAAAGAACGGGGAATGTTGCTTTTTGTGGCCCTGCGGGTTCGACATCTAAAGGTATCATGGAGGTTCACTGGTTACTTTTCCGCATCGCCACTGAGGCCTGTATCTCAGCCCCTTCGCGGCGGAGAACAGAGCGACGCAGGAATGCTGTTTATGATTTCCGAGGCACGTGGAGGACACACGTACGACTCTGGCGGACAGCCCCGCTGGATGAGCGCTGGAATGCAGAGGGGAACGAGCAGCATACAGGAACAAGAGCGTCTTTAAGAGACGAGGTGCCCTGGGGACACAGGCCGCGGCACATGTGCTCCATGTGCCCTCCCCGAAAAAAGGTACGGCAGTGATGGAGCGGGGCACGTGACCGGGCATGTCAAATTGGGAAAATGGAAAAAAAAGCCGGCACGCGGTCCGCACCTCAGAAAGGAGTCCCGTCTTCAACAAGACCCTCAATGAATGGGTCCGCCCTACATTCCACACATTTTAGCTCAAAGACAAGCGAATGAAAAACCATCTGCTCCAAGCTGCTCAAAAATAATGGAGTGCCCTAGTTCATCACTGAAGCTTGGAGCAGGCAATATCTCATACAGAGGTCCTTTGTGTTCCCAAGAACTCTGGTCAATCAGGCTGTTGAGGGCTGAGGCTATCGCTAATCACACACCGTGCCACAGGCCCGCGCCGCCTTCGCCCATTCAGGCCCTGGCCTCTCCAAAGGGCACCTGGCCTCCATCAAACGGCCAGCCAGATAAGCCATCACCCTCACAGGAGGCCAATTTGCGCCGTAGCCTGAGAGGGACGGAGACCTATTTACATCCCGCGGTTATTGACATTAACCGTTTCCGTCCGTGTGAAAGGGAAAACGCCCCAAATCGGAGAGATGATCGTGATTAAGGGGGGAGTCGTGAAAAAGAGAATAAGAGGTGCTTCTGATGGAGGAATATGCAAATTTAACCTAAAGGATAAAAACCACCGGAGCTGTGGCACCATGGTGAATGTATAGAGGTCTATTTGCATGAGATCATCCAGATACTGCCTGCTTTAGCTGCACAGTCTCACCCACATGTCATCACACAGTGGTACTGTGTCATGCTGAAAGCACATTGGTATCAGATACTGATTTGTGTGTGTGTTTGTGTACACATGTGTTCATGTGTGGTCGAGCAGAATTGCTTGAATTTGCTTAAAAGCAAATTCATAATTATTCAAAGTCATAATTCAGTGTTTTGCTGTCCGTTCATGAGATGCATGTTCAGGTGAAGCGCTGGTACTGACTGCAGTGACTGTGCCAGTCTTTAACCTGACTGTGCCAGTCTTGCACTCTGTCAGATAAATGTCCCTTACAAAGGACTCAAATGCTCCCCACATTTTGAGGAAATTTGTAAACTTGTCATGTAATTCAATGAAAAGCAGAACTTTTTCAACATTTTGTCTATTTTTCAAAAGTTGAAATGGGTTGGGCCAAATCAGAATTTTAGCAGGAAGCTCAAAAATTCAATCACACATCTGTTCATCCAGAAAATAAGCCGTAAGAAATTTTTTTCTTTATCCCCCACCATCCCCCCCCCACCCCGCGACAATTACTTTGGTCATTTTATAAGACAATTCTCCCAGAAGCCAACGGCACTGCAGTACTTTAAAATGAACAAATGTAATTACGGCAGTTCACGTTGTTGTTAATTAAAGGCTGGGCATTATACTAGGGATAATTGGTCAGTAAATTAACTTCCCTCCCCCACCCCCCCCCCCCCCCCCCCCAAGTTTTAAGTTATGAATTAAATGTTTTATTTCGCCAGAGACAGCTTCCTGGAAATTGGGTGTCTCAAACTGAAGCCATAGGAAATATATTACATGCTTTTCTGGAAATAGTCCATTAGCATTAGCGGGTTGTTCCAGTGGGATGGACACCTTGGCTTCTCTGAAAATTAGGCCTTGTGTGTTTTTTATTTTCTGGCTTGTAATGACACTCACTGATCCGGCTTTGGTCTAGAAACCCTGAGATGTGCTCCTGCCAAGTACTCCTCCAGGATGGAGATCAATAAAATCAGTGCTCAGACTGGCTTCGAGGACCCCTCTGTTTGCATTCCTTTCTGTTTATCTTATTTGCCTTCGTTTTGGGCGGGGGAAACGTGGCTGAACTCTGGTACCCCGTCCCCTTGTGACTGCATGGCATTCCGGCTGTTCAAACGTCTGTGCGGCAGCGCACTCTCGCCTAATTCGACCTGTCATTTGCCTGCACACACACACACACACACACACACACAATCACATGCCGGGGCACACAAACAAACAAGCATGTGAGCACACACATATACAAATAAACATAAGCACACAAACTGGTAAATGAATTCACACACAGACACAAAAACAAGTGCAGACATACACACACATGAAAGTGCATACACACACACACACACACACACACACCCACCCCAAAACAAGCAACCACACACACACACACACACACAGAGTGAGCCTCCTTTATCCTTAAATCCCCAGCGTGGTGCCCCCGGGGGCCGTTGATGCTCGGCTGACAGCTTACCGCCGGCGAAACACAGCATCACAAACGGGTCGCGAGCGCACGTGTTTGGACAACCAACGCTTTTTTGGTCTGTTTGATTTAGTTCTTATTCCCAGGGCTGGGATGGAGACTGAGATGAGGGGAGCTGAATTCATACCCAACAGCTGGGGACGAAATGCACCATAATGAGAATTAAATAAAAGCAATGCAGACAGCACACTGCAACTGAGTTTGGAGTAGATAATTAGTCTTCGGGCTGGCCATGTGGACCAATTTAATTGGGCTGGAACTGACTGCCATAGTATGATGAACTCAAACAAGGCAAAGATGTATAGTGTGGGAAAGGAGATGTTGTTTAACTGGCTTGATTGCATAATTGTACTTAATAAATATGGATAATTGAACATTTTATGTTTTGTGGGTTTTATAGTTTTTTCATAAAAAGTATGTTTCCTGTTTTGAGGGTCACTTGATAATTTGGTTTATAATAGCTTGTGACTGACAGCATGTGATAGCTCCACCCATTCTGGGGTTCACAAAGCCTCACATCTACTCACTGATGCAGTCTTTACAGTTCGCTCCTGTAGTATCAGGAGCTGGGAAAATGGTCACATTTATGTACCGTTTAAACAGGCAATATAACCACCTGAAAGAAAAAAAGCTGGCAGAAGAAAAATAATTGAATTGGGTTTTACTTGTGTGAGATGGCACCAGACAGGAGAGGACTGTCTGCCCATCAGGCCTGAGCCGTTTTTGTCCGGGCCGGAGAGCCGACACGGTCTCTGACCGAGAAGAATGAGCAGCTCACCACAATCAGATCTTAGCACTTCATCTGAGGAAGGACATGATGTTCTGTAACCAAGCGCTGTGTCATTGGGCATACCACAGCTATCCCAGAGTCCCCTGAAAGGCCACCTAAGGCTGCTGTCCCAGCACCGGTGTACCGGACCGTGCAATCACAATTCTGCATGGAGCCCAAATCTCACACCTCACTGCTGCTTGAATATCAATTTTAATAAAAACCAAAAAAAAATATTCAAAATCTTTTAAGGTTTGGGTTGTGCGATCCCCTAAGGGAAATGATGTTGTTGGATGAATCACCAAAACATGTTTTCATTTTCACATGACAAAACTGTTCTGGATCCCTTCTAAAGCCCAAAAACAAAAGGATTGTAGAAGGACCCCCATGCATTTCCAACAGCTCAAAGAGGCATGGTTTAATTAATGTTCCCCATGAGGAACAGCACATTTCATTCTTTGTTAAAAGCCATCTTAATCACTCTCTAGGGAGAAACACCTCCAGTCCCCAAACCTGGCTGTTAAACGTCCCTGGTTCCATGTTACCCAGGAGGTGAAAGAGCTTGGACTCAGTGAAGTCTGGTAATCCAGATAGTTTAGCAACAGATGGGCCATTGCAGGAGGACCCACACAGCTAACAATGACACACATTATCCATTTGCAGAGCTGCACATGTACTGCCCAGTATCTTCATCTCTAACAGATGAAGTACACCGTGGCACTGATCAGAAGCCTTTCATATGGAAGTTTTAGGAACCAGAAAACGGGAGCACTTCATCCTACACTCAAAAAGTATGGCTGACACAGCATACATGTGCATATGTACATTTATTGTATATTTATTGTGTATTGTGTAATATGCTTGGTATATGCTTACATGCTTATGATAACACAATGACAGAGTTTTTCTCATGTGCTTCACCATATACTTTAGGAGTTATTTATTCTGCTTCAGTGATACCTGGAGTTTTATATGGCACAAATGCAGTGGTTGGTAACATTCACTGCAGGAAAGCTTATATCTGACCTCCATCAATGAGGAGGTCCTGCCTTTTACTTCTAACCCCCTGCCAGTCCCAAAGCCTCGCATGGACCCAGAACTTTCAGTTCCAACCAGCCTGTCTGATCAACCTCCAGTCTGAGTGAGGATGTGTCAGACAATGTTGAGCTCAAAAGTGCATACATTTCATCATTATAATTTTATACCAAATTATAACAAGGGTTTTTTACATGTATTTTTCCAAAAAATAAATACTGCATCAACAAGATGTTTAGAGAGTCGTGCAAAATTAAGAGTACAATATGAGTGGTAATGCAACGTCCTTTAATTAAGGAGAAGTAACCCTTGTACGAGTGCAGCTGAATTTGGCAACCATGTGTGAATCAATTTAAAGTGACCAGAAATGAATCCGTTTCTCATGTGGTAAACAGTATCACAATGTGCTAATTAGGTGCTCTCAGAGTGGGCAGTGAACTGAAATAGATCATCAGGTAACGAGAAGATGGATGCTATTTCCCTTCAGCACTGCTCCTCCGTATCCAAGGCTACAGCGATGACTGTGGCAAAAGTGATTTGGCTCACAAAGCCCATACGCACAACAAAGACAGCTGGGGTTCATGACTTCATAGTAAATGGATGATGTTTTCATTCCCAACAAAGACGTTAATGCAGCTGACCAAAGTACATGTGACGCACAATCTCACAGCAGCACTAAAACTATTACAAAACTGCTATTTAATAACTTTTAAAATCACAGAAAAATTGGATTTAATTCTGTTATTAAGACTTAGCAAACTCCAGTGTAGGATTTCAGATCGAAGATGTTCATTTTTATAAAATTCTTTGGGAAAACTCACTACACCATGCAAAAAATGAAACCAAATAAACAGGCCCTCTACAATTCGACCGCAATGCTATCTGTAGGTACTTTTCCAAGTCTAAGGTTAAAAATAGGGGTTGGCAAAGAGGAACGATACAAAATGTTCTGAGAGGGCAGTTCAAAGAGGCCAGACAGCATTACGGATCAACAACCAGTGGCCAACAGATATATCAAAGCACTTAAAGACACCTCCTTACATTCTGACATCAAAAACTTCAGCAAAACATAATTAAAATACCTACATGGATAGCCAGGAATTCCAACTCTCGGTCAATAACCGAAGTGCTGGCAAAAATGTTCTTAGTGACATATCCCAATAACTTCCTGTGTAATAACAGCGGTCAACTGAGCAGAAACGGCAAGTGACAAACCCCTGCCCTTCTGTATGATGTAGATTGTGGGCCCAGCTCTCGAGATCAGCGGGGATTAGTGCAATATTTTGGAAACTCCACAATGGGAAGCTGATCTCAGTTTCACCTACGAATTTCAGTGTATGGACCCCATGAGTCGGTGGGTTATTTATCCAGAGCTGGATTTATCATTCATTTACCATTACAGTCCCAATGTTCATATTCCATTCCACTGCTTTCCAGGGCATTTCTCCCAGGGCCAGAGGAACACTGAATGGCTCTGCCTTTTTGGACATCTGGAGTCCCTCCATGCATTGTTTTGAGCCCATGGCATTTAAAATGCCCTGTCAGGAATGCATTTTGATTGACTGACTAATTCATTAATTGTTTTTTTTTTTTCTTAGTGTCTCTTCCTGGTAAAGCTGGCATCTTCAGGCATCCATTTCAGCAGTTTCACCAGTTGCAAAACTGGTGGTTCAAATTATGCCATTGTACTTTCTAGTGATTCAACTGCCACAAGGACACGGATGTTGGCCAACTGCAACGGCAACTGTTGCAGCAACCACACTTTGTGCAAGCCAGCTAGGACTGAACTGTATACTGCGATGGATGGGAGATGTTGCCATGCAGAGGACAAGAGCACAGAATAATACACTCAATGACATTTGTCATTCACAAAAATCTATTGACTCGATTATTTGCAGAAACAAGTGCTCATTACAGGGCTGAATTTAAAGCTCTTGACTTGATTGCCAGAGTCACAGACATCATTTGATTTTGGCAAACCCACTGAATCTTTGTACAAAGCAATGCATGTGCTATTTCTCAAGTGCTCTGTCATTGTCTCAAGTCATTGTCAAACCCTTCCACTTAAAGACTCTTGCTGCCTTGTTGTGGTAATTAGCACCTACTGCCGGTTACTTATTTCAAAGAGGTTGTTGAGAAAAGCGCTCCATTTTTCCTGTCACAGACACAACAGAATTCATGCTGAGGACGTCTCCTGAGCTGGCCTGGGAAGTAGGCCTTAGTGCATACAGGAGGACTTTCAAGAAACAAGTCAGGCCAACCCAGGGGAGTAATACATTAATTTGTACAATTAATTGAACTAACCAGCTTTTATCACACTGTGAAATTATACATGCTTCAATCGCTCTTTGCTGTCTTCAGGAGCCAAGACTACACAAACCATATAAAGACACGATTAAAATGTGTGAGAAATGAATATCCCCTTGTCTTTTTGCATCTTAATGTCCTAGATCCATTCTTTAAAAAGATGTAAGAATTGACATGCACAGTTCACTGTATGTTTCAGTCATTCAGTCAGCTGGCATGTGGGTTTTTGGAGGAGTGGGCGGGGGCAAGAGGGACAGTTTGCTATCAATGATGATGGAAGATACCCCTCTCTCTTTCTGTGGTTTGAGAGTTGACTCAGAACATTTCAGAGATGTGAGAAACGATTCACAATCTCTTGACAAGCTGTTACCTCTTCAGCGGCTGGAAGGTGACTGCACAAGACATCGTGGAGGAAAGACTGCTCTCTGCCTTTAGCACCCAGGTGAGGGTTCACAGTTCAGGATTCCCAGTTTTTACAGAAGGTTACAGGTCATTTGTTTACGTCCTTCAATGAATTATCGGTAACTGAACTTACTACTGGCTTTAAAGACAACTAATGAAGCTTAGAACTAATTCAAAGTGAGTTGAGAGGAAAACTGGGTGCCTTTTTGGGAAAACGGTAGTGAGACTTTACCTGTAAATATGCATAAAATACCAGGTCACAAGGAAAAAGATAGACTGCAGGAGATATTTTTTACAAACCTTTTAATTGCTTCACCCTTCCTGTCAAAAGGCCAGAAACTAAATGCATTGCTCTGAATCTATTCTAAACAGAAGTGTGAAAACGATTCTGACATTGCAAAGAGATCTAAAGGTTGTTTGGGAGTCAGCAGAGTAGTATTTTCAGAGCCGTATTTCTGAAAGTCGCCGATCTGAACTGTGACATTAAAAAGGCGAGATTACTTGAGTGGAGGACCCATAACATTTCAAAATGTTTTTAGCACGAACAGTAGAAACTATCCATGACAGATCACATGGTGTTCAATTACCAGGGCAACAATTTCCACAATCGCAATGATTTGTTTTATGCATCTGTTTCATGGCAAGGAATAAAAAACACGTTTAAATTGCGTCCAGTCAGTCAAACCATACATTTCAACACATCCCACGTCTGAAATCATTTCATAACAGACATTCAACATCCTGAATCCCAGAGCAAGACGAAATCCACTCTGTAGAACAGTGTAATTCGCCCACCATTGGTTTCTGAATCCGTTCTGGGTACCAAGTTTGAGTCTTGACTTAAGCCTCGCGGAATAAAAAATTTCAGAATGGTGGCCTCTTTGCCAAGGAACAATTCTGTTTATTTGTTCTCAAAAGTGTTCTTCCAAAAAAGGAGAACTTATTTTCGATATGGCACTCGCTTATCCTCAAAGAATGTGGAAGCTGGAAACTGACTTTCCACTTAGTGTGGTGGTGCTTTGTGTTTTCCAGGCCGCTCCATTCAGACACCTTACTTCCCCACACCAGATATTTCAGTGACTGAAATCGGATCTTTAAAAATCTGATGGATTTATAGGACTATCTTCAGCAAAGCCATGATGGTGATTTCATTAAACATCTTCTGTGTAAATCTTCACAAGTGAAGCTTTAAATTTTCCATGAAATGTTATGTTTCTTGTACACGCACAACATCATTTTCTAAAATTATCATCCTATGTGCTGTTCTGAGATTAGTTAATTTCATATTTTAAATTCCAGAAAGGAAGGTAGAGGAAGAAGGCATCACCAAAAATTGCTAAATAAATTGACAATGAAAAGAGTTCAATGAAATTATATCCTTAAATAAGTTATTAAAACATGGGACTCTAATTTAAATCATGTTATAAAAAGTTGGAATTTCCCATCACATGAAAATGAACTTGAATTGCCCTGTCCTGATTATCCAATGTTTGGTAGGTCTGCCCCTTTTGTCCCCAAACCTGGAACTGTCACGTAGGCGTAATTTTGGGAGCATGACACTAAGGACATCTGTGTAGCATATGGCCAGCAAACAGATACACTGCACTAATGAGTAAGTCAAGCAAATTTATATCAGTGACTGCTTAACACTATTTGTAACCAATTTGCACAGAGTTTTAGAAAAGAGCAGTGATAGTCAAACATCTCAAACCAGAGATGCTATGTTGCCTTTCACCTATGCAGCACTATCTTCTAATCAGAAAAATATCTTCTCCTTCTTCACGTCATCCATTTGAAACCATATTGACAGCCATTCTTCAGCACTGTCTGACTATCTGACTGTAAGCTAGGTTACACCGTCAAACCAACCACAGGTTGTCTACCTCCAGGTACTGTATATTTGTGTCCTGTATTCAATGCCGGACGAGCATTCAAAAAATGGCTCTACTTCACCAACAGCAAGGTTTGGGAGTCAGTGTCTAATTTTGTTGACAATACATTATTGGTAGGATATCTGAGAAGGGGCCTGAGCGAAGTATAGCATTATGAGAACTCAGCTCGTGGCCTGCAGGTTATAGGTCAGAATTTTGGGTGTGACCTTTGCAGTGTGCTTAAGTGAACTGCTTGGTAAAATATCCAGCTGTATAAATAAGACAATTTTGGAAAAGAAGGCATGTTAAAGGGAAATAAACAGGAGATGGTTTTCAGGATGCTTTACTTTTTCCGTTCACAGGATGACAGGGGAGCTCTTTCAGCACAGCCACACAGGGAAACACCCTGGCACCTGGGCACTGATGTGCTGTTACGGCACACTGCAGATCCTGGGGGAGGTCCTGTGCCAGGTTGGGAGTGTTATGCCCACAGTGTGGGTGCAGGGTAATAGGATTTCAGTAATCTGATACCATCTGTTGCACACCTTCCCTTTCTTCCTGGCCAGCTACCCAATGATAAAATACGCAAGAAGTCACCCGTTATTCAGAACACATGAGAATGTGTGTGATGGGCCTTGAAAAGTGTCCATTGGTAAAAAATAGTCACACATCTGTCTCTCTCTCACACACACTCACACACACACACACACAAACAGATGGATACACAGACACGCCTAACAGAACTTCAATTTCAGTACATAAAGTAAATCTTCAAGGACTTTGTAACATGGGACTTTTCCCACACGAGTCCCTGTACCTCCACGGTCACTTCCATAAATATGCAGAGTCGGTCGTAAATCTGTCATGTTTGTTGCTTTCTGTTTGTTTTATTCCCCCATCTCTCTTTGTGGCTTTTGGCTTGAACCCTTCATCTGTACTCATGCCTGGGCCCCAACGCTGAGGGAACAGGGCGGGCGTTCCCTCCCCTTCCGTCCTCTCAGGTTCCGCGGTGGACAACAGCGAAAACACAGCGCACGTGAGGAACTGTATTCAGTGTCTCAGAGGGCATTAGGAGAAGAGGCAGATTAGGTACTTCCTTTGCGTCACCGTTGTCCTAATTCTGGCCTGATTCTGGCCTGCTGACAGGAGCAGCTGATGTAATGATAAACAGAGAGCATAAAGTTCTGTCCGCATATGTTTTCATTTTCTTCACCAAACACTCATCATTCAGTAGATGTTCTTATCAAAAGAAACTTACTGTCCAATACCATCTGCATGATTTTTTTTTCCACTGAATTTACCTAAATTAAGGTTTTCAGACATGGACTGACTTTCACCTAGCCTTTTTTGAGCTTTGATAATTTTGACAAACAAATGAGTGAGGTTTCACTGAACTGAACCACCGTGTTTGGCCGTGTTTTGTTATGGAGCAGGTAATAACAGAAGTGGTTCACAGCACATGGTGACTTCCTCCATAATGGCGATCAGAAGACGTCACTGACCCATCACTAACACAACCGGAAACACTCTGAGGCCTGTTTCAGTACACCTCCCAGTGCCTACAGGAGGCCATACGGGTGTTCATGATCATTAACATGAACCCATTCTGATAAACGTTTGTTAATAGATCATTAAAACCAAAGACAGTTTAAAAAGTACCGGTGGCCTGTATAAGGTCTGGAAGCAGAGAGCCCAAACACAGACAATGCCATCAGGAGCAGCACTGTGCGCTGTCCAGAGCTGCAGCCATTTCCTCACCCATCAATCTTCAGCTCCAAAAGTGGTATAATGTTTTGCGATCCACAGTGCAGACCAGTGAGGCTAGTTGCCCAGTACTTGTTCTGACCCTTTCTGCACAGGGGTTTTCCCATCATGCCCTGCACATTATTTCACATTTAGGGCGTGGCACCCACACTGTGCCAGCCAAAGCAGATTACGGCACACTAAAGTGCTTTCTTGCTTGCTCAATAGGCGGCACGGTCCACCTGTCTCCCTCTCTGCCGAGGCTTAAACAAAACTCCGCTTACAGAACGGTAATCCATCCATTTATAAATCTGCCTAGGTGTATCTGAGCATCATCTTATCTCTCTATCTGACCCTGAGGGCAAGGCTGTGTGCAGTCTCTCACTGCAGATGTTCATAAGGGCTTACTCATAACCTTCCAACTATATTTCAAATGTTATAACATATTCCAAATGCTATATGGTGCACACATGAATCGCCTCATAACCCGAATCCTCCAAATACAATTGCAATTTTTACTGTGTATGCAAACATAGTCAATGGTGTTAAAATAAAGACCATATGAATATTATTTGGCAAATGGAGTGAGAATTTATACAGCATGCACTTGGAGGGGATTGTCTGTTTGCACGACTTGATGTTGCCTCAGAGCTATCCTCATGAATATTGCACTATAAAAATGTAACACAGAAAACTCAAAAAATGAGTTCTTCCAACTTACAAAGGGTCGTTTATATTGCACATCCTTAAAGGTGTACCACAGACACAGACGAGAAATGCACTTTAAATGGTATTGTTAATGTTACTGTGACTCCGCTTACAGGAGATGCCGTTTATGCTATCATTTTCCCTGATAACGCGCCATCAGTGAAATATGTGGCTCCAGTCTGCCAGCAGACATTTTATCATTAAAGAATTATCTGTAAGTCAGCTGATCTTGGCAAAATCTGAAAAGTGTCTTGACCCCACCCCCTGAAAACAGAAATTCTGGATTGATTCCATTCAAACAGAAAGAATTAATTTTGAGCTTCATCCTTCCAAATCTGATATTAATGATGTGAGTGAGGCCGTGTTCACAGGCAGGACGCATCAAAGTGGCATAAATTAGTCAGGGCTCCTTGTTAGAACAGCACTTCTGCATGTTAAACAACAAAAGTTCTCAATGTAATTCTCCTCCCCCTTCCGTGTCTTTGAGTCTCATGGAAAATTCATGACACTCAGAGTGGAAGAGCACAAAGGTTACACTGAATAGAGGCTTTATTCAGCCTGTATGAGCAGTAATGCAAACAGCCCTCTCCCACCCTCTGTTATTTATTTCTTAGAGTTCAACATTCACCAAGAACCTTCACCTCAACCATTCAAACTATGAGGCTCAACTGTGTCCAGAAAATGACTTAAAGACGGGGGATGTTTCTGTGAACACACACACACACACACACACACACACATAAAACTGACCAAAGAGCTCTTACAGAAGTAGCACTGGAGGCCGTTGGAAGTGCCAGGTTTCAATGGCATGCTGACCTTGAAGACTTCCAGCAATACTGAATGAGTTTGGAAGACCGTTAAAAAAGAGGTATGAATAACTGCACTTCTCAATGCGCGGGCTCTGCGTGGGGGCAGTGAATCCAGACTGAAGCAGAGAAAGCAAACTGCACTCAATTACAGATTCTTAAGCGCTGATCAGTTCAGCCGCCCTCAATGATCTTCTGCTGGTAGAGACAGACACTTTATTAAATCTTTCAAACTCCTCTGGTTTTATGGTGTTTTATTGTGAAGCACACCGCATTGCAAACTCTTGAACAAGCCGTGACAATAAAACCTGACTGACTGACTGGCTGATGAGCTGTGCAGCACCTACATCTGTGAGGGGCTCCTAGGGTTTGGCTGCATTCCAATACATAATACTTGACAACTGATAACACTCTTACTTATTCATACATTATTATTCACATTTTATAAAAAGATAATACTAAAGTTGTAAATATGTAATAAGGACACATATTACTGCTTAAAGGAATAGCAGATTACTTTTGTCAGGCAGTAACATAATGATTGATACAGTTAATGTCAGAAGTAAACAAGCATTACAGAGTCACGTTATACACAAGAAATTAATTATGAAGTATTGATTTGTAAATAATTTGATATTCAAAAATATTTACAACTACTTTCAAGAATCATAAAAGTGTCACCTAGTATCTTATTAAGGAGCAATGTATTTATCATTGTTTTCAAATTGCATGAGAGTAAGTGGCAAGTGGTATGTAGGGCAAGTGTCTGCGTGGTGTCCAGCAGTGAGTTAACACTGATTATAATATTCATGATCACTGGGGAGGACAAAGATGTACGTCAAATGACAAAATACTTTACAATGTAATGGTCATGTGTTTTTTAGGAGATGTTTTTTAGGCATTTACTAAGCATGCCTCTTAGATTGTTGGGAGGTCCCAGCAGCCTTTGCAGACAGGTTGATCTGATTGGCCCAACTCCTCTGTGGCTGCCAGAACAACATAGAACACCCCCAGCCCCCCCCCCCCATCAACCCAATGCCCCCTCCCCCCACCCAGATCTCATACCATGCAACTGCTGCAAAAGCCATGTAAAGATTGTTGTAAGCACTTGGATGTAGACTTTCTTTTGTTTGCCAGTTATGGAAAAAACAGCCAACAATCTCCGGAAATCAGATGAGAATTTTATGAGCATAAAAATGACTAAAAAAGAGAGAGAGTACATTGCACAACTTGCAGCTGAAAATGAGGGTTAGCAGAGACCCAGAAAATGCCAGAATTACCTGCAGCACCTGTGAAAACCTTCACTGCTCATCAGATTATGCAAGACTGAGAGTTATATCACAATCAGAGCAGAGGAGATTCTAGGACTGCCTTTCTGTTCTGCCGTATCTACGGTTACACAACAGCTGCAGATATCTGCTGATGCATGAGCACACCTGCTCATCCACTCAATCAAACTCACCCAATATTTACTCTCCTTCTGAGGGATGTGTAGTAAATACCATCTGTACATGAATTTGGACGCTTCATTCCGATTTAGAAAACCCGTATGTGCCCGAGGGCTGCAATTTTCTGAATCTAGGGAATCATCCTAAGTTTATTTTGGGTGCATATTTTTGGAAGTTAAGGAAAGTTGGGTTCAGGCAAGTTCCTGGATCAGCTGAAGTTGAAGTTTAGTGATAACACTCTCTATCAGCAGCTTACATTAGTCCAGTAGTGGAGTCAGAATGATCCAATCTTTCTGACATGGACGACTGACAGATAGACTACATGCTTTTGCCCTCAAATGTCAGTGGTTCATGCCCCACCCCTGTCACTTCTGATCTGTGCCTTCATCTCCCAGCTTGCATATTTTTGTAATGTCTCAATTGATACCAAAAAGGAAGTTCCCAGGTTGAAAAAGAAAAGAATTTCTCAGGTTGAGACTGAATTAGGTATATAATGAACCAGTGCAAACATTTTCACACACCATGTGACCCTCCTCCTGCCAGACATCCCTTATTCCAGCACATCGAGCAGGAGGAGGAGAGCTGCTGGCTCCTCTTACTGTCTTAGTGAATGAGGGCGTTCTGTGAAAATATATCAACATGACCATCAGGCCCCTGAACGAGGCCAGTCTGACAGTCTGGACAAGGTTGGAGGTAGAATTAAAGCCCACCGCCACAAAAGACAATAAAAATGCTCAGGCAGAAAGTGATTGCACACACAAAAATACTTTCATCATGCCTACAGTGGACTTGTTCTGTTCAAAATACTAGAAAGTGCAGCGGAGGCCTCTGTCTTGATGTCAGGCTGTGTAGCTCTAAGACACAAGCATCGCCTTGGAGAACTGGTGAGCTCTGCTCCTCCTCCTCATCGAGCCCTTTAAATATTATATTACAACAAATACTAAAAAATAAATCAGCTGGGACACAGACTTGTGGGATTTTCAGTTTGATTTAGATAATTCAGAGAATTGAGAGCTCGTAATCTAATGTATGGTAGTTTCCCGCTGATCTTGTATTCCCTAGTCAAGACATGTTGGTATGTAAACTTGAGCTCAGTGTCCTTAAATTTGACTTTAAATATTCAAGTTTTTCCAAAGCTTTTGTTTCTGTTGAAAAGCAGATTCAACATTCAGTTAACCTTTTATATTTGTAAATACATAACCAAATTCAATAAAATTTTAACCAAGAGCACATGAAATGTATCTCCAATGTGAGGAAGGGCAGTCTTAGAAAGACTGCATGATCACAAAGTTCAATCTTTTTTTTTTCTGATGACTTATTACATTGTATTATCTCATTTTGCGTTGTAATTATTTATTCCATGCCTGTTTTTGCCTCTTTTACCTATTTGATTGTATTTATTCCCAGAAGAGTATAACAAAAATAAAGCTGAACTGAATTGAATTTAACTGAACTAAACTCACAGATTACAGATCCAGGCATTTTGCAAACTTCAGTGACACGGGGGGTTGAGGGGTTGAAACCGTCATGAAAGATACAAAGACAAAACAAAATTTTAAAGAATAGTATCTGTTTTGACCCCCATCACCCACCACCCTTTGAATTACATGGATACGAAATTTAAAATTATTTATACTCTCTTAATTCTATAAATTGTGGAAATCTCTCTGGCCTGTCATCAACTGCACCATGCATGCATGGAAAGATACTTTCTTTATATCACAAATACTACAAATATATTCTACCCCAAAGAAACAGTTAAAAAAGTACTTTTTGCTCAAGCCTCCCATTCATCTCTAAACCTGACCCATCAAAAGGTTTACAGGGAAACAGCACAGGGACACGACTCACCGACTCACCGAATTACGCTTCAACTGACGAGGGGCAGCGCGTCACCGCCTGATTGGACACCTGGGAAAACAAGACACAAAGACAGAGAGTGAGACAAACAGCTGGGCACACCGCTAATGCCCACCCTCCAAGGTTAAGGTTCGCTTGCTGTGTAGTGAACCAACGCTTCCAACCAAAAGGAGGTGCTGATTCACACCAGGGCACAGAACAGTCAACACAAGACAATGTTACAGATGGGAGAGACAAGACCAGGAGGGACACGAATGATGAAAAAGACTGATACTCATAATAAATAATGACAAAAAACATGACAAAGAATGCAAACAAAAGCAGTAATCATGGGGTACAGGGCATGGTTTCAACAGAGGAGTGGGGGGGTGCTTATGCAGGTTTGCCAGTGGGGGTGGTTTTTAAATTAACATTATCAGACTCCCCCATTTGACACAGAAATTAATCTGTAGAGACCATGAATGAGGACACCGCCATGATTGACATGAACATGACATAAAACAATCCAGTTCTACCACAGCGCTGCCGCTGTCGGCATGTGGGGTATGGTGCTGGGTCCCGGGAGGGCTGCAAGCTCTCCAACCCCAATTCCCTCAGCTTAAGTGGTCCAATTAGTTAATTATCTATTTGCATTTACACCTATGCCATCTCCCATGATGCAATGCAAAAGTACAGTTACTGAGTAGAGGGCACGACAAAGTGTTCATTGAGAAACTGAAAGAAATGTGGCCCAATAAAGAGCAATAAATGGGATAGTGAGTGGGTTACTATGAGTGGAGTACACAGTGAAAACACCAGCAAATGGGGCTGAACTCCAGGAAGTCAGTTCTCCAGCCATGCTGTCCTTGACAGCCATGATGGGCTTCCACTGAGAGTACTGTAGCATGGGTATACTGTCAATCTACAGTTACAAACATTATAATCACTATAGTACAAGGAAATGTTTCTTTAACAAGCATGACGGAGCACTAAGGGAGGTTTTAGAGGGCATGAAAAGACTAGCGCAGACCCAAAAGAAGCGTACCTTTATGGTTTTTGGTGCTTTAATGATGTAGACACAGGAGGAAACGCAGCAAATGATGCCCAGTCAAGCAGTCAGCACACATGACAAGTTAGCATGATGACAGTGTTAAAGGTGCCAGGGTGTTAGGGTGGACTGTGAGGGTGTAGGCTGGTAAAAATACAGCTGCACCGATAGCCAGCCCCAGACTACTGACTCAGCCACCACTGCATCCACTCACTGAAAGTGCAAACAGGGACGGACACACACACACACACACACACACACACACACACACACACACAGTATCGACAAAAATGTCATGTGACGTGCTTCTGAATCCCTTCACAACACAAACAACTACTGCATTTACACCCCCACTGGCTTTTTACTTATCAAAAATTAGGCTGAGTATACTCTTCTGTTTCCCAGCATTCAGTCTTGTTGCATACTATCCTGCATATATGGTGTTTGTTTTGTGACATGGTCTGACTAATCAGTTAGTAAGACTTTATATCTAACAACGACAATAATATTCCTTTCCCACATAGACATATTCCCTTTAGACATATTATGATGTAGTATTTTGTTTACAGTATATTCAACGCATTGGTTGATAGAATAGATACATGACTGACTCTAATGCTCAGCATAGTGTTTTCCATGAGCAGACTCTGACTGTCTGTAGCAAACTGCTCTTGGCTGTGGCTCTGCTCAGGGAGACCCAAATGCAGAAAAGAGGCAGTCAACACAACAACATGAATCAAAGACATCAGATGCCTTCCTCACTGCCTCGGGCGAGAGATGATTTAACAAACAGACCTCAGCTTTGCCTCTTGTGTAACACTGTGATAACATGTGATAATAGTTACCGTTTGGATTCACTTTACACAGTGTGATCTGGGGAGCTTACTGTCTGCCTTGCTCACTGCAGAGCATGCCAGTTTTATGTGCCTTCAGACTATTCTGACGGACAATGGATTTTCAAATCATTTTATTGGTTCACTGAATGAGCACCAGCCATTTCATATTCCTGAGGTTTCCATAAAAGGCAATTCAAATCAAGCGTGTGTTCAGAGAAGCATCTGGAGGAAAGAAAAAAAAAAAAACTTCATTTCTCAATGAAGCTGAGATGCTGCTCATCCTGCTTGACATTACGCCGTCCACATCATACTGAAAGGCTGATAAGAGCTCAGAGAAACACAGTTTACTCACATCCTTTCTACTTTTTGGAGATGAACTAAGAGCCTGTAGTGGTGGATTTGTTTTGTTTTATTTAGACACAGCTTATCACACTAAGAAACCCTTGTTTTTAAAAACTTGAACAATTCTAATGTGGGTACATTCAAGGTAAGAGAGAAATGCGAAACCAAGTCACAAATTCAAAAACCAGGCAAAAAAGTAAGGACAGGAATTAAGGCCCAGCGACCCATGCAGACAGTGTGGCAATAGTTTTCTGTGGCCTTCGTGGTGTGCTTGGACACCTCCCATTGTAGCATTAGACCCTGCTGTCATGCAAATCCTTCTTACACTCAACACTCAGGCCATTTTGTAGTTCTTCAAGGTTGTTCTGGAGTGTTCTTCAAAGACAGTCTTTGAGTTCAAGTATCTCACTTTAATTGAAATGTATCTGTCCTCGTCCCTGCGGCCAGAACCAATACTTTTTACTTTACTGGTGTATAAGCGTGGGAGTAAATATATCTACAGAGATGTAGGCACATTTTTAATAGATCTTTTGTTGTTTTTATGGGTTGGTCAACATGGTGTCAGACAGACAGTGCATTTCCTCAAGTGAGGAATCATTTAAAAGATGGTGATACCATCTGAACATTTGTTCTATTTTTTTTTTTTTTTTAATGGGCCTATCTGGGAGGGGTTAAATACCATTTAGCACTGCAGTATAAGGAAATGGACTGAAAGAGAAGGTGTCTGGGCAGAATTTCTCTTGGCAAAAATGTGTTAAACCAAAACCGCATCAATACATCACCAGCTGTATGAATGGGTGCAGTGTAAAGTGCCAGTCATGTATGTTTCCCTGTACAAGGCTGCTGCTACAAAATGTCTGGATGGCTTTTGCTGTCCGTTTGTTATTTTTGACATAATGCCGATTCCTGGAATCACGTGTGATTTACAACACCGAAGCATGTCAACATTTTTTTAAATTTCACAGCGCTGAAATAAACTTGGCTAACAGAGTTGTTTTAGGCAAACATTCATTGAATTGATGTAAAACACAGCTGATGTTTAATGTACTGCAAAGGCAGGCCATGGAGGTCACTGTGAGGTATGTGACAAGACTGGCTTTTATTTACCAATGCACACTAAAATCAAATCATAAAGCGGCACAACAAATTCAGTAAAGTGTAATAAAGGAAATGCACTGTTTACTATTCACTGGTGCATTGCCCTATCTGGTCTTCAAACAGATGTGTCTTTACACATACACTAAACCACAAAAACACCCATGACCACCCACTGTTTATAGATTTGACAAAATTTCATACACCAGCTCTGAAAATGTTGACCTCCTTTTGTATTACAGTGTACATCAAAAAATAATGTCTGTAACAGTACAGCGATGAATGACTGCTGTGATCTTTAACACCTGTATATTGTCTCACATCACGATTGTCATCACTAATCCTGTTGTCAATAAAAGGGTTGTGGACATTATTGAGCCCATTCAACACTAAACACAAATAATGGTCCAGACAACAACACCATATTACTGTAGAATATTTGATTACATTATCAGCCTGCCGGCCACATGTGAGGCCTATAAGCACTGAGAATGTAATAAAAGCATAAATGCAGTTAGAGCAAACTGGAAAAAAAAACATGTGGGCATGTTAGAGGAATTTTACTGAACCTGAAAAAAAAACCCACAGAATGCCTCCTTTCAGATAAGGAATGATGAGTTTTGTACCACGCAGCTCAACACAAATGGCTCCTTGTTTTGTTTTAAATGGCAGCCGACCCGTTTCCTGCTGTCACAGATATGACAGGAAGTTTGATTTATCTCAGACATTAGAGGCATCTTCAGTTCAGAAGAACATCACGACTTCAGATCTACTTTGTGGCAAAAAAGCGGTCAGTCTCTATCAGCAGTAAATCAATCGGAATTACTAGGTGGCGCACAAATTGTGTTAAGAGTGACATGCTTGAAACTCAATGCTGCATTAAGGTCCATGAAAACATACACGTGCCAGCATTTCTCCCTCTCTGGCCAATAGGAATACCCATTACACCAGGAGTTTTAGGCTGCAGCCGTGTCCTTCTTTACTCTGATTTATAGGCCAAAAACCACCAGCTGAAGGGGATAGGCTCCGCCCCTTCCTGTTTGCACATCCGCTCTGTCCACTGTACCTCTCATACAATAGAGATAACCTTTCCCCAACTCACCACAACAACACATTTATAACCGCTGCATCTGAAAACATCGGTCACATGACTAAAGTTTTTAAAGCGCTAAGCGGCCCTGGAGGCATCGAACCGCTGAGGTCACTCATATCAATAATAAAAAATACAAACGAAAGCCTGCCGTCAACATCACATATTAAATAAAGAGTCTGCAGCGCAACATCAAAGGCACAAACACCAATGTGAAAGAACTGAAAGGAATCCTACTGATGATACGGAAGAACATATTAATTAGCTTAATTCTCAATGTGTCCATTGAGCACAAAAAGACAAAAATGGCGCCAATAATGAAAAACAGGCCCATGGACACAAATGATCTGGTTTTAGTAAACAAATCATCCAAAATTTGTCCAAAGAGATCTAAGGAATTTGTGCTCTCTTAGGCACTTCAGTTCAGTATCTTGGGATTCTCTCCACCCTTTGAGATCTCTGCAACTGCTTCATACAGCCCTATGATCTCAGTGAAACTTTCATCTCTTTTGATTGACTTCTTTTTCTCCCTGTAACAAATCTATACATGCTAATAACATCTCAATAAGGGTGCATGTTGTTTTTGAGTCCGAGCTCACTCCATGCTTTTTACTGAAGAGGAATTACATACCTGTATAAGCACTTCTCCATCTTCCATACTCATATTAAGGTTGACAAGTAGTTAAGTTCTGATTTTTATAAATAGTCTGTTTAACACATCAAATGAAAAAACCTGACAGTGGCTCTGTTTAGGTACGGTCTATGTGTATTGGATGTCTTCAGGCACATTAAAGGAATGCCATGTCATGGTGTCCTTTTTGATGTTTGTGGCAGGGGGCGTTCTGTATGAAGATGTGCCCATCTACCAGGGGCTGTGCCTTTTGGGAATTCCACCAAATTCAGTTACACATACACAAAGATGCATGTCCTGACAGGATTCTTTTCCTGTGAGAAATCAATCCTAAAATGCAGGGAGGACCCTGCTATTTGGTTACAGTTGGCCTGTTTACTGTTCTGAATTGCCCTCCACATGGTTTTTGTGAGGCTGTTCACTTTAGTGTTGACCTAATCCACACTGCTGACTTTTACAATCATGCCACAGTCAATATGTTAGTCAATTTCTCTGTCTCACTCTGTATGTGTGTGGGTGTGTGTGTTTACGCATGCACTTTCTATGCATTATGTATGATATACAACACAGCACACTGTATATTAGATATTATCCACCATGCTATAAACCATTGTCAAAAAGTGTGAAAATGTAATAAATGTTGAAAGTCTCAGATGAACTTGGCTGACTGTGCATGCCATTATTGATGGCATTTAACAGCCCACAGACACTTTAATCCAGCTCAAAACGTATATAAGGGCATGACACTCCAGTCTCTTTATGAGAGGCTATCAGTGGTGTGCACTTACATTGCAATGGAACTTAATGCTTGGACTCCTCCAGCAAAGATGCTGTATAAGCAATACCCAAGACAGCCTACTTTCCATAAGTATGACAGGCCCTGCACTGCTGTAAGCATGATAAGGCTACATGATAAGAACCCCATCTCCAACAGTGAGAGGAATTGACTGCAACAGTAAGGAAGGAAAAGCGCATGGACTTCCTTGAGATAAGCAGACAACCACGTTGCTACTGGCCAACGGCGCGGTGAACAAAGAAAAGATACATGGACCAGGAGCGGTGAGACAGATGTAGATTTGTTTGTTTGATCTGTGTCGATTTGAAAAAACAAATGAAAATTTGGAGCTGGGATAAAGAGGATTAGTGAGACCGCTCTTGGGATTCCAGCATCCTACCTGAGCGCTCCTCCACTGGTTATCAGCGAATTTGACCCTGGCCTCCGACACATGTACTGTAAATAAGGAAGACCCAGGGGTTAATCTTCTGTGGATCTGTCCATGTGTAAGCCCCTGATCAACAGCCCCCAGGTCGTTCCAGGCCACGGAGAGGCATGAGATTAAGGAACACTGGGATGGGGATGAGGCCCACGTGCCCGACCACGGTACCCCACCGCTGCGGATGCGCGCACCACCGACCAGTCCGCTGTGCCCGGCGTGTGCGCCGTCACTGAAACTCATCCACTAACGAATCGCTAACGATCTCCCAATGATCCGCCAATAGAACAGCTTCCCTGCCTGAGATGAGGAGAATGAGGCGTCTCAGACAGAGTTTGACGTGATGATCTGTGATAACGGAGTCCAATGAATGCACATGTGGAACCTAAAGCAGATTACTCTTTGTGTACGCCAACAAACTGAAAGTACAGTATGTACCGCGAGGTCCTGCTTCCCTTTTTAATAGAATTCCTTTGCTTCAATGTCTAAATCTTCTCTGCATTAATACCCATGACAACACTGTAAACCTTTGGCTCAGATTTGGTGATTCTTCCCTCCCTGCTTGTTTGTTTCTTTTTAAACCTGTGTATCCAAATCCAATAAAGCCTAATCCAGAGCAAAAGTAATTGTATGATACAGTGCAATGGTTCAGAGGGTTCAATCGTAAGTGAACGTCCACAAGGCAGAAAGACCCCATGTCCTCTGTCTGCTCCAGCTTTCACAGTAACCGTGTGGAGGTGTTAGGTTGGATATATGAATATCACTACAACTGTGGACAATGTTCCAGTCCACTGTCAACTGCATTTGGAGAAATCGATAGGTGAAAAAAACAGCTGAGTGTTTCCAAGGGAACAGAGGTAACAGTGGGAGATTTCATTTGTGGTTGGAGCAAGGTACCCCACAGAATTTCATTCAATCTGATGACTGTGGTCTGGTAAATTGTTTCCAGTTTGTATCTCTCCTCTGAGTAAAGGACGTAATTGCTAAAATGTTTAAGCATCCCTTTGAGGCTACTGATTAAACTTCCATCAGCATTCATCAATGTAATCAATGCATCAATCCAACAATGGATACACATAAAATCCAAATGGACTGCGTTGGATCTATTCTCTGGTCTTTGCTTCTTCCCGCTCCCCAATTTCGTCAGGTGAAACATGAGCAAGATTATCAACATGGATACCCAAATGCATTTTAAAAGGATGGCAAAGATTCCACAACCATATGTAAAACATTGTTGATAATCACGCTGCCGAACCTTTATGGCACTCAAAAGTCTGAATCTGAATTTCATGGATGCACTAGCTAAAAATACCCAGCAGTTCCACTATATAGATGAGCAATTACAAGGTTTGAAACAGCCAGCCAAATAAGATCTGCAAACATTTCCTGTCAGTCAGAACTTAATAAATAAAACATTTTATTTGTACAATACCTCTCATACAGTTTGCAGCAAAGTAGGCCACTTCACAGTAGGCAGTGTAATATTTCCCATGAACACCTAAGTAACCTGTTAGATTTCTACAGGTGTACGGTTCCATTCAGAGCATAAAACCAACCATGATTTCCTTCTGTGCTTCTACCTGAGTGAACAGAGTAAGCACACATTGGTGAATGTAGAGCTTTGCTGGAAACAGGCAGGCATTTGGAAATGTATCCTGATGGTAGACTTGGTGCCAATCTCCTTAATGCAGATGGCTAACTCGCTAGGAAGCCAGCTAGCTAGCTATTATTAAAAAGCAAAGACCTCTCACTCAAATGCGGCTCCTAAAATATCATGCAGATCTATAAAATGGACAGGTCTGGGTACTTTTGCACATGTTCTTAAATGGGATTTTCCCCACAGTCAACAACTGCAGTCTGTCCTCCACCCCAAAATGAATTATTGTATTTTTTATGAATTATTGTACTTTTATGACCAGACTATGATTGGACTACTCTCAATATGTACTTTGAAACCAATTATTATGAAGAATTCTTAACCAATAATTATTATAATTCTATGTGGGTGATTTTATAACAAAAAAAAAACATTTTAATTAAAGTGGCACTTAAAAATTGAACCTCACACACGATAAATACTTTTTATGAGCTCCTAAAAGGATTACGCGACTCATGTTTCATGTAAATTCAATTTTCCAACTTCCTCCTAAAATGATTCCCCACATGACGGAGTATCATCCTGCATATTTCAGAGATGATGCAGTGGTGTGGATCCTGTCCATGGAGTCACTGAGGAGATACTTTTTCCCCACCGAATTCCGGAAACTACTACGACAACACTACCTCCCTTTTTTGGAGTACACTTTCAACACAACGAGGGAGCATATCAACTTCATAAGTTGGTCAGTTAATCCTAAATGTAGGTACTGGCTGACTGGCTGATTGCATGGAGAACATGTGACCTGGTTTAAGTGGTCAAGCAGGGGGTTTCATCTCAGCATTCCAATTCCGTTTTGTCTTTCCATGTTTGCTTCATTACCCACCATAAGTCACTCATGTTAATCAGGCTCTCCTCCTTTGTAATCCGTCCCCAAACATTTTCTCCACATTCATCAGACTATAACCAGCACATTATTTTAAGAGATTTCATCGATAGTGGCTGTATTTGTTCTGCTATCGTGCCTGAGAGGTTGAGTTTGAAAAAGTCGCACTGCTGGGCACAGTCACCTGATGAATCGGTGCTCTTAGATCACCACTGGATACAAGCATACCAGGTTACTAAGAGGCTTATCTCTCTGCAGACACGTTTGACAACTTCACCGCCATTGTGTCTCATCGTAAGTCAGGGACATGACATGAAAACTACCAGAAATAAATGAACAAGACTTTGTCAACTCCAAGCTAAAGACAAAGCAGTGTGAAACTGAATGCCCCCCATGGTGTGATATCTGCGATTAAGCAACTTACGGTAATCATCCTTGAAGACTTATGTCAGCTTTGAGGAGCCACGTCACAGGAGCCCTGATCACTTAAACGGGCCAGCAAGCTGACAACAGGCTTAAAAGATCAGTGTTGCAGGTAGGCCTAATCCACGCCATTGGCACGCTGTGTCCACACAATTTTTTCCACATGCTGAGATACTTCAGCTGCTGCTATTGTACTCAGTAATCAGGTTAAGGAGGTATGGGACATTAATAACTCAAAATCAAAGACAAATATGGACATTAGCATATGCAGCAGCCCTGTAACAGAAGATGCTGATCTCATTAGCTACTCTTAAAGCATTGAGTACCAAACGAGGCCATCAGCACTTACATAATGATCAATGTGAAAATTCCCAACATGGAAGTTTTAACCTCCATAAACTATTTGTTCTTTGTCCCAATTTCAATTTTTTGAGCAGTTTTCAGCCATATTGTTCTTGTCCCCCAGTATGTATGCAATCCCATCTCATTGTTGAAAAGGCAAAAATTCAGGCTGTGGCTGCCAGTTGCTCTCTCTTGGCAATCAAGCAGCTGAACTTTAATGCAGCATAAGCACTGAAGAGCTGCTCTTCTATCTGAACCGGAGCTGATCTGGTACAATGAGGTGTGGAAAGCCCTGCTGACCGTAACACTCCCTCACTGGTCAGCAGTGGAGTGTTACACAGAAGGCGAACTGCAGTGTGTAAATGTGAGGTCATTCTGAGGTGAAAAGCAGTGAGAGAGCGCTACACTGGTGTGAGCCATTTCCACTGCCGGTGCGTCATCTAATCTGGCCCCGACAGCAGATATTACATGCGGCGAGAGTGAAAGATGATACCTGCAATTAAAGGAAATAAAATGGTGCGTTTTATATTTCTAGATCTTTCTGTAAAATGAACCTCTCCCCTCCTTTTAAAGCACACCTATTACAGTGTTCTACCCTGAACTAAAATACCAGGGAACAGTGTACTTGTAGTTAGGCCAATGACAAATTGGATATTTATGAAATCTCCTTTGTAAAGATCAAGGATCTCCTTTGTAAAGTTTAAACAAACAACCTCAGTGTAATTGGACATGATGATGTAAACTACAGGTTCCAATTACTTCACAACCACATCCTTTCTTCATTTGTTTGTATATGCTTGTTTACATTACATTAACTTATACTCATTCAATACACTCTTCTCCAGAGTAACCTGCAATATGTAAGTGTATCATGATTGATCTGAGCACTAGTGCCAGACCCAGCTAACAGCATTCCAAAGACTAGCAAGTAAATATGTAACATCAGTAAAGCACTGAATTAACCATGCTACTCACAGCTAAAATAAATATGCTGAGTACAAACAACAGATCCACCATAATCTCTCGTAAATAAACCATAAAACCATTAAAAATATGAAACCCAAAACCATAAAATACCAAAACCTCAATTTGTACCAATAAACAGCCTGAAGAGATGAGTTCATGTCACAAGATAAATGACTGCAGTGTCCTGACAACGGAGCTCATTCCACATAGTTGTAATATTTAACTTTGAGCTTGTACAGCAATGCTTGAGTCTTTCTTGGGGAGAACAATCCTGGGTGTTCTTAACGGTGGGGTCAGTCAAGGCCAGAGGACAGGCAATTATGTGTGCAAGCCTGCTCTTCCACTTAAGGAACCTAAGCAGGGTGCCAAATATAGCACCGTGAATCACAGGCTGTCAGCACCTATGGGGAACATATTCTACCCCTTAAGTACCATTCATCTCAAAACAGCTGAGCACAGGTGATCCGTTCAAAGCCAACTGTCTCGGGTGAGGTGGAGAGTCCACAATTTGAGAGCTGCAGCGCTCTGTCGAAGGATAATTTGGGTCAGTGGGTATTTCATTGAGTCACATTCTAGGATCACAAAGGACTTAACAGCAATTAATCCTGGAGTTTTGCATGTGACCGGGGCCACACGTTAGCCTTGCCCGCTCAGTCTTTAGCAGGGACCAGATGCTAGCGCTGCTAGTGGAGGTAGCGCTGCATAGAGTAACATCAGCTGTAAGCCTGTGAGACAACTGTCCCAGTATGCAGCCCTGCATGACGTGACCACCCCCCCATGATTCAATGCTGGCTAGGATGACTCATTCCGATGACTGAATCCTGTCTGAAGGCAAACTTGACTATTCCTGAAGATTTTTACCGTTGTATCCTGTAGTTCCAAAACAGTGTTGCACAATGATCCAAGCCTAAAATTGACAGAACAGTGAGTAAATGGACCGTGAAGGTACATTTTCTGACGTCCTCCTAAAATGATATTCCCGGGGGTCATGAACTGTGTTTCTGCACAGTTATAGATGTGAATTAGTTATCTTGTTCCTAAGCAAAGGAGGAGGTATTACTTTTCCAAATAACTCAACAAAGTCATGCGTCACTACTCTCCACTTCTGTTTTTTTTTTTTTATTTCTCTGTGTAAAATCAGGAAAGCAGGTTTTGAGTGGGCTTTTAGGAACTGGATGCGCATTCAGCGATCCAGAGGCCAAAGTTCAGGCAACGCAGTGTCTCCCACGTGAATGACTGTCACCGGCTCCTGAGACCAACTGTATTTTGTGCTTAGCCACGCCCGCATTAGCATGCTAAACCCCCATGCCTGATGTGGAAAGATTTTGGTTTCCTAAAATATCTCTTAAACCCCACTGTGATCCTGCTGGGGGGGGGGGGGGCGGATCTGGATCCTATACATCTCACAGAATTGAGGTCTAATCTTTCTTTCATCTGAAAAAACCCAGTGGTCTCCAATCGGATTTTTTGTGCATCTGTGTGGAATCCTATCCCCGAACGCTAACATAAACACTGAACAAACTGAGAACACACTGTTTTCACTTTTTTTTATTAAGCCCCATTTTCCCCTCATTGGCCTGATCCCGAACTTTATAGCAAACATACCAAACCAACAGTGAACACACGGCATTCAAAGTCAATAACCTGTTGTCATTTAAAGGAAAGGAGGCACCTTCTAAGCATATAAAGGGCACAGCAGATCTTCAGCCAATTCAAAAAGGTTCCACTCCAGCACAAGTTGATAGATCAATGTCCTGATGCATAACCAATAGACTATGGCCACCAGCTGACTGGAGCCCTTCATCTCTTCCCAGTATCACACAGTGCAGTCATTCTCCTCATGGCTGAATTACCATTCAGCTCAACGGCCCGGGCCTCTGCTTTATCCAGCATTAATCTGCTTGTGACCCCTGCTTACAACTATAGGAAACCAAAAACCGTTGATGCCACTTTTTGGCACCAATTCATAAATGCTCTTTTTGTAAAGCCATGAAAACGATTTCTTGATAGGTGTGATGGGTTTAATGGGGCTATGATCAACAATATTCCAGTGTAAATATTTTCCTCAAAAATATGATGATGGAGATCATTTGTATACATTTGTTAGGTAATTTTGAAAATTAAAGTGAAACTTAATTTTCCCAGATCAGAAAATAAAAAACTGAAAAATTATTTTAAAAATGTTTAAAGAATACAAATAGTGCTCAATGGCATATTCTAATGAGGCACTGTTCCACTGTGTGGATGGGCACTGTTCCACTGTGTGGATGGGCCCCACTGTCTGCTAGCACTGTTCCACTGTGTGGATGGGCCCCACTGTCTGCTAGCACTGTTCCACTGTGTGGATGGGCCCCACTGTCTGCTAGCACTGTTTCAGTGTGTGGATGGGCCCCACTGTCTGCTAGCACTGTTCCACTGTGTGGATGGGCCCCACTGTCCACTAGCACTGTTCCACTGTGTGGATGGGCCCCACTATCCACTAGCACTGGTCCAGCAATGTTGTCTGGTCCCTTTAAGACAAACATTAGTTGTGAGAGGGTGTACTTCACTCCTGGTATATTGAAAAGAAAGAGGCTTAGTACAGAATGTTCACCTATAACCATTCATTGGAAGGTCAATTGGACGGTCAGTACTAACGAGTGAAATCTCTACATAGATTAAATGATGAATGGTCAGACAGTGGATACGCTGTCGGAATTAAACAGAGGCGAATGCTCTTGGATTAATTTTCAGTACAGATTTAATCTTCTGTTTCCCCTTAGGTCTTTAACTCGAATGACTCATTTTGTTTCAGTTTTTTTTGTTTTTTTTTGGTTGCTGTGCTTTCCACCAGATGATCTTTTCATCTATTTAGACAGAGCCATGTGGGATTAGGGACTTTGGAGTGTATTAAGCGAGGCAGAAAAACGTCGTGATTCTGTTGACAAAATGAGACACGAGTATATGTATGTTTCCAATAAATGGAATTTCCTTGCAGGAATGTTTTCCTTTTTTCCAAATTTTCCATATTTATATTTAGCACTAAAAAGATTTCACCCCGGAAAAAGGAATCAAAGAGTTGCCACTGAAACTAAAATGTGAAGACAGAGAGAAGAGCTCACTTAATTTAACCAATCAAAAAAATGTTTAAATCTCCAATGAAATCAGGGGTAAAAGGTACATTCTGATTGACATTTAGATGCACTATGAAAGCGTGGATTAATGTCCTGTGACTTGCATGATGCGCATCAGTCGTTGGTATGTAACCTCCTCAACACTGATGCATTGTTTGCAAAAACGCAGCCGATTTCAATTTTTCAAACAACTGTCGGCTTGACCACAGCGAGAGGAAGTGGCTGGGGAATGACTATCTCCTCATAAAAATAAAGCCCGCACCCTTTAGCTGTTGTGTAATTGTAGTTACAAATTTAATTGTGCATCTGTTACTGAAAACACGCCTCTATGACAGGGTGGACATTCACTGTGCCATCTTATATACATTACAAAGATACCATATAGTGGCATAAAGAAAGAAAACTCAATAAAAACGATGAAGTACCAGAAGAAAATGGAATTTGGCCATCATGAAAAAATAAACAGTAAAGATTGAATACTGCAGTAAATGTGTAAAGCGCAATGAGACTGATGTATCAGTCTAATGACAACACCAAAAATACAAACCAAGCATACATTTTCATCATAAGACAGCAATAATATGGTGCTGCTGCTCTCCAGTTCTGTGGCAATTACAGTCGAAGCATTCTTATTCCATAATCACACCAATGAATTTGCTTTCTTTTAAGCTGATAATCATCTCCTCGGTTCCACACAACCATACTCCATCTTTAAACAAACGTGCCAGTCATGCTTTAAGAACAGTCAATGACAGGAAAGCCTCCTAACTAAACACAACAAATCTCTTCAAATCTATGAATGTAAATATTCCAGCGAAAGCTTTTAAGGACACTACATACCGAATAACAGGGAGGAGGGTAAAAAAGAAAATGCAATCCAAAAACCTATAATATAACAAAATGTAGTGTTGAATGCTTTTGCATCGTGACACATGTTCCTCACACCTCCATTAAAAGATAAACACAGATTGCATTGCATTACATTGTATGTATATATATTTTTTAAAAAATATGCCCGGGAAGAGTGGTATTTTTTGGATACCAAACCAAGGCTTGAATCAATCACTATTCTACCTTTAAAAACCTCAGCTCAGTTTACAGGCTAAGCTACAAGGAAGCTCCAAATACCCAATTTTCTTAATCTTCAAGTTTTTCACTGAACTGTGTGAGAAATCTGAATGGATATTGAAAATTACATAGGATTCAACAGTAAAGGCTTATAGCTTGGCTCACAATATCAGAATGGTAATTATTTAATACTTCAATTCGGCAACACCTGTGGATTTTTGGTTGTCAATGAAAAGCAATCCTTCATATTTTAAAATATACAATCCAACTGTGGATCAGATGAAAAAAATCTTTGGCTCAAAAGCAGTATGGATCAACAAGTTAGCAACCCCCGCTATTTCAGTGTGTCACATGCTCATCTCGTTTGTGTGTGTGTGTGTGTGAGAGAGAGTAAGAGCACCGCAGAGCAAACAGTAATGAGATTACCAAACCACACCTTCATTAAAGTCTGCTGCACAATTCCTCACAGCTACATTAAATCCTATTACTCCTGCCTTTTCCTGCCTCTTAATTTCATAGATCTGGCCAGCATTGTGTGATTACGTACACGGCCGGGAAATGTTCTGTACCGTAACAGCAGTCACGGTGGCGGACATACTGCGTCACGCTGTTACATCCAGGCACCTCAGGCGGCAATACTGTTGAAGCTGACAGAGCCATGATGGAGGACGGCTGACAAAACAGGCTAACTCAACAGGAAGGTCAGGGGCTTAAAGACAGGGACTGACAGTCAGGAAGCAGAGAGCGCGAGCGTGGCAAACGACTGGCCAACTAATGGCCTGAGCACAATCCACTGATAGGCCGGTAGCAAGCACGGAAAAACAAAGCTGGTTAGGTCACAGCAAAGTGCTGTATCACTGCACTCCCAAACCCACAACTGCTGTAATGATTTAGGGGCACAACTGATTTTAAGCCTGGTCCCTATTTGCCACCCCCCCATGTTTTACCTGCACATACAGATCACAAATATGCTTAATTTTATTGCTCCCCCTCAAAGGCAACTACTGGCTCCACCATTTAAAATGATCCACAAACACCACTGACGAGAAGTGCTTTGAGTCTATGGACCAGATTCCTCCACGCCTGTTGCTATTCTCACCGAGAGAGAGATACGAATGTCTCAGGGCCATGTGTTCCTCTCATGATCCTAATTGTAATCAGCCGTCTGACTATGATGGGATGAAGGGGAAAGAGCGCAACCCAGACACACGGGGGGGGGGGGGATCAGGCTACACTACAGAGGTGACATTGTGAAGGGGGAAGAGTCTGCATTATTTACGCTGGAATGCACTGAATTAAGTACCGCCCTGACCTTATAGGATCTGACTCTCCACATCATGGCTCTCTCTGGTTTTGTTGTTTGGGGTAATGGTGTATCATTGGTGTATCAGAATCAAATTGATTTAGTCCCTTTTTTTCGCATCATGTGAGGAAGGAGCAGACATAGAATGCAGTGTAGGTTTGGTCCTCTGAGGAAAAACAGGCAGTGACCCGTTCCAAGTTTTACTGCGGAGGCTTGTAGCATCCAGTAACTGAAGAAACTACTCTTGTGGATTCACTCTTTAGATCCTACATACAAATTCAGCTGTACATAGAATGACTTACTCTGTTCTGTGCCTGAAGGCCAAATAAATCTCATTTAAAGAGTGTTATTAAAATGCAATGCGAGATAAATTTGCTGATGTTGGAGGCTTTGTTTTAGGTCGGCCCTCTGCACTGACAGTTTCTGAACCAGGGTGTCCCGTTCCATGCATTCCTGAAATAGTGAGCTTGACACAATTGCTATTGTTGAGATATTTTAATCCTCAAGCCCCTGGGGCCCTGCAACACAAAAAAAAGAATTTGACACAAAAATACGATTTGTCAGTACACCTTCCTCAGCCTCGTTTTTGCTGGCTATGGTCGCATAGCAGGGAACCAGGCGGCAAACGTTCAGCTGTTTCATGCACCGTTGAGCTTGTGGCGTCGCTTCGCTGAGCGGCGGGATTGAGCGGGACATGTGCCGTTGACGCACGCAGCGGGAGTCCTCCTTCGCCCTCGGTTTCCCCTGAACCTCATCTCGGGTCAACATGCTTATACGCACACGTCCACACGCACGCACTCACTCACGGGAGAGCCGAGGCCACGCCACGCAGTCACCTGGGGTGAAAACGCCTGCCTTGTCGAAAAGCGGCGGAGTACCCAGCTCTCGCCAGGACCACTGCAGCTCCACCTCCCCTCTCCCATAATAAGCTCTCAGCTTTAAAATGACACTCGTATCCAGACCATAAACATTCCCCAAGTCATGGTACCTTGCCAAAAAATTTTAAAAAAAAATTAAAGGTTAAGCTGTGAAAATCATAAATATTATATAATTTTACATTCTCTCACAAGTGGAGCTCAGTCTACATTCCCAGTGGGACCTGGAGGAAACTCCGCGTAAATCAGACCATGACCACTGGCTCCACAGATAACTGGTCTCCCTGGCTTTCTCAGACTCAAAAAGAACATTCTGGACCTCATAAATAGAGAAATATTTTTCAGACTAAATGATGACAGTAGATTAGGCTTTGCTTTTAAAGGGGCAGAGTGGATCTGATCCATATGGCGCCTGGTACGGAGCGCAATCATTGTTCTGGACATTTTTAATCTTATCCCACTCAGCGACATCAGGCTTCCGTCCACATCTTTCTCAAAGGCATGACATTAAGAATATCAGTCATGAGTTCCATTAATTTCATTTGAGGTGAATATTACTTAAAGCAGAGTTTCACCACTGATAACCGCTCCATATTTTTCAGATAGTTGTGGTCGCTGCAGTCTATTCATCAAAGGAGCATCAGAGTTTTGTCTTAAGCAGCAAGATAAATTACCTTCATTAGTTAAGAGTTCATAACAGCTGAATATCTTTTCATGCTACGTTCTAGAATTCACTGAACTGCCCAGTGCCACAAAACAGTACTGAGGAACTTCCACAACAATCTAGTAAAGCAACGAGTAAAACAATTCAAGTGAGACCAGTATCTATAACATCAGCGTTTCCTGCTTACCAGAGCTTCTCATTCTGAAACTATATGCATTGAAATATTATCATAAGTACAGCTAGAAGTTCAGTGATGCAGACAAACATTTAATATTAAATTAATATCGATTCAAGTCTATTCAAAAGTACCTTGCTGCTGCTTTACCTGAATTTTGTTTGGCATGCCGATAACGTGTAATAAAAACTGTGGAGGAATTGCTCGTTAGACACTAGAGCTTGAGTAAGTTTTTAAAGTAGGTGCCTGCGCAAAAAGGGTGCATGCTTAAATTCTGCAGATGTAAGGCGGGAATTCTGGGAATTTGTTCTGTTCGGTCCGTGTCTGCGTTGTTCAAATTGTAAGGCGTCTAAATCCAAAGATGTTGCATTCCACCATGCACTGCAGTGGGACATTCTAAGGTTACAGGCAATCCCAAACCAATTTTACAATAAAGCTAATTATGCTAAAGAAATAAATATGGTAATGGCACAGTCTGCAGCCAGTATTTCACCACAGCGAACAATGTGCCAGACTAAGCAATGGGAATGCACCACTGAATATGTGCAGATGCGGTTTCATTCCCATAGTGTGCCATGCTGCTAAAAGGACTCTGCGTCCTGTCATAAAGCACATGTGATGTCTGCCACCCCCCCCCCGCCGCAGCAGATAACACCATCAGCAGGTTTGTGTACTCTAATTCCATCCACCCACAATTTCATCTCACACAAAGTAATTCCACGACCCCGCCTCAATTTAGCCATGTCACATTTCTTCAAAGTTCAAGGATCACACCCATTTTGCCGTCTTCCCCAAACTTTATGTGGCAACGGGCCAGGGACACACACCCTCCTGGTGCACTTCCTGGCTCAGTCAGACATTTGAAATCCCAAAAATGCAGAATAAAGGATGCATGGCAAATGAAAAGTGCAGCACAGATCACTAAATAAAAGAGAAACACACAAGCAATCAATGCACCTGTTAGCTTTAATGCCCTTGAAACTGCCAAAGCATTTAAGCCTTGGACACAGCGAGGCAGAAATGACACATTCCAACAAGTTGATTTCTCTAACAAGGTTAGAAAAGCCAATATAAGTGCCGACTGCCTGGTCAAAGGCATGGGTCCAGACCCTTTCCAGAGGAATATCAGTCTATACAGTGCAGTTTTTTAACAAGGCAGTTTGTTACTTACCCGGCCTCCAGCTTTTAGCAGAGAAGGTTTGTCTTTGTTCCTGGGTGTGTAATCCAGATGACCCACTCAAGATCCTTTTGCATGGCTTTTTACTGGAGAGTGACTCACCTCCCCTCACCCACTCCACTCCAACAATCATGAATAGCTAAACATTTCCAAATATGGAAACGTTAGAAAAGATCGGGGCAAAATTGACTACATTTTTTTTAAAGATTACATTTCTGCATGCCAAGGTCAAAGATCTGCCAAATGTCTGGTTTATGGCATCTATGGAGAATAACAACAAAAATGACAGACTATTCATGAAAGCCAGGTTTGGTCTGGCCTTTAATGTATAACATTGAAAAAAGCAAACAGCCGTGCATCGCTGCACTACCTCGTCCAAAATCAATGTGGATTTCAATGAGTGACAAAGCACAGCCCCCTCCGTGCGTTCGCTGGTAGGAGCTGGTTCATTATGCTTCAACAAATTAGACAACGTCCCGTCAGAGGGGCACATCTCGCCATTCTCACAGACGCACACACAAACACAGTCACCCATTTAATTTACGTTGTGCGAGGCTTCCTTCGATAGCGCCCCGCCTTTAATGAGAACGCGACTCACAAGGCGTTCGTCGACGCGGACGGAGGAGAGAACAGGGCAGTTCAGCGGGAGCGTTCCAAACGCAGGCGCGGGCTGGCCTCTCCTCACGCTCATCCAAACACTCACACCACCACGGCCGCAGTACTGCGTTCCATCACACAGCTGGCATCAGAGCAGCTGCAGGGTGCGGTGGGGCCAGGCCTCTGCACTGCCATCACTCCACAACTATTCTCCAGCTTTCTCTGAATCATCTGACAAAAGTCTACCCAGTCTCAAACACAGTCACCGGTATTCATGCAACTAAACAACTGATGTCATGAAGAGGGAAAGGTAATAAAGGTGGACAATCCCACATCTAAAAGGGGAATTCCACTCACATCCCCTTCCATACACATTTAAGCAAATTCCTGTGGAATGTTTCTGCAGTGAGGTGGGCTTTATAGAGACTACTGCCAGCCATAGGTTCTCTTGTTAAATATTCTACAACTCCAGAGTTAATTTTCTGCCACAACTGCCTTGCCCTCAGCAAAACATTGAGCTAAAACAGTAATGATTGAACATGGTTATTCAGTGATATTTTACAGGGAAAATCCTCACTGTATACCTTTAAGATATCAAATGTATAAAATACCAGAAAGCACCTTCCTTTTCCTCAAGTACAGAACTGGTGTGTGTTTTTAACCTTGTTCAGTGACTGACACATGTCTGTACCATAATGAACCATGGCTTCCAGTGCCATCAGCCTCATTCTGGTTTCAACACTACACTGCAGGACCCCAAGCATTGGAAATGCCGGCCGGAGAAAACGTTTATTCTTCCCTGGCGCTCTCCAGAGTCCAGGGCCGTACACGTATGAGCTCAGAGCCGTGAGTCAGCGGCACACATCAGAAATCCCACCGTCACCCGAGAGCGGGATGCGCTGTCACCGCCAGGTCACATGCTCTCTGAGGAGTGTGGTTCAGTCACCTGGATAATGACTCCCTGGTGCTCACTCTTGTTTACAGCATCGTCTGTTGCTGGACCATTGATGAAGGTGCATTAATCATTCATTGATAAAATGTAGCATTATGCATGCAATTATTTCACAAAGAGCGATTACAAGAATAATATACACTGTGGAACAACATGCTGCTTCGCACGCCTTTGTATTCTTTTCATTATTAAGTTCATAACCGCTGCTCTGGCAAACATTCAAAGTGAAAATAATACAGGCACAAAGCTATGGCTGGGCTTTCAGCTTCAGTGGAACATTGCACAGAAGCTCAGCTCTACACATTTCCCTTTACAGAAGCCCACACTAACTCTACACCTGGTAAATTACAAACACAGCTAAATGTTAAATAATCCCTTCATTGATCGCATAGTGACATCTGTCTGAGAAATAATCACACACGACAGACACGGAATGTAATTACACATGAGGGTTCAATTACGATCAGTTATATGTTAATAATAGACATTGATTACACTTCAGCGAAGTGTCATCATGCTGAAGCTACAGAACAAAGTCCTAATGTCCTTTTAGTACCAGTGGAGCTGCACAAGGCAAGCTAACACACTGTAAATTCTTACACTTCTGCTGAAAGACTGTGGGCTGCCTCAGACACCCAGTGTTCAATAACATTCTCGTCAGTCCTTTTCAAGTATTCTGGATGATTTGTTCACCCCAGGATTCCAGCACTTTAAACGGCCTATTTTTTCCCTGCACCACCAATGGAAATAATGAGCAAATATCAAACATGTTGACACATCAGAGACGGGGCAGAGAAGATGCAATGGCTTTGCAGATCCTGCCTCAAAGCATTGTAATTTCACATCCTTTACCCTTCAGCCAAAATGTCTTGACAGATGTTTTTTTTCCCCCTTCCCTTTGAGGAGCCGCTGTTGAACTTGATACTCTGAACAACTGGGAGAAAATAACAAGTCAAGCAGACAGAATCAGCACATTTTTCAAAGACTTTATTTCTCTCTGACCCCAGAGGGTCATCAGACTGAGGCTAACAGGGCATTATGTCTAAGTCCACAGCTCACTGATCAACACTTAAAATCTCAGAGTGCAAGACTTCCCAGGTTCCCCTGTCCAACATCTAGAAACACATTTCCCTTCACTGTCATTCCCTCTCACCACCTACATAACCAGAGAAAAGCAGAGAAGGACAACATACAGTGAAATTTGGGTTACATAGATAAATCTGACAAATAAAACGATTAACAACTTGATTGACAACTACAACTGCAACCACTGAAATTTAAGCTAATGCTTTTCAGTAAGCACCAAGTCTCAGACTAGAGACAAAGGCCCATAAGGTACAGGCCAGGTACAGTCAATAAAAAAAGGCAAAAGAGGAAAAGTTAGTGCAGGTCCTGAGTGGAAGGGAAGCACAGTTAAAAGTCTGACGGCAGCAGAATGGAGAGGCATGAGGAGATACAACGGGTATTGGGCCTGTGCTAACAGTGTAGGCCACGCCATGCTGCATCATTCCCACATCTCTGAAACAACCCCTTCAGCAGGGGCGTTGCACCCCTCTTTCAGGACCACCATCTAACCCAACCTATGCCCAAACAGCTGTCTTGCTAAGGCTCCGTCTGCTCTGGGATTCGAACCTGCAGCGCCAAGCTAAAACCAGTTGTAACATCGCCGCCTCACTCTTATTCAAGTCCACAAGCCACCAATGCCTCTTCGATTAAACATCCTATTTTTACATTTTAAACACACATTTCTGCTTTCTTGTTTTGCAAGCCAGCGGTCTACCAACACATATTTACATACGTTATCAGCCTATATGAGAATGAGGTGCTATATTTGTCTCTGTGAATTTTGAGTGGTGAAATATGAAAATCTCACTATTTATTTCTTTGAACGTGGGAGAGGGCAGTCAACGGGTTAATGAGAGCAATGTGTTATCATAATGTAGCAGCCTACATATTTTTGTACTCATATTTCCTCATTCCAAAAGGGCAGTCATTTCATTTCCAAAACAACTTTAATACTTGTGCAATTCCTTGTTCATGCAGATATCTTGAGACGCATTTTATAACATGTAGGCTAGGCTAGTTATAGCATTCGTGTTTGCGTGGGTCAAGTATGCAAAGAGTCAGCGAACAGTGAGCTACTCACAGCTTCATCCCCCCTGCTTTAAGAATGCTTGATACGCCCCTGCCGTCAAGAGCCACAGCAAGACTGACACACTATCACTCATTAGCTAGCACACTGGTAATGCAATACAGACTAAATTTATGCAACAGCTCCACAAGAGGAGAGGGAAGTTGAGTGTTATTGAGCTAATGAGACAGACTTTCATAGAAAAAAAAATTCATGTTAATCCAGAGGAATTCCCACCGCGATTCGTTTACAGCGTTACATAAAAACTACAGTCAAATTTATTCTGTGACTATTATTTTATTTTGAATAAAACTACGAGTAAAGGAAGACACTTCCTCAGAAAAAAAAAGACTAATCAAACAGAAGAAATGATAAGGAAACAGTCTACATAAACTCAAGAGATACTTTATTCTGGTCAAAGGTGAAAAGATGAAAGTGAAACAAGCCATCAGTTACATCCTCTTGAACTGCCGAGAATGGAAGTTTACATAATAATCACGTAGCCACTGCTCAGACTCACAGAGGCTGGTCTAACTACTTTTAGGGATTAAAATAGAAATGTAATTAAATATGCCGCTAGCTACAGCGTGAGAGAAGCCGCCCTGGGAAATGTGCAGGTTAGGGTTTAACTGCTCCGGGGTTTTTCAGAGACAACCCCTTTGAGCTCCCGATTATAAATTATCTCATCAAGCATACACACGTGGTCTCTCGCTCTCATACACAGAGACACACACACATATATAAGATCTATCTTATCCTTGTCCTCCTTCTGGGACTCCGCTCTCAAATCAAAACTGACCTCTGCACCCTCGGTGATTACACACCAAAAATGATCTTAAGTTAAAAGACGATAATATTCTCCCTGGCATTTCACTGCATATCACAAAGTGTTTTTTTTTTTTTTTCCTTTTTTACCCTTTTTCTTGCCATACCACCAGGTCTGACAACATGGGGACAGCGTCTGGATGGAAATACCAGTTATATCCGGCCTACTGAACAAAGACAAAGAGTGATCTGACCTCTTGTTAAACTCGGATTAACTGTCCGCTCCCTTTTTTTGCCATAACGGATTAAAAAATATGTTTCCAAACAGAATTTAATATTTTAATGCCATTATACCCAGCTACAGGAGGAACTCCATGTAAAAGAAAACATCTACTGTTACATAAGACTTAGGGCCATGTGTGAGAGCTTGTTAACTGCTTTAAATATTGACACAACCTTCATAAAATTAAGTGTTACATAATCTTGTTTTCCAAGACACATTTCTGTTCCAAAAATAACAAAAAACCTGCGCATTTTTATTCATAGTGTTGTTTTCATAAGTATATCTGGAAAAGGTACACAGTAGAGGTAAGACAGGAAAGTCACGGCTTAAGCATAAAAAGCGGTCAATTATGTTTAAAACTGAAATCGGGTATGATCGGTTTACTTCTCACACTGCATACTGAGAGGAGTGCTTTTACTTCCATGAATGAGAGATTTTTACTGGGGCAATCATGACAACAAAATTCTGCAACGACCACTAAATATCCCCCTGACTGAATTAGCCTGCATATTGACTTCTTTGTGCACTGCAAGGTTGTAACATAATTTTAGCTCGGTTGTTTAGCAGTATTTAAAACCAAAAAACAGTTCAGGAAAACGGCTCCATGAACCATTTCACCCGCCATCACAGTCCGTTCACACAAGTCTTAGTGCCATGTGGTCGACCACAGCGATAGGAACAAAGTGGCCGATAAGATGCAGATAGTTCAGGACAAAGCTTTTAGTGACTGGAGCTGCTAACAGGCTCACAAACTCACAGCCCACTTCCTGAAGGCCTGCCTCTCCCACTTAGGGCAGGGTCACATGATCCAGTTCTTGGAGTGCTGCAGCCCTGCCAAATCCCTGGCTCTCTCTAAGCAGTGGAACACTGAGGTCCTTGAACAAGAGGTCACCTACAGTTACGGAGGCCGGTGATTGATCCCCTTATGTAATCAAGGGTTCAGGCTGGAATGAAAGAGCAAAGGCCTTTCCCACACTCCTGCAGCCACGCACCTCCACAGGCCCAAGGTGCGAGAGACGATAGGAACTACAGCGCAGAGAGAGAGGTGATCAAACACGATGAAAGCGCAGACTCTCTTCCCGGCACTGGCTATGTTTGGTTACTGTGATAGAAGCTGATTGAAAACCATCCAACATTATCATAACACAGCAATTATGCCACTGCTTGTCCCCCTCCCCCAAAACTTTGAAGTCTCTCAATCAAACTTCTGAATTCTCGGGCAGAAAAAGCAGAACTGGATTGGCTCTTTAACCCAAATATTCACAAATGCTGACTGATATGAGCCACACTTTCCTTCACTCAAATATACACACAAATAGTACAGCAAAACAGGCCAAACGAACACCATGCCAAAATGTCAGGTGGGGACATGCATAGGAATAAAATGTATTAAAAACAGAGAGGAAATTGAGCTAACATTAGCGCTGAAGTGGACTTACCGACTCCAGCATGGCCACGCAGCACTGTGCAGAACGAGTGTTGTCTTACACTAACCGAGAGCACGAGCTCTAGTGCTGGGATATTCATCTTCCAGTTCAAGCTTTATTGGTGCATATTGTTGGAAGATTGTTGAACACAAAAATACGAACAAACAAAATGCAGTCATGATTGCAAGGAGTCTGATGGCATTCATTCTGTGGGGTGCCATTTTCAACCCAGTTGTGGCTGGTGAACTCAAAACAGGGGAGGAGCAAACTTTACCTCTTTTCCCATTTATTCTCCTTGATTAACAATAAAACAAGTAATTTACAGAGTAATCAACACAAATTGATGTAAATAGAGTAAAATGTCCATTGATATAACAAATGTAACATGAGTTTGCAAAGAACAGTAATTCTATTAAAAAATGAAATTGGTAACCATTTACTATATTTACATCAGCTGGTGTTGATTACTCTGTGAATAATTTGTTTCATTGTTAATCAATTAGGATAATTGGGAACAGGTGGAAAGTAATGATAGGTTTAAAGGTAAAGTTTGTCCCTCCCTGTTTCGAGCTCACCTGCCACCACTGATGTATACATATGAATAGATAGAAGATACAATTTCTTGGTGGAGGAAACTTGAAAGTTTTGCCAAGGGTACTGATGAAAACACAATTCACAATTTCACAATAGTTCACAATAAACTATTTCAAAACAAGTGCAAAAACACAAAATGAAGAAAACTAACAAGAACACAAATTTTGCACAATAATACTTAGTGTTTTGTGAAAATATCTGTGCAATTCCAAAAGGGCTTACCTTGGGATACTGTAATTGCCATGTCTGCAGGATTATCAGCCTCCATTGTATTTCACAGTGAATGTAAACAGCTTATTCTGAATATGACCATGACCAGGATAAATGCTTTATGAAGAGAGCTGTATTTTATAGTCGTTTAGGAGACATCCTTATTCCAAGCTTCTTGTAATTCAAGTGCATCCATCAGAAGTATAAACAGCAGTGATAGAATCCTGGATGTGAAACTGATTGTAAAATAATGACATGTACAACACTGTATCCTGAACACTCATTCAAGAAGAAACTTAGAGTGAGAGGGCAAAACACTGAACCAATGCTTTGCCTGCTTTAGCCATAGTCCTGATTCCAAGTTGAGGGCGACAAAGTGTTGGTACATCTTAAAGCCTAAAAAAGCTACCTACCTGACTTCAACAAAAGTTTGACACACCCATAAAATGAAAACATGACAACCTGAGGTCATGTATCCAAGACAGTATTTTACTATAAGCAGATGACTAACAACTTACAAAGGTGAATTGTGTTCAATGAAAAGATTAATCTTTTTATGCCATCCTGGCCACCAAAAGTGCCCCTGTACCAAAAACTATGGCCCTCTGTCCCAAGTTTGAGTTTAGAATCAGTTGCTTACTCCAGTTTATGGTCATAGAGCCAAGGGAAATTAGAAAGAACAGCCACAACAGCAGAAATTCCACCACATGTAGGCCGGGCGTCTCACCTGTTGCCACTGCAGGTCTGGTTAAACACCGGTGGAGAAAAAAGTTCTCAATTCCTCTCCTTTCCTCTGAAGGGATGTTCTGCAGATATGAGCCTAAAACAAACACATAAATAACATTTAATGCTCAGTTCTGTCTGAGGAGGCTTCTGATTAAACCAAAGCACTGTAAGATTTGAAACACACATCATTCACTGTAAACTGGTGCTTTCTGTGTATGGCAGTGAAGTGAAAAATTCTCAGTCAGACATGGAACCAGTTGCAAAAGTCTTAAGAGTGATTATTCATTAAAAAGGAGCCACCCCATCTCAAACCATGCATTTCCCAGGTGGGACTCAGTTCTTTATTTTTCATACTTTCTTTATATACACATTCATCCTCTATAAACTAGTCATACTTCCAGGGATAAAGGTATCTCTCTCAAAGGGCAAGCCAATGGTTTTATTTTGTGGTAAACCCCTACGACCTCCGTAAGTAATGAACATATGTGGTGTAATGGCTGCACAGCTAGATTTGTTGCCAAATGATATGAGTCTGTTAATCCATCTATTAAAGTAACTATTTTCGATAATATTAGTTATTTTAATATCAAATCCTCATTGATACATGCCCTTGGAATTTTCCAAGCTGACTCAATTTCTAGATGTGCATAAATATTTTACTTTTCAACATTGGAAAGCAAAGTTGAGAATAAAACAGGATAGGAAAACATCGGCATGAACTTAATTCAAGGAATGCTGGAGCCATTAAAGACTTTTTGGACGCCGTTCTGCTGTTACCACGGAAACGCTTAGTGAACTGTTCAGAAGCGAATAAAGGACATAAACTTTCTTTGGCAAACTTAACACAAAGCATGCATGTCAAAAGCCCTCAATGAGAACGGGGCTATAATGTCTTCTTTCCCACAGCAAAACATCTTTATGAATCCTTCACGGCATTTTTATAGGACCTTGGAGCAAAGAAGTAACCATATGTTATATAGTTTGAAATCAGAACTGTATATATATTGTGCCCATTTGCAGATGATATGACAAGTTAACGTAAGCACTCTCATGATAGGAATGAACCCAACCTTTGTTAAAAGTGTTACCTTTTAAAATAAAATAATATTTTGTAAATGGTAAAGTGGAAAGCATTATTTATTTCCGCTGCCAGAGACTAGCCTTACATGTCACAGAGTGTCTGTCTGTGTTGGGGTTTCTGTCTGTGTTTATGGGTGAGTATCTATAGTGATTGCCTGTGTCTGCTGGAGGCCTTCCTGCAAATGATGTGGAATTGGCCAGCTTTCTGTCCACAAGAAAGTCAGACAGGAGAAAAAGGTAGAACATATCATGACTCTATGAGTTAAGATGCTTAGCAGGTGCTCTTATTCTGGCATCCTGTACGGCTCACATGTATGACTTGTTATCCACTCATTCTTCCAGGCAGCTTATATTTAGACCAGCTGAAGCATTTCAGGTTAAGTACATTGCTCAAGGGCACAATTCTAATCTTGTCACCTGGGAGCAAAGTCTCACAACCTCTGCTCATAAATCCAGTTCTCTTTTCGCCCCTGTTTTTTTTTCTTCTCTGCTCCCCCAGTTTGGAATGTGGAATTGCATTCATAGGCCTGTGAGAAGCGCCACTAATTGGGGAAAATCACAGACAAACATGCTGTGCTCTGAAGCAAGATCTGCCAGCAGCCCCTTCTTCTCACTCTGCAGTCCACCAACTGGGCTGCTCAGATCAGATGAAAAAATCTCATCTGCACAGCGAGTGCAGTGCAGACTGTATGCACCTTCAGAGTCACTGGTGTCTGACAGGCCCAGGGCAATTCCACCGGATCGAACACTTCCTCCCTGGGATCTCATTGGCGGATCATGGAAAGAATGGTGATTTTTAATGACATCAATAAGTTCGCTACGAAATTCTGAGATTATGACCAACTGACAACTGACGCCTTTCTCTGTATGCCAGCTATATAAATCAATAGGATAGAGTGCATTTAAGTGCATGGTCATACTTTTGCAGCTTTGCTAGGCTCTAGCCAATCCGGATGCTGTCTATATTCCATAAAAAATAATTGTATTCATTAAAATTGCTTTCTCTTAATATGTGTTTGGAGAGCATATGCTCAAATATTTATCGTACAACATAAAATGATCATTAAAATATTCTTGCCAAACACTTAAGACACATCAAACTTTCACTCAATAGCACAATTTGCCACTGACAGCTGGAAATGTTTACTTTGCTATCTGGGTGTGAATGGTACAGTATCACGCAGCAGTGTATCTGCAAGCAGATCCCTATTCTGATGTCTATCCCTCTCCAGGGCTGTAAGGAGATCAAAGCTGGCAAGGATGAAGCAGTCATTAGCAGAACTGGATAACTGACAAAGTTGTGTTATGCAGCAGTGATGAGTCTGGGTTAAAAACCTGTTGCAAAAAAACCTGCATGTTTGGTTTTAATAGTGAAAACAAGGAATAGATGACATTTTTACTTTTTCTCCATGTACTTAAGCCTTCTCAAAAGTACACTGTTTGAAATAAATTATTCAACTTTTTCAAATTTAAGAAAATACATCTACGGTGATGTCCCCTCTGGATGATGCTCATGGTTTTTAAAAGCAGGCGTTCCGCTTGGGGGAAGTGAAGCTTGGATTATGATTTGAGTGTGTGAATCTAATATCAAGGGTGACCCGCTGCTGTTGTAACCCTGTACATGAACTGAACTGGGACTGCTTTCATAAACATCCAGCGATATGAATCAATAAATATTGAAATGAAAGCTCAGTGAGCTGCTCTGGATAAAAAAAGGGGCAGAGATTTTAGGAAAAGCCAAAGTGGCTGTACCCAAAATTAACTTGGGTGGCTTTTCCATATGCCATAATAATGACGGACAAAAACAGGAAATAAATATTTTTGCAGTACATTCAGAAAACACCAAAGTGTTGAAATATTGTTTTTTTATGGAAAGCCTATGTAGTAAGGGCAACAAATGGTAACATGGAATGTAGGAGTACAAGATTCAGAAACCTTTTGTTTTACTGTCTTAAAAACTTAAGTTACCTACTTCTTATAAGACCACTCACTTGGGTAGATGTGGCTTATAGTTACTGCATAAATATTGGGTAACTATATAATCGTCGGAGCTGCAGTCCACACACATTCCAAACAATGAAAATAAATCTTCAATGTAATGGCACTCATTTGCTGGCATTCCTTACACCAAAAACACTGTCAACAGTGAGACAGTGACAATGAGTTCTGTCATTCCACATTGATCTGAATTACATTCAGAAGAATACGAGTTTAATAAGTTATTATTTAGAAAGCTTTCAGTAAAAAATCAGAATACAAAGAAGGCAAAATATGCAATACAACCTTAAATAATTAATAGGGGCGGAGGCCAAATAGTTGCAGTGAAGTTGGCTAACAGTTAGCTGTACAAGCTACAGAAGAAGTCCTATTCCTGTAAGTGACACATGGACGAAGTTAGCAAGATAGCTAGCTGGCCAGATACCAAACCGTAAACAAAACAGCGATTCCTGATAAAGACAGCTTGAACCGTTAAAAATCTGTCAGGTTACCGCTCTGGCAAGATAGTGGACTGCAGCTTTTAATTACCATATAGAGGTTAATACAGTATAACAAGTATTCATATCGTCCCATCCATAGACTGCTTGGCAACTCACTTCCGCCTTGGTTTGCGTGGCCTCGTACTGAGGAAAACACCAAGTAAGAGTTCTGTTTAGAAAATTACAGCTAGCCGGCCAGCTAAATATTACCAGTGACAATAAATTCAGAATTGTTGCGGACGAACAAAGCGAAAGCATCTCTCACACATTGCTAAGCACACATGTTTAATGTAATTATTCGCTTAAACACTTTATTAAATCTCCTCTCATAGCGTAAGTCCCCCTTTCCGTGGCCAGCCCACGCCCTCCATTCCATTGCAGGGTTTCAACAAGCTAGTTAGCCAGCTAGCTAACTAAATTCACCTTGGCTAAGAACAATACACATTGCAAAAATGCTCAACTGTATTCACAGGGATATTTAGCGATACCGCTACAGGCCTTGCGACTGTGCTGTTTCTGGAATAAGCCACTGGTATTTTGTAACAATCCTCGTTTCTCTTACCTCGCTTTCTAAGAATCAATGAGTTTCAAATCCCACAAAAAGTGAAACTTCTTTTTCCCTGAATTCTGGGAGAGCTGCAGGCAGTGACGTCACAGCTCGAAATTCCAGCCGGCAGAGACACCCTGAGCGCTGAAAATTGCCCATGTAAGGCAGTGTGCATTCAATTGCCTCTCTTCCTGATATGTGGTATTTTTATTGTTGTGCAAACAGTCGACTCCTAAGCTTAATCATATGCATATTACAAAATAACAGAAGTACCATCTGGTCCACTAGCTTCTGCATGAAACATTGACACACCTATGACATGAGTTCCCTCTACATTCCAAAATAAAAGTAAGATAATTGTTTTCATGATCATTAAGAAGAAAAAGAATAATTTTTAAAAACACAATCATAAGGGGTAAACACTGGCCAGTGGAATATTAGAAATGTCTACCAGCCACGTAGACAGGCTGTCATGTTCAAAACGAGGAAATATTTTTCACAACTTTGGCATGTCAGCACTTGTTCATGGAACAGCTCTTTGTTGTTGTTTTTGTACAGTTACAGATTTCACAATTAGAAATCCATTATAAATTTCTGTTCTCTAACTGGTTTTAACTCCACCATCTGAGTTTTGGCATTATGAGTTTTTACCCTCCCATCTTCTATTTCCCTTTATAAACACAATATTTGCAAACTGTGTCATGGACTGACCAGAGCTGTTACTATCATTTAATGTGAGTTCAAATGGTATCCAGCTATGGAAATCTGAGCATTTTTGTATGGTTCCTACCCAATGCAAAATGTTTAAATGCACATCAGGGTTTGATTGGAATTCTGCATGCAGATTCGTACCATGGAATAGTCAGAGAAAGTGGTTCTGGTTGATGAAACACAGCCCATCAACCACAGAAAGCTCCAGTTTCAGCTTTGTTACTTTTGGAGATGAACTTTTTGGTTGCTGATCTCAGAAACAGAAGTCAGTTTGATATGAATTTTTACAGAGTACAACTGGTATTGTTTTAATGGAGAACTGTTCCCATTCCTTGATACGCGCTCTACAAAACTTCCTGTGAGTGTTTCAAGTAGGAAATACCATTTAATTACTTTGCCACCTAGGTCTACCATGTTAGCTTAGTCTGCCTCGAACAACAATTTACAATGGCATGCAGAGCTGATGCAAAAATACACTTCAAGAACATTCTGAAAGTTATTATTTTTTGAAGGCTACTTTTATGAGTAGTGCAAAAGTACAATTGAGCCTTGGTGGTGTCCCTTATTGAAAATGTGTGGCTGACTAGTGAGGTTATCTACCATGAAGCATCTTGCTGCAGGCACCTTGGAAAACTACTCCACATACCTTTCTTAAAAGCTGTCATAAGGCATAGAAGATGGAGCGCACAGATAAAATGATTGTGGTTGGTTGTTTGGATTCCTGAACCTCAATTCTGCCACGCAGAGCGGCAGTCAGACCCAATGGCAGCCATGAGGTGGCTGTCCACACCATTATAGATCCACCACTTTGTATAACAACTGGGAGCAGCCAATGAGGGTTGAAAGCATGCATCCTTTGGCTTTCTGCAGACATAAACCATCCATCTGGAGGAGAGGAAGGAAGGACAACCCATCAGACCATCATACTGTTCTCCATTGCTCAGAACCTGAGTTTTGTGCTCTTTGTAGTGTTATGCCTCAGCTAAGCATTTTCCAAATGGCTGCCTCACCTTCAGTATCAGTTTTGTGATGTTTATGGTGAGCTGTTTAGAACCTCACATGTTAAAGAATTCATTTTAAAACATCTTTTTTTATAACAGAAACATTTTGTAACTTAGTATTGACCCTAATATAATTAATAATATACATTTGTAATTGTGATTTAGCTATTTTAAACGATGATTATTTTCCATTTGATATTTCCATTATTTTATCAATTCCCTGGAGAGCTGAGATAGAGCTGAATGTGGCTGAGGGTCAGATGCAAAAATAACATTCAGCAATACAATGAACACTTTTAAGTTTTGTTTGGTTACTTTTAATAAGAGCACTGAAGTACAACTGAGAGATATGGTGTTAGCATTTATTAAACATGTAGCGAGGTTATCTACAATTAAGAATCTTGCTGCAGGCACCCCAGAAAATTGCCCCACATACCACGTGTAAAAGCTGTCATAAAACACAGCAGATGGAGCTCACAGATAACGTGAGTGTGGTTTGTAGCTGTTTCTTGTGTATATGCCCCCGACACCCCACAATGTACAATTGTGAAAGCATCATATCAGGGAATCTCATTTGTGTCCTTAAATAGATTGATTCTTGGGATATTTACTGGTTACTTTCAAAGGCCTGAAGAAATGGTTCAGTTAAAATACCCCAACTGCATTTACTAAGTGACAAGCAAAAGAGCAAATAAATTGAGAAGTTGATGTTTTAGGACAAAGAGTAGAGAGATAAGACAGTCGGGAGTGGCACAGCTGTCTATAAAAAGTCCCTTTCAGTTGAATTTTATGCATAAGTCATGCTCCCAAATGTCAATAACTAGTGTCACAAACAAAAAGCGGACCACACCGGAAACATGTATAGCTGAAAAGCACACAGACAAATTAGGGCTTGAGAGGTCAGTCTGTATTTTGGGACTTTATGAAAGTCTTTTGGTTATCAAAATGAAGCGATTGTCTCCCAGTGTCGGATATCCTGTCACACATTGCCCCGATGTTGATCTGTTTTTTTTTTTTTTTTTTAAAACCACTTCCTGCATTATGCTGCTCACATTGCATGCCTCGTGTGCTAAAATAAAAAATAGCCTCAATTATTTTTGTATAGCCTCTATTCAGCAGCACTGTTTTCAGTTGAGATATCAGCGCGGGGGGAGCTGCCCTCTCATACACTTGGTGGAATGCTCTGCCATTCCAATGGAATCATGGCGGAGAGGGGAATTCCAAGACAATCCTTTCCTGAAGTAGCAGAGGGTGTTTTGAGTGGGTAGATGCATCTCTTCATGTCACATATCAGGACAATCATCTTGGTCAAGCTCATGAGAACTAGGCTGCAGTATGTTGGAATATCCCAGATGACTGGGTCCTGCCTTTCTGGAACCATGCAATCTCAAAATTAAATACAAAAGTCTTGCAATCTAATGGCACCTGCTTTTCAAGCGCAGTGTCTGACTGTACTTCTGATATGGATCTGTTGCTCTTACTTCTTCCACTCAGGAACTGTAAAAGTTTGATGCAAATGAAAATATTTATTTATGCCTGTTGCTATGGCGAGTGAATATGCCCACGTTCATGAGAAGACTGGAAAAAATATGTCTATATTTCACACAGTAACTTGAAAACACAATTGCATGTGCATACAAATAGCTTGCATTTCATACAAAAGTATTCAGTCAAGTTACATAACACAACACACCTGCCCAAAACCATAGTGAAGGATTGAAAACATCACCATCATTGTGTATGCACACAGGAAGTCCTGTGAGTCTGTTTCCTGCGGCTGAGCTGGGTGAAGGCCATTAGATGGGGGGACTAATGTGCATGACTGGATTCAGCAGAAGGGAACCAAGTCTGTGACTTGATCATAGAAGTCCATCTCCCACCTGTTCAGACAGAACCACGAGCAGAACAGAGCTCCATGTGCTTTGTGCTTGGATTTAAGTGTGCCTGTGCTCGAGTACTGTCCTGCCAATGAGAGCCTCATCACCTGACAGGTGTGCTTTGGGCTTCTGCTCCCCTACGAGGTTCAGTTTTGGATGCTTGTTTAAAATAATCATACTTCTCATGAGCAAACTCTAGAGCCATCTGTTTTAATTTCATTATGGACATTCAGCCATCAAAATATCCTGGACCGGTGGCTACCGGGTGGATCATCCTGTAAAGGCACTGTTCCAGTATACGGATGGATGTGCCCCACGGTCTGGTATCAAATCTGTTAACCGTGGCCAGGAGCCCTGTCAGGCACTGCAGAACTGGCTTCAGAATCGGCTGGGATGGGAGGGGTTCCATCAGTGGGGATATCCAGGTCCCATCGCCCACCAGCACCCCCTATAGGTCTGCCTGCAGAAGCTGTGAATGCAGTGTCCAAGACTTTCATCTTAAAGGTGCATCCTGTAATATTAGCGTCCCTATAATTACCACAGTTTCCAATCCTACAAGATCTGTATTTTACATTAGAATTAACAAATGACCTGAATGTCACCTTATGGGTTACAAAGGTAAAACCACACAAAAGCACAGGCTCATAAAGCAGGATAACACCAATGCACTTAAATACAAAAAACTAAATTGGTACTTGTCAAGCAAAGTGTACCAACATTCCACTCAAGTCAGTACATACTGTATTTAAACATGATCACCTGGTAACAGTAACAAACTCACCAAGCTGCTCCCCAGCTCTGCTTTCTATGCCTGTACAAAAAAACGTAAAATTTACGAGACTGAAGATGTAAATCAGCAGGGCCATTTCATCGTAGGATTTTATTTCCCATTGTACATATTTTACATGTTACAGTTTAAAACAGGCTTCAGTGTTTATCATGGCTGCATCATTGGAGATTATCCCTCAAGTGCGGTTTTAAATGCGCTGTAGCACCTCTTGCAAATGGGGTAGCCACTGTGGAAACCTGCCTTCCTCTGAATATTACCTCTGCTCTTTATTTGAGAAGTTTATATTAAGCAGTATTTATTACCCAAGGGGCAAACTTATTGTCAGCTGTTAGCAGAGTGCTTTTTATTTCAACCCACATACAACAGCTAGAAATTTTCCCCAGCCTCTGACAGAAGATAATATGCAATTTCAATAATAACTCAGTGATGCCTACAGTGTACTTATTTTAGATACTGACATTTTTGGCCAAAAGTTATTTTCATCTTTTAGATTTTTGTGCTTTTTGGATGTGCTTCTTCATTATTAGGTAGGTTTGATCAGTTGGGTGTTGTCAAAAAAGAACTGTACACCCATTTATGAAGAAGAGATGAGCAAATACAGCAGTGGATCTTTAACTGCTATGAACAGGTTGATGTTTTCACCGTCAGAGAAATTACTGTTGATGGAAAATTCTACAGATGAGGTTCACTTGATGAGGTTCACCTTTAATGGCAGCATAATCTGATGTTTCTTCGAGTTCTGTGTCAAAAAGTGAAGCAAAAAAAAGGTCATTTAGGTTGATGTAACAAGAAGTTTGCATGCATTTAAGGCTAGATCAAAAACAACCAACCTCGTATTCGATCTAAACTCTGATATCAATAACTTGCGGCACTGAGAAATGAGCATAAATGGAAAATCCATAGACGAGGTTGACCTGACCTTTGAGGTGTAGTATGAGGTTTCTTCGAGCTCTGTGCCAGAGAGGAACAAGGGGCAGGCCACAGCAGCAGGACAGATCGGGCTTTGATAATGTGGTGAGGCTCATGCACTCTCTCTTCCTCCACACAGTCAGCTCCACTGCAAGTCAACACCTCAGAGAGGTTGATGACCTTGCACCATGACGGCAGCGCTCGCTAAAGAGAATGAGCACGCCTGCAGAAAGCAGCAGAGGAACAGTGGGCACAGGACCGTCTATGAAGCAGAGAGAGGGTCCTTCATGCTTCCTCATTTAGTGATCACACAGACGGAGACCATTCCTCAGACAGTGGGAGTGTCAGTCAAAAGAAGCAACCTTAATGAGTAACACTGAAAGATTGTCCCCTAATGACATGCTAATGGGATAAAAAGCAAATTAAGTTTTACTTTCTTCAGAGAGGATTGAGCACAATGAAGTGCATCTGACTTTTTTTTGCAAATCTGAAAGGCGACACTCATGTCTTAGAAATGTTTCCAAGGACACAGTTAATTTATCTTCACGAATACATTTCTGCTGTAAAAATATCACTGAAAGTCACAATGTGCTGGTTTATAAGGACGTACCAAAATCCAGAGAAAGTTTTTTTGACTATACAAAAAATATGTTTTTATGGACTATTTCATTGATGACAAAGTAAAAAAGCATCTTCCTCATTGTTCATTTTAAATTTCCATACACAGATATTTTGTCAGAAATGTATAAATAAATGCAATGTTCAAACCAAGATAATCTGTAACTGCCCATTTAAAACTATTAATAATTCTGAAAGATATAAATCTGTGGATGGACCAGGAGGGGTTTGTAGAGCAGCAGGTTCTGAAGCCCCACTGGGTGATCCAAACCACTGACTGCAGTCTGCACAAGCAGACACGGGTGCAGACCTCTGTGTGAATGTACAGGCCGGCTGAGCCACCCACACAAAACCACACAGCTAAACACACAGAGCGGCCCTGACTCCAAGGCCCAGCCTCCAGACAAATTTACAGCAGAAAACACAACACCTTCTGCATGTTGTGTCTATTTGTTGTTCTTCAATCAGGCTGTAACTCTTTCAGCTCAAGTGTACAAGACCGTGAGGTATTGGTGACATTCAGTTAAGAAACTTCTGTAGGCAGACAGAAGTGGAGTACAGACTACTTTATTTATTTTTATTTCCTCAAAAGAGGGAAGAGTTGAAGTGTGAGGTGCCTCAAAAGATTTGGAGGGAAGTGTTGCAGATAGTCCTGAATCACATATAAGATAATGAAAAATGAGGGAAAATGAGGCAGCCATGCAAACATGCTGGATTGGTGGAGCAGAGGGACGGCAGCCCGCCCTGTTTCTGCGCCCAGGCGGCAGGACTGGAGGAATCTGTGTCAAGGCTATACAGCTCCAGGCCCTGAGGGCCACAGTACCTCCAGGTATTTGCTCCAACCACAGACTACACCTCTTCCTTTCACTAATGAATTTACTCTTCTGTTCCAGGTGAGATGATTAGTGAAGCTGTGTGGTGCATTGTGTGTGGTTTAAGACTCTGAGGCACTCAGGACCTGCAGCTTCCTTCTTCTGTGGCATTTTCACTCAAGCAAGGCTCTGGTTTCTCATGAAGATCTGAAAAAAAACACAACATATATAAATAGTCTCTACCACTAACTCACCACAGCAACAAACATGTTTAATCTTAGCAACATTAAAACGATTTAGCATTCTATTCTACTGACAACCGATGAATCATATCTGCGCAAAGAAATTTCAAGGCTAAGAAAATGAAGGTCTCATACAACACATGCCTAGTACAAATGTCCAGCTTTCAATCTAACAGCCTTTATATGAGTCCATGAGAGACTGAATGCACTTCATCAAAGTTTACTTAGCACTGAAGATTTAAGTGTATGGCAGAGAAAAGGAGACTGTGCTTAATGAGTGGAGAGATTTGAACACATTGTGAAACTGCATGTAATCTCCTGCTAACATGCATGTCTATGGCACTGGACATCTGTCGTTGGGGTCCTGAATGTTTTCTGAAAAATGAAATATGATGTTTATTTTTATAATGAGCATCTGCGCATATGTAATGTAAATTAATTCCATTATAACTTTACTTGAAATCATAGAGCTACCTTTTTGATACTAAAGAAACATGAATTAATCATTTGGGACTATACAAAACCTATACAGATTGGTTGACCTCTGGAGTCCACCTGTGTCAGTAGCTTGTGTGCATACTGAAGGTAATTTCTTCCAGAATTTTGGTAGACCCTTTCCTCTGAATAGAGTGTGGTCCTGAACCAGGCCGCTGTGGAGTTAAAATGAGATGGAATAAAAAATCCTTTTTTTGGAGCTTTTCTCCGCGCCAAAGATGAGCTTAAGCAGCAGAGATGATTTCTGCAGCACATGTTCCATTCGGAAAATAAAAACTAAAATCCCTCAAATGATTAAGGTCACTGGCACTCCAGAAACTCACTCATTCTCTCCTGTCATATCTAAAAACGAATTTTTAACCATATGTGCATGATTGTGTGTGCAAGTCACTGTTTTGATTAGTGCCCTGAATTAAACTGAAAAGTTCTCATAAAAGTCTCAGATGCTGAAAAAATCCTGACTGCAGAATGACATAGTACAGCCCTCAATTCCAGTATTAAAAATAACATTATATACAAGACTGAATTTAATTAATGAAACTCCAGAGGCCAATCAGCACAATGCATTTGAGGTGATTTGTATCGCTTTGGAAACAGCAGTATTTTCCTTTGAAAATGGCTCTTACTCACCATCTGTGCTTCATGCACAAGGTATAACATGCATCACGGTTATCCCGGACCTCGACTATGAATTAAATTATTTCTAACATGATTCAATTCACGGAAGCAGCATCCGCAGGCCGGACGGCTTATATGGTCAGCGCTTATCCCAAGTTACGCGGCGTGAAGCAGCTTGAAGCACAGCGGGTGGTCAGAATAATTTTATAAAGTCCTTGGTGTGACCGTAAGGTCACGGAACCTGCAGTGATCCTACAGTCTGCTGGGTGGACTTTTCCCAACCTGGCATCCACTGGGTCAGACACTTTTATTCACAAAGGATACATGTGGGGATGTATACTTTCCCTCCCCCCTCGATCCTCTTTACGGACTGGAAATAACCATTTCACGTAGGTCTATAAGAAGGAAAAGCACTGCGTGGTTTACAGTACACCGTCCTCATCTGAGCCACAGCTCTGGGCTGAGCACCCTTTTAAGACTGTTCCGGAATCATTCCTGAATCACTCATTAGCCCTTTAACCTCCGCTACCAAGGAGGCCCCAAAATGGGAAGCGCTAAGCCTCTCCAAGGCACTTGAGGCTTAAACAGCTTGACAATTGCATTATCACCTGTGACTCAGAGGAATCTGTTTCACTGAATCACAGGGTAGAGACGTTCGTGTGATGGTATTTTAATTGTGGACATAGAGGGGAAGGCATGGATTGTTTTAATTCACAAAAAGCAGGGGAGAGTAAAATGGTGTCAGACGTTTGTGTTTTTGAATAGGAAGTCCCACATGGAGTCAGATAGAGGAGAAGGATGGGGCTGCCATGTTTGCTCAGTCACTGAACTAGACTAAAAGCACAGAACCTACCTTGTCTGAACCAAAGACAAAAAATGTGAAGACAATAAAAGAAAGTTTGCTTGAAGTCCAAAGGCCTTGGCACACCATGGCACACGAAGAGTACTGAGAAAAACCATTCGTCTTCTTACCTTTGCTAGTGATGTTCCTATATCACGTTTCAGCCAGGCCTCTTACACACAGACGGGAAAAGGCTGTCGTCTGCATCGTGAAATTAAAACGACCCTTAACATCCTTGCTTGTTGATGCCCAAATATTGATTTTAACCTCCATCCCAACTTTGGTCTGCACAAATTAAATGCCAGAAATGCAAAATTATGTTTGAACCTTTGCTTTGCTGAGGGCATTCTGTACAGGTGTTGCAGCAGTGGTCCAAATAGGTACCAAAACTGTGGTTGGAGGCAAATGCAATAAAAAGCTGCAACCGTTTTCTCACAAAAACATTTTCACATTTACTGGAGTGTGGTTTGGTCATGACACTAATTAACCACCTTCACATATTCAGTGTATAGATGTTCGCATAAATATGCACAGTGTTAGTATTGTTTTTGCAGGTGCAGTTGTCTGGTTTATTTCTTCTGTTAAACTGAGGTATGGGACTGGAACCAGGTATGAAACGATTATAATCACTTGAATGATATACTAAATTGCACACAGGAATTTAAAAGGTGCATTAAAATGACAGGGAAACCGATTTCTAGCATAAATGAAATTTTATTATTATATCTTGTACAATTAGCAATAATGTAATAAATTTGTGACAGACTGTTAGGTAAGAAAGAGGATCAAAATATGAGCATCTCCTGGAAATTGTTGATTTGATTTTAGGGTTCTGTTGGTGCCAGGAAGAGTGATGTAACGCTTGCACTGAGAGAAGACGGATTCTAAAGAGCAATATCCAGTTCCGAGAATCAAGCTCAACTTGGGCAGATTAATGCACAGGACACTAAAATGTTTGTTGTATAAAAGGCTCTGTTTACAAAACATGGTGCCGTCAGAGTACATGAAATACTGTAACCAGGCAGATGGCCTGCGGTTCCAGCATGGTTTCTTATAAAGCAGACCAGGGTTTACAGTTTATAGGCCTTGATGGGATTCCCGATCTGTCCCCATTCAAATGTATTATTTAAAAAAAAAAAAATAGACGGATTATGGCAAAGACGGCTTAATCGTTAGCAAAATGGAGTACGCCCGCGGTTTAGCATTCATGGAGAGTGGACGCACCAATGGGCATCAGAGCGCAGCTGCCTATCAGAGCTGGGTGTCTTTCCGTTGACTCGACGCGCTTCAACGCCTGCCTCAGCTGCACCGTTATGAAAGAGCGGCTTCCTGTCAGCCACAGGAACGACAGATGTAAAGAGAACGAGTCCCACTCTCGCACGGCCGCACGCCGCTGAGGCTGGTTCCCCCGATTCCTCCAGGACAGGGACATCGTCATCCCCCCGAACCACGCACGCCACGCCACACCGTAACAGGAAGACAAGCTTGGACTGGAAGAGGGTCTTCCTCCTCTGGAGCAAAGCGTCCAGCTGTTCGGAAATCCTCCGCTCCACTGTGGGTCGTACTCGGGTCAAAGCGAGCTTCTGCGAAATCTACAGCCAGAGAATCCAGGACTCAAGGGTGTAAGACAGATAAACTGTCAGTCTTCCTCCAACCTCCGGGCAAAGACACGACGGAGAGGCCACCTCTCACACTCTGAAGCTAAGCTTTGAGTTTCCCACCGTCTCCCTCGACAGAACCAGGAGGACCCACAGGGCCTAGCTAAGTAACGGTCAGAACCAATCCATTCTTCTTCCACCCCACGCCTCCATCCCATTCTTCACAGTCTGCTTTTATGAATTACACATGTCTTATTATGCCAAAACGTAACACATGAATTCATATGATAATACATTAAAACTGTCAAACAGACAGCAACATTCATTTCTCCCCCGCTGGAAGGTTGTGCTGTTCAACATGAGGATAATGAGTTGCGGTTTCAAATGAATCTCAATAGATTTACTTCATTCATTTCATTGACTGACAATCTGTAACGTTCTTTGTCCTGTGTGTGAGCTAACCTATTTTCAGTAAAATTGGCAATACCCTAGCAGTTAGGAACTTTAATCTGCTTTCTGTTTTCTTTGGCTTTGATGGAAAGCAGATTGATTTGTTGATGGATTGATTGATTGCATAATTGATTAATTACAATTCTAATGTACCCTGCGGTTATCATTCATTATTACTATACAATTTGCAATTGTGCTGCCAAAGCACCATCCAATGTGTGACTTCTCAAAGAGCGGAGGAACAAGGTTTCAATCAACATTTGTCCTTCATTTTTACTTATAATTTAATAAGACACTTTTTACACTACATGAACCTCCCTGAAACAACAACATTTAACCGTGAGCCATAGTTAAGGACAAACGTCAGCTCAATCCCAGCCAATGTTTTTATCATTGACAACTTATGAAATTATTTCTCTTTGTCAATTCTAAACTGTTTGAACAACTGGTAATGTTTCTGCAGAGTGTGACAAGACAATAAGCAGCATTGACAAAACCAGTGGCTCTGTCCCTGACCACAGGAAGATCATTTAAGTTAAAGCAGCATAAGGAAATAAATGCCAAGACCCAATCCAATGAACTGTTTGGGCATATACAATCAAATCAAAGCAAGCTTTATTGTTTTTCAGAGTGTACCCTGTTCTATTCTAAAATGAACAGAGCTCATTCCAAGGGACATCTTTGCTTGTCTCCAATCTCTCTCTTAGAATATACTCAAAGAATCATCTGTTGTGCCATAAACAATTTTTATTTAATTTCATTTGGCCTTAAATGGCCTGAGTGCATTTGAGAAGATCTCAGCCAGAAAGCAAGATGAGTACATTACGGCTGATCTGAGAATAAAGACTGTGATGTCTATAACAAGAAAAACAGAAACTTCGTTTGCTGTGAACTCTCACAGTGATGACAGTTCCATAGCTTCACTGCTATTGCTAAATAGAGTAATAACTCGACTCAAGGGAGACCACACGAGCAGCACTGCAATTCATTCAGTCTGCATGAGGAGCAAGAGCCAGGATTCAAACAACATTTGGTATTCACTTGATTCACAGATAAAAGCATGTATTTATATCTTCATAACCGCAGATTGACAAGTTAAGCTTGGTAAACCGAGCAAACTGCTTTTGTGAAGACAAATGTTATAAATCACGAGTCAAAATGAAGGAGATAATTTTGATTGAACCTAGGCCTGGGGTATTATCAATATGAGACAAATCCTCATGCGAATGTGAATATGGACATTGTGAAAGCAGTTATGATGACTGGAAAGCTGCAGCTTTACTTTCAGTGAGTGTGAAAGGGAAACATCTTCCCATTTCCGAGAAAGCAAGGCCTGACCTTCATTTTAACCTCTCTGTTCCGAAGTCTATACAAACATGAGCACACTGTGACACACAGCATAGTTATGAAATTTTGAAATTATCCCTGCTTGACCTGCAGAGACTGGGGCCTGGGTAACATGGTGTACTGTATGGAAAGTGGGGTGGGGGTGGGGGTGGGGGCGGGGAGTTTGCGCATAAAACAAACAAGTACATCCCATGGGAAAACAGTATGGAATTGCTCAACGCACGGAGGCATCAGAAAGTCCTGCTTCATATCATATGGTGGAAAAAAAATTCCCACAAAATTGCACCAATCTCTCCGCATGCCTGAACTGGAACATTTGCTTGTTGGTTCTGGAATGTTCCATAATACAGAAGGGCTTTTTTTTTAATTATTATTAATCAGCGAGACAAGGGCACAGACCGGTGGGTCACGAAGGCCATCCGAGTTGATTTGAGTTTGGATGAGATTTGTTTTCATATTAGCGAAGATTTGCAATTGTTTTTTTAAATTGTTTTCTATATTCTTATGCAGTTTGTCTCCCAATTTACTGCAGCTCGCTACAGCCTTAGGTGTTGATTTGGGAGAGCACATGCACAATCCACCATGTCAGTTGACATTTCCTTTCACACCGTCATAAACAAACTGAGCTTCAGGGACATGAGTAAGAGGAAGAAACTTTGTGTGCATGCAGACTGTGGGCTGCCAAATGACATGCAAGCATGGCCAGAGAGCAACAAGATACAGGCCTCCCAGTGACTAAATACCACCCTTCTTCCCTTGCTCCCTCCCGCTCTGGGAAAGGTTTGATCAGTTGTGAGGTTCTCTATAGGACTGCTCACCACGAGTAGTACTGACTTGGTTGGGCCATGAGACCATTAGAACACACACCCCAAATACATCAACATACTGGAGTACTGCTGAACCAGAATGATCCGCCCAAGGCAGGAGGTCCACTTCCATTACAATATGAGAATATTGAAAGCTTCCTGAATGGCTTCTCAACTGTGAGCTGCTTCCTGGGAAAGTGATGATAAACACCTCTGTTTTTACTGATATGTCACTTTTTTTAGGGATACAGCCAACTTTTCACCAATCCAAGTCCAACACCTGCATAGCAGAGGTTCAGAGTGAATGAGAACACTGTGACCTAATTACAGCAAGGAGAGCACATTTGTGTGGCTTAATCTTCCTGTTAGTCTCTTCCTGGTGTCACACGGGTTGAAGGGTCACAGGGACCAACAGAGGTCACAGCCCCCAGTAGCACCAGGGCAGCTTGTTACATTCATTATCTGGTGCTTGCACACCAGCTTTGGCTGAAAAACATCCTACAGGGTGGAACTGTCACCACCAGAGCATCTGCAAGAGGCTATTTCCAACCTCCCGCTCCAGAGAGCTTTGTCTATTCTTTGGTGTAGATGGCTAAGTGGATTAGCAACAATAACACACAACAGTTCATCCTTTAGGCTTATTAACAGGGTGCTTTGAGCATGGGGCCCAAGACAATTTAAGATGATTTCTGTCATCCAAGAACCAATCAATAGGCTCTCGGCGCAACATGAAGGGTTTTTTGAAATGATGACAGTGATGGCAATGGCACTTGACTTGTTTTCAGCAGAAACGCAGAGGGGATCACTTCAAGATGTCACTAACAAAGCTTGTGACATGTGGGATGACTGACTCAGTGCACTTGCAGACCTTGAAAATGTACAGAACACATATGTGTGCACCATCTGGAGTCAGTATGCCCCCACCACCACCATTTTTATCCTGTAGAGGAAAAAAATTTGCAAAACAAACTAGTTCCCATTGTCAGACACAACATCTTTGTTCTTAGTCCAAATTCTGCTTCCATACTGCTGGCTAGTGCTGATAGCATAGGTTTCTATAATTGGAGGATCAAAGGCAATTTCGCTGTTCTCCATGCTTTAATAAATTTCATTTGCCACAACACAGATTGAACAGATCCATGAGACGATAGACACAAACAAAGTCGCGCTGTGGTGCAGTTTGACCTGGCTCAACGCTTTCCGTCACAGCATTAAAAACGTCTGTAACTGACATAAGAAACCTGTGCTTCATGGAATGTTGGTCAGCCAGGGTCAGCAGCCAATGGTCAGAGGCTCACCCCAAAGGCAGTGCCCCCTACAGGCAGGTTGGTAATGTTGGTGTTTACCCACCACACGGGATTTCTGACCCCCCAGAGAAATCGATGACACCCGCACCAATGCAAGCACCAGACTGGAGTTACCCCCGGGGCTATTCACCCCAGGGGTCATCAACAGAGAAGGTGTAAAGTGAAGAGAAACACTGCAAAAAATACATGAATTAGTGCATACATGAAGCCTGGAATCTGCCCTTGACTGTGACAGCATTGAGTCCAGTGATTCACAAAGTTACTTATTTCTCATAGACAGTAAAAAAAAAAAAAACATTTCAACATTGTTTTCAGTTTCAAACATCTTCAAAAATCTTCTTTGAGTTCCATATATTGCTGGGTCATTTGTCTTCCTGTCACCAAAAGTCTCAAACGATCAAAGTCACAGCATTCAGTAGCTGGGGGACATTGTAATTGACAGTGCAGACCAAAAGCCATGGAAGTCTGAAGAGCAGTTCATATTGTTTAGTTATCATTACCAGTCTAGATAATACACTGTGCTGTTTCTGATCTTCAGTTAATGTCCTTCTTTTATGAAATACTCCCCAGAGGAGGTATTTTGTACATTGGATTTACCACATGAAAGTTAGCTATGGGGATTCAAGCCTTCTGCCAGATTTATTGTCTTGTGGGTTATTTTTTAAAGTGTCTTTTACTTTGGGGATATTTTTAATTCCCTTAACATTAAGACAGTATGGTAGAGATGAATGAGCACATGAACAGAAGCTGTTCAGTGTACAGTACTTTTTTAAATTGAGCTCTGCACGTCATAATCTAGCCTTCCTGTTCATTTCCTGTGGAGTAGCATCCAGTGAAAGAATGTGTAAAGACTGCCCTGGGCTGTTCTCAGCCCTTCTCTTTCCTTCTGCTTTAGCATACCTTATTTTTAGTCGTCTTGCTACACCCTGGGCAAAATGTAAACATATTTTCAGCCAAGTCATGTGGTATGATTTTTTACTTCATAACTTCACCTCAGCGTGAATGCACATAAATGAGTGGGAAACTGAACAGTTTGCTTGGCCCAACATGTCCGTTAACTCTCTTTGAAGTGATATTTAACAGGTAGCTGGTACAGTCGTGTAGGTAGTTGGCACAGTCGTGTTAAACTAAAATATTGCTATAAGGTCTTGTTTGCTTCATGGGGCTTGAAAGGCTAATTGGCTCTTGCCTCACGATTAGAGAAGAGATCAAAGCGCCAAAGGAACTCCTGAAAGAACTGTTCTTCATGGTCCTACGTGTTTATTAGGATTTTATTTCTAAAAGAACATTTTGGAGACCATTACAAATGGTGATGCTTATTAACATGTACTAGGGAGTCTAAATATTACTGACCTTTCTACCTTTGAATATTATTTTTGCACTTGTTGAAGTGCCTCCCAGTGTCTCCACACTTTGCATTATAGGCCATTGGCTTTTATTCCCAAATATAGTGAATCCTATGAGATAGCCACCGAAGTGGGCTTGGTAGGGTTGGCTCTCATTTGAAGGATGGCCAAACTGATTTATGTCTGTAAGCAGGAGATTTCTGGAGCTTGCTGGAAATGCCTTCCTCCAAGTAAAAGCTCATGTTCCCACACAACATAGGGCTGCCGTCCCTGAACCATTAGCAGGGCTGACGCACGATGATATCCAATGAAATAACACCAACAAATAACCACATAATGGGCCTCCATAAACACCCTTCATGGAAACTAAATTGATTTTACTTCTAAGGTTAAACCAAGTCGTATTCTATTGCCATGTTAAACTCATTTGATATTATTTGCTCAAGTGATGAATACCGCCTTTCACAGGCTAGCTTCAAGTTATAATGTGGTATGGCACTAAAATGGCTACCAGCCAAGGTTACCAATCTAACCAGCTTTGACCCTCAACAGACCTGCTGTGAATGTTATCGTATCATTTGGGAAGCTCCAAATCATTTAAAGTTTTGTTTAATCTACAGATGTAATTATGAAATGTTTCCCATTTTGTATACAGACAAAACTACATCCATACATTCTTGTTTTTATGTTGAGATCCCAATGGAATCAAAATAACTTAATGAATACCATATACATGCTGAATACATACACTAACAAAAACCCTTTAATTCTGTAGATTGTGTGTAGAGTTTCAAAATTATTCTTCCAAACAAAATATACTTTAAAGGCTGAATTGATCGTTTGATCGATTGATATTGTTTTGCTATGCATTATATCCTTTAGTTTGGCAATGATAACGCACAATGATTCAAGCCCAAAAATTGACATGTCACTATGAGTATGTAAAACTGACTTAATTTTTTTTCTAAATTCCTCCTAAAGCTATGTCCTACATGCCATGATTCATGTTTTTGCATAATTACAGATATAAAGCTACTGACCCAATGAAGGGGTGTTTATTTTCCAGATAATTTGGTGAGGTCATGCATCGCTACGCTCTCTTCCATTTTCTGAGTTATCCCTTTGGGTAAAATCAGGAAGCACGTTTGGCTGAAGTGGGCCTCTAATCATCAAAACTACCCATTTGCTACATAAACAGTTTGTATTCAGTGGAAAAGACCCATATGAATCATTTTTTATGAGTTCAGAGACCTCAGAGAGGTCAGCCTAACGGCCATCCAAACAGTGGTTGGCCACCTTTCATGCTTGAGAAATTGTACAAAAATGCAGCAGCGGTGCATTAGTATTTATGAGCATGTATTGTCCATATATCCATATCTATCTTGCAATCAGCATAATTCTCTGAAGTTTGAGTCTGTGAAGTTCGCAGAGTTCATGAAAATACCGGTAAAGGAAGATTACTGCAGATTGACAACGCATGTTGGCCAGTTCTTGGTTGATGCAAACAGTGTGAGATAGCAGATGTTTACCAGACCACTTGTGACCATCTCTTTTGCACTCAGCTGGTAAAACCTGCCTCAGGTACCAGGTCTGCCCCTAAAGGTCACCTGCAGCCCGAAAGGCTGTGACACGAGCTCGGGTGACTGAGGCCAGCACAAAGACAGGTTGAAATACAACTCTTGGCTCGTCACTCTGGCACAAGCGTCTTGGGTAATTTTCCACTTTGCCTTCCCCACGAAGTGGAAAATAACCAGGGCTGATCCAGAGATAGCAACACAGAAACAGGTGAGGTGGGATAGCATGCTGTAACGTGGGAAAAAATAAACGTTTTGTAATCTACATGCAAAGGATTTTTTGGATTTTTTTTAATGCAAAAAATAACCATGTAAGCATGTCTGCATAGAATCAGTGCAGTGAGGCAGAAATGAAACAGCAAGCCTTTTTTTGGAGTTTCATTTTATTTAACCATGTTCCCATCGCCCATTTGATTGATTGTCAGTTGTCATGACTACAAATGTTTAATCTTTGACATTGTTTATGTTCATTGTGATTCGTTGTTTTTGACCCATTTCCTGTGAACAGACTTCCCCTGGACACCTTGTCTCTCTGGGCCTTTGTTGTATGCTTTCACTGACGGCCAGATCAGTCGGTATCAAGATCAGCCCTTAATGGCCACACACTCTCTCTAGTTTCTGAGCTTGTCCTGTCAGAAGCGGATCATTCCGCAGATTTTCATATTTGCATAGATGGCAAATGAAAACCGTATTACCTGGCCTTTTACAAAGGAGTGACCTTTATCCGATTATGTAGAGCAGGTCTTATCAAAGGTCACTTCAACATGCTGCCTTTCTCAAATGTACATCCCCAATGACTCCTCATGAGAAAAGCACACATAGGAACACAAGTTAGATTTAGTTTTGACTGGGTAGAACCATTTGTTCTGTAAGCAAATTGAATTCAATCTGTCCCCATGCTTTGGACACTGCATACTATGTAATGTGTATTCTTAAGTTGCAATTCAGTCCCTGATATGACCACGTTTCTAGTTAAGACAGGATTTGATGCATTCACTACATGGCAAGTGTGTTAATTTGGAAGAACCGAGCGCAGGTAGTCAGTTGAAACTGAAGCATGTCTCTCTGTGTGCAAAGACTGCAGTTGGATATGTGTTTAAAGTCAAGAATTGCTGTTTTGTGAATGGAGCCCTTTATTCATTCTTTTGACTGTTAATTTGAGCCAGACAAATTGCAGGATATGTAACCAGCAAGGTATGAGAGATGGCATTTAATGAAGCTCTTTCATGAGAAAGACAGAGAAAGACTGCCGCTCAGAGCTGATGGTTGACGCCTCCATTTCCTGACTGGATTCAAAGTATTCATATCGCCACTTCCATGTGGATTTGTTGTATTGTTCTTCAGATCCTATGGTTGGTAAAGTTAGCCAAAGAGCTAAACTGCTCTGTGTAGCGGAGCTTCCTACCCCTGGCCTTTCTGTATGTCAATTTTCATGCCATTCGTTTTGACTAATAAAACTCCTAACCCAAATAGTAAGCTCCACACAGTAATATGTAATACTTATACACTAAAACATGACTTCTTGGCTCCTGATCAGGAAATGAAAACATGTTTTCCAGTGGTTGGGCCTTGATCCACCAGAGGGCACCCTTAAAAGCGAGCCCTTATTGCACAAGAGTAGATTTTTTTGTTGCAGGCTGTTGAGAATTCCGCATTCCAGGCCCTTCTTTGGCTCCTGCTGGAGAAAGCTGTAATCTGGTTTCGCGAGCTTTGATTTGCCTGAACTGGCCCCACTGCTTCAGCTGCAGAGGTAGTAACTCTCACTCCACAACCCGACAGGCGTGCACACACACACACACACACACACACACACACGTCCCAGTAGTCTCATACACAAAACAAACAAACGCACCAGCAAGCTCCCAATATGTGCACACACATACAGACACACATAAGCACACACACAACAAACCCCAGAAATCTCAGACACACAGAAACACACACTCAACAGATGCTCACACACAAAGACACACACTCACATCAAAGAATTCTCACAGAAACGCATACAACAGAAATCTCAATGACAAACACACCAGTGCTAGCTCACAGGTACACACACACATTCACACACCATTGATATCACTGATGCTTCTACCCCACAACTCACTGTCAGACAGATACACCCCAGTAGCATCACAGACACTCATAATCTAGCAAGCGCTCTGTCTACCCCTTCAGTCTCTTCATCTCAATATTGATTGAAGGAGTCACAAAGAAGTCTACAGTGGGAGACCCAGGAATCATTGTTTCACGTTTAGTTTAATGTGCGTATCCCTCGTCCATTTTACACAGCCTCCGATCCTTCGTCCCATTAGCAACAGTCAAGCATCTGGTCAGCAAAAAGGTCAAATGAAATGCCTGTTTTTCAGCTCTACTGACTTTGTGAATGAGGTCGTACCCTGTCTGTCCCAGTGGATAACAGAGTTAATATGAAGAGTATGGATATCTTTACAGCTTATGAGGTCAGGTAATAGCCTTGTGAGTTCACTCACAGAATCACACAATGAATTGGATAACATTGTTTAGATCAGAAATAGACTTGTTTTGTAGAACACGTAATGCATCGTAACTCGTTTAAGAGCATTCCAAGCAGCAAAAAGATGATCTACAGAGTGCTACAGAACTATTTAGAGTGCACTTTCAGTGAAATGGGAAGAACACAATGGCTACTTTGAGATAAACCCAGATAACTCTGCCTATATTGTTTTAGGTGTCTCTTTCTCCAAAACACATTCAGGTAAGAAATTCATTTCAACTCTGACAAGCTGTCAGTAAATTCTTTGTAAGCAAAGAAAGGCCTTTAGCCATGTAGGAAGGATGGACATTATCATTATTATTATTATTATTATTATTATTATTATTATTATTATTATTAACACAATAATACTAAGCTGTAGACTCAGGAGCTAGTTGATGTTCTTCGGATATTCATACTAAGAACTGTAAAAAACGGATTATCACTGTTTTGTATTGCACTTGCATGTTGCTGGCAAAAGAAAACTTCCTGTAACTTTGACTTCTTTGCAATGGTCGTCTCCGTTTGGCCCAAATGAACCAAAGCCGTTTCTCTCAGTTTTCCATTGTGTACACATTCTCATGATACAAACTTGAAAAGGGAAACTTGCCGCACCGGCCCTGCTGGTTCCCTGGAACTCATATGGCACGCCAACACAGGGGAATGCTGATGAATCGCCATGACCTTCCCTCACATGAAAACTAAAACGCTCAAATTTGTATCAGGCATACAGCCAGAGCAGCAATGATACAAAACATGTGCAAGAGGGGGAATAGTGAAATACAGGTAACATGCTTGAATATGCTTTATTCCAAATGGAGTAACAGAAATGAAAGTGCGTCTCCATGTAGTTAGAGCTGGGACTCTGGGCCTTGGAAAGCCAATCCCCCAGCAGTCCCCTGTTTACATTCGTCTGCTGAAGATTCTCCAAGGGGGGGCAGAGGGGGTGTGGGCGGGAGCGGGCTGCTAATTAAACAAACAAGGGCGTGTCCCCTCGTCACCTGAGTTCTCTTGGTGACTCATTGGGATTTCAACCTTCACTCTCAAAACATAAACAAAAAAAAAAAAAAACATTCGCCTCAGTCACAAATCCTCAGGAGACCCCGAAGTACCGGCACCTATCTTGTTTTTCAAGTTACCTGGCAGTTACGCAACCCTCCTTTCACACTGTTTTGGCAACAGCAGAGAAATGTAGGAGGAACTGGTTACTGGTTACGAGGACTTGAGGACTTTATCCATTTCATAAAACCACAAGAAAGCTGGCCAATGGCTTTCTATGGTGTCAAGCACTTTCATTTCACGTGAACATTTCAACTTTAAATAGTTATCAATTCATCCTTCCTGACTAAGGAGATCAGTGAGGCACGTTACCATGATGCAGTTCCAGAGGGCCGTCTGGTGCAGGCTCTGGCCCAGTGTGAAGCTTTCAGGGACAGTACAGCACTCAGCTGAGCTGGGACAGTTAAGACCGACCATTTAAAGAATGCAAAACACACCACCTGGCACATAAGGCTATGGCAATATGCATCTCATATGCTGTCTGAACAAATACTAGCAAGGCCAATCAATCACTCGACTGGACACCCTTTCTGTACTAGCTCATGAACTTCAGCCTTGGCATTGGGCCCTCCTGGGTATCCGAGAATGCAGTGAGTAGTTATGACATCACAAACTGTTCATTACTCATGAGACTGAAAATTCGATGTCTTTCACATGCACACAAATAAATATGGATTCCTGTTTATTTTTCTCTCTCTGTTTGGTAGATACTGTCAAATTATTGATGACTACTCAAAATTTCCTGAAAACCTTAAAAACTTAAAATTAGTTTTATATGCATGGGATCATACTTCATTTACATTTCCTTAATTATGATTTATTGGGATTTCAATAATTGTGACATATGTGATTTTGTTTTAAAAATGTATTTTTCACAAATGGTTGCTTTATTCTCAGACTAAACTTACCTCAAATAAAAATAAGGTTCTTTTTTTCAATATAATATAAGATTATATATAAGATAAGCATTTTCAATCATCTTTAGCAAGGGTGCCAGTAATTCTAGAGGGCACTGTATGTTTTGCACATTTCTGGTCTTTGGGACAATACTTCTATGGCATGTTTGTGCTTCATGCCTAATTTAGGCACTTGTCTTAGCATTGTGAGTCACTCTAGAGTGAGTGATGGCTAAACGTAGCAATGCAATCAAGGGTCATGAGAGAAAGTCAATATCTGTGCTCTTCCTAGGCATCCTCTATATAAATCACATTGGCCTCTATTTTAGGAACTGGCACTCCTTTGAAGAGAAGACAGAAGTGACAGATGCAATTTTCCTCCTCCCATATAAAAATTCTACCTCATTGTTCATTGTCCCACATGCTTTGAGTGACTCTCTCTGGAACACTCCGAACCATATTCTAATACGAGCATTTGATCAGCAGTAAGTCACAACAGTTGACCTAATTCCTCTTGAAGACGCTGTAAAAAAGAGTGGAGATTCTCTCACAGTTTCACACCTTAGAAAATGATTCATTTCCCTTTGTTGATGCAATGAGTGAAACTGGAATCCTGTTATGGACTGCATACGGATTATGTAATATTATCTTCAAAAGAAGGAAATTTGTGGTTGGCATCAAGTGCTTTGGCAAAAGAAGTGTAGGTGAGCCAAGTTATAAATAGGCCGGGTGGCAGAGAGTTTGTAGGTAACGCAGAGGTCTACCTGACCCACAAAACGCTGTTGACCCTCTGCTGAATGACGTCAAAGCAATCTTCCCAGGAGACAGTTATTTCAAATTGTCACGGGTAATATTTACAATGTAGGCTTGATCCCTTTGGTGAGGAAACAATAAATAAATGGCAAAGACTGCATGTTTTGTAAGCACAGAGAACTCGACCACAATGTGTCTGGGCCCTCCAGCATATCAGCGGCCTGCATGGGGTTGGTTATCCTATCGACCGTCTGGAATAACTTATTACAAAGGGGAAAAAATGCAGTCTGGGTCCAGGATTCCAATGCATTCCATAGATATCCGGGGATAAACAGAATCTCAGCTTGCATGGATATTCTTTCCTGTGCATGTGTGCACGCACATACACACACACACACACACACATAAGATGAGTGGTCTGTCATTCTGCAGAGTATGTCAACGTCTGGATCCAAAAGCCTTTTGTCAAAGTGTCCTTCTAACAGTCATGGTGGTTATAGTTTGAATACCCAAAGACCTGTGTTATGGCCGATTGAACAACGTGCTCAGACTCACAGCACAAAGAAACGGCTGCATCTTAGACCGCACATACAGTCAACAGGCATCTCCTACTTCAGACGCACAAGCAATTACATAAGCACCGAGCCACTGCAGAGGGAAGAATGCAATAACCCGCTTAAAGACTCACTGTGGATTTCTGTGGACATACTTAGTGAACATAATGTACTTTCAGATAAGAGCTCTCTGTCATGTTAACTAAGGGCATGATTCCTGGTTTTCAGGACAACAACTGAACCATACTTTTATGCATTTATGGTGGAAGACATTAAAAGCTGCTCATGACTGTGCCAGAAACCCCCCAAGCAAAATTTTAAGGACACCTTGGATGATTATCAGTTTCTACACGATTGAAAAAATTCCAGCCACACAGTAACTGCTGTATGTAAATCAAACCCCAGGCGTTTGTCCAAAGGTGTGCATCATTACAGCAGAAAGCTATTTGAAAGGCAATAGAATCTGGAACACTTTAGGTCAGGGGGGGTGTGGTTGCAATTTTCTACTGCTCTGCCATTCATATATTTTTCACAGCAAATAAAAAATGCCTGAAAAAAATGTGAAGTTACCTTATAAGTAAGCGGTACTTACAAAAGAGATATAGAACTTAGCCTGGGTGAGTGTGCTCATGACCCCTTTTACAGTTTTAAACTCTGATGAGCAAGGAATTAACTGAAATGCTATCAGACTTTCAGCTGAAAAATTTGATAAGAAAAATCTGATTAAGAGAATTACTATTATTAGAGCAACTAAATTAACAGGCTTGCGAGCAAGTATGACAAGCTCACAAAGATTAAAACCACTGATGTACAAATAAATTTTATGAGGTAGACAATTGGTAAGCCAGTAAGATAGTAAAAATTCAATCAACAGGAAATCAAGTGAATGAAGCCAGCTAGCTGAGAATAAACCTTTGTACCTTATCACTATTTCAAAAAGTTGGACATCAAACAGACACTAAATTGCACTATACATTGATAATAAAAGTTCACAATAAACCTTTTCTCACATTCTCAGATCAGGCACAAAGGCACAAACGCGAGGACACCCCATCTCTGTGTGACACTGTGCACGCCCACGTCTCTGCAGCCACACACATGTGCGCTCCACCACGCGCACCACAAACGATCCCCCCCGCCCCTCCCACGCACACAGCCAAACTTTGTGACTGAACTTGGGGACGCTGCCTGACTGCCCCCCGTGTAAAGGGGTCCCACTGGCTGCTTCAACAAATGAGTCACGCTAAAGGGGGGGAAGGAAGAGGTGGGTAGCTAAGACACCTCTATGGGTTGCTATCGCTCAACGGGTCAGCTGCCCACAGTGGAAATGACAGCCCGCTTCCGGCCAAGCTTTTGCACCCCACCCCCCCACCCCACACACACCTCAGCTACCCCACCCACACCAATCACTTCCTGTCTGTCTGCCAAAGCTCATAATGTCTCATCGCCACCTGGAAACCAGTCCTACATGTGGTTTACTTTTTAACCGGCGTGCGATGCGTGAGTTAAATCGAGTACGCGCGATTGCTCAAGCATGAGGGACGTATGTAGCCACTTGCCCAACCCCCCCACCCCCCGCGCAAACAGGCCCATCCAAACATGGTTTGTGCTGAGCCCATACGAACGCTTGTTTGCTCAGACTAATGCATGTATTTATGTAGAGACGTGTGTGGTACTTTGCTCTGGCCTTTACTGAACCCCTTCTCGTAACAGCGTATGACCACGCTGCTTCCTCAGGACGTGACCAAAGTACCACTTCGTGACACACTTTCACTGGTTTTTATTGCATTCCCTTTTCTGAGACACTATATTTGAACATTGTCTACTAATTGCCTCAGAATCCATATAAGTATCTACTGTATCTTTTCCTTTTATTCCCAATGTAGACTGAATATGGTTTTCCCAATATCATCACTGCAAAATCCTCAATCAATTCAACATGGCGTACATTAGAATGTGTGTCCTTTAGGCCGTCTGTAGCCTGCTGCCATTTCTTTACATGCAGCTGAGCAGTGAAACAAATGCACCAGAGGAGTGCACCACAAATACTGCTGGCCTTGGGCAGGCCACAATCTGAAGCTTCTGTTGCACAATAAAGCAGAAAAAGAAATGTGTTGATAGGCACACAGACAGATTTCCAGGCACAGGCTGTGTGAGGAAGTTCATATGGCATCCAGACCACAGCCTGCAGGGCTTTGGCTGAATGTTGGCCTTCCATGAGCACCCAGTAAATGTGCCAGTGAGAGTACTGTATTCAGTCAAACTCCCATTATGTTATTATATAATTCCCATGTAATATAGTTTATTAACAATACCTGTGACAAAAACAATTAATGAATTAATAGATTAACAAACAAAAAGCATCTGAAATAAATTCTTCCACATAAACTCCGAGAAGCCCTTGGCCCCAGGGTTTCAGGAACCACATGCTTATATTGTTTATATGTTTTAATTCTGCGGGACAGTTCTGGTTTCATGTCCCCAAAACTCTGTATTATTTTGCCCTGAGTTTCCTTATGGGAACACTGTCAACATCTTCGCCGTCAGTTGACGTAAAACCAAGAAGGGATAAAAACTTTGAGATGGAGCGTAGATGGAGTCATGACTCCACGCTTAAGTGGTCGTGTTATTACCTGGTTTGCCTCAACTCTTCATTGTTATCTCTCACAGAGCGTGTGCTGATTTTGACACAAGGTTGCATAGTTTTATACCCATGTGAAACTTTTATGAAACTATAACCATTCACAGGAAAAATCACAAAACAGAAGAGAGATAGTAAGAAAAGTACATACTCTCTGGGTTTCTTTATGCTATAAACCTTCTATCTGTGTTCCAGAAAGCTCCACTGTAATGCTGTTGGCTTCAACAGCTCCTGCATACACTCACACAACAGCAACACCCAGCACTGGCTGTCTGTTACTATTTGACCTTCAGACCGCCCACAGGGAATTTTACTTGCAAGAAAAAAAAAGTTCTGCTTGCTGCTTGCATGTTTTTTCAAGGCTTTTTTTAAAACAGCCAATATGACCTCTGACCTCGTTCAACAGGTATAGGCCTATCACCTCAGCCGTGTCTAAAGAGAGGAGCTTGTGGGGTTCTGGCGGAGAGAGGTCACAGAGTTCTGCGAGAAGACACAAAGGCCTGACTAAATCGTGATGGCGCACTCACAGAGACAAAGGCTGAGACCGAGAGACTTTGACTCATTCACTCCAAAGTCAGACTCCCCCAACTGTTTCCAGACCAGCCCCTGATTCTCTGCAATGACACTGAGCATGAGGGGGACAATAGATGTTCCAATATAATGAAGGGACAAAATACAAGAGCTGCTGACAAAGGTTACAGCAACTGCCTTGTGAAGTGGAAAAAACAACACTTGAGGAAGAGAATTCCTACATAAAGTTATGCTTCACTGAGTTATTAAACAAGGAAAATTTTGTGGATTGAGATTGATTTTTGTAAATATGAGAAATGCTTTACAAAAATCTCAAAAAAAGAATTTTGAATAAGAGTATGCTTTTACAGAACCAACCCTTGTTTCGACAAAACGGTCACACAAAATAGAGTATATTTTACTTTCCAGAAAAAAATTAATTCTTGGGCCCACACACAGGGAAACAAAATGTGGTTTAACACAGGGAGTAAGCTCAGGTTGGTTAATATTCTCACTTCAGAGCCAGGTTTTTCAGGATATGCAAACTGGAATTCTGCTGTTCCTGGACCAATGGAATATTAACTTTGCGGTCCGTTGCCACACTGAAAACCTGCCGTCAAACGCTTTGTGAACATGGAATGGCAGGATGGCTCGGTAATCCAAGAGCCTCACCTTTTTTTGGTCTTGAAGACAAGCAGGCCTTGAACACATGACCCAAGCGCATGTTCCAGTGCCCCCCGCCTCCACCAATGACCTGAGCATGCCTCAGATGACTGAGGAACTGCGCAGCCCTGCTGCACAAGCTCTGGCCCTGCGCTGCCAAGGGCAGCAAGCAAACGGTATAGAAAATATTCTTACACACAAAAACACACCCTCAGCCTGGGAGACTATGCTTAGAGAGGTACTGGAACTCAAGTCATCCTCTCTGCACACGCACAGAGGAAATTCTCCTGGTTGCAGTTTCAGTACGACCACTCAAATTCTGTGTGAAAAACTTAATTTTAAGAGTAAAAGCAAAAGTACAGATTTTGTTCATCTCTGTACTCCCTTCTTATTCTACACTGTTTTTTATAGCTCTGAAATTCATTTGTCCAAGGAGTCAGGGTCAAAGAAAGGTCTGTGGTGTCGCATGGTGGTTTATAACACACTGAAGCCCATGCTTTGAGTTCAAGTCTGTCATAGGGCAAATTCAGCTCTTGGTATCTAGATGCAAGGAGTTAATGTCCTTCATTGCTTCACTCATAAGACTGTACCACAGTGACAATATTGATAGGCTGTTAAACATATTTGATCCGAGCTATAGCTACAGTACTTCAGCCTAAGACATAACATGAAACTGCCCCTTTTCGTTTTGATTGTGTAATCCATGCAAACAGTAGCCTGTCAAACCATTGGCTGAAGCCTGATTATTCTCCTACTGTACTCTCTATCTCGTTACATCATCTTCAAAATGCTAGACTGCATATTAAATCATACACATGTAATATCAAAATAGTTACTTTGTTTAGGTCAGTTACTGTTACTGTTGTATTGAATGTGTCATTCTTTTTTTTGCAATGGATATAATTTTAGCTTTTGAAAATAGACAGTAGTGATCCACTGTATACACCCTGGGGTGAAAAATGGTCACAGTTTTGGGACATATATAGTGTGCAATGAGTTGCTGAAGCTCTACAGCTGCAGGTTGCATGGCAGTACTTTGGTTAAGCCACAGGTGGGTTGGATGGTGTTAAAAAGGAAAACACATCAGAATGTGACTCAAAAATGGAGTCACACCATGTCTGATGTACTTAATGATCGTGGCCTACACATTATTTACACAGATCAGACACTGTGAGTCATGCATCTCTCTCTCTCTCTCTCCTGAGATAAACACCTGCCGCTGTGGAGTTTTTCTGTTTTTTTTTTTGAAAGAAAACACTTACAAACAACACCAATATCCAACGATCAAAACCACTCTCTCTCCCATCATGTTTAGTCAAAATTGTAGCCCATCCAGTGTCACTTCTATTCAAATGCTATGATTTTCAAAAGGAAGTCTGCCTCTATTGGCTTAACTATGACCTCATTGACCCTTCAATTTTGAACACACTGTCAACCAAGTCTCAATAAATGTTGTTTTACTCTAACTGCAAGAACTGGGAGGATAATTCCAAACATATGACATGTGACTGTGTTATGGTAGTTAGGCAGAATGAGTTAGGATGAGCCTTTCTCTGTTTCACTTCCCTGAAGGCGGAAGCCTCAGCTGACACATTTGTAGTTGAGGGAATGTTGTGCCATCCCAGAATGTAGGCCAACTGACCAAAGGGCTGCACAGAGGCACGGTTATTTACCACCGCAAAATGAGGAGCATTTCTACCTCTGCCTCGCTCGCTCACTCGCTCTCTTTCCGTCTCTGCGTCTTCGCTCTCGTATCCTCAGGAAGCGCGGTGTTTTGTGGCACTCGCGGCTGATGCAGAGGCCTAAGTAGTGCATGTGACAGTGCAGAGCGGCGCGGCGCGGCGCAGGCCCTCGCCCTCGTTAACGGCACGTAAAATCTTTTAGACTTTTTTTCCCCTCCTCCTCCTTAACTGAAGGGACCCCTGCACGGATGCCCATAGCGTATTCCTCTGCAGAATTGCTCTCCTGTTGCATCATGCCTGTTAAAACATCTCACCCCTGCACAATTTTTCCCAACATCCTTTTCAAGGACAGCAAGAAGAAGGAACTAGAAAGTAAGATCTGAGACAATCAGGCATTTAGTATGCAAGCAGGCCTCAGGGTGCAACAGCCTCCGTATCTGGAGCTTTCTCACTGAATGGCCTATCTCGGAGTCCGCACTCTTTCTTCTTCTTTGTTTTTTTTAACCATTATGACAGAGTCCTTTTTTTCCAAGACAGCTTTGACTGTATTTTCTGGACACCCCTTTCTCTTTGAAAGACTTTTCTTAAACATTGAGGAGAGTTTCCAGGAAAAAAAAAACATTTGTTACATTATCAGAAAAAGGGGAAGCACCACACACAACACGGGAACGTTTCCTCCTGCTTCACCTGCCCGTCTGTCCGACCTAGGAGTCTGTTTGTTTTTCCAGGAAAACCGCAGCTCTGGACCGCACAGTCTAGCCAGTCCCTAATCTGGACTTGTGCCAGCATTTAGCATAATGTTTGCTGTTGTAATGCTTGCTCTGATTGCGAGCAATACGGCATACAAGCCGTTACACTGCAGTAGGGCTGGCCAGTTTGGCTGCAGCTCATGCTGTCTTAGCTCCGCTGTGAAAAAGGGGGTTCATTTGATTTTTGGCTGAGTGGTCCAAAGTTTAATGGTATTGAAAGAACAAGAAGGGTACACGCTGTACTTTTGAAAGAATGTAGTACTTTGCACTGTGTTACTCTGCTCTGAATCTTATTGTGTTTCTTGTGAGCCATGAATGATCACCAATGGTAAACAGCTCATTTAAAGAACGAAAACATTTCCCAGAGAGCATCACTTCATCACCATAAGAGAAGTGTTCCTTTATCACCTTGATTACCTGAAAGTAACCATACTGGTGTTTACATGGCAGTATTTATTTACCTTCCTATCACCCTGCACCTTTTGGTCACTCAACGCATTTCTACTGACATGTTGACCAGACCCAGACCTGCTCATTCTGATATATTTCAGAGTGATTCAAGTGTTGTCTCATATCTGATATATGCTCTGCTGTTTTCAGAGGGGCAGACACACAGAAATGTGTGTTATCTGATCATCAGACAAAAGAACACTTAACTCTTGACTCAAAGCTTTATCATTTTCTCAAGATTAACTTTTGTGCCAGTTTGCTGAACCCCAGACCTGAGCGATGTATTGATGAACATGGCTGGCATTCAGTTTCGCACACTTGGGCAAATGCTTTGCATTCAAACTGAACAAAACCGTCCCAGATTAACCTACCATTGTTTCTCAGTAAATCTTTTTAACTCACCATATCTCTCTGCAACAGAGGTGGGATTATTATTATTATTATTATTATTATTATTATTATATTACAATAACGATCGTTATTCATAAAAGTAATAAATACAAAGGGCACCTCCTGCATGCCGTGCCGGACCACTAGTCGATGGTCACCCTAGAGGGAAACTTCATCAAGTTTTCTTATGAGAAGGAGCACCCAGGAGGGCACTTTCGCAGTGTGCCCACGGAGGTTGTTACTACTCCGTGTGGTCCATCGGCCTGCTGTAGGGGGACAGTAGGGTCACATGAGCAGTTGGCAGATGATACGAATTCAGGTACTGATGACATTTAATTTTTTCCCTCATCTCTTTTAACTGGGTCATTTATTTTTGTTAAGAACATGTTTGCCAACTCTGTTGTAATTATCGTGCGCTCCTGTGATTCAACACAGCAGGAGAGCCCGGAAAATTACACATTCTCTCCAAATTTGTGGATGTTTTATGGTCCTTCATTATGCATAATGAAGTCGAAAGCACTTAAACAAACCCTCGAGAGGATAAGAATAAAGTAGATGCTGCTCTTTGTTTGGCGTGCGATGTGTTTATTTGGCATTGCTGAATAAGACGTTGTTGTAACAGCGCATACCTAAATATTACGCGCAGTTTTTTTCTGTACGGGTGTTTCAGGCACCTGGGGTAGGTTTATTATAGCGACGCCGCATCCAGATGGGCGGATGTGAGCGCGATCCAGTTGGAGAATTCCTTTGCAAAATTTGGGAAAGTATTTGCACGCTAAGACGGAGGAAACGGTTTACCTCCCAGCAAGTAAAGATCTGTAGACTAGTGCGAGGAATTTCATAATTACGTTAACGCTTAATGTATGATTGTTTCTGTATGTAGGTTTACAGAAAGAAATATTAATTATCATTCAAAACTACGAAAGCTAAATGATGTAAGAACTGAAAAACAAAATTCTAAACAAAAAAACGTAAAGGTTCCTTTTGTTTTTTGCCTTCCTCTGTCATGTCTGCTATTTCCCAAAAGTAGCGCCTTTACTGACATTTTTCAAAGTATTTTGAAAATATAGCTACAATATAACAAGCAGCATATGTGGGTCATTTTTTGAAGTTTTTCGATAAGGAGTGGGAGTATTTCATGCATCTACCAGGGCAGATCATGTCATGTGGCTTGCACATTTGATCACTAAGAAAATTTCGCAGGAGTTGAATGCTCCGCGCTGTTGTTACGATGCGGTCCGTGGGCGGGATGGACCCCACTCCACCAGCGCGGAAAACACCTGAGCGCTTCTCACAGGCGGGCAGACGCTGATCATCTACAGTGCCTACAATTCGTTAGAGAATCCCCCACACAAGGCAAAGCAAGGCAGGGCAACGGAACTATTTTTGAAACGTTCCTCCTCCTTCAAAACCAATCTCTACCTAGGGCAGAGGAGGAGGGGTGAGAAGGAGGGAGCACGTTTTAGAAGAAGAGGTGAGGCGGTGAGAGAGAAGAAGCAGAAGAAAGGTTTGAGGGGAAAGAGTCTTTTGAAGCACGCTTCTGAAGTTTGATTGATGCTGTGTGTATAAAGTAGGAAGTAATGCTGAGAATAAACCGTCAGTCCAACCTGTTTTCTCTCACAGTTAAAAATAAAGATGGACTTGACCTTGAACTTTATGATCAATAATATACACAACAATAATAAGCTCTAGCATAGCAAAAGACCATTTCAAAATACTGCAAATGTAATGGACTGTGAGATGAACCCTTGTTTACAGGCCTAACATATGTGTGTTTGTATCCCACTGGTGACTTAAGGAGCAAAAACACAGTGAGAACTTTTTCTCTGAAAAAGCACTCAGGACGCAGCTGTGTCCGAGGCCATGGAATGTAGAGCCTGACGTGTCTCCTAGCAGCAGAGACGTACCTCGAATAAAGAACCTTAGTGAGAAAGCCGTGCTAAATGCCATCTGACTGGATGTGAGCGCAGACACACAGGGTACTGCAGTGTGAGGGGAAATCCAATGGCCCTGGGCAGTGCGTACCAAGGTGCAGGGACACAGCCCTTCACATTACACACACACACACACACACACACACACACACACACACACCACACACACACACACACACACACACACACACACACACCTTCACATTACATACACACACACACTACACACACACCTTCACATTACATACACACACACACTACACACACACACACAACAGACAGGTACACACACACACTTTCACACTACACACTGATATACACACACATACACACACACACACTCACAGCCCTTCACACTACACACACGCACTACACACTACATACACACAGACAGATACACACACTCACACAATACACAGATACACGTTTGTTGTGCTGTCAAGAGATGCTGAGATGCTGGTGTGAGTGTCCGGTTCCCCTGGAGCCTGGTTTAAGGGTAAATAACACATATGCCACTGGGAAGTGTCAGATCAAGGCACTGGTGTGTATCCATAGAAGGGTCAGTTGTCAAGGTCAAGTGCCAATTACTTACATTTTCAATGCAGAAATGTGCAATATACTGCAATATATATAGGAGAGAATGTTCATGTATATTACGGGTGCCATAAAAATCAGTGTTACTGCTAGAATGAAATACTGAGACATGCAATGAAAAACTGAAAATGATTCTGTATTTTCGAATGAGTTGTATTTTCTGAAATTGTTCTATCAACTGAAAGGTGAGAACTTCTAAATTGTGCATGCTTTCATTAAGTTCTTTTCCTGAATGCTAAAATACTCATCAGCTGCATGTTTCATTCTAAACACTGTGCAAAAAAGGTGAGAAAGTGTGCCCTGTTGGGTTTTTTTTTTTTTTTTTCATTTTGCTGTTTGAACTACTCTCCCATGACTGCAGGGTAGTGATAGCACCTTTGATAGCAGTGTATACATGAAGGTCAACAAACACAAAAAATTCAGATGTTCCTGATCTGACCTTTGGAAGCTAAGCAATCAACATGGTGCACAGTATCTCCTTTATCTTCACCAGTGAGATAACTGTGCAACAGATGAGTACACAGTCTTACACAAAAAGAACAGTCTGCACTCAATTCCAGTATGTGGAAAAATAAATGTGGCAAGTCTGCACAATATTGAAAGCAATCATTGCACTTCATGGCTTGTTTGCATGATCAAAGGAGCGACTATTGGCTAATGCATATATGACATGCATAATATACATTGTTACTCAACCCATGTTATAAGATTACATTCTGGATCATTGATGCATATAATACGTTAGATAGTAGCTAACTTGAAAAATGGATGAATGGAATGTTAATGACTTAGGACAGTTCTCAAGAAATGACACCTAGAAAAGAAAAGATACCTATGCAATCAATGTGGGTACAAATACTTTGGTCTCATCAATGAGGAGGACAAGTGCTGTTCTGTACAGCATATTCTTACTTGTGCATGTATCTTGGTGGTTACACCACTAGTTACTCTTGGGGGGTGGGTGGGGGAGGGGGCCTTTTTAGTAGCTCACCAAAATATATTGCTTAAGGTTCCTGTCTGAAGCAAGAGTTACACAGACAGTAATACACCCAACCTTATGACCAGAAAAAAAGGAATCCCCATTTTGGAGAACTCCTGTTTTCTCCTTGCTTTGATTGTCTAATCCTCGACAGCAAAAATATATAGAGCTATACATCTAAAAACCTTGAACGTGAATTATGAAAAACATGTTATGTTGAAGGCTGGCCAAAAGAGTTCATTGAAAAGCTGAGGAGAGGAGCTCTGGTAGAAGTACTCTAATGTCAAATATGCCCTTGTGTGAGGTTTAACTGATAAAACAACAGAATGGCATGTCCTTCACTCGTACCATATGCAGGCAGGGAGCGTTCTATATGCAACGCGTCTACAGTGAACCTAACTTTACCCCTGTTTTACTGGAAAATTCCAAAAATGTTTGCCTATAAAAGTTAAATATATCAATTTATACATGTTATTTAAATGATGTAGATTGCATGGTTTCTTCACTTTGACCTAAATGAGTTAAATCTGTACTTCTGCATTTCTGTGGCCATTGACATATCACTTAACAGTTCAGTTTCCTTTTGAAGTATATGCAAGCATTCAAATATATACAATGGCAGTCTACATCAAGACACATGTCATCGTATGCAAAAATGTGTGTGCATAAACTTTTATATAAAGGCATTTTTCACACGAGATGTGCCTGAAGGTGGAGGTAAATTATCTTAGGGGCGGTCCGGATGGGTGCCCTGAAGCAGGATGCTGCTCAATCAGGGAGTCGATGCTTTTCCTTTATGTAAGGAAATGGCCACAAGACACAGTCTGTGTTTGTTCCCTTTGCAACCTGTCTCACCACCAGGACCCTTCTTCTGTTTTAATCTAAAACAAAACTAAAAGTTAAACTAAAAATGAAAATTGCAGAACATAAAGACAAGCATCCAGGTGTCAACATGTAGACAGCTGAATGAAAGGATGACTTCTGCTTTCTGAGGAAACATAGGTCCGTAACAACCTGCTGGTCTATTCATTATCCTCAAAATGTCCAGCAGACATTTTTTGCAGATGCACAGTGGACTTGAGTGTTGGCCTTCAAACAGAATAAAAACAAATCAATCCGGAACTTTCCCTCCAAATCAGGAAAGAAAATGTTCATTTTTTGGTATGGGGAGCTTCTTACATGCAGTCATTTTAATGGACCATATCATCTGCATGTCATAGAATCACCATTTATTTAAACTTGGACAGCCATTACATGGGAACATAAGGAAACCTTATTGAGGACAGGTCAGGTCCTTTATAAAGACTGGACTTGGTCAGCTCTGTCATTTGGTTTTCAGTTGGGTTGTACTTTTGTTTCCTATTACATATGAGCGCTGGCTTTCTTTTTCATAAGTGCACTTTTTCATTAGCAAGGCAAAGAGGGCTATGATCTGTAATATAGAGTTAAGGTTAAGAACAGGTCATGTTCACTGAACCGATAGCTGAACCTTTATCATTCAGCGGTATGTGTTTATGTTTCAGAGGATGTCCTCCTCCTGGTTGGTGCAGTTTTTGTGGGTTTACACAATTGTTTCTCGAGAAAGGGAGACCATTCTGGTTCTTCAACTTTAACACAGAAGAGTGGAAGTGCTTTTTAAAATAGGATCTTGACTCAGAATTGCTCCACTGCCCTGAGGAGTTGCTCAAAGAATGGAAAACCTCATGATGTGGTGCAACTACGATCCCCTGAGGGAGAAGTACAGCGGTTAAAAGAGGCTAGAAAGAGCTACAAAAGTTGTTTTGAAATCCATTATCAAATCCCAGAACTTCAAGCTCTGTTTACATATTGCCTATATTTTCAATAACTGGGAGGTAAAGTAATATTTCTGCAAAGAAAAGTCTTAGATATTCTATGCATCCTAAGCCTCTTAGTCTTGCCCAAGTGTGGCTGATAATAATAATAATAATAATAATAATAACTAGTATTGTAATGTTTCAGCAAACTCCCTTTTAGAATATGGTTTGTCATTGGGGTTATGCAAGTTCAGTTTGTTGTTATAATTAGCAGAGTGCACATTCCTCCTCAAGGCCCAAATGCACACAGCATCACGCAGTCACGTTTTGGTGAGTGATACTACAAGGGCCTGGGATGATGAGGGGAACCTTGGTCCCAAGCTGCCATTTGTGCCCAGGAGAATGGGTCCAGTCATTCTGCAGGTTCATTTAGGGTTCATTGAGACAAGATATTAATGATATACTGAACACCCACTCCTGCTCTGTGTGCACCAAAAATCACACCTGAGATTGATGGTGCAGGTGACCAAAGACACTGGCTGGGCACACTGCATGGACCACACACTTGTGGACACACTGAACTGCAAAACTCATAAGTTACCCTCTTCCATATCCTCTCAGCCCCATTTTTTCCTCTTTCCCTCCAAAGACATGCTTGCTTTTCAGTTGAAAAGCTCTAAAGAAGGTAGTGTAAAAAAAAAAACATCACCTGCAAATCTAGCTCTTAACCTCAATCGGTTTATTCTCAATTTGTTAGACCACCGTTACGTAGGATTTGTGGAAAGACTTATTTACAAATGCATCTTAGGGAATCATATTTACGGTCTGACATTGGAATCATCTGGCACGCTCACACCTTTGTGTAATAACCTAATAGTTACGCGATGTGACAACTAATTCTCTGTCTCCCTGCCTACACGTGAAGCGATCCAATTATACGAAAACTACTCGAGGAGGATTGAATCCGGGACCACAAATAACGTTATTACAATCTTAGCATCAGCTGCGCTGCTCTTCCCAGCTCTGGGATAAGAATAGAAGGATAAGTGGATGTATAAATGGTTAGTGCTTGGATTCTTTGCACCTGGATTTTTTTAAACAAGACAAATGTACAAAAACAGCAACAACAACTGGCAACAACCTGCATAAAAAGCATGTGGGTAATTGCCGTGTATAAATGCAAATAATGTCTAACATGATATTCAAAATTCAGAGTTGGTACCATAGATTTGACCTTGTGATGGGACCGATGATCTGTGACATTAACGGGAACAGGCTTAAATCTTTGAGCATACCTACTGGTGCGAATGCTATAGACAGTGCCGTTCAGCCGTAGTAATTATATCAATGAGGTCAGAACACACTGCAACACACAAAAAGGCGCAATTCCATCAGAATCGTTTTCAGTTTTTTTATTTCACATTTGAACAAAACAATAAAAATGGTAAAGACGCCAGTCATGTATACAAACATACATTATGCATTCGTTACATTTGTAATTCAGAAAGCGTTTTAAAGGGCCACATACCGGTAGGACTGTTTAGACTGTTACAACAGGTATGTGAACTTTCCTTTCATTTGTGAAGGTCTAAGTATCTTTGTAATAAACACGTCATGCACCACTTCATAAACGAAGTTGTGTGAATGTTATATGCAATGCCTGAACAACGCTGGCCAATTGCAAAGACACTAACCTTCTTGTGAGGCTATATATGGCAGCCTGATCATCACTTGGTTACCAAAAAGGCACCCGCTTTGGTTTCCACTCTGTGATCGATTCTCTTGTGAAATTAGTGGCCATCTACAGACCTAGCCTACAATTTGTTATATGTTAACTACAAACTCATATGACTACTACACAGAGGAGGGAAGCATGCGAATTGTCTATCTGATGTGTAGGAAATGTCAAAAACTATCAATATGACGTTGTCTATTCACCAGAGGACAATGCTTAAAGTTACAAGACAGCTACCATATTTGGCTGCATATTACAATAAAACGGACTTTCTTCAACCAGAAACTGATGCATTCGTTTATTTTAGCAGAAATGTACAGTTGAATCGACTGAAATACACTTTCAATATAACAAAGCAAATTCGACGCATTTATTTTAACAAAACACGAGCGGGTGGATAACCTGAAGCATTCGTGTAATTACAGTGCAAAATATTTGTATTTTTAAAATGGCACTGAACTACAACAGACGACAACACCAAGTTCAGAGTCATGATTTCTAGCATAGAATAAAATCGTTCACTTTGAGCACACTTACACATGTAACCAGTCACCAGTGACGTGCGATTTGACAGATGACAACCTGGCAGACTGGCAAGTACGCGACCACCCCACTCTGGTGCATGTCGCTACGAGCGAAACAAGCTTCCAATGCGACATCAAAAAATCAAGCAGTCTCTTTCCGATAATTATTAATCCTGTGCCGTTCCGACCAGCGCTTTTGCTATCGGCCCTCTGTCCGACATTAAAGAAAATAACTGTTACATGTCTCTCAATCCTGGCTACTGCGTCTAGGAAAACACAAACAAAAAAAGGAAATTTCAACGTAAAATCAATAAAAAAACAAAGGAGAAGGTGTATCCGTGTGACTAACCTGTCGTGTAATGCTCAGTATAAGCTACAACTGACTATTTAGTACTAAGAATGTCTATGCATACTGACTGTGCTTATGTCACAGAATAGCAAATTAGTTCTGAGAATTTGGAGGCTGGGCTACATAACACTGGCTACGTACGCTACCCATGTGACCGTCTGTGTTTGGAAGCATCCACTACAAAGGGTGAAGCGAACACTTTGGGACAACACTTTTTCTCATAAACTGTTTATAAAATGAGGCTTAAATACAAGCAAAATTCTTGCCATTTTTGTTATTCTGCCTTAAATTCCAAAGGTTCAACATGGCTCAAAAATCGTTTTTCTTTAATGTAATTTAGTCGACTAGGTTGAATCGGCCATCCTCCCCTGTCATTTTAAAATGGTACCTTCTGAAGCTCAAATTCCGAGAATTGAGCTCTCCTGATTCTTAGAACTGGGGTTCTTAGAAGTGGTGATGCAAGAAGTTTCTAGGAAAGCCCAACCAGGTGATTTTTTTATTCTTTTATGTCAATTATTTGGCGCGAAGTTGTATTTTTTCTCGCAGGTGGCTTAGTAACAAAGATGGTTTTTTGTGTGTGTTTTAAAATGTATTCCTAGGAATTTTGGATAGTTTTGAGCGTAATGTTAATCTGTCCAAGTGTCCTGGCTCCTGACAGTACTTGATCATATCTGTCTATGTCTCTTCGGTCTGGTTGCACAAACTAGGTCTATGCGAGTTGTAGCTTTTGTAACGCTTGCTCTAAAAATCGGATTTGATGCTCGTAGGGCACTGTCATGTGAGGGTACGGGACTGTCAAAATATGTTCATGCAACTTGCTTTGTTCTCAATCAGGAGATTTTTTAAAAGTCTTTTATTTGGTTTGTGCAGTTGTCTGTTCTTAACGACTTGATTGTTTTCTGTGGTTTGCCTGAGTTAATGATAAAATACAAACATGTTTATCTATATGAATGAGCTGAGAATGTTTGTTGAATGCGTCTTTCCAAATCCGTACCGTTGTATCACGAGCGCTGCCGATGGGTGTCTAGATTGGTTGTCACCCGGTACTTTTAAGACGGTGTTTACCGACAAACACCCACCAAACTAGCTGGCCAACGACTACTTTTTAAGTACCCCAGTGACTCCTGGGCTCGAAAATGACAAGTTTATTAAACACGATCTGCGGGTGGGAACAGCGAGCACTGGCCAAGCTTGTCTGATTAGGTTTCAGAAAACTAATCTGCGCTGCAGCGCTTTCCACCCATGTTTTTTTCCCTTCAGAGTTAGCTGGTAGATTTCCATTGTAGCCAAGTGTTCAGTTGTTTTGCTCTTCCATTCGTACAAGCTGTGCATGAACGTAGCCATTAAAATGCAGTTGATTTACGACGGATGACACCAGAAAAATCTACTAATATTACTTGCTAACTGGCTTTGAAACGTACACCGACTAATAAGCTATATTGTTTAGTACATCGCTATTTAGTAATCTTTTGCAGAATTTATGACTTTGTGTACAATAATTGGAGGTATTATTCACTTGCTATCTTTATCACCTTTAAATTAAATATGTAGGTTGTATTTCGGTATACACACTAGGCCTATATTTTGTACCATTTATAGAGTTGTAACTAGTTGATATTTTCATCGGTTTAGGCATGCTGAAAAATGAAACCACCTATGGTAGCAAAACCCTCCTGTTTACTTTAGCCTTCCATCTGTGGTATTCGCCCTGGCCTCTTGGCGAAATACTTCTTTAAAACTGTCAAAGCAGCAACCCGGGGACTTTGGCAATGAAGGAGGGCAATCTCTCAATCCAACGTTTTCCTGCTATTGACATCTTTGACTATTCTTGGAAAGAGAGAAGTTATTAGTTGAGGGTGCTCGGTTTCGAAGCGGTACATCTGATACTGGGTCATCTCACATTTTGAGTAGTCTAAACTGAATTTTCAGGTATCATTTCAAATGTGTAATTTTGTTCATATTCAGTTTATCCGTTATACGATGGGATGGGATTTTACGTTTCTCCTTTAATACATTTTGTTCTGGAATTTTTGAATGAGTGCTTATAATTTTAAAGAATCTTCTTAACTGTTAATATTTTCACAACGATGCACAAAAAATGTCCTTTGGCAAGATGCCTCGTATTTGGCCTCGCTAGTACTGATTTCACAGCTTCTTGACAAATTAAATTGTTGCTGGATATGTTTTGATCATGAGAATGGAAATCGCCATCTGTTATTTCATATTATTAGGTTTGATGTATTCTTTATTGTGCATGGATGGACGTGTATGCTTTTTTTAACTTGTACGACTATATATTGCTCTTTCTTAATTTGCTGTTATCTACATGCATCCCACAATAATGCAACATAATTCAAATAGTTCTATGTGGGGAAAATGATACAGAAGAATCTAATACACGCTCTCTAGTAAATGACAATACACTTGATTTCCAAATTCTATTTTCAATTCTAACGCTCCCTCTTAGTCAAGATTAATCCGTAGCTTTTTCTGCGAGTTTACTGTTGAATTCAATTTTCCACATTGTAATAAATCTGTCACTGTCAACACTAAATTTAATTCCCTGAGTTGTCGAAATACCTTTATAATAATTACATATAAAACATGGCTGTAAGATTTTACCACATTTACTCGGAATGCCCAACTTTAATTCAGTTATGAGGTGGTCAGCCTGCGATTGCAAATGCACAGGGAAAACTTTTAAATTCGAACTGCTCACTATGGTGTCCATTCGGTGTGTTCAATTGCAGGAGTCTGTTTCCCTCTAGTGTCCGAAGTTACACATTACAACTGTGCTGTATTCTAAATAAGATATCAAACGGTGCGTCTTGTTAAAAATTTCTTTAATCAGCAGTTTTTTTTCTCTCTCTCTCTCTCTCTCTTTGACAATAAAAAGACGGGCAGAATGTCCATGGTTTAAATCGGTAGATTTATGGCCATCTAGTTCGTTAGAATTGCAATATCGCCTAATGCGCAGCAAAAACGGAATTTAAAATATGCAAGATACTGTCCATTGCCCGAAGGGTTGCTTGCCAAGTACTTACGCCGCCTCCTTGCATGCCTCCTCGAGTTCAGATTCGAGTGTTCATATTCGCCACACAAGTAAAACCGCACAAATTCCAAATAGGTAGCAGACTGATTCCATTCAAGGTAAACCACAAGGCGGAGACAAGGTCCACCAATAAGCTTGTGTTCGCCCATTATAACAAAAATACATCTATGGACACTCAATCACCTGGCATTTTCATTTATGAAAACATGAGTCCAAGAATACTTAATATGCAAACGAGAAGAAAACATTTTGTGGGTCCAAGAGATTATTGATGGATTCCATTTCTATCCCCTCTGTAAAGTCGTTACGAGGCACGGTACGGACAATATACTGTTACCTTTAGGGTATGCACATTCCATATGAAACAAGGCGTAGATGTGTCACAGGAAACCCCTGAAGTCAACGCAGTCTCGAGCACAAAACTGTTCTAATTTTAATTTTTCGGTCGTCCTTCTGAAAACAAATATCACTGAAATTCTAATTCGTCCCACCACACTGGAAAGTCCTAGAGGGTGTAAAATAACCACCTACATATTTAGAGGACCGGTTAAAAAAAGTGAAATTACAGCGTATTTCATTTGAACATGTAGGGGGGGGGGGTACTTGCACAGCTGGGTTCCGCAACCCACACACACACGCGCGCCGGATATTTTGACGAATCAGTACTTAAAGTCAACCCTCTCAAATCTCCACCCATGGAATCAGCAACGGGAAACTACGTTTCTTGTCTAAGCAAGAGTAAAGCTTTTAATTCACAATGCTTGGCCCGCCATTGACGTCAATAAAAATATGAATGAATTAATAAGGATTGATTTTATAATTTGTCAGTATAGTACAGATTGCGTAAACTCGTGTTGTGTATATATTTACTTTCCCTATCCGATTTACTTGAAGGGCAAAGACTAGTTTAATGGTTCGTTTGAACGACACTCATTTCAGATGAAAATTACACAACCAATCTGTGGCAACATGCAAAACAGTGGTGCAATAATGGTCTGGACAAGTTTTGGTAATGGTGCGTCACTGTGCGGTGTTTGGTTTTTATGTCAGTTGCCTCCTGGTCTTGAGGTAGCTTAGATGTATACTCTGACTCTGAATGCATCTCCGTTTTTGACTTAATTTTTATTTCTTTTTTTTAGATTTTGACAAAATGGCATGTGCAGCAGACAGCTGCATTCAGTTCATGCGGCATGCGAGTGATGTCCTCTTCAACCTGAACCGACTCCGCAGTAGAAACATACTGACGGATGTGACCATTCTGGTCAACAGACAACAATTTCGTGCTCACAAGACAGTCCTTATGGCCTGCAGGTAAGTCTTTGCGCTGCAAACCTCAGAGACACACCGAATACTGCTGAGCAATAAAATACTGTATCCTTGGCAATGTACTTAGGAATTTTTAGTCTGTAATGCTGTTGACTGTACCGGTGACTTTGGCACTGTGATTAAGTGAACAAGTTTTGTGATCACCTTCGATCTAATGTGATTCACCTTTGCTTTATCATCATTCGTGCAGTATTACATACGCAATGTTCTGATTATCATGACACTATTGCTTGTCTTTGTAAAAGATTGTTGCTGAAAAACGTCTGTCTCGTTCATTTCAAAGCGGGCTGTTCTACACCATCTTTACGGACTCTCTCAAATGCAACCTGAGCGCTATCAGTCTGGACCCCAAAGTGGATCCGGAAAGCTTTGCCATTCTGCTGGAGTTCATGTACACCTCGTGTCTCACGCTGAAAGAGAGTCTGATCATGGCCACCATGAACACTGCCATCTACCTGCAGATGGATCATGTGGTGGACACCTGCCACAGGTTCATCAAATCCAGGTGAGGACCTTGTTTACACAAGTGTCTAAAAGCTATTCATTACCACAGTGAAATAGGCACGTTTTAACGATTTCTGCTCATTGAATGTTTCCAGAGGCTCCTAGTAGTGGACACATTTGCATACGTAAACCACTGGGTCCATTTTACCTGACATTATAAAACACTATATATTTTTCCCTCCACAGGGACTCTTCAGTAAAGCTATCCAGAGAGGAGTTTTTGGGTAGCCCTATGCTGTTACCTCAGGACATCCACACATACAGGTCTCATGAGGTGGTGGAGAGCCCCTCCAGCCGCGTGGCCCCTTTCGGTGATGGCAGAGCCTACGGCCCCAGTGTTTTCAGTGCCGTCAACACTTCCAGCAACTCCTACCACCTCTACAGCCACCTTCCGGTTCAGGGATACCCCTTTCCCCTTGGCAAGCTGGCAGATCCCAAAACCTCCCTGGCGGACCTTCCTAAAGGAGGGGCAGTCCACCAAAAGCACTGTGCCCCACCAGATAACACCGTCCTGGTGCGGGCAGAGTATGCCAGGGCCAGCGCTGGCACCACTTCCACCATCTGCCAAATGACGAGCTCCTCTTCCAGGGAAATGACCAGGGATGAGGCGGTCAGAAAGGAGAGTGTCCATCAGTCTGTTGGCCTGGGTGCCTGGAAGCACAGCCTCCCATGCGTGATTCAGGAGCACAGGGAAACTGGCAAAGAGCCCGCCCCCGGCGAAGAGGAGGACATGGGCCACCACCAGCATTTCGCCATGAGCGGTCGCAAAGGCGCACTGGGTAGCCCGCAGAGCCCACTCAAGTCCGACTGCCACCCCAACTCACCCACTGAGTCCAGCAGTAGCAAGAACGCCCTGGCCCAAGCCCCAGGACACTCCCCCTCCCGCACTCCACCCCACTCCCCTCCCACTCAGTGCGCTCAGGACCCCAAGGCCCGCAACTGGAAGAAATACAAGTTCATTGTCCTCAACTCTGCCAACCAGACCCCCAAAGAGAACAAAGGCAGCCCACGGGAGACGGAGGCGGAGGCCCATTCCCCTCTGCACAGGCTCTCCGGCCTACCTCCAGCCTGGGGACTCAGAGCACATGGACCTACAGACATCCTCCAAGATCAACGAGCACTGCGAGGAGCCGCTGGTCCCACAGGCAAGCCGGCTCAACAGCATCATCAGCAGGTCAGCATACGCCACAGGGGCACCCAGCCATGCCACACAGTGCTGAGTGATTACTAACATGGAAGTATGAAGGGTTGGACAGTGACCAGGATGTGGAAGGTGCTTCCTCACAGGCCTACAAAGCATGAGTAAATGCAGGCAAAGACTGGACCACATGAAACAATTTGTGATCTAAACCAAAGTTTTGACATGGACTGTAAAACGATGTGAATCAAGGATATATTATGCCGGTCACCATCCCAATAGTTTTTTCTCAAAAGATGCTTTGGGAAATTTTTAGTTTGGGCTTTGATGCCATCTTGCATTCCTGGTGACAAACACTACCACATCTTATGTCACTGTCCAAACCTTCATATGTTCAACCTACAGTGGTTCTACACATTTATATCCCACTTAGATGGGCCTTCTACTCCTCATCTGAAGATCCCAAACTGACCTGTTTTACAGACAGGAGATAAAATTGGCAACACTGGATTAGCAACATTTGATTTGCAACCTGCTCAAAGCAAGGAGCCACCTTGATGTCCACTGCTTTTCAGGGTTGATGTGAAGCCTCTCCTCAGAGCGCTGGATTGGTCTTATTTGGCCTAATAAGATTAGATGATTTGCTGATCTGCGCCACTTGCACATTGGAGCTCCTTATCCCTCCAATCTGCTCGACTGCACAATGCACAGCGAGCAAAACGTGTTGGTCAGCATCCTCAGTCAAGCGCAGCACATGTTTAGATCAAAGGTTGGACACTTGAACAGCCAGTCGTGAAATGCACCCGAATGGCAATCTAGATCGATGTTTTGTACAATGCATGCTGTCGCGTTAGCCTGAGCCAAGGTTGTCTTCTGCGCATCACATTGTTATTTGTTGTGGGTGGTGCTTAACTATGTGTTGCTGCGGTCCACATGGATGACCCTTTTACACATGTTGTTGTTTCAGGGCCCTGGAGGGATCGCAGAGACGGGGTGACGGTCACTCCCTTTACATGAGCCAGGCTAAGTTCTCCTCCTGCGGCTCCCATTCTCCACAGCACTCTGAAGTGTGCCCCAACACTCCAGGATCACAGTTCGGAGAGGAGATGTCAGAACTGCACTCGGAGTACTCTGACTCCAGCTGTGGTAAGGAGTGCTGGCTTCTGGCCCATAACACAGATCATACATCCATGCTTTGGTCTTCTGCTTTCTCAGTCATCACCTCCATAATGAAGCCATTCTAATGAGTTTGTCCTTTCTTGCAGAAAACGGAATATTCTTTTGCAATGAATGCGACTCCAAGTTTGCAGAGGAGGACTCCCTTAAACGTCATGCGCTTCAAGTCCACAGCGACAAGCCATACAAATGCGACCGCTGCCAAGCCTCCTTCCGCTACAAAGGCAACCTTGCCAGCCACAAAACCGTCCACACGGGTAAGGGCAGACCACAGACTCTATGTCAATGTCACAAGTGACCTCCAGTGTCTCAAATCAAACTGAATTCTTTCTTTCTTGCTTGTCTGCCACAGGGGAGAAACCTTATCGCTGCAACATCTGTGGTGCTCAGTTCAACAGACCAGCTAACCTCAAGACACACACCCGCATTCACTCAGGAGAAAAGCCATACAAGTGTGAGACGTGTGGGGCCCGCTTTGTACAGGTAAGAGGGGCCACACCTCACCAGCTGATTTTCTAAGTTGTTTCATTTGGGGGATCACTTGTAATGGAGGCATCCCTTTTGTACAGCCTGTAAATTATCCAGAAATGGAAGTAACCCATTGATACAATATCATGCCTACCAAGTGGCTTTGAACCCGTCCGTTCTTCCAGTCCCAAAGTGTTGCTCCCTCCCTCTGTAGGTTGCCCACCTCCGTGCCCATGTGCTGATCCACACGGGAGAGAAGCCGTACCCTTGCGAGATCTGTGGGACGCGCTTCCGCCACCTGCAGACTCTTAAGAGCCACCTGCGCATACACACCGGAGAAAAGCCCTATCATGTGAGCACTTACCCGGACCTGAAACCGAGATGCTTTAAATAGACTGCTTATCCCAGTGCTGATCCCTTTACTCTGTCCTACTGACCCAGTGCCAGCTTTCTGATTAAGACACCAGCACAATTAGCTGAAGTGCTGGACTTACTACATTTTAAATCCAAGCTGATTTTGAATTTTGTTTTTCTTGTTCCCCTCCATTGCAGTGTGAGAAATGCAACTTGCACTTTCGCCACAAGAGTCAGTTGAGGCTGCATCTTCGACAGAAGCACGGAGCCATCACCAACACGAAGGTTCAGTACCGCATGTCCACTACAGACCTGCCGAGTGATGTCACAAAGGCTTGCTGAGTGACAGCTGGAGAGAGGGGAATGCCGGCCTGGAAGTCATGAGAGGTTCTCGTCAAATTGTAGTGCCACACTGTTGGAGAAGAGGAAATAAAAAAAACTTGGGCAGGATATGCCAACTTAAACGGGTCTCCTCTACACGTGAACATAGAATCAGATGTAGTTAAGACTTAGTCACTTTATCAGTTAATGTAAAATAAGTAAATACAAAGTTGGGTATGGATATAAGCCTTCTGGTATGTATATAAAGCTTTATTTTGGTGGAAGATGTTACATTGACACTGAAATCCAGATTTTTGAGGATACAACATTTTATATAAAATACTTTTTTAAAAAGTATGACATTTCGAAGGTTGGTAAATTTTTTAGGGTACTGGTATTTTTTGGCAAAGCTGTTAAAATTCAAAAAATCCGTATATACTTTTTAAACTATGTACAATTCTCCTGTGTGGAAGAAAACAAAAATAATTGTAGCAAACATGTGACATTTTAATGTATTTTGACATGACCCCATCGTTATCAATGCTGCTTATTCAATCTAAAGCAATTATTTAAAAAACGGAAGCATGAAACTGACTGCGGTTAGCAATCCTGAACAAAAGTGTAAAATGGGCCGTAGTGTAAGTGTTCAGTGACATACTAAATGTACAATGCCATCAAATCAGGTCGCACTCTGCTGGCGGAGTTGCTCTGGAAATTGTTTTAAAAAAAATCTGTATTTTAAAAAACCGGTACTGCTTACGTATAACCAAGAAAATATTTTGTCTAAAACTGCTTTCAAATTTATTTGTACAGATGTGTTTTTTGTTTGTTTGTTTTGTTATGGCAAGTGAAGGTTTACAGCTGTCATTGTGTTAGAAAGCTACACTAGGGTGTAATATTGTCCTGACTCTGTACATACACTGTGTGTTCTCCAGGTGCCTTTTGCTAAAGCGACTGAATTCTTTTCTATTCAGCCCAGTTTAAAAAGGTACGGCTCAAAGACAGCACTTGTTCCTTTTTTTTTTTAAGTTACACTTTCCATTGACCTGTTTAAAAAAAAAAAAACACCCTACAAATACAACATCGCCTGAGTTGTAAATCTTCAGGAACAGTTTTGCGATTGGAGTTTTTTTTAATCAACAGCAAAAAGTGTATTGTAAAATATAGATGTATGAATGTAAAATAAAAGTACTGAATTTCTATGTATTAACTTTGTGGTGTGTTTGTCTTGTGTACACACTAGGGAACAGATTAAGTGGGATGTTTTATTCACATCAAACGCATTGAATGGCATCAATCCTTTATCCTTTTTACATTCATCGCATAAGATTTCATCCTGACACTGTGAAAGGGGAAAACAGGATTATTGAAAAGAACCATAATATTAAAATGGATTTTCACAGATTTCATTATCTAGGGCAAGTTGCACATGATCCATTTGTACAGCTGGATACTTCCTGAAGCAAATTCAGGTTAATTGCCGTACTCAAGGGTAAAAGCCGGGCTCTCTGCTATTCCACTCCCCACTTCACCATACAATCCCCTCCAGATGACAAGAATTACACCTGTTTGCCACTAATACTTAATTAAAAATGACCTGAAGTCAGGGGAAAAGTACAGCACAAAGCAAAGGTTTCAATGTGTTTCAAGTATTAGCAGCTACAGGTCTATAGCAGTCTTTACAATGAATCCTCAATGACCTGTGGCTAGTTGATATTCTATCACCATGGCCTTTATCAGAAAGAAAAACTACTTTCTTTAAAAGATACTTTTATTAAATAAACATTGACAAAGTACATACAAAAACATTGTTTCAGGGTCCTCCGATATGGGGATACTGCAGTGTCTTAAACTGTTTGTGCTCTTAATTTGACTTTTCCCCCCCAGACCTGCTCATGTTTAACATTCAGTCCCACATTCAAGGGTCCTCTGCCCTTCTTCCACACCTTTGAACACTGATCTCAATTCTCAAACTCAGCGAAATCGCACGGAAGCGTGTCATTCAGGTCTTCAGGCCCAAGCCTCCAGTGCCTCTCTTTCTTGGTCGATATCTAAAGAGACATTTTCCATGAGGCATTTCCAAGGCTCTGGGAAACCTCTAAGACAAGTATCCACAAAGCACTTTTCCCCAGAACCCATAAAGCAAGGCTACCAGGAACACCATCCATGACAAGATAAGCATTTCACAGAGTTAGGTGGTAAAGCTATAAACTGGTCATACCTCACAAAATACCTCAGTCTGTTTTTGAATATGTACATGTTGAGTTCAATATAGTGCTATCATGTAAAGAATAATAAGGTAAGGGGAAATAACAGTATGGTATTGGTCAAAAATAAAATGTTGTTCTCTACCTCTTCATCAGAAATCTCCTCCAAAGACGAATTCAGAGCAGATAACTGGCTGATGTCACCCTCATCCATCTCAAACAGAGAGAGAATAAAAACACTCAACAGGCAACAGTTTTAAAAGTGATCCTGTCCACAATTAGTGTAAACACAACAGGCAATAAGTAGTCTGAGGTTTTTAAAAACGTTCCAAGGAAGACGGGTGTTACAGCCTCTGTATTGATACAACAAAGAAAACAGAGAAAACAAAGAGTGTACACTGGTTCATCTCCCCTGAGCCAAGACTCTCTCTACTTCGCCGTAAAACACAACTGTTTTCACAATGAGTGAGGGGAAATAGTGGTCGATGGTTTTCAGCAGTTTGACATGAACCAAATTTTAAGGCTTGACCGCTGTAGCTCAAGAGCTTCAAAACAAGGTGTGAAGCTCCACCCAGGTGATAAAGATTTCCAGGCTTCCTACCAGTACAAATGTATTTAAGGTGTGTGCCTGTATTAGCTTATTTTCTCAGGAACTCCTTTTGTTAGATTGCTATGAGAGTTACAAATATGGAGCTGCAACTTGCCTGGTAACAGGAAATTCTACACAAATCAGAATCAGTGAAGGAGAGAAAGTTTGAACAAAGCTCGCACCAACATGATGACTTAAACAATAATTTAGCCAGCTAACTAAAAAAATATAAATTATACAGTATTGCTGTTATAGTATAAAGAATCAGAAAGATTTTACAAAACAATCGTATAGATGTTGGTCAAAAACAAAATGCTGTCCTCTACCTCTTTATCAGAAACCTCCTCCAAGGAGGAATTCAGAACACCCAATGGACTGATGTGACAATCATCCATCTTCAACAAACAGAGAAAGAATACAATGATTCAACAAGCAGTAGTGTTAAAAAAATCAGCCTAACCACAACTGTGAGGCCCCTGTCAGATCTTTAGTTGAAACAGGTTTTCCCGCTGGATCTATTTAAAATTCCTGTAAAACGTTCGCTTAATTTGCATCGGAACGCGGTGACGCACGTTCCTAACAGTTTCAGTTTATTGCACGGTGTCACTTGTTTAAACAGAAGTGAAAACTGAATTACGGTGTAGCTGAACACGCATGCATTAATCGCCCTACAATGCCAAACTGATCTGAGACATGTAAGAGTGAATGTACCTTGTTTCCGGAGTTGACACATTCTCCTGGCTTCACTCTCCCATGTGTATGGAGTTTGGAAATCTGAGCGCAGGGACTCTCCTACGAAAATAAGAGTCAGAAAAACATAGAGGCTGTTAAAAATACAGCACACATTAACTGGTTGACTATTCCAAAAAGGACCACATGAAAATCGTGGATGAAGAAATATGTGTTTAAACAAATAAGCAAGTAAAAGGTTCTTATGGCCACTTACTTGGCCTACAGCAGTACAGAAAATGTACAAGAATTTAACACTATCAAAGTGGTTCATATTTTAACAAGACAAGATGTAGCTGGCCCTTAACCTTATGGCTGTTGATGTGATGTCAAGTGAGTTCAATATCAGCCTAGGGTTTTGTGAGTGTTACTATCTATGGCCTTTGTCTTACTGAAGTTTGGCCGCTCGTCTGACAACCATGTTGCAACCTTCTGTAGCAAACTAGACAATATGGGATGATGCCCTAAAACCGCAACCATTTCCACAACTTGGCTAAACGTAAGTGGTTACATAATAGTATGTAACTGCAGATATGATAACGTTACAATAGAGTTGTGTTCAAGTTTGGAACAATGTTAATTTCCGAGGAGGATACTTGGGTCTTAGAAAGGACAAAGAAAGTTCTGAACATGGTCTAAATTTCATCCCTTCTGAGTGTCAATTTTTCCGCTGCTGCCTAAAATGTAATGATTTACGATAAAGAGGGAAAACATACAATGAAGTGGTTCTTTTTCGGAAGCTCATTCAACATCAAATTTTAAAGCTAGATTGCGACACTTTAAAAGCTTCAAAACATGGTGAGAAGTATCGTCACAGTGAAAACTACATTTTCCGTGCTTGCTTACCATTGTCTTTTCCCAACTTCAAAGCAGTATTTCTACTGCAGTTAGAAATACTTAAGGCTTTTTTCTTTCTTCTCGGGTCCTTGTTAGTTTCATAAAAATAAACTCTTGGCTGCATTGACCTTTACACACATCAGTGTATGAACCCTCCAAGAGTGAACGATGCTAGCCGAGAATTTCAGCTGCAGTAGACGCTGCGCTTCATGTATTCAGCGTTATTGTTTTTAATTTTCCCAAATTTAAGTGCATGTGTGTCAGGGAGAAATTTTGATAAAATATTGACGGGTAACTTGCTTGCTTTCAGTTTCAAAATAAAGAACTTTCTTCAATCATATCCATAGATCTGTTTCGTAGAATAAATAGACCAATGTAATTATATAAGCAATATCACATGCTGTGCCATGCAACGGATAAGAAGGCATGCCTATATCCAAATTTCTAACCTCATTGCTTTGCTTTGAAATACGACATTAAAATGATGTACTTCCGATTCACCATGAAGCTGGCAAGTGCCACTTGGCACAATAACAAGCTTCCTGTGGAAATGTAATTAATAGAAATAGATGGAATAGACATGGTATAGATAAAAATGGCACTTATGAATTTAATATAATTACATTTTAAAAGGGTTTCCCAGCACACAGCTGTGTACAAAGCTTATTAGCCAATCAGTTGCATTAATCATTCATTTATCGGTTAGAAAACTGATTATAGTGTTTCTTATTATATCAAACATGCCTCTGTCATTATTTGGCATACTAATGTTTTTTTGTTTTTTTTTTTAATATACATAAATGCATAGTCACATTCATTCTTCAAACGGTAGGGAAAAAATGGACTGCCACAAGAACGTGTTCTGCTTTTATCAACATGCAATTGAATGCAAATTTGTGTACAGATAAGATTTTTCAGTAGAAAATATGATTCCTTAATCCTATAATTTAACACACAATTACAAAAAGGAATATAATCATACATAATCAGATTGTTCTACATAATGTAACTAAGATAATGTTTCACGTTTCAGTATGTGAATCGTTCCTAGGTAAATGCCGCCATCTACTGGTGTTTTGATAGTACTACTAGTTTATGCTTTAATTATTGCACCTGCATTTTGTAATTAAGAATCATTATCTTGCCTGGTCATGGCCCACTTGTTATCACACCAACAAAACAGCGAACGAAATTCACATCCAAACCTGTGAAAGATGCATGTCAAAGATAAACTTGAAGACAGTCGTAAAAAAAATCAGTTTTGGTTTTTGCTTCGAGTGTATTGTGAACTGTAAAACTTATCTATGAGATTTCACTTCGACACAAAATTGGAATAAATCAGAAACAAGTGAGCATAGCTTGAAATGTTTGTGTGCAAACGGAATGGTTAGTGGGCGATACTGCCATTACCTCGCATATCATCCAGTATATCTAATATCACAAGACCCCTTGTAAACGCACTCATGATGAACATTTCATTATATTTTAACTGCCAGTCTCAATAAATTGTATGGTTTTTTTCTATTCATTTAGCTGCAAAGCAAATATTAATTACAACCTGCAAAATAAGCACCCACAACTTGATCACGTTTACTGACCTAAACTAAATGGTAAATAGTGTCAGCAGTTATTTGCCATTTAGTGCTGTTGCATTTAAGCCAGTTGCATTAAGTACATTAAATCTGTCCTGTAGAAGTCATCCTGTTAAAAGCACATTACCTTTACATTCTGAAAAAGAAGGTATTGACTCAATAGTTGCTTATATTGCACATTGTGTGTAACATAAAACTCATTTTTGGGTACATTTTATTTTAAAAAATCAGAGAAATCCATTTGATTTGAACCACTTAAAAATTTTGTGGGGTTTTTTCTATCTGCATCATAAATTCTGAGGACTGTGTCTAGGCATGAACAGTCATGGGTTGGAATGAATGGCAAATGTGCAATTTTAAAAGACCATTGAAAAAGGTCACTCAGGAAAAATCTTAAACACAGGTCAGAATAACATGTTTTCACTGCAGTGCATGCATTCCTCCACTAGATGTCCTGTTAGACTTTAGTGTTGGAAAGCAGGGATACACTCTAGAACAGAACTGAACTGAATGTCTGAATGCAAAACCCTCCTAGAGTACTGTGTTCCCATTCATTGTGCTGCTTCACAAAGAAAATGAGCCAACTGATTTGACACTATGCAATGCTGACCAACTAACTGAAAGATGACTCTGGCTTTATGTACCAGACTAAACAACTGACATAAGGAAATCAGTGCTATCTTAACAGGCAAATCTTTAAAACATTTTTGTGTTTTCAGAAAATTTCAGGCACACACAGGGTTAAGAAAATGGGGTTTTCGCACTCAAACACTCTTGCGCTCTCTCTTACACACACTCATTCAGACACACAGACATACTTGATGTCAAACTGGAACTGACAGTGTGAGTAAACAGAGCTGCTTATTTACAGTTTGACACCAGAAAGTGGCTATGTGACTATCTGTTTTAATCCCATTTTATTAACCCTGGATCAGCGCAGGCACCCAGATAAGACACAGGAATGGTGCATTAACCACAAAGCAGAAGACCAGAATAAAAACAAGTACACAACATGTAGGAGGGAAGAATATATTTTGTACATTTCTTTTTTCTTTTCAGTTTTTTTCCTCGCATAAAATAAAAACAATTTCAAGTTTAATGAACTGGTCCTTTTTCTGGCATTTTTTTCTCCATGATTTAACATGACGCAAAAAAATGTCTTCAAACTTTAGCGTTTGAACACCTGAAATTACCTGCTAACTAACAGCACCAGGTAGCCCCTTCAGCAAAGGAGAGAGGGGAGGGGAAGGGGGGCAAGAGAGAGATGAACAACACAGGGTTTGGGATGAGGCAGTGTGCCTGAGAACAACACCTGTACAGTGTTAAACCACAATTTATATAAGTGCATTCTGATCAGGTCATTACTGTACCTTTGAACTATGAAAATGATGTCATACAAGTGTCTGGTGCACACCATGCCCACATGTTTTAACGAGGTAAGGCATGGACATTGATTTTACATATGATGTTTTGATAACAAAAATGCATCTAACTGATCAATGGTTGTTTTAAAAAGGAGATGTAGAGGCTATTATAGAAAATTGGAAGAGATTTCCTTATGTAACTGCTTGTGTTTTATCAAATGGTAATGATTAGGGTTTATGATTACTGTTATAGTTCTCAAAGAGACCCTTGCCTAGAATGTCACACACAGTTGACAGAATAAACAGAGGGAGTCGTTGCTAAGGTCATAAATGATGGCTAAGAGGAGACACAATCAGCCAGCGCTAAGTGGCCCCTGCTCCCAGCACGGACCCCAGGGTGGGGGCCACTCTCTCCCCACAGGATCTCTAGAGACCTACGTCTCCTCCTCCTCCTCCTCCTCCCTCCCTTCACCCACTGACACTCCTCCACTGCACACCAGGAGGTCTCTGTGCGCAACACCATTAAGACATGGCTCCCTGGAGCTGTGACACGTGAATGTAGCAGACGCGTGTGTGATCGATCGCGTGCACACACACACACACACACACACACACACACACACACACACACCATATCCATCAACATCAACTTCCACAGCTGCTTCCCAGCCTTTCCTCTTAGTTTGGCCATGTGACGATGAACCACTATTGCTATGGTGTGGAAGAAAGACGCTTAAATGCAAACAAACGCACGCACACACAGACACGCACACACAAACACACACACAAACACGCACGCACACAAAAACACGCACACATGCAGATTTCAAAACTCCATACAATGATCCACAGCTGCAGCTACTTAAGCCAGACGGTTATTACAGACAATACAAATACCCTTTTTGTGCTAGCTACCCGCTACTGCCATTTAAACTGAGTACGCCCTCAAGCCTAAAGTCTAAAAGTGTGTGCTCCTGTTTAAGCACGCAGGAAGCCATTTGAGACAAGCTAGCCATTTCCGCTTGCTCCAGGCCTTTCGCTTCTATGCAGAGCAGAGCAGAGTGAGAGTTCTGGTTTAGGCTTTACCCATCACCACACACTTCACACTCCTGCCAGCATGACCTACGCATTTACAAATATAATGAAATCCCAGTGAATATGTAGAAAAGTCATATAGATATATATACTAAGTACTGTATAATGTTGGCCTCAGTTGAGCCCAGCTGAGTCGGAGCCCAGGTTTGAGGGGTCCTATGATTGGCTCCATGGACGGCCAGCTGGGGGTGTGGGGGAGATGGGAGGGGGCTCTACCCTTCCTTGTCCAGGATGGTCTTCACATCGGCAAACACCTGAGGGAGAGAGAGACAGTGACTGCATGTTAAGATGTATAACACATCTGAGGGCGTAAGGTTTAGTCCTTTATCATTTGATTTCCATTATTTTGTCCACATGTGCGTGCGCATCTCACATTGGGCCAATAGGAGACCTCACCTCATCCACACCGCGAGAGGCATCCACAGTCCGCACCTTTCCCTCCTTCTCGTACTGCTCAATTATTGGCCGCGTGGATTGCAGGTACGTCTGGATCCTGTGCGACACAAAGCCATTATCATTGACAAACCAGCACTGACAGGCAATACCAACATCCGGCACAGACACACCATTCATAAGGACTTTAGACTGTAAGACTGCCACCTGTGAAGGACTGAGAGGGTGGGGGGGGTGTTACCGTTTCTCCAGACTCTCTCTGTTGTCATCTGTGCGGCCACTACTCTTCCCCCTCTCCAGGCACCTGTCAATGCACACCTGCAGAAAGACAGACAACACACCCACCAATCAGCATACAGCAGCACCCTGTCAACCCGCCCCCTTACTCCTTTCACATCCAAATACACAACTCAGTGAGCAAAGCTGGCCCTCAAGCATTCTTCAAGTGTTATTGTACTGTTATAATAGGAGGTAGATAAGGAGAACAAATACCTCAAGATTTTACCTTCAATCAAAAGCTCTTATCTTATTTTTTTTTTTACACGGTTGCTGTAAACAAAACAGAGCTTGAAAACCGGATTTTCCTCTTTCTGAGCATTTTAAACACATGCCTTTTTCCATCAGGTCTCATACTCTGATCATCAGGACCAGAGGTAAATACAAGTAAAGACGATAACGAATGTGTTAAAAATAAGCCTTCCTGCCACTCCGTTCTCTGTCCGATATCCCCTCTCTGAGCCTCCAAGTGCCACTCCCACAAGCCTCTGCTCACCTTGTTGCTGCAGTCGAAGAAGAGGACGAATTTGACATCAGCCTTGCCATCCATGACCTTGTTCCAGCCCTCCATGTTGTCTTGGTTACGTGGGAAACCATCAATCAGGAAGCGGAACCTCTCCTTGTCCAGCTGCATGGTCTCTTCCATGGCCTGGAGACAAGTCAAAGAAGAATGGTTTCTCACTGGGGCATCATGGGTAACATATGATCGTCAGCACCCTGCCCCCCTCCCCAAAGCATAGCCCATGAGGCCCTAAAGACCTCCAATACAAATATGGTCTAATGATTAAAATCCCTCACAATCTGGCAACACATCCAGATGTACCAGGTACAAGCATCTCTTTGTCTCCATGTCCCTCAGAGCATTTGAAAAAATGAAAAAAAAAAACTTGGAGGCTAGTGGCGTTAGTCCCAAGGGTATGTACATAAATTGTTATGTACTACATCTTTATTTTATGCAATGACCAGCGTGCAATGTTTGTTCTGCATGCTGTATAGATTTATGTATATGTATGTGATTTTTATACAGCAGTCACTATGTGTCTCCTTTGGAGCAATCATGGTTATCTTGTATGGACAAATGCATACATTTTTCCATTATTTTCCAAAATTTTATTCAGAAACTCAATACGCTGCATTGTGGAAAGTCAATGCACCTGGAGGAGTTTTCAGTCTGAGGTCCTCGGTACTAAAAGGAGACAACAGCCTGACAGAATGACAAAACCAAAAGTAAGCTGCAAAAGCTAATGTCATCTTTGTGGTATGCAGATATGAAAACTGTTTGACAACACCCTGACTTGTTTTTCCTTCCCAGCATGCTAGACGTCCAAACAAAAGGAAGTATGGGTGCACTCGCTGCTCCACACCTTCTTCAGCAGGTTGATGGTAATCTCTACTGGGACAATCTTGCCCTCCTTGATGTAGCTGTCAATAAGCTGTCCGAACTCAGACCCATCCCGACCTCGCTCCGCCCGCAGGAGGTCACCTGCCGACAGGTGCGTGTAGCTGTAATTCTGAGAAACAAGGAAATTAAGATGTTGTCACAGAAATCAAAAATCTATAACAAACAAAGTTACTGCACAAGAAGTACAACAGGAGGTAATGGAAACACCAACCATGACCGCATTAGACAGAGAAATGATTGGGGGGTTTGCAAGCTCAGAGCTGAAACATATAAGGAAACAACAGCTACCTGCATATGACTGACATTTTGCGGACGTGTGATGAAATGTGTGACAACATAGGAATATGCTACCCAATCATAATCAATGTTTACACAAATGTCTGTCTGTCTTCAGTAGCCAATCCTGAGAGGCAGTCTGAAGCACACCCACCATGAATGTGTAGGAACATTTTCCTTCCTCTTGTGCCACCTTGGCAGTACTGAAATATGAGAGACGTGAATGTGACTAACACACCCACAAAAATAAGCAATGGCTTCAAGGAAGACATTCAAGGCAGCCCCAGGCTTGTGTGTGGTTACACCCAATATATACATATTTTCGGGGAGCACAGTGTAAAATCCTATTAAAATTCTAGCCATTGAATCCTAGCCTTTGAGGTCTCACTTTACAGCATCTCTTTAGACTCACTAGAAAGACAATATGAAGTTTCATGTAGTAAAACATTACATAGAATAGAAAAGATGAAGAAGAAACTAATGATTTCACAATTTGTTTGAAACCTCGCAAGCTATCCATTGAACATTACACACAAATACTTGCCTATCTCAGCGAGCTGTGATGCTAGCAAGTTAGCTACTCTTGATTGTTGGGAGAACCGGAAGTTTCAAAAGACCTATTCGACGTAGCCTCAGGCTCAGATCTTAAAGTTAGTTCTGCTTATTCAACGTCAGCCAAACACAAAAATCTGCGGACTCATTCCCACATAAATATAATATATTTTTTTGTATCTTACCTCCACGATTTTAGCGCACTGAGTTCCTTTCCCTGCACCAGGCCCGCCCAACACAAATACAACCTGAGGCTTCATGGCAAGGGATACTCGGTACACTGTCCTCGGGACCTTCCTGGCTAGGCTACAAAACGCACGTAAAAGCATACACTGAAATAGAAGGATTAAAAACAATGCCAGACAGGCGGTCTACAACCAAGGGTCAGATAGAAAGAGGTTGAATGACCGGTTACTGCGTGTCACTAAGGAAGTGCATATTGGCGCCACATCCGGTTTCCACACGTCTGGCAAATAAGAAACGTCGAGGGTGGAAGTTTTAAACGCCGGCCACATACAAACTCCACCCATTATGCTGGAATTAAAGTTAAGACTCAGAAACCTTGGTAGTTTGAATAAAACTTTTCCTTAGGTTTTCCAAGTACGCCTTTAACATTGTTCGGCCGCAAAATAATTGCTACGGTTTTCATCGTTGATTAATCTTATCCCTAGATTGAGTACAGTTCGATCGATTCTTCTGTCAGAAAGGACAACTAGGGTTCGTGTACATTGACGAAAACTGGACACCAAGTATCTGGCTTTCCTAGGATAATTTTCATTTTCCATTCAGTCGTATTTACACCAATATAGCGATTTTAAATCAGGTGCATGAAGAGAGAGCCAGGCTGAGAAGATGTGCGTGCCTGAGAACAAAAGATTAAAAAGATTAAAAAAAGAGTTTTTTATCGTAAGGTACGAATCCCTATACTCTCTATAGATCAGAACAGATCTGTCTCTCAGACCCAATCTACTGCCTGCATCTGTAACCTAATGTAAGTGATACCACCTGTCATTATCAGGTTAAATAAAATGCAAGTAGGCTCTAGTTAAATAAAATGCAAGTAGGCTCTAGAAATGAGGAATTGGATATATCAAAATGAGTTATTTTTCCAGAAATATGAACTTTAAAATCAGTTTTTTCAATGTAGGCATATTTTAGATATGGTTTCGTGGAAAAAATAAAAAATTAAGAGAACCGGGGGTGCAGTTTTTTTCCAGATTTTGTTTACACAAGAGGTCCCAGATCTGTTATTCGGTATGGACTGCACAGAGCTCTCTTTTCAGGAGATGACGCTAACATGCAGCATGAAAATTGGGTATTTCATCTCATTTCAGAAAATGCAAGCAATCCCTTAGGGTTTGTGAAAATTTACAATAAGTTTATTGATAAGACGTACATAATTACAGTCAAAGCCCATTTGACACATCAGCTACTTATTTATTCTTTACCATGTATAAGATGAATTGATATTATAATCAATTTGATTAAAAGCAATATGCAGCCAGTTACTATAAGGGAATATTTTAAAGCTGATTAAAATTGTGTGCCAAATAAAGGGCAGCCCAGAAACTGCAAGTGAAAACGTTTACTTTTTAATGCAGGTAACATCTTATAATTGTCAATAATAAGTGTTACTATGATAAGCTAATATTGATAAAGTGATACTGGTCGATTTCGTGGATGACCGATGGTACGGGTTTACTCTCCTTTATATTCCCTCATGCGCGCCCCCGCACGCGCGCTCTTAGCATCAGCACCAAGGCGAGACTGAACAGCAGCCGTCATCGAAGAAGCGAAGCGCTACACATTATTGACGATGACACCAATTATTCTAAATATGACATATACTTCTTCGTCACTTGGAGCAGAAGTGACAAAAATATTTATTGCATTGCGCATTCTGTTTTAACAAGAGTGGTGAGTTGTATGGATTGTTTCATTTTATTATTCTAGCACACCATGTACTAGCCTGTCTCTCGTGTACAATCAAAATAAGCCGTTCGCCGTTCCTAAGAAATCCATTGTACTTTGGTCTGCGAATGGGCTATGATGCTACCTGAAACGGTTTTGCGATGAACTGGGAACTCACCGTACTGGGAGCGGTAGACATGATTCATTGTGTAATTTCGCACGGCTCTGACCAGGCGAATCCCTTCATCCGAGGGCGCAGCATCAACACAAAAACACACGAGCTACCCCGACAAAGACATCAGCACGTCGCCTCTGATGCCCCCGTATCCTCCTCGCAACTGAAATGACAGCGCAGGGCAGAAAGACCAGGATCAAAGGGCACAGACCAGCCGCTGGACGCGTGGATTCCAAGAGGAAGAGTTGTGGACACATGCAGCGAGCTCAGCCCGAGGAAGAAACCAGTATCGCTGTTGCTGGGGAGAAGCGCGGAACGCAGCGCCTCAGTCAGACACGGACATATCGGGGAAGAGCCGGGAAAGGCAGTCGGTGTGCCCTCCCCCAAACCTCCATCGTCATTCATTACCCCCAGTATTGCTGCTCTCCTCTCACCCAAAACCTGTCTTAAATATCAGTTGTGTACTAATTTAAATGTGTGTTATTTATGTTAAATATGCTGCTTTTACTCTCTTTATCTATTTAACTCATTGATATTGTATCACTTGGCAGTGATCGGTTGTAGAACTGACGGGTGTTTCTATTTGGGTGGAATGGTGACCGAATTAGGACTGCTCTCCCCTTGGTTGGTTTCACTGACGCTAGCATTAGCTACAGTCATGGGCTGCATTCAAAGCATTGCTTGCAAATCGCGAGTCCAACGGGAGAACATCGTGGTGTACGACGTCTCGGCTACCATTGACCAGTTCCCGACCGTAATCGAGGAAGACTCGCCCATTGTGCTGCGCTACAAGACGCCGTACTTCAAGGCCGCGGCCCGTGTGGTGATGCCGCCGGTTCCCCGCAACGAGACGTGGGTGGTGGGCTGGATACAGGCTTGCACTCAAATGGAGTTTTACAACACCTACAGTGACATTGGAATGTGAGTTGCCTCTACCTTCATTGACACAAGTACATTCATAGACATCACTTTCCTTGACTGTTAGTCTATTAGTCTCATACCTCTCCTATTCTGTCACCTGTGAGTCTTAGGTGCTGTAAGAACCATGCTGTTGTTTTGTTCCTGTATCCTTGAGCAAAGTACATATTCTGAATGTCATGGCTAAAATATCCAGCTGCACCATTTGTACAGTATGTCACAGAACAGCATTCAAGCTACCACAGAAAAAGGTGTCGCTTATATTAGCAAGAACTTTCATGTGATATATATTTTTTATTTAATGAGAGAAAGGTTAACTGTAGCAGTGGTCATAATGTGTCTGTCATTTGTGTCTGGGAAGTGGCAGACAAAATTTGTGTTTGTGTGCATGTGTCAATCTCCTGATGTAATACCTCAGGGAGCTAAGGTTTTTGGGAAAGGTGACAGGCATACACATTGGCTGGTCTCAGGGAGGATGGGAGTTCACAAAGCAGACTCCAGACAGATGGAGCTCATTCGAAGAGACTGTTCCAGCTACATCAAGCCATGGGACACAGTGGCTTTTATGAAAAATTCATCTTCAGCTGACACACTGACTGTTCATCAGTAATAGATTCATGTAGTCTGGCTCTGCTGCTGCCAGCACTTTTAAGCCTATTCAGTTTCTGTCTCCACAGATGTTTTAGACTCACCAGATACTCAGCTCTGTATTGTTAACATTGATAGTTATATGTGTAGGTGCTGGAAAGGGTTGGAAGACCTGCATGGTTTATGGGGCACAGGCCTGTTCATCATTGTCATCTACAGGCGATCTATGGTGTCTTTTCACGGGGCCAAGGATTCCTGGTAGTGCCCCTGATTTTGTCTTTGTTGACAGGGAAATATTGCAGTTTGCCCCCATCTGAAACTCATCAAGGGGCATGCCTACAGACAGTGCAGTTACAATAGACTTTTGGAAACACTAGAAACTATTGTCACAAACTGGAACCAATTTTAGTTATGAGAAGGGAAGACAGGAGGAACGTAGGAGTTGACTGTCTGGTTAGTGTGAAACAAATGCTGTGCGGTCTCATTTCTAAAACAGGCTATTATTGGGTTTGACTGCTCACCCCTTCTGGGCAGAAGAACAAGTCTGACCTGTCTTTGTGCCCCTGACAGGTCAAGCTGGGAGTTGCCGGAGCTGCGGGAGGGTCGAGTGAAGGCCATCAGTGACTCAGACGGAGTGAGCTACCCCTGGTATGGCAACACCACAGAGACTGTCACCCTGGCTGGCCCCACCTCCAAGCCCTCACGCTTCACAGTCAGCATGAATGACAACTTCTACCCCAGCGTGACGTGGGCCGTGCCTGTCAGCGACAGCAACGTGCCCTTGCTCACCCGCATCAAGAGGGACCAGAGCTTCACCACCTGGCTGGTGGCCCTCAATGTCGCCACCAAGGAGAAGATCCTGCTGCAGACTATCAAGTGGCGCATGCGGGTGGACATCGCGGTCGACCCCACCCGGCCCCTGGGCTCCCGGGCCATGCTGACCGGCCGTCCCCAGCAGGAGCAGCCGCGCATCCTCACCCGCATGGAGCCCATCCCACCCAATGCCCTGGGCCGCCCCAACGCCAACGATGCCCAGGTGTTGATGTGGAGGCCCAAGAGAGGAGCCCCGATGGTGGTCATACCGCCCAAGTAGTCACATGGGAAACACCCGCGATGGCGTGGGGGGAGGAAGCAAAGCGGTCGCAGACAGGAGGAAGCTTGCCTTACATGCACTTCCTTACAAAGACTTCCTCTCCAGTCTGTGGACAGGAGCAAAGGATCATGGGAGGTGGGACAGGTAACATGAATCTGCCTTAAATCACCTCTGGAATATGCAGCAAGGACTGCTTTCAAAGACACAGTGCTTTAATCAGTGGGTTGCTGTAATGGGCTCTGCACAGCACTGCACTTCACAGTACATATGGCCTTGCGTCACTGGAGTGGCCTGACAGCAATGGATGAGGAACTCATACACTATTAACTATTATGTCTGATGCCCCAGCACTGGAGGAGCCAGTAGGTACACACTCCAGACTTTGACACAGTGGGAAGGACATCCTCTCAAAATTGGGGGAGACCATAGTAGCATAACTATTAGAAGGTCTGGCTGAAGGGTGGGGGAGGAGCTTGGGGTGGGAGCTCTCACCGAAGGCCACCAGCCACACTTTGTGCATACAGCTTAGGTAAAACACCATCACTGTGTTCAGAGCAGATCAAAATCCCAAAGGGTTCTACTGCATCGAGCTGACTCATCCAGACACAGGGTTAACCTGGGTCTGACCCTTCAATACCACAGAGTAGCTGGAAGAGAAAGGAACAAGACAAGACCTATTTTTCAGGTAGAATCCTGAACTCAGGCTGGGCAGCTTTAGTCCTACATTAATGGACATTTTATTCTGTTCTTCCTGGACTCTATCACAGGCCCTGTCAACACCATATGGGTAAAAGTTATGCCCTTCCTGTGTTATACAAAAATGCTAATTTGTCCTAAAAATGCTGCAGGCCTGTGCAGTTTTTGCAAGTCAGCTCGATGTAATAACCTTAAAAGTTCTTACCTTGCACCCTTTCTTTGACTTTGACTTGGTCTGCACACAGTAACATTTACAAAAAGCTTCCGTGCAATGGTTGGTGGAGCTTTAGGTGCCCATGACCAGAGCTCCAGCTTCACCTCACAGACAGAATGTACTCTCACAGAGCAGGGAAAGACTGGGGATAGGGCCTGAGGTGAACAGACACAGCCGGTGAGGGAGAATCTGCCTTAAAGCGGAGGAGACTGGCTGTGCTGGTGGAGGGGGCAGGGAGATGGCCACATGGCGACACAGGCAGGGCTGCTGGCTCGGTCAGCTGTTCTGGCACATGTGAAGCAGGACAAGACAGTGGATGAGCAGGCCCAGAAGAACCTGGCCACAAACTCCAGAACCACATCAAACCAAAAAGGCAATCTCGTCCAAGCAATTCTGCCCACAGCTATGTCTTTACAGCTAGTTCCAGCGAATGAACTTAGGTTTTGTCTGAATTGAATTTTTTGTTTGTAAATTACATTTTCCCAAAAAGAATTCCCCATTCGCTGGCACCCCAGGTGGTGTCAGGGTTGTGGTTTTGGATGTCACATCAGTTGACGTGATCCCTTTGGACGAGACTGCGTTTTTGAACAATTCTGCCTTTCTTTGCAAAAGCTGCTAATTACTAAGGTACACACAAGCCTTCTCACTAGGAATCACAGAACACACTGATTGTACTCTGTTCCCCTTCCTGATGTAGCCTCCTTTCCATTGCCTTCCCTTATCCCTTTTCTCTTTCCTGTCATTTCTTACCCCCTCTCTCCATCTCTCCCTGAGTCAAGCCAAAGCTATGATCACAGAAGTCACATCGGTAAGGATAGGACATTACTGGCCTGAGACTTTCAGGCAGCATAGAAGCATGATTCTAGAAGCATCTACACCATGGATGCGAGGCTTTCCATATGCACACAGATCATCAACACTGCTCACTGCCTGATTTCACTCATTTCTGAGAGGTGGCAGCAGGTGCAGTCATGGAAACAGCGACACAGGACCGAGGTGCTATGGCAACCTGAGCAGGACAATCTGGGAGGAGCTTGACTGATGACACGTACAGTGGGTGTGGTGCTGGACTGTGCCTTGCGTGCACAGCACGGAAGAGATGGGGGGGACTAAATGGACAATCCTTTGTTTTTTGTTGCATGCAAGCAGTTTTTAAATATAAATGAGGTCAAATAAAATGGGTGTTGAATGCAAGGGGTGAGGTTTGGTCTCAACCCACTGTCAGTCTTTAGACCCACAGATCCCAAGCAGGCACATCTACTTGAAGCATCAATGTTCAGTGCTGTGTTTCACCTCATGGCCCAGAAGTCAGCTGCGCGAAGGAGATCAGCCATGGAGCCCACCAAGGATGGAGGTGCTTCAGTTACACCCGCCATTAATCACACAAAGGCTACAACAGCGCCGGCCTCCAGCAGCCTGCCACATGTGAGGTTCAGGCTGCACAGCTGAGCTGATGAGAAGCTGCTGCAGCGGGCAGCACACTCTTCAGAGGGAGAGCACTTGGTGTTTGCACCAAGGAGGGTGGTGAGGAGATGAGACAAGGTCTGTAGATAAAACTGGCCATTCCAAATTAGGAAAAAGGAAAAAAAAATCTCAATATACAGAGAACAGACCATTCCACATAATGATAAACGTTCTTCTGATAAACACTCACACACACTCACAGCCACAGGCATGATACACACTTGGACTGACTCACAATTCTATGTGAGAGCAGAGGTTAGCTGCTGTTGTTAATACACAATGCTTTACTGCCTTGTGTTGGGACTTCATAAATCAGGAGTTGCCTCCAGTTCAGTATGGTACAGTACATTACAAGGGCAAAGCAGTAGAGACAGAACTGTGTGTGTGTGTGTGTGTCCTATCCAGACTACAGAGGTGAGGACTGACTCTTCTCTGGCGGTCACCTCTCCATTCTTTTTTCCATAAAAATGTAATACTCCCGTCAGCACTTTGCTCCTGCTAAAACTACTTGTTTGTCAGTCTGTCATACCATCCAAACTGTTATTTTATTTTGTTTAAACACAACCTACCCCTCACCTAAATTCATGAGGCTGGTTTTCTTGCTCTCACACTCGCTCCCAAGCAGACACTCTTGTCCCACAATCACCACCAGAGGGCATCTGTGAATCAAAAATAGTTGGGATTTTTATTTAACTTTTAAGAATGTTTATTATCCCTGTATGCCTTCTTTGCACTTCTTCAAAACACATTCATACTTTCAAAATCAATGTAACTTGATTTCCAAAAATAAAAGTGAAAATAATGGCTTAAGTAACACTTCAGCAGAGAAGTGCACTTCCGCACAGGCCCTATTTCCTCTCCCAGAATTCCCTGCAAATTTCTGGCCTTCTTTGTAGTCGGCGTGAGGCTCACGGTAAGTGGGATAGGTCAGAGGTTCCCACTGTGTCTTGATTGGGTTCTGGGCTGAGGGGTCTTTGAGTCTGGGAGCAGCATAGAGGGAAATCCCTGACCCGCTAAGGCCCGGTGGAGCCGGATCCAGCCCGGCCTGGACCCCGGGACCGTGCTGCATGGCGGACTGAGCCCCCCCACCCCAAAGGGTTCTGATCACAGATATGCATTCACTGTTTTGGAAACCTGACTGCGTTTCAGTTTCCGTCTGAACCCTTTCCATCACTCCTGCTTGTTGACGCACAGTTCATCTGGACACCTCCTCCTCGGTTTCCTCCTCTTCCCCTGTTCTCTTACATTCGTCCTCCCGCGGTGGGCGGCTCCCGCTAGGCGCGGCTGGGGTTGGGCGAGGGCTTGCTCTCGTAACCGTAGAGGAAGGTGGCAACGATGACCAGCACTGCACCCAGGAAAAAAACACTGGAAGACACAAACAGAGACAGAGACATGGTTCAGCAGACACACTAAAGCAACTCACAGACAAACAGGAAAGCAGCGGAGACAGGAGAGACAGGTGGGCAGTAAATCACACAGAGAAGAGACAGACTGACAAAAACAGAGAAATCAGGAAAACTGGGAAGAGTGGATTCAAACAGAAATGAAAAGTACATAGCAAAGCCATGCCAAGTTCAACTGAATGGACAAAGCGAAAGAGCGCAAGAAAGAGTGAGAAAAAGAAAGTGTGGCAGAGTAATGAAGAACTGAGGATCTTTCTGTATATGTGTAGCTGAAAGGGCTGTCATTTGTCTATAATAATGGCTTTTGAACATTCTTTTCTTTTTTATAATTAAGTAGAATGCTCTCAGTGTTAGGTGCATTATGTCCACAAGAGGGCCATCTCTGAAAGCGAACAAGGGAAGGTAGGCTCTTAAAAATTACTCATTTAATCTAATCAAGTAAAAAGATGAAGAAGGAAACATAATGTAGCATAAACTTCAATAATGTGTTGGTTAGGGCTTGAAATACACAAACATATACATTGTTATTGAATGTGAAAGCATTGTATCAAAGCATCGTGTTTGTGTCATGCTTGTGTGTGCATGACTGTGGGTTTGTGATTGTGTGTGCATGACTGTGGGTTTGTGATTGTGTGTGCATGTGCATGCTTCCGTGTGAATGAGTGGCTGAATGAGTCTCTCAGTGTGAGTATGTATATGGGTACATGTGTTTACCTAGTTGGGTCAAAGTCCTGCAGCCAGAAGTAGGAGATGAGGGTGGAGAGGATGATGGAGAGGGACGTGGCGAAACCCTTTAGGATGTTGTCCGCGTATTTGATGACAGCGGCAATCACCAACCCTCCGAGAGCCTGAGAAGACAAAGAGCACACACACACACAGATCAACTGTGAGCCTGGATGGGGTTTCACTCTCAGTCAGTACCACAGTCAATCTCCGGCACTCCACTCAAACATAAACACGCAACAGCTCTCTAAATCTGTATTCAAATGAATCTTTTTACAAATACACACAAACAAATATCCCTGCACTCACACAAATACCCATAATAAATATATAACTCTACATTCAAACACATACACACAATATACATCATATACCTGTTATATATATGTCATACACCTATAACAAGTTTAGACCTGTTCAGAAGTTTACAACTTCTGCTTTAAATTATGACAAGCTGCAATGACCGTGCAATGACATACCTGCAATGCCACGACTGTCCAAGTGATTCCATTGTAGCCCTGGAACATTCCGGACTCCCGCACCCTTTCCCCGTCGTACACAAAAACCCCCATGAGCCCGAAAACCAGGCCGAACAGTCCTGGAGAAGGAGACCAGGTGACAGAAGAGTTTAGACTCCAGTCTGAGGGCAGCTGAAGTGTACATGATTGAGGATGTAAGAGTGGTAAGAGAGACTGGAGTGTATCCGCCAAGTCACAAAAGTAAATAAGCTAACCACGCAACATGTGAAGCTACTTAGTTCCGGTTTGGTGCCAATATGGGGATACGCAAGTTTGGCTAACGCTATTTTTATAAACTGAGTATACCAGCGAATGAGAGCTTGCGAATGGATGCCTGAGGGCTTGTATGTGAGTGTGTGTGTGTGTGTGTGTGTGTGTGTGTGTGTGTGTGTGCGCGGCACTGTGCGTCCCGCTGTGACTGAGTGTGAAGTGGTGAATGCCAGTGAGTGCATCAGAGGACTCACCTCTGTGCCAGACTAGAATGGCCTCTTTATGCCTCTGAGACTGACTCCAGGCCTCTGGGCATAAAGGCTGCACTGTGAGCACTGACCTTCCCACTGCCTCACATAACAGAGACAGGACGGAGGGAGGGACGGAGGTGCAGAGAGAAAGAGGGAACAGTTCTATCTAGAAATTCTGAAATTTGATATTATGTTTCTTCTGGAATTAATAACAATTGTTATATTTCCTTTTTTTTCTAATTCTTGAAAAAATACCAGTAAAATCACTTTCAATATCGAGTTTATGTGGCCTGGTTTAGAGTGTGTTAAACTGCATTCTTTTCACCTGGCATGAATGAATGTACTACCCGGAAACTCACTTTCTCAGTCTGGCTGTCTGTGACCCGGGGACACAAATTCTTTTTATTCATGGTGATGAAGCAGGAGCACAAGCCAGACAGTGACGAGAGAGAGACGCTCACAGAGAGGCTTAAGTGACATTGAAATAGTTCAGAAGTGACACACACTGCGGGGTCACACGAGCCCATCATGGGTCGTACCCTCACCCACTCACACTCACCCAGCTGTATGTTCCTGACCCAGACACTCTGCTTGGTCTCCTTGAGGATCTTCTCAAAGTAGACTCCTGCGAAGCCGCTGGAGCAGCAGGCCACCAGCACGGCCACCACGCCCACAAACTGGGAGCCCGCCGACAGCTGCTTCTGCTCAGGGGCCACCGGGGCCTCTGAGGGCCACTGTGAGAGGGCGCACAAAACACAGACATGGTTACAGAAAGACAACCAGCACAGAGAGACAGAGAGAGAGAGAGACTCACAGCCAAAGTCAACAGTCACACACAGGATTGAAACCAGTGTAGAGAGAGAGTCACCGTCCAGATGTGGTCACAGAGAAGACTGACACCAGTATAGAGACGGCAGTCTGTCAGCACAGGCAGAGAAAGGGTGGGCAGACTCAGAGATTCAGAGCGCAGCAGGCTGTGCATTGTGAGAGTGAGACTCACCTGTACCAGAGCTACCCCAGCCATGAGGATGAGCAGAGAGAGCCACTGATACACCCCCAGCCTGCGGCCCAGCATGGACACTGAGAACAGGGCTGTGGTCAGGATCTTCAGCTGGTACGTCACCTGGGGGGGCAGGGGGTACCAGAAAGAGTCAGAAACAAACACACACACACACCCACAACAGCTGCTAAATCCCTCAGACAGACACAGACACCCACACACACACGCACTCTCTGGCACGGACACAGTACCCTCACAGTCTCTCTGCATGTCCACATCTCCCAGTGACGAGCTCTCAGTGACTACTTTCTCTGCCCCCCTCCACTACCTGGTAGGTGGCGGCGTCCAGGTTGGACAGCGCCACGTAGAGCAGATTGTTCTGCAGCGTGTAGATGCCAGAGGGGATGGCCAGCTTCAGCGTCTCCATGGGCTTGTTGGCGATCTCCTCTGTCAGCACCCGGTTGAGCGCCCGCACGCTGTAGCCTGGGAAATGGGGAAAGTGGAACACGTTTGAGCCACCGTCATTTCACCCGCGTAAGCAGGATGTCCAGAGCAAAAAAACAGGAACCAGACTTCCTTCCACACCTGACACCATCATATATTCACATGAGCAGTTCCACACACACACACACACACACACTCTCTCACACACACACACACACACACACACACACACACACACACACCCCAGAGCACAGGGGTTCCACTACTACACATGATGAGTAAGCCACGCTAATCTGAAAGCTCATCTTGTCCAGGTTCTTCAGTGTCAAAGTATCTTTGTAGGATCCAGACTAAATCTCTTGGGTAATTCTGTTGTAGTGCCGTCACCCTTAAGTCAAAGAAGTAGAAAAACCAGAAAACCGTTGAGCTGTCAAGCAAAGCATTGTTCTCCTGGAAATTCAGATGAAAGCGTGTTCTCAGCAGCATGTAAGGGAATGAGAAGATCTCAGGGGCAAAGTCTCCCAACTTCCCCTAAGGGCAACCAGCCCCTCCTGGAAAGGCGAGCTGCACTCACACAATGACAGGCACCCGATAGGCATGGACCGCTTTCAAAGTGCAGAGAATAGAAAGAGTCTTCACACCTGTAACACATGGCTGCCTTTCTCCTGTTCCCAACGCATTTCTGAACCTTTCAGTTATCAGATGTCACGAGTCAGTTTGTATGTTTTCATGAGAACTTTTTCAAACTACTGGGCAAGAAGCGTGGCATCTAAGTTGGGCTGATACGTGCAAAAAGATCAGCACTGGTCAGGGCCTCATTCAGGAGCTATGGGCATTATCAGACAGGAAATTCAATATTATATTGTATTCATTCCAGAAGAAAGGATTTTTTCAAAGCAGGTTTTTTCATTCCAATGAATTTACTTGGCTTGTAAGAACCATTTAGAAGGCTTTTTTATTTTACCGTCACATTTAAACGAACAGCATATAGACTGTGGGAATCGGTAAAGTGTGTTTTCAATGAGGCTACTTTACAATCAACACAGTAAACACGTTCACAAATGGGATGCATTATAACAAACAAAAACAGAATAAAATGTAGAGAATTTTAATGAACTTTTTTTCTGTGAGCAGTTTCAGGGTGGAACAAGAGAAAAGGATGTGGAGCAATGGAGTGGAGTGAGAACACTCCTCCTTTCACTCAACTGTGTTCACATGCTATAACACTGACAGGCACACAAAATACATATACTCCTCCCACACACACACACACACACACAGACAAACGCACGCACACACGAGCACACACACACTCACACGCGCACACACACACACACACAGACAAACACACACTCTCACTCACACACTCACACACACACACACACTGGGACTCACTGTGCTCCTTGAAGACGAGCAGTGTGCAGGTGAGGATCTTGAGCAGCTCGGCGGACACCACAGCAGAGGAGGCCAGGTACCGCGGCCCCTCTCCCTGCAGCGTGCGTGAGTAGCGCATGGTCAGCACCAGCGACGTAGTCTGCAGCACCAGCACGCCCAGCGATACGTACTTCAGCCGCGAGGACGCCATGAGGCCCGAGGGCGCCCACCCTGAGGGCGGGGGCGGGGCGGGGAGGGAACGTCTGCTTTGGGCTGAAGAAGATAAGGACGGGACGGAGACACAAGGCTGAGGTCAGAGAACAAAAGAGGACTGATTACGGGCCCATTACAGCCCAACTTACTTCCTGATTTTTCCTGAAGGAATAATCATAAAGAGGAAACAAAAAGTAAGACACTTGACTTTGCCAAATTAGTTTGCTTTACTTCCTCAGTAACTTTACAAACAGGACACCTACATCACATCCGTTATCATGTGAAAACATGGGTCACGGCATTAACTCCTAGCAGCAAATCTGGACTGACACCACAGCTTCACGAGTGATGCCGTATGTTGTTTTTTTATCATTGTCTTAATGGGTCCTTCATGCACCTTGTTAGTGAAGTTCTTTTGCTCTTCCTTCTGATGCTTAAATGACCACAATGCATATCAACTGCACAGGCTAAACATCGTGCTAATGGTATCAGTTACCGCAGGATAGCATTCCTCGACACTTATTTCACTCTGCGCCCACTTCTGACAGGTTCAAACCGACCACAGCCCGTCGTGACGCAACCAGCTTTTAACACAGCACAATAACACTGTTCAGGCTACAACTGATTCTACTTCCCTGATTCCAGGAAGTTGAGAACTGTGTTGTGCTGTAGGCTGTGCTAATTCTGTATCCCTTTACAGAAGAAGAGAGGCAGCTGATGCAATTTAGTATTGGCAGTGAGAATGTGTTTTGAAGAACAAATCAATACCAGGCTAACATAAAAAAATGGTAACAAAAAATAAAAATGTGAAATAACTAAAAGCTCAACAGATCTTTTATTTTTAAAAATATGTTGACAAAACAACTTTTAGTCATTTCATTTTATGACAAATGTGGCATTGTTATCTTTGTGGTGTCTAATGTCATATTGTGTCTAACCTTATGTCAAAGCCAGTGACTTCATGTAGGTTCCCCTTTGAGGTTTAAATGTATGTTGATTTAGGCTAGGCTTGGTCTGTTAGATTATACATTAAGTCAGGGAACCCCGTTTGCCAGTGATGAATTTGATTGACACAAACAGCACCTACGCATTGCTGAGACCCTCCTTACAGCTTTAAATTTCTCAAAAAACGCACATCAAGAACTTACTTGGGTTGTTAAAAAGTCCAAAAAATAAGGGTTACATTGAACTGAGCTCCTGAACTGAAGTCAGATCCAATTGAAGACTGAAACTTTTTTCCCCTTCTACAAGACAAAGTTTATAATTCAAGGGAGAGACACCACCTTATACACAGACAAGGAAAGCTGAGCTGTGAAAGACCTAAACATCACAGTAACTCAGATGAAGTGCAGAGACAAACTACTCATATACTCAACAGCACATACACAGAGGTGTCAGTCCGTAGATAACAGCTACTGAGGGTTTTAAACAGAGACGACTGGAGAGCAAAATAAAGACCTATACCCCCCCTTCACTGGCCCCCGCCACGCAGTCAGCCTCACCAAGCCCTCCACATGCCAAACCCCCCTCACTGCCACCCTCTGCAAAGACAGGAAACGAGTCTCACACCCACACACACACACACACACACACACACACAAAACATAAAAACACACAGCCACCTCCAACATAATGTGGAAACATGTCTCTGAACCACTAACACCCCTTACTGCCAACTTCTACACAGACCGGAAACACATCTCTGACACATACACACATTCTCACATACACCCCCCACTGCCACCTTCTGCACAGACTGGAAACATGACTGACACACACATCTATTCTCCCACATGTCCAACTCACACTGACACACTCACTGTCACCGCAATTATAAACAGAATGTAAACTTGTTTCGGAAGGACACTCACACACACACACATATGCATGCACACATGCGCACAGAGGAACGCACACCTCGCCATGCCAAGCCCTCTCACTGCTACCAGATAATCAAACTGCAAATCTGTCTCCAGACACACGCATGCGCACACACACAATACAACAAACACAGTAGAATAGGAATATGCATACCTACCATTCACTACACTAGCAGTTTACATTTGTCTCTCACACACACAAGCAAAGCTACTATCACATTAACTGTCAGTCACACACACACACACACACACACACACAAATCCACACACCATGGCAGGGCAGCTGTGCCGCTTCTCTCTGGTTCAGGCTGGTCCTCTGCACGTCTCCTCTCCAGCTCCGCTCAGCTTTTCCCTCCCATGAGCTGTGAGTCAGTGACTGGGAGCCGGAACGTAGACGGATCTTCTGAGGTCTGGTAACCGCACTGTGTACATACCCTCCCTACTTAAACACCAACATCGCTCTCCCTCTGTTCTGCTCCCCTCCTTCCCCTCACACTCCAATCTCTGCGTTCTCAATGCTTTATGCTACACCTGGGTGCAGCTGTGTACCGGAACACCAAACCAACTGAGCGCACACGCCTCAACAGCTGCCCAAGACCCAAGACACACACACACACACACACACACACACACGCACGGCCATGTCGCAATCACGCACATTTTAAAATCCAACCTTCTTCTGACACCCAAGCACACTGGAGTGACATAACATTATGTAAACAACCCCTCCCACTGGAGACCAGAAAGAAGAATAAATCCAGGTCTGGCTGTGGTGAAAAGGAATGAAAGACGAGAGTGGCCTGAATAAGCTGGCCCAGCGCAGGGAGCCCAGGGGAGCCTCAGCTCACACAGAGAGCAGGAGGACACACTGCCCTCCTTGTGTAGCCGAGCCCCGGCTCCCGTTCCCGCTCCGGCCCCAGCCGGCACACAGGCGCTCTGTGTGCGCCGGGCACCTCCCCAAACGCAACGGCCCCACACTAAAACGGAGACACGTGTACAGCTTTGGCCCTCAGCAGGGCAGGGGGGCTGGGGTGTCGTTTCCTGGGACAAAATAGGAGCAGCTGTCCGACAACACAAAAACACACTGGCCCACCCACATACACACATATGTACACACAGCCACACACAAACATACATGCTCACTCACACCTAAATACAAACTGACAAATACAGAAACACAAGCACTCACCAACAAGCATAAATGAACATATGCAAAACAGATACACACATATGTCTACACAGAGCCACACACAAACATTCACCAATGAACACATACTGACAACCACACACACATACATACTGCCCACATATATATGTTTTCTCAGACACACACACACACACTTACACACAAACATACTTACTTAAACAGACAAACATTTACACAAACACATGCAGGCAAATACATAAATGCTACCCACATGTTATACATGTTCTCATACACACATATACACACACCAACTACATCCCATACATACGCACTTTTACTCATACACACAAACGTTACCCTTCCAGCCTAAGGCTCACCTTTACCTGATCAGCACATTCATGTACATGTTAAAAATAAACTCATCTTAATCCTGGATCCATAAAGTGGTGCGAGGTTACAGGGACAAAACCTGGTTCATGCCACATCAGCAAGAAAAAGGAAATGAGCCAAACATGAAATCTGTGTAAATATTCTGCCCATAATTAAGGGACAAAGTGCTGGAGTGTGAAATTAAATATGGGCGGGGGTGACCTAGAGAGCTGCGTTAAGGAAAAGACAAAACACAAAGAAAAACTGGTTTCGCTGCTGCGCTTTTCCTGGTATGCGAAGTGTCCTTTCACAGAATTGAGCAGCTATCATGGCCAGGAAGTGTTGCTGTAGGGGAGATGGTGTGGACTATTTGCACAGCTATGGCTGTGACTCGTATCGCGTAACCCTTTAACTCATGCATTCAGAGAATGCGCTGTCGATGGAGGCTGCTGGCCCAGGAGAGGTAAGCTGGGAGAGAATGGACGGAGGCTGTCCAATGCATTCCTAGAGATTACCCACTTTGCTTCCGTCTCATTCCCTCGCCAGCGGTCTCTGACCTACAGCGGAGGCCTCATTCCAGCGGATAACACTCACACTCTGCTGAATGTATCCAGACACATGTGGGTGACCTGGAGCCAATCTCTACAATACTGCAAACAAAATGCTGAAAGGGCTACGTTACACTTTAAGGTCTAAATAGAGGAATGTGTCTTGAATCAGGGCAGATGTTCCCCTTAAGGGAAATACCAGGGATGAAACACCACAGACAATGGCAGACCCTGTTATGCATGGACCAAATAGCCTAATACCAGTTCAATAATACAACAACAAACAACAGCATATTCACTCCCTAACCTTTCTGATCTTCCATCTTGGGACAGTTCAACCATGACCACAGAGCACTTTCTTTCCTCTGAAAAGTCAAATCAAGTGGTGACTTGGGCAATGACAAATGATCTTTGAAAAGAGTGGACCTTTTGACTGCAGCAGCTCAGTGAAAACATTATCTGAGAGAAGAAGGAACATGTTTAATTGTTTACAAATATCATTCAAATATCATTTACACCAAAGGCAAATATTCTCCAATCAAAAGGGGAAAAGGAAAGTGAGGAGCATTTTATATATATACATACAGACACACACACACACACACACACACCACATACGTACATAAATGTATGTGGGGGGGGAGTGTGAGTTAATGGTCTCAACTTTTAAACTTATACAATATTTTTTTTCCTCAAAATTGGGGGGAATGGATCAGGGTCCCTATGAAACTGGGGGTATCCCCCCCGTCCCCCCTGCTATCTGTGCCTCTGCATACACGTCCACAGCTTGCTTCGCCCCCCTCGAGGAAACAAATCCCTGTTCATCTACCGACCCACAGGCTCACATTGCTGAGTGCTGGCTCTGCCCACAGACATAGCCTTACTGAAAGGCATTAACACACATACACACACACACACACACCTAAATGTGATTGTCAAAACATAGACCACAGGTATAGAGCAGACATGACAGATGGTCGGTTTAGGCCTTTGAAATTTACTATGAGGTTTGTGAATATTCAAACAATGCAATTAAATTAAATGGCCAAAAGTACAAAATAGCCTCCAATACACTGATTTGTTCTCCAAAACACGCTGTACAAAGAAAGTTTGTATGAGGTTGTTCAGAAGGACAGCGAGAAAATGGTTAAAAATTCGTACTCAACACTGCATTTTCACACAATCTCGGTCCAATTATTAATTTTGACCAGTGATAGACAACTTTTCCTGTAACTAGCTAACTATAGCCTGTAGCGATCACGATCACGTGACCTTCCATAAGGTTACAATGTAGCTTAGTTTACAGTAGCTTGTAAACTGCATAAATTAATGTCATTAATTAAAACATTAATGTCATTAATTATATGTACATTTCTCAAACAATACCTTCATCTTACCTACCATCACCTATGCGAAGACACTTTGTCCAAAAATAAAGCCCACAGTGGTGATTATATTTCAAGATCCTCTTGAAGGTAGAGGATGGTACGGGTTTCCATGAGCTGTCAATCACAGCAAATCAGATTGAACCCTCCACAGTCAAATCAATCGGACTACAGGCACTTGTTGCTCTAACTTACTTAAAAGTCAAATGAAGATCACGGGTGCCTGATTTTTTTTCTGAGAAATGAAAGTACAATAAGCAACACCCACCAATACTCCTAAACACTAATCCTATCAAACGTTTATGCATAGCCACTGTAGTGTCAGCTAAGCTACTTCCAGTAACGTTATCACGAGAAAATTAATTACCAACCAGGACCGAAACAGTAGGAAGTTAAGCTTATAAAACCTTATTGTTCTTATAAACCTAGTGATGTAATTTTTTTGTGTAATTTGCTCAACATTTTAAGTAGCCTGTTGCGAATTAGCGGAGTTACTGATAACATCTATCTAGCTAACGTTATCTCGGTAGATGCCGGCCAGCCAATGATCTGGCTAACGGCTTCCCTGCTTACAATTACCCCTGTAATGTTACTAGTAACTACCGATACTGTTGTTTGCCTTGGTAAATAGCGGGTCGAACTGCAGCTAGTTAGCTAATAAAATAGCTAACACCCCTTCTTAAAATGGGGTCATATGTGTGCTTTTTTCACATGACTAGCTCGGAAAGGAACTTGTTTCTCTGTATATTGTCAACTTACCTGTCGTAGTACGCTCGGGAAGTAGTCAGATGGGATAGCCTGTCAACTACTCATGTGAGCCTACGCAGTGTGCTAGCCCGCTAGCTTATGCCCAGTGCTCCGCCAAGACGTGGACCTGCCACCAAAAATGATCCGGACCCCGCATTAGCAGGAAGGAGCGTCAGCAGGCCACTGAACCAGTCGCCAGGAAGCTTGCTTACATTGGCCTGCTACCGTGCTGTCAGACAACGAAATGCTTCCGTCATTCTGCTTTCCTCCTTCCCTCTTGACTTTTCATACTGACTTATCGCATTTCATATATTTGTATTCAGTGACATGCATCTGTCCATGAGTACCTTAAACCATCACCGTTGTCATTTTGTTGTACATTGGATTTCCCCACAATATACAGTGCAACCCTATCGACACCTGCCGGCAAAAGGATGTAAAACTTAGTATGGCGCACTGTCCAGGTACAGGTAACTGCCCCCAACCCAATTTATTTCCAAAAGCTGTTTTACTCTGCGAGACTTTCGTTAGTTTTTTCTTTGGTTAGACTACCAGGGTAGACAGAAATGTATAAGGACATTTATATGCTGATGTGTACAAAGCACGAGGTAGTGAAATAAGCTTTAACATTCGGGAGGTTATGTGAAGTTACTCTATCATATGATCAAAATAAACTCTTAAGACCTTAAGAGTTGCAGTTTCTTTATTATATAACGCATGCAAAAATAGAATACAGTTCTAAAATATGTTTATCCACCTCTTTGGTTTTAGGTTTTAACATGTTTGTCGTTTATTCTAGTTGTACCGTGCTGTGCGTACTGGTTCTTTGAACATTGTTACAGCTTCGGTGAACAGGTTAGAAAAGAACAATGAACATAATTATGCACAGTGCATAAAAAATACAGGTTTGTGATAAACTTTAAAAGAAACAAGCCTAACCAAATGGATCTTAGTGCTGCTGATGTAACAGTTACTCCAGTTGTCCTTAGGAACATGCAAATACATTTTATCATATTTAGATATGCTTTTCGTTATATTGACCACAAACACTGGCAAGGATAAACCAACCAGAGGATTCTTAAGAGCTTAGAATCAAGAACTTGCATGCTTGTTTGTGCATTGTGAAATGCCCCCTTGTAAGCAAAATCAGCAAACCTTTCTGCAAGGTAGACTTTCAACAACCAGTGCTTTTCATCAGTGAGCAACAAAATTACTAAACCTATTTGCTCCCCGTTCATTAAAACACAAATAGTAATGAAGAAAAACTCCAGAGAATGTCAACCCCCTCTTTTTTGCGTGGTGGTTTCATTGCTAAGGAACTTGGTGATTAGCTGGACAAATGAAAGAAAAATACAGGTCAAGGCAAACATCAAAGATGATGAAAGTGAGATGATAAAGAAACATTGGGTATACAACACCACAAGAACGTAGGGTGCGTACAGAATCAGAACATTACAAAATATTTAGTGCTCTGTGAAATCCAAAAGCTTGAGAATGACGGTATTTCAAAAAAATGGTACTTCACCAGTAACTCGGACATAATCCCTCTTGCAGAAAGGTTTGCAGTAAGGTAGATCACCCTACATGTGTCCATGTGGAAGTGACGATAGAAGAACCATGTACAATGGTCACAGAACAGACTGAGCCTCTATTACTTACCTGGTTTACTTTCTGCTGTTTTTCAAGCTTTTCAAAAGATCACAGTGAAACAGGAGGCTGGCACATTTGGTTATTGTCATATAATCAAAGTTTTCAGTACAAAACCCATATGAACACAACATAAAGGGTAAGACATGGTTTTATATATATATATAAAAAAGGTGATTAAGACTTGAGCACAAAAAAAATGTAGCAAATGTGATAGGACAATATAAATCATGCTGCAGTTTACAGACTATCATAGAACAGTTTAAGAACCAGTCACACTGATGAAAGTTTCAATAAAAGTCAATGGTACTTAAAGAAAAAAGTGACAACAGTAATATTGACAATAGTGATTAAACTTTACCAAGATTATACTTTTGCAGATCTTATCTGTCATAACAGTGCCATATTCAGATAAATTCATGGTTGTTCTCAGTACCATATATAAAGAGCTGCCCCTTCCCTCTATTCCAAATTCGTGTGCATCACTCTTCTATTAGCTATCAAAAGAGCACCAGCTCAACATAACTCAAAATAAAGAACAATCAGCCAATGGGCACTGTACAGTAAGGGCATTCTCTCTGAAAGCATCCACACGTGGCCGCACTCACATACACACACTCACTTTTATACTGAAAATGTACAACACTTTAAAAGTAAACCCGGAAATTGGGTTTGAGGTGCACAAAAACGCATGTACCAAATTAATTGTCTTGACAAATAGTGTTTGATACAATTTCAACATCAAACCAAACACTTTCCCTGGAGTTACTTTAGATAACTACTTTATGTGCTCTTTAATGTTTTCACTAACATCTGGACTGGCTTTTTGGCATAGACAGTTTTCAGTTTTCATTACACAGTTTGGCATCATCTCCCATACATTTCCTCTGATATCTCTGCCCACAGTCACATGGATTCCTCTGGGCTGTCATCTGCAGGCTTAGGCACAGTCAGGCAGGACCCCTGCCTTCTGGAGATGCATGATTGAGGAAAAGGCCCTCCAGTCTATAGTGCACATTTTTTAAGTGGAATTTTAGAATTTTCCAAAATTATAACAGGTCATTCCTAATATTTGGCTGGGGCAAAGTGTACCTCTTGTCAGAAGTGGAGGATGAGTTCTTGATTGGAATAATTGCATCTCCACCTTCTTCACTTTGAGAGATGTGGGGCGACCTCAACTAGATCTGTGATTTATGTGAACAGCACAATCTCACTATCATGAAAGAGGTGCATTTTTGATGGTTTGTGTGCATGTGTATGCGTGTGAGTGTGTGTATGTGTGTGTGTGTGCGCGCATATGAGTGTGTGTATGTGTGTGTGGGGGTACCAAAAGACTCACACGGTTTCAAATTTTGTCCCTCCCCACCACTGTGCCCCTCTTTCCTGACACTCAGTGAAGAAGCTCAGAGTCTGAAGTGAAGAGATTCCAGAATATCAAACCACTGCTGTCCATCATTCCCTCGTTCACTGGCTTACAAACACAGTGAGATGGCAAGTTTCAGGTGACCATCTTTACAAAGCAATTTGGAAGTGCGCAAAGAGAAGCAGGTATGTGTGATTGTACTATGCGCATGTAACAGGTAATCCTCAAGGAAGCCTGAGTCCCATTCTCCTGGGGAGAGCACAAAAACTCAGCTTCCCATGATCACACCAGAGTCTGTAACACTCCATTAGTAACACAAAATGAAATCTCTTTTTGGCTTCATGATAAGAACAGTTTCCCCAAAAACAGTCTGATCAGCCATAGAACAAAAAAAAATCAGATTCCACCACAGAACAAGAGAGCAAACAATATACAGTGCTCTGTTAACTCTGCAACACAAACAATGTAAGACTATCTTGTATACTTTGGAATTTGCAAGTTAGAAAAGAATACTTCCCTGAACAAGTGTAAAAAAGACTATGGTGGATACTGCAAGAGGAAAGAAACTGCCCTTGAAGGGTATTGTATGGAGAGACACCATCCAGTCCATCCTGTCCAAAGTCCAAGTTCATGTTTCACTGCTCAGTTTCACTGTCAAAGAATTTGACAAAGCGTTTGCTTTTTAAGATATATATAAAAAATTGTTCTGATGTGCCCCAAACCCCATAGCCCATCACCCCTAAAGATTTTTTCAAAACTTTTTCAAAGAAAGCTTAAAACAAACCAGCTGACTTAGTGATTTTTGGTTTGATATATACTATATGTAGCTATAGTCTTGCAAGGGGTAAGCCATGCATAAGGGCACCATACAGCTTGAAGTGATGTCATCAGGTTACATGTGAATAGCTTGAGCTGGGCGTGAGCAGGGGCCAGTGGCAGGAAACAGAGGAGGGTTGGGGACAGTGTGTGACAGGGCCAAGCGACCCTAAGCGTACGCCTGCATGCTGCCGCGGCGGGCCTGTGCGTTCTGCGGCTCCAGCTGGGCCTGCTGCTCGGGCAGGTGTGTGCGTCGCATGGGGGGTGGCCCGTGGCCGTTCCCCAGAGGGGTGGGGCTGGTGGTGACATCGGACCAGTCAGAGTTGGAGTGCGGGGAGGAGGACGACCAGGGGTCGGGGGACTCCGGCGACGGGGTGAGGTACGGGTGCTCGCCAGGGGGGTGTGGTGGGTGGCCCGGGGTGGCGCCCTCAGACCCGGCCGGGGTGTAGCTGTGCTGGGATGGGGGGTGGGGTATTTGTCCACAGGGCTCTGCTGGTAGGCCGGCCCGTGGGCGAGAGAGTGGGCATGGGCGTGGCTGTAAGGGTGGGAGTGGGGGTGGGGAGGCCATGGGCGAGGCCCATTTTGGGCGGTGGGTACATCAGTCCCTGAGTGCGGTGCAGGTGGGAGGGGCCCTGCTGCGGAAGGCGGGCCTGGCCTTGGAAGGTACCAATGGAGGGGAGCTGCTCATGGCTCGCTGGCGCGGTCATGGAGGGCTGGTGGCACTGGGGCAGGCTGGGATGCGGCAGCCCAGGCTGGTGCGGCAGGAGCCCAAACATAGGGGCCCTGTATCCATGCTGTGGGTGCCCCACCCAGCCCTGCTGCTGACCCAGCATGTGGCTGACCGGTGGCAGTCGTGGCCCAGGCCCAGACGAGTCTCCCAGCATTGTGGGAGATGTGGCCGCATTTGTGCCACCGCTAGCGTCTCCCCCGTTAGCGTGAGGGGACTCGAGCGAATCGACGGGAGACAGGGTGACAGAGCTCTCTGGGAGCCCGTTGCCTGCCGTGGCACAGGCATTGGCTCCTCCTCCTCCTCCTTCCCCAGCTCCCCCGGCAACTGGCCCCTCCCCTCCCGTGGGCTTCTTCCTCCGCCTGGCCTTCATGTCCTTAAGCTCCTTAGCCGCCCCGCCTGCCGCCTTTGCACCGCCCCGCCTGCCCTTCTTCCCCTGGGGGCGGGCCCCAGGGAAGCTCCCGTTGCCACAGGCGAGAGCGGGGTGGGCCGAGGCCCCGCCCAGGTGGGGCGCCCCTGCAAGTGGGCTGTGGATCAGGTTGTACTGGTCCAGCAGGCGCACGATGTCGTGGTGCATGCGGTCCTGCGCCACGTCGCGGGGCAGCCGGTCCATGTGGTCTGTGATGTCCCTGTTTGAGAAATGGTCCAGCAGGATCTGAGCTGCTTCAAAGCTGCCTTCCCGCGCCGCCAGGAACAGTGGCGTCTCCTCCTGGGGAGCATAAGAATTGACAGAGGTGAGGCAGATAAAAAGAGGGATGGATATACAGGAACACAGAATAAACAGAGCGATGCTGACAGGTACTGACGCTGATAAGACAGACAGGAATGTCCCCTTGACTGGTAATTACCATAAATAAAGAGATACAGCAGTGACTCAGACGTGTGTACATGAACAAACCTTGTTGTCCTGCATGTCCCTATTGGCTCCGTTCTTCAGAAGCACCAGTGTGGCCTCCACATTGTTGACGGCAGCTGCCCAGTGCAGGGCTGACTTGCCTGGGACAGGGAGGGGAGAGAGTGGGGGGCTCAGCCAGGAGGCTCCAAAAGTCCCAGTAAACATCTCAATGTGTCGGCAAATGCACAGTCAGTGACTATGTTTTTACTGGAGTTACACATACTAAATTAGGCAGGGATGTCCTCGTAATGACAGAGTAACAGGTGCGTGGTGATTGAGTAAATGTATGTCTGTATGACCGTGCGGGCATTACACAGTGCTAACATGCTCCTGGGTGATGACAGCGAGCCCTGTGGGGGTCTTACCGTGGTCATCCACAGCGTTGGTGTCGGCGTGGCAGCGCACCAACTCCTCCGCCATGCCCTCCACAGCCAGACGAGCTGCCAGGATCAGGGGCGTGGTGCCGTCATTCATCCGAGCATCCAGCTCTGTTGCCCGGTTACGCAACAGGATCTGAGCACAGAGGAGGGGAGAGAGGAGTGTGTGAGTGTGTGAGAGAGGAGAGAGGAGGAGAGAGGAGTGTGTGAGTGTGTGAGAGAGGAGAGAGGAGGAGAGAGGAGTGTGTGAGAGAGGAGAGAGGAGGAGAGAGGAGTGTGTGAGAGAGGAGAGAGGAGGTGAGAGGAGTGTGTGAGTGAGTGAGAGAGGAGAGAGGAGTGTGAGTGGGTAGAGCAGTAGAGGACAGTGTGTGAGAGACTCAGGCAGGAGAGAGACCCTAGCGTACCTGGAAGACGCCCTGTGCGTCGGCTGCCACTGCAGCGTGCAGGGGGGTGCGGCCCATGTTATCATGGGCGTTGGCATCAGCGCCAGCGTCCAGCAGCCTCTTGGCGGCGTCAGCACGGGCGTAGCGGGCGGCCAGGTGCAGGGCCGTCTCGCCGGTGCGGTCTGTCTGGGCCATCAGCGAGGCACCCCCAGCGATCAGGTCAGTGATGACGGAGGGGCCTGGCTCTTCACTCCCGCTGTCCTCCTCCTCTTCCTCCCCCAGCAGACTGCAGCACTCCTGAGCCCCGCCCCCTCGGAGGGAGGCCAGCATCAGGGGTGTGAAGCCATCTAAGAGACACACATACACACTGTGAGTGAACAGGCCTGTAACACACACACTCACACACACACTGTGAGTTAACAGGCCAGTAACACGCACGCACGCACGCACACACTGTGAGTGAACAGGCCTGTAACACACACACTCACATACACACTGCGAGTGAACAGGCCTGTAACACAAACACTCACACACACACTGTGAGTTAACAGGCCAGTAACACGCACGCACGCACACACTGTGAGTGAACAGGCCTGTAACACACACACACACACACACACACACAGTGTCTCAGTACCTGGCCCTTTGACATTGACGTCCATGCAGTCAGAGTCGAGCTCAGACTGGGGTGGGGTCAGAGCGATGTCGGCCGCTTTGTGGTGCTGCGGGGTCCACTCCCTCCGGTCCACCTCTCCTCCCTCCACGCCCGTGGGCAGCAGGGGCTTATCCTCTGTCTGAGGACACACAGGGCACAGGCCAGGGCTCAGACCCACCGCAATCGCTTCAGCAGATCCAATGTCCCGGCCCAGAAAAATAAACCATCGCAAAAGCACAGAGAAGTCAACTTTACAGACCTTGGCTTTCTTAGGCTGGGAGCTCTCCTCAGGCCAGTGCTGGTTCTGGTTGCTGCTCACCATCCCTCCATCTTTGGGCTTCACAAGGGTCCTGTGAAAAGTAGAGGAGGAACAGCATTTCAGTTATTCCACATGCAGTGCCATGCCCAGAGCAGTGTCAGCGTCTTAGTGTCATGAGTGTCTCAGTGATGAGCTGACTGCGCTGTTGGTAGGGCAGTGACTGGGGTCTCGGTTTAGGCTGCAGAATCATACACAGCTGAACTCACTTCATGTCGAAGTCGTCCTGGCCAAGGGGCTCCCTGCGTTTGTGGTCACGGAGGAAGAAGCCCTCGGGCAGCCACAGATGACCAGCCTTGCGCTTGCGTTTGGCCACCAGCACAGCCAGCACGATGAGGATCAGGATGATCACCAACCCCACACCCACCAGGTACAGCATGAAAGGCGGCTGGGACTGCGAGGGGATACCTGCAGGGGAACACAGGAGGGAACGGTCACACTCACACCCCTGAGGGAGGGGTACTGCGGCCTAAAGAGACAGACCCGGGGGAACTCACTATCGATGGAGACCAGCGGGTAGGGCAGCGGGACTTTGATGTTCTGTGCAGCGATGTAGGACGCAGCTTCGTCCGCAGAGGAGAAGCACTCTTTGTTGCTCTGTTGTGTGCACAGCCTGTTGTCGATCTCCAGGAACACCTCGGACCTGCCGCAGGGAGGAAGAGGACACCATGACCTCAGTCATTCCTGGTGCAAACGCAAAACAGCACGGAGAGGTGACAGTGCCTCGTGTTGGAGACAGAGAGGTGTTCTTTCCAAAGCAAACTGCTGGCACACAGAATCTCTCTTTTGGAAAAGTGAAAATTAATGGCAAGACTTAAAAAACCGCACCAACTCAATGCAGTTTTTACAGACTTGTGTGAGACTGAAATATCTGCACCAATTGAGCAGTTTCCCGATATATCACTTCCTGCTTTTTTATACCAAGCAAGGTTTTTAGAGAAAATGGAGAGAGAAGAGACTGGAAAAGCTGAGTGAAAAGCGAGAGAAAGAGCTCTTACCCAATCACTTCCTTCCCCTGTTCACGTTTCTCACGGTGATGGAGCGACCCACTCTGGCCCCGCCCCTCCCCCTCTGGGCCATAGTACGGGCGGACCATGGGGTTGCCCTGCGCGTCCGTCTTGACACGCACAGTGGCACGCAGCAGCATGCTGAGTGAGCGCAGGAAGGCCTGCAGGTCAGCCAGCAGCTCTTTGGGCTGCAGCAGCACCACCACCACCAGCGTGCCGTTGACCAGCTGCTCTGTCTCCCCGTCTGCGCAGTCCAGCCCATCCCAGCCACATGCCTCTGTGTTGCAGCTGCGGTCGCAGTGCCCGTTGCCATAGTGGTCGCGGCAGTATATGTCGTACCTGGCCAAGGGAGGAGGGAAAATGAGGGCGACATGCTTTAAGGCCCATTCACGATTCCGTTAGCTGGTTAGCTCAATGACTACAACATGCTGCACTTGGGAGCAAGATGCTGTAGCATTGCTCTGAAATGGCTCTACATGACAATATGGGCCAATTTTATCTGAAGATTCAGACTTCAATGAGATCAAAGTGGAGAAAGCCACCTTTTAAAACCACAATATTCACTAAAGCCACTTCTGAAAGGCTCTGGGGACAGTGCTAAATGACTCGATGTAAAATGTACAAAGCATTTTTAATTACTATTTTGTGGCCAAGGTCAGCAGGTTGGTGTTGCTATCGACAGTGTCTGATTGAATTCATTTTTACAAATGCATTTGTACTGGAAACTAAAACCAGAGCACTGCGCTGTGTTTTGGCTCTACAGTCATGTTGAAAACAAGGACTTCAGCACAAAGAGCCCCAAGGCTATGCATTAATTTTACTCTGCTAAAATTAAGACATTTTTCTTTTTTTAATTTGCATTCCCCCTTTTTCCAACTGAAACTGAACTACTGGACCCATACTAATGACCCCACCAAGCTGCTGGCTCCCACAGACTCTGAAGGAGCACACAATTCCTCTGATTCATATCCACACTGTGGATGCGACACCTACAGGTTAAATGTACTTAAATGTCCTATCAGTTCACAAATCTTGCAGGTGCACATTGGCAAGGAGAGGGCACTACAGACCGATGAGGCTGAGGATTTTATTCAGCTTCACTGTGAATCTTCCCAAGAGAGGGTGAACCAATTAGCGCCTCACTAATGTGGACCAAATAGAATATGATTCTGATCGCCATGGTATGAACTGCCACGTACTTGCAGGAGGTGCTGGTGGTCTGGCACTCGAAGTTATCGAAGAGGCAGCCGCGGTTGTCGCACTGCGGGTCGCAGCGTCCGTTACCAAACAGGTCCCAGCAGGCGTCGGCGTGGCACTTGCTCCAGGGGTGCAGGCGACTTAGGGAGCAGTCGCCCCCATCCCAATTGCACTCGTAGCTGTTGCACTGCTTGTCGCACACACCATCCCCAGCCCGATCCGCGCACTCCAGGTGGGGGCAGGTGCTGGGGCTGCCCATTCGGGGCATCTCGCCGTCGCAGTGCTTGCCGGAGAAGGCTGCGGGGCAGCGGCAGGTGTAGTGGGCTGGGTTGCGGAGGTCACCGAGGCAGACTCCCCCATTCTGACATGGCCGTGACAGGCAGGCTTGGGCCATCTCGCAGCGGGACCCCAGGAACCCTGGTAGGCAGCGACACTGGGGCGCGCTCCCCGCGCCGCCTTCCTGGCAGCGCCCGCCATTCTGACAGTGCAGGAGGGCACATGTGAACCCTGCCACCTCACCGCAGCTAAAGCCAGAGAATCCCTGAGAGACAGGAGGACAGACAGGGGCTGTGAAACACACACACTGCACACCCTCACTCAGCCTCAACTCTGACACAGACAAAATATTGACTCAACGGCACTGGCTGTCTGCAAGCTTCATGCTGCCCTCACATTTCTCACAGTGCAATTTGTTCACCCACAAAAGTTTGCCCATGTCTACATTTATTACAGGAAATGACATAATAAACACCAAACATTTAGTGACACTCAACAGCCACTATATACTCCAGTGATGCTTACACAAGAACACTGTAACAAATATAAGCATAATTATTGAAACTACTATTCTCAGGAACCATATGACAAACACAGACACATCTAAACAGATACATCTGAAGCCATACACAATAACCATGCCTAACATGCAGATATTTCATTGGTATTTGAAAATTATTTAAATCAACATATACAGTGGTGCTTGAAAGTTTGTGAACCCTTTAGAATTTTCTACATTTCTGCATAAATATGACTTAAAATATCATCAGAAGTCCTAAAACTAGATAAAGAGAACCTAGTTAAACAAATGAGACAAAAATATTATACTTGGTAATTTATTTTTTGAGGAAAATGATCCAATATTACATATTAGTGAGTGGCAAAAGTATGTGAAGCTCTAGGATGAGCAGTTAATTTGAAAGTGAAATTAGAGTCAGGTGTTTTCAATCAATGGGATGACAATCAGCTGTGAGAGGGCTCCCTGTTTTATGTAAAGAACAGGGATCCATCAAAGTCTGCTCCTCACAACACATGTTTGTGAAAGTGTGAAAGTTGTTGATGCTCATCAGGCTGCAAAAGGTTACAAAACCATCTCTAAAGAGTTTGGACTCCACCAAACTTCTCCAAAATTCTAAAGGGTTCACAAACTTTCAAGCACCACTGTATCTATCTAAGTATAGAGCTATAAATAAGGATGTATAGCCTGACCATGGATGATTGTTTCAAGGCACGCATTACTCATTCTTCCAGTCTAAATGCACATAGTAACTATTGGACAGAGATGTTGCTGAATATAACTGTGAGAGGTGTTTGCACAGTGCAGGGCGTGTGTCTTACGGGCTTGCAGGTGCAGCTGTAGCCCTGCACTGAGCTGCTGTTCATGGAGCACACTCCCCCATTATAGCACGGCCTGGACTGGCACAGGTCCACCATCTGCTCACAGTGCCGTCCTGACGCAGAGAGAGAGAGAGAGAGAGAGAGAGAGAGAGAGACAGGTCAGGGAGTGGCAAAAGGGAAAGATGGGTACCGTGAAGAGAAGCAGGAGAAGCCAGGCAGAGCATTTCCATGACAGCCATAAGTGGAGCAGTGTATGGCATATGGCACAGGTCTTGATGGTCAGGACTGCAGTGATGGGGTGAGGATGGTGAGATTTGTGTGTGTGTGTGTGTGTGTGTGTTTGTATGTATTTCAGTGCATGTATGCCCCTGTGTGTGTGTCTGTGTGCGTGTGTGTGTACATATACCTGTGTAACCCTGGCGACAAAGGCATCGGTAGTCGTTGTGCAGCTGCACACAGTCTAGGCTGCCGACGGTGTTGCAGGGTCCAGAGCGGCACTCGTTGATGTCGCCCTCACAGTACTCGCCCGTGAACCCTGGTGGGCAGGAGCAGGTGAAGCGGCCCAGCCCATCCACACACTGACCCCCGTTCAGACAGCGCGGGCCCCTGGGGGCCAGCTCTGGGTCACACTCGTCCACATCCATCTCGCACCGCAGGCCTGTGGGGGCCACAGAAAATGCCATCAGTGCTCTGATACTGAGAGACACCTGAGCAGGTGTGTCCCCTTGAATATGTACAGGGTGAGATGTCTGCAGAGGTGTTCACCTCATGCAGCCAACATTAACAGCTCAAGGCTATTAATACAAATATGCTTACACACACACATGCACACAGCACAACCACAGCGCGCACACACACACACACACACACACACACACACACAACGGCCTGCTCACCTTGTGTTCCTGGAGGACAGGCGCAGGAGAAGCGGTTGACCAGGTTGATGCAGGTTCCTCCGTGCATGCAGGGGTGGGACTGGCACTCGTCCACATCGTACTGGCAGTTCACACCCTGGTACCCGTCTTTACACTGGGACAGAGAGAGAGAGACAGGCACAGGAAAAGACCGTGAGAGAAAGCAATAGAGAAACTCAGCGCTTAGGAGAAAAAAAAAAAAACATTCATGAATGCATTCGATGACACTGAATTTTGGATATGGACAGTAATGGAAAAGGAGGAAATGAAATGGCAACAGAACAATGACATGTGCTGCTGAAAAAAAATATATATAAGTGGAAGAAAAAAATATGAAAACGTTCTGCAAAATATGGGCTTCCTCTTCGTCAAAGACAAGCAGACATTTTCTCCAGCCAAAGACAGGTAGGTAGGACTCTAATCTCTGTTTCATAGTGTGGAGGAATTCATCAACGACAAAGACCCTTTACAAACAGTGAAGGTCCCAGTATACTTCCCCTGGAGGAAAAAGAACACAAAACAAACTGTTCCCTGGCTCGCTTTGAGGTCTTAACTGTGTCATGTCCCCTGAGACTGCACCTTAAGGCAGCACTTTTCACCCTCACTATAATGGCGGCTAGAAGACTATGAAGAGTCGGGCTGACGGTTGTTTGTCATGCATTAAGGTGCATGTGGTGAGTAAGTCTTCAGGTGCATACCTGACACTTGTATGTTCCCTGGTAGTCCACACAGGTGCCACCGTTGCGGCAGGGGTTGGACTGGCACTCGTCCACCTCCTCCTGGCAGTAGCTGCCGGTGTAGCCAGGCCGGCACATGCAGCGGTGAGAGAGGTCCACGTCCACGCAACGGCCAGCGTTCTGGCACACCTTATCCACCGAAACTCCTGCCAGGGAGAGGCAGGCATTCAATGAGGGAGCACATTCAGTGTGTGTGTGTGTGTGTGTGTGTGTGTGTGCGTGTGTGTGTGTGCGTGTGTGTGTGTGTATGTGTATGTGTGTGTGTGTGTGTGTGCGTGTGTGTGTGTGTGTGTGTGTGTGTGTGTGTGTGTGTGCGTGTATGTGTGTGTGTGTGTGTGTGTGTGTGTGTGTGTGTGTGTGTATGTGTGTGTGTGTGTGTGTGTGTGTGTGCGTGTGTGCGTGTGTGTATGTGTGTGTGTGTGTGTGTGCAGCATCCTCTCACCCTTTTGGGCAGCGATGACCTGGCAGGACACTTTTGGGATGTCACAGTACAGCCCAGTCCAGCCCACCGGACAGCGGCACTTCAGGCTTGACCCGCTTTGGGTGCACTCCCCTCCACTCTTGCATGGATTCTGACTGCACAGGTTCACATGGTACTGGAGCCAAAGAGACAGAGACATGCCTTTGTTACACTCATTTTCTGGATCTGCGTTACGTTTGATATTGGCTAATTATCATTAGCATGTCTGTGCATTTAACTTTAGCATCATGCAACTGGTTGTCATGTTAAAAAGTGAACGGAGGTTGCTAGAGGTGGACAGAGTTACAGGTGCGCAGTACCTGACAGGTGGGTCCAGTGTAGTCCACGGGGCAGGAGCAGTGGAAGGTTCCCAGGCCATCCGTGCACGTGCCCCCATTCCTGCAGGGCTGCATGTCGCACTCGTTGATCTCATGTTGGCAGTACTTTCCAGTGAAACCGGTCCGGCAGCGGCAGGTGAAGGAGTTGATCCCGTCCACGCATGTGCCATTGTTCAAGCAGGAGCTGGTGGGGGGGTGGGGGGAGAGTGATGATGAGCAGCCAGACAATTCTACCCCAGTTCCACTCAGGGATATGTTTGCGAAAGATAAATTAATGGCTTCCAAGGGTTGCTCTTGATGTAAAACTCTAATACCAGTAAAACTGTGATGCTTTCTGGATGGAACTGCAGAGGGAAATATGTTTTCATAAACAGTTATTTGTACATTAAATATCTTTGTCTTCATTGACATTCTTTTGCTGCAGTCAGGACCAGAATGAGGTTACAATATAAACTGCTGGATTCAAGTCTGTACGTGCATGTAAAATCAACCAAAACAGAACTTTTATTACATCATTTTCTAACAGTATCTTATATGTTAATGGAGGACTCAGAAAAGTTAGAATGTGTTCTTTCCATAAATTAGAGTAGCATGCCTTGAAAGAGACTTAACATATCTGAATCTCAGCCAAATGTTTTGTCAGCAGTGGGCCATTTGGTGTCATTGGCTTATCTTTCTAGCCATACCTCTCAGAGCATTCTGGGACGTTACGTTCACAGCGGACGCCATCGAAGCCTGGCTTGCACTGACACACAAAGCTGTTGACGTAGTCCTGGCACCGGCCGCCGTTCCGGCAGGGCTGGCTGACGCACTCGTCCACCTCTGTTTCACAGTGCTCGCCCTCGAACCCGGGGAGGCAGGCGCATGAGAACCCGGCCACGTGGTCCACGCAAGAGCCGCCGTTCAGGCAGGGGTCTGAGGGAAGGGTTATGATTAGAGAGGGGAGACTCAGAGTGTGTGAGAAAAGGCTCAGAGCATGTGACTGTGTTTGATCATGACTGTGTGTGTGTGCGTGTGTGTCTGAGTATGTGTGGCTGTGTGTTTGTTCATCGCTGCGCACCTGTGTTTGTGTATGTGTGACAAAGATTCAGTATGTGTGTGTGTGAGTGTGTGTGTGTGTGTGAGAGAGAGAGAGAGAGAGAGGGAGTGTGAGTGTAAGATAACTCACTGGGGGTGCAGTCATCAATATTAGTCTGGCAGTTGAACCCGCTGTAACCGGGCTGACACTTGCAACTGTAGCTGCCCTGCCTGTTGGCACATTCCGCCCCGTTCTGGCAGGGGTTGGCTGTGCTGCACTCATTTATATCTTGAGTACAGTGTGGACCTGCACAAAGCAACATAGAAAATGTCAGTTCTCTCTCACACACACAGGTAATAATCACTGTACAGAGACATACAGACAGATGCACATGCTTACTCACCTTGCCATCCGCTGCTGCACTGGCAGCTGTAAGAGGAGAAGTCAGGACTTGGGTGGCATGCTCCTCCATTGGCACAAGGTAGCGAAGCACAGGGGTCCATCTCCTTCTCACAGCGTGCCCCTGGAGAAGCACACACACACACACACACACATACGTGTACAGTAGGGTGTAGCGGTAGGGTTTCCTGTGTAGATTGCGGTCACCTGTGTAACTTAAGGGACATTGGTAGTAAACCGTGTGTAGGTCAGTATTACCTGTGTAGGGCAGCGGACAGTTGCAGGTGTAGCTGTTGACTCCATCCACACATTTGCCTTTGTTCAAGCAAGGGCTGGACTCACACTCGTCTAAGTCAGTCTCACATTTCACACCTGAAGTAGAGAGGCGGGGTAGGGGGGTAGACTTTATTCAAAAGGTAGAGAGGCAGAGAGGCGGGAGAGGCTAAAAAATTGAAATTGCTGAGCTGATGCTGTGGGCCTCCTACCTGAGAAACCCGCCGCACATGTGCAGATGTAGTCGTTGGTGCGGCCGTGGCAGGTGCCTCCATGCTGGCAGGGGCTGGACTGGCACCCGTTCTGCTCCAGATCACAGTGCTGCCCCGCCCAGCCCAGCTCACAGTCACAGTGATACCTGAGGGAGCCAGCCGCACGCCACACTGAGTGATACAGGCCTCTCATCTGAGTGTGCCTTTATATTTATACATCTCAACACGCAAAACTAACAGACAGCCAGGTAACCTGTCTGAAGGCCCTATCACACACTATAAACGCCTCATTCTTATTTCTGATCCCTATGCTCAGGACAGTCCGATTCTAAAGCATTACGGAGGGTAAAGCTGCAGAGGGTGTTGACCATATGAACTCAAAAGAGCAGATTAGACTGGCGTACCTGTCCTGCAGATCCACACACTGCCCGTGCACACAGGGTTGAGAGGCACACCGGTCCGCCCCTATGTGGCACAGGGGTTTGTGGGTACCCGGGGGGCACTCGCAACGGAAGCCGTTCAGCTCGTCCACACAGTTGCCGCCGTTGAGGCAGGGGCTGGAAGTGCACTCGTTGATTTCCACGTTGCACCGTTCACCTGGGGAGGGGAGACATATCACATCACCCTGAGAGTTGAGTTGGGCATCCTAAATACGCATCTGTGGATGTATGTGGATACTTGTTTCAGTATGTACATGACAGTGTGACTGTGACTGTGTGTGTGTGTGTATTTGTGTGTATGTGTTTGTGTGTGCACACATGGATGCAAGATCAGGCAACAGGACTGCAAGGCATTTAGCATCGGTAAATGGGAATGTATGTAATGCTACACGCTGGTGAAGATGTGTGGTGTTAGGCTTAGAGAAGGGCAACTGTGTACCTGTGTATCCCGGCCTACACACACATGTGAACTTGTTAATTCCGTCCTGACACTCTCCATATTCACATGGGTTACTGGAGCACTCATCAAAATTGATCTCGCAATTCACACCTGACAAGAAAATAGAACAAACACAAGACACAGACAAAGGTCACAACACAAATGAGTGTTACAAACAGTACATGCATGTAAGCTTACTGTTCTCTCACGCTCTCACTCATAACCCATCAACATCTAAGAACTACACTCAAACCATCCACCAGGGGGCAGCAGAACTTAAATCAGGGCAGATGAGACTCTGTATCTGGTCCTGTCACAAGCAGCCACATACTGGCTAGTTTTGACCTGAACTTCTGCTTTCGGGTGTTTTTTTTTTTTTTTTTTAAATGTTCATTTGCTGGGGCTTTATATACGTTTTTGTTCAGAATATTCCATTCTTTTTTCACGAGTGATTCTTGTTTAAAAGTAAATGATTCAAAATCAGATTTTATCTGTAATTGCAATGAAAAAACATTTTTTCTTCCAAATGCCCTAAAACAACTGACTTTGTGAAAAACTAACTTAACGAATGACATAAAACATTCTACACTGGCAAAATACCACAAATTACCATCATGTAATGGCATGGTGTCGTTACCGAGAAGATAAGAGGAAATGTTTGCATTTCGGCTCCCAAACCAGAGCGTTTTATCGCTTCCAACCCCATGGAGCTAACCCAACTCCAGAGTCTGAATGGGCGTTTTGTGTTCTACTGCTCTCAATATTGCACTGAGTTTGACTGAAGAGACACACTGCATGGCAAGAAGCACACAGAGCACAGAGCTCACAGACAGTGCATGGATCACCCTGTAAGCCCAATGTCTACTGTATTTTGTGCATTTATGACTTCAACTTTTTTATGTTTTCTTTACTTTTCATCTACTACATGCGTCGTCTGCAGTGCTACGCGGTTTCCTGCACACGGTGCAGAGCTCCCAAAAAATTCCCATTTAATTTTCTTGTGGGAGGATCACCTGTACTTTGTTTCACATAAAAAAGAAAAAGTGACAGATAACTTAAGATTGATCTAGTTAAAGGGAAATTCCAAGAGTGTTCAACCATGTCTGAGAAGGGATCATATTTCCCACATTTAATTCCCACCAGTACGGTGCTCAGGGTTCACCCAGACAAACCCCAAGGGACGGAAGAATGCTTTGGAACTGCCTGAATGCTTTACAGCGTGCTAACAACTTTATGATCAGAAAAAAATTATCTGGATTTCATAAGGGTGGGATTTTAGATGCACTCCAACAAATCAGTGATTGACAGCACATGCTAGCTTCACCCATTATACATTTACGAAGATTAACTTTATGTTATACTATACCTGCCTAACACCCTTCCCCAAAGTGTCACCCTTAGAGGGAAAGTATGCAGCATTTTTATCTGAAAACATCACTATAGAGCCATGTTCAAACATGAATACTGATGAGTGATGGCTGAAATGAGGTTTTATGATCATTGATTTGTTTGAACCAATCAAAAGTGTATCTGTCTCAGCCAATATGGTTATTGGTCCCAGTCATTCAGTCACTAACAGCATATGGTAACTCCACCCATTTTCGGTTCAGTGACACCTCACTGCCCCGTCACTAGGACCGATGCATCAGCAGTCTGTGTCCCTGCCGAGATCCCACCCTTTTCCAAGGGAAGTTCCCAAAACTCCACCCACTCTCCCTCCCCAGAAACCCCGCCCCACAGCCCCCGTACAGCTCACCAGAGGTGCCGGGCAGGCAGCTGCACTGGTAGTCGTTGTACTTGTTGGTGCAGTGTCCGCGGTTCTGGCAGGGGTTGCTGTCACATGGCCGGACCGGGTGCTCGCAGTGGACCCCGGTGTAGCCCGGCTCACACTCGCAGGTGTAGGTGGCGATGCCATCCTTGCATGTGCCATAGTGACAAGGGTCTGGGCTACAGTCATTCTTATTCTCCTCACAACGTGGCCCAATGAATCCTGTGGAGAGGGGAAGGGATTACTGTTTTAGGAGAGACATCTAACTTTCATGTGAAAATGGGGTGTGTGAGTGGGGGAGTAACTATTATCCTGTATGTACTGTATGTGTAAAGGGTGAATGATATGACATAGTATGACAGGCTGAGAATGTTGGGCTTCCCTGCTACTTTTCAGATCATACAAAGCATTATGTATGCATATTTCACTATTTACCCGACATGATTCTGTAATCTATTTTTGGGAATCCTAAACAGGTGTAATTGGGTATCCGGAGGATCTAGCTGATCCTGCAGTGTGAGGTGACTGTCGTATGGTGTTTGACAGTGTGTGTGTGCGTGCGTCACACTGACCTTCACCACATTCACAGTCATATCCAGATGGACGATCCACACATTTCGCACCGTTGAGACAGGGTGTGCTTGTACATTCATCAATGTCCACTTCGCACATATTTCCACCAAAACCTGAGGATGAGACAAGAGTTAGTCTCAAACACACGCACAGCTACACGTATGTATAGAGCCCATCCCCACACACAAACACACATGTACATACAGTCTGCAATGTATGCACGTGCACGCACACACACACACACACACACACACTCTGACCTGGCTGACAGTGGCAGGCGAAGCGGTTCACCAGGTTCTCACAGGTGCCACCGTTGAGGCACGGCGAGCTGTCGCACTCGTTTATGTCGCTCTCGCAGTGCACTCCCCTGAAGCCTGGGGACATGGGAGGAGGAGGAGCATGATTAACACTACATCAAAGCGTCTCCCGTGGGCACGGGTGTGCCCGGCGGCAGGGCGGGGCGAGACGGGATGAGGTGGGGCAGGGCGCACCTGGCATGCAGAAGCAGCTGTACTTCCCAATCTGGTCCAGGCAGGTGGCGCCGTTGAGGCAGGGCGAGGAGGCGCACTCATTAAGGTCCTGCTCGCAGCGCGGGCCGCCGTAACCACTGAGACATTTGCAGGTGAAGGAGCCTACTGTGTTCACGCACTGACCATGGTGCTCACATGGCTGAGACCCTGAGGAGACGGTACAATGGACAGGAGACAGGTGAGAGTCTGTGTTAGCACTGCAGACAGGTAAGAGTCTGTGACATGGTTAGGGACTGGGACTGGAGGAGTTTGTGGTGCTAAGAGAGGCCCAGACGCAGGTAGAGCATCTCACCGATTTTGCACTCGTCCACGTCATCGCTGCAGGTGTTGCCTGTGTAGCCTGGGGGGCAGTTACAGTTGAACCTGCCAGTGACGGGGCTGGCTTCGCATGTGGCGTTGTTCTTGCAGGGGGAGCTGATGCAGGCGTCCTCCACATGGCAGAGCAACCCTGGGACACAGAGAAGGGCACCGGTTACTGGGGCTGCCCTTAGATATGCCCCCCCCCCCACCCCCCCCCCCAGCCTGGTGAGGCCCCATCTCCACTGTACCGGTCTTTCCGGGAGGGCACAAGCAGATGAAAAAGGCCACTCGGTCGAGGCAGGTGGAGCCAGCGCTGCAGGGGGCCCCTGCACAGTCGTTGATGTTCTCCGAGCAGTCGGCCCCGCTCCACCCGTTGACGCAGACACAGTTGTAGCCGTTCAGGGTGTTGCTGCAGGTTCCGCCGTTCTGACAGGCATTGGGCTGCAACCGGCACTCGTCCACATCCTCTGTGCAAAAGTTACCTAGGGAACAGAGACCAGCATGACACACACACATACTCACACATACTCACGCCGCAAAGGTAGACCTCGACAACAAAATTCTCTTCAGGCTGAGGTTTTTTTAAACATCATTGGTCACATTATGTTGAAACAAACCTAAAATATGATGGTGTACAAAACTTCAAGAAACATAAATATAAGGATAAGGTATGAGCAAAACTATCGAATGTAAAAACACAAACACAACTCTGCTGTATTCCTACCTGTCCACTCAGGTGGGCACTGGCAGTTGTAGGTATTGACACCATCCAAGCAGGTGCCCCCGTTCATACACTGGTGTCCAGGACAATCGTCTATGTTGTTCTCACAGTTTGTCCCATTGAAGCCTGTATTGAGCACAGTTCAGTGTCAAGTCTAAATAGCTCAGTTATTTGAGATTCCATGTAACTATAATGCTGGCTGCAATCACAACACATGCTTTGCTTTACTGTAAACATACAGCTTCCCATGTTTGCTTTGACTCACATCATATGATACCAAGCCTGCCTTATCTGTTGTTAAAATGAAGCCCACTGACATGTGACTGACAGAAGGGACGGGACTCGGGTACTGTGCTGGCAGGAGCTCATAGTGACCGTTGCTAAGCGGGTACATTCAGACTTTCTCTAAAGGTGCCACCACACATCAATAGGGTGCAGTCCTACCTGTAAAAACACACACAAATACACACACACACACACACACACACACACACACACACACACACACTCAGCGTTTCACCTGGCAGGCAGTGACACTCGTAGCTGGCCTGGGACGTGGGGCGGCAGGTGCCCCCGTTGTGGCAGGGGGATGGAGAGCAGGGCATGTAGATGCTCTGGCACCGCGCCCCGGTGAAGCCATTGGGACACTGGCAGCGGTACGACCCTATTGTGTTCACACACTTCCCGCCGTTCTGACACGGTGGGTCTATTCTGGCACATTCGTCAATGTCGTCCTTGCAGCGGTTCCCCTGGTAGCCTGGAGGGCAACTGCAGCTGGACTTGCCGTTCTCCAGGGGTTTACAGGTACCCCCGTTACGGCAGGACCGCGGACCACAGGCATCCCTCCACTCACAGCGGTCGCCTGGAGAGACGCAGAGAAAGACAGAGACAAAGACAGCAAGTGAGAAAGAGACAGAGAAAGTTAGCGATGAAGTCATCAGCAGGGCTGTGTAGTGCAAACATTTTCACACACCCATGCAATTTTCCCCCAAAAAACCTCCTACGTTGGTATTACCTACTTCTGCCAGGAAGGGGGTTCCCTTATTGAGCATGGTGTGACAAATGCTGGGAGGTAAGTTAGTGAGTTAAGCTTATTGCTGAAATTTAAATTTTCAGACCAACATTTCACAGCAAGAAACAGAAATTCTTCAAAATATAGTGTTAAGTAAAATAAAGTACATTTATTTAACCTAAAACTTGGTAGAAACAGCCAAATATCCCTGATAAAGACATGCCATAAAAACAGCCTACATACAGTCCCAGCCAGTTAACCTCACAAAACCCCATCTGGAAGACAATATAAATGAACCGGTGTCAGCAACATTACAGAAATATAAACTTAAATGTAAAACAAAGCATTCCTGCCTGCCGCAGTCATGTGACTATAATTTCATCCCAACATCTTTTTCACTTTTTAAGCTTGTGTTTTACGTTTAATGACAAATTATAACATCACAGATAATGTGGAGATAATGAACTTGTTGCGGGCTTTAAGTCACCAGTATAACCACCAATAACCCTAGAGAAGTCCAAAGCAGCCTGTGTTGAAACAGGGTGATGTTTCTGCACTTGTGAGCGTCAGACATGCAGACAGTGGGACTGATGGTGGAGCTGGTGGGAGGGGGGTCTTACCTGCCCACCCGTGGGCACACTGGCACTTGTACTTGTCCTGGGACAGCAGGGTGCACACTCCATTATTCTCGCACGGGTTGCTGGGGTGGCACACAGAGTTCACGGGCATCTGGCAGTTGCGCCCGGTGTAGCCTAGCGGGCAGGTGCAGACTGGGCGGCCAGGCACCCCCGACCCACTGGGCCTGCAGGTGCCCCCGTTCAGGCAATAGTCAGAGGTGCATGGGTCCCTGTACTGACAGTACTCCCCCAGGAAACCTGGAGCACACCTAGAAAACAGAAAACATGCGGGAGTTACGCCACCAGACAGAGGTAGCCCCAAAATGGGGTGGATAATGGGAAGTTTTTGAGGAGAAGGTTGCAGAATTTGTTGGGGGTTGGAATCATTCAAATTGATGGATTCGGGGTATTGCACAGGGTAAAAGATCATGTTCGCAGTGCGGCTCAATGTTCCAGATTGGTGCTCGGCAGTACACATCAGTCTCATCTGTCCCTGGCTACCTCCCCTGGCCACTCGTAGATGGAAAGAAAAAACGGACTTGGGTCATCACCATCAAACTTGGGTTACAAACGTTATTTGATACGGAGCTACCCAGCGCTCCAAACCCTGATGCGACAGCTGGCAGTGTCAGAAATGCTGAGGATCACCATCAAATGAACACACCATGAGCTTTCCCACTGAGCTAGAGGCCAAGTGGTAAGTGGTTGACCTACAGGGCCAGCCTCTCAATTATATCCAAATCGGCAGTAAACGGCACATTTTCACACTGCCAACAAGCGTAAAAACAGGACGTTTAAGAAACCTACAAACATGCCATTAGCTTGGGTCTATCAAAAAAGGGCTCTTTTTTAGATTTTGTACCATATCATTGTCCAATGTCATTCAGGTCACCAGAGAAGGGTTTAAATTATACATAGCTAATCTTTATTGGGCTGGTGAAAAGAGCTGTGGCAAAGAGAACCACATGTGGGACAGGAAAATAAAAAACAAAACAAATGCCTGAACTGAGAGAGACACTGAGAGAAAAGTCGGAGGGTTGCAGGCTCAAATCTTGAATGACACAGTGCTGCCATGGGGACCTCTAGCCTGGGCTGCTCCAGTCCAAATCCACGACTGTGCTCATGGGTAATACGGAAGACGTGCCGCAGAGAGGGTGCATAATGGGATGTTGTCTCACCTACCGTTGGGTGCTGTTTCATATTGAAAGTGAGACAGAGATATGACACTGGCAGAAAACTGATGGCGGGGAGAGCTGTGCTGGGTGACAGAGTGGCAGAGACAGGCTCAAGCTGCAAGCCTTCCTGTCACTTCAAATCTTTCTTTAGACACAGGAAATTAAAACTGACATGCAGAGAACCCATACACAGGAAGACCTGAGGTGCACACACGCACACAGTGCACCGACACTAAGACACATATAAACTCACACACATGTGCATGCATGCACACGCACCCAACACACACACACATATGCCCCCACCTACGCACACAGACACACGCACAAACACTTCTGCGAATGGCAGTCCCGAAACAAGCGCGTGTGTGCTTATTTGTGTGTTAGGCAGTGAGACAGGATGTGGTAAGGCCATGCCAAGTCATGAGGTACAAGGGCACGCTCATCTCTTCCCTCTGTGCGTAAAAACCCGGCTGATTTATGCACATGACAGAGAACAGAGAGCTGATTAAAGCACTGAAAAACAACGCTGATGGAATCTAACTTTATCTCTCTCAGTCTCTCTCCATCTCACTCTGGCTCAGCCTCTCTGCCTCTCCTTCTGGTGTGAGTTATGTATGTGTGCATGTATTTGTGAGGACATGTGATTTTGTAGAATAATGCATTTCATGTATGACTTTTCCATAAATCTATCTTGTACACTACCCATTACTGCTACTGTGGAATTTTACAATTTAATAAAATGCTAAAAAAAACTCTCTCCACTCTTGACTGCCAACTAGTTTTATAGCTACCTATTTAGCAAACTCTCACACAACCAGATAATGTTAAGTTAAACAGCTCAGTAAAGATTAGCTGCCAGGTTATTATTACTTCAGACATTATCACTTTATCTTTATCGGTTAATTGTTGGAAGCGAATTGTTGGAAAACATGGATATACACGTCTGTGCTCTGCATATTGTGTACATTAGTGTGTGCGTATATGAGCATATGTACTGGATATTGAGTGGAGTTAGCGCATGTTCCTGTGCATGTAAGTTCTGTGCATTGTGCTCTGTGTATGAGAGTCCATGTGTATGGGTACGGTTGCCTGTGCTCAGGATTGTACCATGAGATCACGGAATTGCCAGAGTCCTACCTAGCACATCCTGATATGCACTGATGCAACTCCTTCACAAGAACAACACACACACACACACACACACACAACAAACTGTGTCCTGCTTGTTCCTGGGAGTGTCCCATGAGTGTTCACGGTTTCAGTGTACGCACACACGCGCGCACACACTCGCACACACACAATCACTAATTTTTATTGAGTTACGAAGGACAATATACAAATGGTACTGCTTAGAAATCAGCTGTGGTTCGTAGTTGATCCAAATTACATCTGCAGTCTTTGGGCTGGCCTTAGTCACGCTTATGCTGAAAACAGCCAGATCAGGTTGGATGGGTATTTTACGGTCTTTGTCAACGTTGTGCCAGTAAATAGGATTTCATCACATTTAAGCTTTAGCTTATTAACCAATTCAGTCCTCACAAATGGAGCAATGTGTAAACACATACACATGACCACAGGCACGTACACACACACACACACACACACACACAAACCCTACACTTACAAAACAGACCCACACTATTATTATACACAGACAAATCAAGAACATGGGTAGACAAATGTTTTTAAAATATATATAAATATACATGCCTAAGTGTACAACATATGTAGAATGAGAGAGAGGGAGACTCGATCTCTCAAACTCAAATGCTCATACTCTTACACCAGAGAAAGGGGTCTGTCATGCCTCCTCCCGTTCAGTCTCTGTGCTGATGCGATTTGTCACGGTTTATTGGGGCTCTCTCTGCCGCTCTCCCAGCCCTCCTGCTCCTGTCCCATAAATCTCATTCGCTCGACTTCACAGACTCCGCGCCGCACCCACACTGTGTGATCCAGCTCTCCAAACCGCCCAGGCACAGGCCCGACCGACTGTAGGGCCACCAGCGTTTCCACATACAGCATACAAAAACAAACTGAACACACACACAAATACAAAACAAACATATATATATATATCAAAAACAAACTGAACATATCACACACAACACAAAACAAACATATATATATATATATATATATATATTTACACCAAACAGTCACACATATTTATCACATATTTAAACCAGACAGTCACACATATCACACACACAAATGCAAAACATATATATATCATGCATATTTACACCAAACAGTCACACATATCACACACACACACACACACACACACACAAATGCAAAACATATATATATCACATATTTACACCAAACAGTCACACATATCACACACACAAATGCAAAACATATATATCATGCATATTTACACCAAACAGTCACACATTCACACCAAATAATCAAAACAAATATCACACAAATAGTCACAAAACACATATAATTGCACATAATATAAAAAAATACAAAAACAAAAACACACATACAGTGCACACAAATGCAATAACAAATACACACAAAAGACAAAAAAACACACACATATAATACACACAAACACACTGTGAGATGCTTTTACAGATTGTGAAAGTTTCGGACAGAACTAGATTGATCTATTTTAACTCTGTTCTTTATTTCAGAGTGTGATGGGATTCCCCTACTGTGTCTTTCTTATTCCAACTCTCTGCAGTCACTAGGGCTACCACAGCTGGTTCACATTATCAGCCCCCACCCCTGCCCCTCCCCCCTCCCACCACCCCCCAACTCAGTTTGGTCCTGGCTCTGACAGCTGACTCAATCCTCTGGTTGTCCTGGACTCAGCTCTGACTCACTGGCCCCCTGGGGTCAAGGGTCAGGCATCCGTGGGCTGCTGGGGTGGGAAGAGAAGGAGACTTTCTCTGAGGGCCCATGAAAAGGCCTGTGCTCAAACCATTTAATATCATCAGTTTCAGTATCCTGTCTGCACTAAATCAATTACCATTCAGCCAAAAAAATAAATAAAATGGCCTAACTTTTGTTCTGCTTTAGACTAATGGTGCAGGCTCTGTTCTGTTTGTTTTAATATAGAGGGAAGTCCCATCTAGACTGATTTAAATATTCACAAAGAAACAAAATTCTTCTATGTTTCTATGTGTGCCACACACACACACACACACACAAGCATAGCCAGGACTGATTTTCAAACCCACAGAGAATCAGATGAAATCAGCCCTCTTTCTCAACACTGCTGCCCTAAACTCCTCTACTCATCCCATGCAGAGCTCACTCTCCACCCTCCCATCCCCTGCTACGGCCTCCACTCCTGCCTCCCCCTCCATCCTAGCACAGCCTCTACCAACTTTCATTCCAGAGACAAAACCGCAACAACGACGTTGAAGGGAGAGAGGGGGGCGGTGGTAGGAGTGGAGGAGAAATGGATCAAGTGAAAGGGCCGATTGTGGAGAGACCAGGGGAACGGTGAAAAAGAGGAAAAGGGGGATGGAGAGGGGCAGGAAGCTGAACGTTACTGTAAGCGAGGCTGTGATCTCAATCGCGTGCTCAGTGAACAGACCCAGGGTTTCATCATAAAGTCATCCCTGCACAGGAAGAGCACGTGACAGCCCCATCTCCTGCCTGCATTCACAAAGATGTGATGCTTTCACCTTTAACTCAGTACAGACAGCAGCCAGAAGTTCTGAACGTGTCTGCTGTCCACCCTTGGGTCGGATGTATGGCTGCTTTATGCACTCGCTGACACACGTCCGCATGTACGGATGCACGCGGCTGTAGCTTTTGGGGAGGGCGCAGCCATGTGCTTTGCCACTGTATCCTTATGCAAAGCAAACAGGACAGAGTCATCACCTGAGTGAGGAGGACTTCTCACCATGCTGTCCAGAACCAATGCTGCGTCTGCCTCAAACACAAACAGAGGGATTAGGCCCTCAGACCCACATTCCCCATACTCCTGTGAAACAGCTGTGTGTGTGTGTGTGTGTGTGTGTGTGTGTGTGTGTGTGTGTGTGTGTGTGTGTGTGTGTGTGTGTGTGTGTGTGTGTGTGTGTGTGTGTGTGTGTGTGTGTGTCAGAGAGAGAGTGAGGGAGAGGGAGAGGCGAGAGAGAGTGCATCTGGCACTCAAAGGCTGTGCTAAATCAGAGCATAACATGGCCTCTAAATCAAAGATCATCTCGGTTCAGTTATGACAGCCACAGTGGTTAAGACGGTGGCTTTGGAAGCCATGTGGAAAACACCATATGCTATTAACCAGAAATCGCTGGGTATCTCCTACAAGGGCTGCAGTGCCATGTGAACCAACACTTCTAGGGGAAAAAGCAGAGTTAATGAGATAGCTGGGTTCAGGCTGGGGTTAGAGAGGCTTTGCTCTCCCACGAATTGGTGGCAGCCACACCTCCCTGACCTCTCCCAGAACCCCAATCCACCTCCCCCGCTGCCCTCCCGCCACCACTGCAGCAGGGGCACATGGGACTGCTGCGCCGCATGCGTCAGTTTTTCCGTCCCATCACACCCGATCACACCTTTGCTACCTGGGTTTTGTTGCACCTGAAGTGTTGCACTTAATCTCTGCTTTGTTGGTTTCATGTGAGTCAAGATGGCAGAGATATTCTATCTGCTTAACAGATAGACAGCTCTCCTTTCCTTCCTTTTAAGGAAGAAGGAAAAAAAAAGGGAGTGATTTTGGCTCCATAGGAGGCGAAAATTTAGAGTGTGAAGCGCACCAGGTTGAGTCTCCATTGCATAAATAGCACTCTGTGGTGACAGTGTGAGAGAGTCTGGTTCCCAGAGACAGCGCCAGGCCCTGGGGCGCTGCCACGCCCGCCCTTCCTGCCATCAGCCCTCTTTGGTTAGGGAGCGGCTGCCAGACTGGGTGCAGGGCTGCGCTGCGCAGCGCTGCATGTCGGCTCTGGTCGCTCGGCCTTTTTGCACCTCAGGGATGTCGGCGCTCAACTCGGGAGACACTCACCTGCTGCCTGGAGTGGGGTTCTCGTTTTCCTTCCCTCAGTTTAAGTTCAAATGTTGTGAAACCGCAGCAGATTAAACCCCATTCAGACGATCCATTTAGAGCACTGCTGTGTGCTCTGGACTTGTGTCTGCAAAGGCTCAGTGAGTTGACCAAGAACATTGTCAAAACCCAAAGCAATCAGTCAGTAGGTCGACCTAATGAGTTTGAGGCCAATATTGTAGAAATACAGAATGGGACATTATTATTCACGCCTGTTTATACAGCAGATGAACCACAGACCTTTAACTGGCTGGAGGCCAAGTTTTTACCTAACAATAAACCAAGGCAGGAAAGACTTTTTAGTTGGTGTCTAATTCCATGATGCCACAAAGTAGAGTACAATGTCACAATGAACATTTACTGTACCCACATATTTTGAGGAATGTTGTGATTTCAATAATCAGGGTGATATTATTATTACACACAAAATACCAGCAATGTTGCAGTTATATGGTCATTTTTTTACATTATTATCTGTATTCTGATAAAATTACAATGGCCATCGTTTTAGTTGTTTGATAATTGTATGTGCAGCTCAACCACAGATCAACAACGAGTGGAGATCGACGTGGGGTCGGCATTCAGGCTGTTGATTACTCAACATCTGATCTTACATTTGATTGAGCAATTGTGAGCGGAACAGAATACAGATAAGGTTCACTTTGACAGTGGTTCATTTTTCATGCTATTGGAAGGCCCAGCACCTCTCCGTGCTAACTCAGTATCTACGAATGCTACAGACTGCTGTCTGTTGCTGTCCCATGTTTAGATGCTCCTCTGAAGCAGGCAAGAATCTAAACTGGGTCTAAACTGTATGGTTTGCTGTGTGAATGAGCCTATCAAAGGGAGCCTAATATAGAGGTTCCATTCCAGACTCTCTATATTTGATAAACCCACTTACTCTTCAAAGTTAAAAATCTCTATTAATTGTAGGAAATACTTGTTTTTCTAGAGAGCTTAGGTGTGCTTACAGTTCATTAGTTCAACCGACAGATTTCACCTGTGGTCTCTTTTTTTACCCGCCTTTTACTGAGGGCCTACTGGTATCTGTTTCACTGAAACACTGAAGTATCCTGTAGGTGACAGTCAAAGGTTTTCTTCATCCCCTCTGTAAGTGTGCTGTTTTGTACTCTGCAGGAGGAATTGCTGTGAGGTGAGGGCTGACAGGCTGTAACCACTCAGTGGCCACACTTACACAAAAATGGACAAGCACGTCTGTTTAAATTTCTCAGTCAAACACAAACACAACTAAACCAAATGTAGAACATAGGTGCTAGCCACATGCTTTTTTCCCCCCTCCTAATTTATGCACGTCACAGCTAAAAGAATCAGAGGGGGAAAGAGGAATTGAGAGTACGTATAGTAAATGTGATGCATTTTCATTACAATTTAACTTTTTTTGTCATAAAGTCAAGAGAAAGAAAAGAGGCAGACGCATTGATGAATAGGTCAGGTGAGCTTAGCCTCGCAGCTTTGCCCTGGGCATCCTAGGTGAATGGCGACAAAGTAATCTTCTACTCCTCCCTCATTCTCTTTCTCCTCTGGCGGGTCTCTCCCATGAGCTCAGCCAAGTGGAGGGACAGGATGATCTGATTACAGCTTCTTCTGCGGTTTGAAGACACCTTCCTCTTTATCTCTCCTGTTTCCCTCCTGGGGCAAATTCTAGCCTTCCGATCAAACGATTGCACACTCTCTCTCTCTTGCTCTCTCTCTGTCTGTCAGCAGGAGCGTAAATTACCTGGCCCTGAACCTACTGGTGCTGTCCCCCCGAACAATGAGAACCTGTCCGACGTGCCGCTGATATGACGACGCCGTGTCCCCTCGGCCACAGGGCTGGTGTCGCTTGGCAACTACCCCTCTACAGTCCCGTCCCCCCCTGCCCCCGAGGAGAAGAGTTGGCCTGATGGACGCTAATGCTAGCGCTAACACCATTATCTGAGAGCATCTCATGCATGCAGGAAGAGATTATCTGGAGTGTGCTTGTTGACCTCACGAGCACTTGCACCTGAATAGGCTGGTGTGACATCTCCACTTAACTAAAGGAATGAACAGAATGCCCTGACTGGAAATGCCAAAATGGTGGCCCATTTGGCAAAGACAAAGCGTCCGCCGCAATTATGCCTTTGTGTTAAGGCTCTACCGTCTTAACCTTCAGCTGCTGTTAATATAAGGATCCATTGTCTGACAGCATCTTCGGGGTGGGAAAGAGAAGAAAGTTTTTTTTTCCCCCCATCAATCTTGCCTGACGTTTATTCTTCTCTGGCAGAGATGAAAGCCAGCGTCTCTTCTTCCACGTGCTGAGCCAGAGAGTATTGTATGGCATCGCACTGTCATTAAAACACGCTTGGATCCGATGTTTTCGTGGAATGGCGCCGATACTCAATGGAATTTCTCAGCTCCAGTCCCAAGCATTTTCCTGAGCGGTGTATCAAGTCATAATTTTCTTTTCACACTGAATGTTTAATTGGATGTTGCATTTTTAAGAGGGACTTAAGTTAGGGCAGGCGTGAGAAAGGAGAAAGGACAGAGAGGGTGTGTTTTCTTGTAAAAACAAACAACAATAGAAATGCAGCCAAGCCAACAGTTACACTCCACAGCACATTTGTCATCTGCATGACCGTTGGTTTTGGCACTGCCAGGCTTCATCGCACCTTTGACAGCTTTTGAGTGGGTATAAAAGGCAGCGATCGTGGCATCTGCTAAGATTCTCCAACTTTTTATCTACTTTACATGTATATATATATATATATAGTTATCTTGATTTTTTTTTCTTTAGTCCAATTTAGAATACCCAACGGCACTCGAAAGACCTGTTCCAACATCAATTCAAGAGTGTGATATGGCAGCTAGCCATTGCTAGCCAGCTTGTCCCGAGCTGAATTGGAGGATTGCAGAATGAAAGTTGGTACGGTTCACCCAGCACAGTGTGACAGGAAATATCCCTCTCATTGGAGCTCTCACTTCCTGGGTGACCTAATGACCAGCCAACATTGGCACTGTCCGGAATTCACACACGACAGACTGTGGACCACTAGACTATTTTGATAACTAAAGTTCTTGGCCAGCCAGCCAGGGTGTCATGTATATATATATATATATATATATATATATATATATATACAGTACAAACACTTATATATAGAGTTAAATGACACCTCAGCACTCTGTATTTTAGCTGCGCCACGTGCCCCTTTCCTTCCGCTCACAACTCTCACTTCTGCCCTGCTATGCCCCAGCTCAGTCACATTAGCACCCATCAGGCTGGGTGGGACAGGGCAGGCAACAGCCCTGCAGGGCCTCTCAAACTTCTGCTTTCACACTTTCACCACTGGCTAGCTCACTGCCTGTCAACTGCGAGGCTACACTCAACCCCTGGAACGTCTGTCCTTAGATGATCCCTCATCCCACACACTCAGGCACATAAGCATTCACATACAGACAGACTGGCTGACAGACAGAGACTAACACATACACACGCGCAAGCACACAAACAAGCTTACAAGCAAGCCCTATGAAACAGTCAGTCACAAAGTCAAATACACTCACACATAGAAAGACTATGTTGACACAGATATGTGCACACACACGTGCGCGCACCCACACACACACACACACACATAGACAAACACACGCACGTACACATACACATACAAACATACACACTTATGACAGGCCACAACTTATGACACGCAGACAGACACACATTTAGGTGTCAGCCCCCATCACTACTAAGTCAAGAGACCGAGACAAATACACTTACACACACAGACAGTCACACATAAACATGCTTACACATGTATCCTCGGTGACAAGCCCTGTGGCACAGTGAGTCACACACAAAGACAGACACATGCACACGCACGCACACGCACACACATACAGACAGACAGATGGACAGACAAAGACAAATACACATGCGCACACACACAAGTTGACAGACAGACATAGAGACAAAAAAACACACACACATAGACAAAAAGACAGACAGGCACAAAGAAAAAGACAAACGCACATGCATAGTGACAAGCCCTGTGGCACAGTGAGTCACTCACGAACAGCAAGTCAGAAGCTCTCATTGCCCAGCCCCAGTGCAGTCTCACCGGTCGGACAGCTTAAACACACCCTGCTCCATTGGGTCCCGCTACTAATTTCCCAACTCTTACCTGTCATACGCAGAAAGCTTAGAAAATAGATAATGAGAGCATCTTCAGTTAATTCAACAAGGGAAGCCAGCTACCGCTATGCCTCAACCTGCTATGCTCTCTTAGCTGCACAGATCCTCACACAAGTGATGCAGGCAGCACTGGCAAAGCACATGTGCCTGACTGAGCAGAGGAGGCGCTACTGAGCTGAGAAGCTGCTACTGAGCGCAGAGTTGGGGAGCGGAAACCACCCCTCCCTACAGTGCCGCATGACAATCCCAGTCAGGCGGTGCTGGCCAGTGTCACCATTCAATCTGAGTGGCAGGGTAATGACAGTAAAACAAGGCATCTTGAGCCCATAAAGTGTGGATCTACAGTGAGATTTTACCCTCTGCAGCAAGATACAAGTATGGGTTGGTATGGCTGTTCTGAACTGTTTGTGGCGTCATGAGACCTTATTCTTCCAACACCACTGTTGGGTGCATTGCTGCGCCTAAGAAACAAGCACCCAAATGGCGTACTCTGCTCACGGTGTCCACATCCGAGACCCTTGTAAATGAAAGCAGCAGTCACAGTCAGAGAAAGTGTACAAACAGGCCTACCTGCAGTATCCGGTGCCGTTGCTGTAGCGAATGCAGTTGCTGTTGTTCTCGCAGGGCTTCTGGAGGTCCAGACACTGAAGTGCTGCAACAGAGGCAAGTGATGTCACAGTTCCATTGCTAATCAGGCTCATAACTGTGACACAGGCTGGATAATCAGGCTCATGAATATGACATAGACCTGCTTGTTACACTTAAGAGTCTGAACAACACTGTGGAGACACATGTGCAGCAAGACAAACTATAGGCCAAACCTTTTTACTCAGGCAAGAGATGGACTGGACCAGATGATTCCCAGTCACACCACAGCAGATCCTAGTCTTAGACCTGTTGACCTCGTGTTGGTCCTTGTCTTATTGTTTTATACAGCATTATGACAGTACAGTTCTATACAATTTCTATAACAGATGGTGCAAAATGACATTGGTGTTAAACCTGAATGGGCCTGCAGAACCCTTATACCTGGCACAGGTAGGAAAAGCAAGACTTCAGGTACATAACGATCATTATATATTTCAAGTTTTCTCATATTAACATTTTACCAGTCATTCAAAAAAAATCCGCATTCAATCGCAGTTGCTGTTGAACAAAAAAAAAAACGGCATTTGTTTTAACCTGCCCCAGACATTTTCTCTGAAGCCAGGAGGATATATTGTAACCAGGAACACAATATTGTACTGGATTAAAAATAATTCCACAAGTACATTTTTATTCCCCCCAAACAAAGCAGTCTAAAAGCAGTGCAGTTTTGAGTGATATGCCGTGGTAAAACCAGTTTTGTATTTTCTAGGGAATGGCACTTCATGTAAAACATATACTTTTATGCATATTTTTGGGGGGATGGGAATAAGTGAGGTGCAGAGAGTGCTTTTGTTTTAGGCCAAATAATTTAACAACCTGTTCCATAACAAACGTTATAATTTATGCTGAGGGTCATGGGAGAATGACAACTCCATTGACCTTTATTGATGGGGAAAGCACACATTCCGAGTGTGGCTGCTGGCAGATGACCGATTGTTTTTGATGGCCAGGTTTGCCAAAGTTCACTGCATGACCGAGGCTTTACCAGAAAGGTGACACATGTATGCGATGACACGCCCTCAGAGTCCCTTTAGGCAGCACAGGTGCGGAGGGGACGGATAAGAAAGTTGTGCATTTTGCGCTGGCACATGACAGGAATATCTGCATTCTCCGATTAAATATTGCGCTAATTTCTCTTAAGGGCTACATGGCAGAGCCAAGTTACAGGTAAAACAGCAGAGATATAAGGGAGATCCTACAGTGAAGGATGTGCTGATATGTACATGCAAGAAAGTCCTAACTTTTCACATCTTACAACTTTAGAAATACGGAAAATCTGAGGGGTGATTCACAAAGGAGGACGAAGGGGTTAGGCAGCACGTTTTGGCAAATATCTTCTCAAAAAAAAAAGGACAACTCAGGATTTGACCAGACTGGATTCTGCCAATTTTATAATATTTACCAAAATAAACCAGCTAACTTGAAATTAGGGATATACTACAATTCTTCTTCTGGTTTTATAACACATTTGGCTGCCTGGTGTTTTTATATATCTGTATTTCTCTATTTCTCTGTATTTCTAAGGTTATATCTGAATGGTAAAGTAAGTGTACGTTGTTTACTGCAAACATATAGGTCGTCCTGAGGAACTCAGGAACATGTAAACATGGGTTGTTCAATGATGATTTACAATAAGGATTTAACAAACACACACAATTGTAATTATGTACTGGAGTTATGCACTGGAAATACATGTACCGAGTAGTATGGGAAAACTCAAGCAAGCACAAATATTATTTTTTTAAGTATGCTTAAAGATTTATTGTAATTGGCACTCTGATCAGAAATGACACAATTATGTAGAGAAAGTTTGGGGAATCTGACGGAAAGCCGCACGGTGAGCATGTGACAACGGCTGGCAGGACCTGGTTCACTGCGAGCTCAGTCGTCCCCTCTAACGGTGACTCATGCAAACGCAGTTCCAGACAGATGCACATTTCCAGGAAGCATGATGGCCCGTGTCAGGAGACTTCGAAAAACAGTCGCTTGCCTTCGCGTGACAAAAGGGGACGAGCTGCACAGGAAGTGTGCATTCAGCGTGGGCTGCTACTTCCTGTTGCCCAAGAAAGTCAGACAGAGGCAGCGTGGAGCAGTCATGTCAGCCTACGCCAACGTAATGCTGATGCGCTGATCTCACTATGAGTGAGCGAGTCGGTGTAAGGGCACACAATATCACACATCTAGAACCACATCAGATGTGGTTTAGGACGGGACACTAAACGTGCCAGTACTGGCTTACAGGATGGAGTCCTGCCAAGAGTTGCGCTGGGGAGGCAGGTACCAAACCTAAACAAGGCAAATATCCAGCTGGAAACTGATAATCACATCAATATAGGCAATGTTTGGTGGCTCAACAAGCAAATTCAAAATTCTGACAGGAATAACCCTGACGCTGTTCACCATAATGCGTCACCGTGTAGTATTAATGAAACAGGAAGTTATCTAAACGTGACCATCTGTCTGATCAACCATAAAACTCCCTCAACAGAGTCATCAAACACACATTTAACACGCCAACACAAACAAACACACACAAAATCTATGCATGCGCACAAATATAAAAGCCTAACATGGTAGCCTTCATTATAAAAGACACGCACCCCCACATGCAGTCATTCTCATTCTTATCACAGCTCAGTTTTCTGTTATCTCTGCCATCAAATCTCTCCATCAATAAACACTGAAGCTACCATACTTTCACTCTCAACATCACCGGCCTGCGATAACATCATCATCATCCCTAGTAATCGCCTCATTATTACCAATAAATCATAATCTGATTCAGAATGAGCACCGGCAGAGGCATGCTCAAAATCACTGGCATTTGCCTTTGTGTTTAGCAGTAAGTTCTCCTCATCTCAAGCATAGTTGCAAGAGGCGAAAAGCTTCACATGGCTACATGCTTTTCTAAAAACAGACAAATAATAAACATACAGATATTGCACAACTGAATCAGGCCCAAAGTAAAAAAAAAAAAAAAAAGAGAAATGGCATCAGCTTTATTCAAGACAGACAGATAGATATGATGGACAGAAAGGAAAAACAACAGGAAACTTTCACAAGATCTGTTAGGCGGGGCAGAGGAGTTGGACTGCCTGCAAACTACGTCCATTCTACAGTATGAGATTTTGGCAGCTCCAATCCCCTGGCCTGCTGAGCAAATTTTTCTTCATTAATGGATCCCTGGATTATTGGCACAATGTGTAACTTTGTTTAATAAGAAAATATGCAGAGTTTTAAAGACAGCACCGTCTAAGTTTAAGGAAGCATTGTTAATGGCAATGGGACAGAGGAAGGGGTGTCGTGTGTGCTCAGCAGGGCACAGTGAGCCACACCCTATTCTCATTCCAACCTATGGCTATCATTCTTGACTCACACTCCTCTCTCTTTCTTGCATTCCCATGTGAGACCAGGTGGAGAGGAAGAGAGAGAAATGGATAAGGACCTCTCTGCCCCCTCCTCTCCACTGCTCCTCTATCCTCCTCCCCTCCTCTCCAGAGAGCGGGCGTGGTCTCTGAACAGTGCCAGCCATGACTACGCTGGCCAGATGTGTGAGGGAGAAGGGGCTCGCGCTCTATGGGAAACAGGCCGACCACATAAATGCGACAGCATGTGTGGGGGTGAGACACAGTGAGCGAAGGGTAATGAACGAGTGAGTTTGAGAGAAAGTGAGAGGGATCAAGGTAATGCATGTGCTTCTGTGTCACGCTGTGTTAAAGGTTGTTTGTCAGACAATGAATGGCATAAAGAAGGTGAGTCAGTCACTCAATAGATGTCAAGGCAGTTTGCGTGGGAGACGAGAAGACGCTCACAAGAACATGCATTTGTGTGACATCATGGGCGCTTGAGGTGAGCGCATCAACAAATGCATGTCCCCTAATGCATGAGGTCACACTGGGGATTGTGGTTCGTCTCTCGATGTGGGACAGAAGTCTGATTAAAAGTGGAGGAAAGATCATAAGCAAGCATAAGGGAGAGACTAAACAGACAACTTTATGTGACCTAGCAACAGCAGTTGAAAACACTGGATTTTCTCTCAGATCCCTCCCAAGCCAAACTAGGGGTGGGAACACCTCCCCACCAGAATATCAGAGAGCTCATCCCTGCTGGCTGCAAGTTCTTCTGGGAAAGCTGGCTCTCTAGGATATTTACATTTTAACAAATTGTTGAGCTTAAGTTCCCACATTGCTGGGGCCTGCTTAAAGGTGCATCCAGCTAAAGCACAAGCCCTTCACACAGCCACATGGTCCCGTATGGAATCCTAAGTAAATCAAGGCTGACTGTGGCCAAACAGGTCCCATAGCCCAACACACAGTTAGCCATAGCAGGACCCAGGGAGGGAGGGGTACAGTCAACAGGGTTGTCCCTTGTTAAAAATGAATCACAAATTGCAAGTGTGAGGATGTGGGCACTTGGGGAATGTGCCCCAGTTGTGCTAAAAGTCAAGCAACATCCCTGGTATGTGCCCTTGCAGCTTCCAAACAGACAGGAGATGCTGCAACAATGTGGAACAGGCCAACAATATGATTGGGCATTCAAACTTGGGAAACAAGTAAAAAAATGGCCATTAAAATTCCCGACAAAACAGCTCAATGACTGCTCCAAATTTAAACAAGAATAAATATTTAGAATTAAGATTGGCTGTGCACTTAGCAACCAACTGAGCTATTGAACTTATCACTTATATGATGTAAGAACTTTCAGTTACTACAAATAATTCAGTGCAGTATATTGCGGTGATTAATAACAAATAACAGGCCCAAACATGCCAAGAGCAGTCAAACAGTGCATTATGTGACTTATGCCCTCCAAATGAGAATCAGTGTCTATTTGTACAGATGTCCTTTGTCAGTTTCTAAAAAACTCCACAACCACAGCAGGTCTGAGGATCTGTGACAGCTGTGCCTTCACCCATATGACACTTATTGAGCTTCATGGTTGTGTGCACCACTTTTCCGACACCATCTTGGAAGTCATTTGGAAGTTGAGCTTTTGAACTGCAGGTCATTTCAGATGGATATTATGTTGTTTTTTAATTGTTAGAATTGTTCTATACACTCCAGTAAAAACTCTTGCTGAGTAGGGCATCCCAGCTAAATCAAACAAATAAATACAGTCAATGTGATCAGTCTTAAACCTATGTACTAAGGAATTATGTGTATATATGAATATGCCATATCCTGTTTCTATTTTCAAACTGGCTGTGGAAAAAAATATCTTGTCTTCTATTTATATCTAACTGCCTAGTTAAAGAGCATATTCACTTATGGTACATTCCTGTTCTATATTAATCATTCATACATGCACAACGAGCCAGTCAAATTACAAGGAGCCAGTTCACATTTTTTGTTGAAATATTGACTGAGTGTTATTTTTAATCAACCTTGACAGCTAAATGTAGGTTTGGGATGTATAATCATATTTTAAACAGTGTTCATTTGTCTAATCTATGGTAATCAGTTTGTAATTCTCAGGATCTTCCACACGCAGGGGTTTCTGGACATTTCTGGGTGTTTATCATATCAAAAAGAGCATTCGTCCCATTCCAAACTAAGAAATTCTTCAACCAAATCCCAATTTCTGCCATCTTGAAATTCCTTCTCAAAAAAACAAAAATCTTTGAAAGACACATCCTCCAAACTGAATAATGAATCAAAATGTCACTCAAACTAAATTATTTGCAGATGCTCTCCATTAAAATGTATCCATGGATTGTTTTAGCACCAGAGAGAATAAATGGCCACAACAAACCAATCAATATTAAATGTGCAGAAATTGCTTTAAAATCCTTTAAAACCGATTATTGTCAACAGACTTTTCACTGTTTTGTGCGATCTAGCATAGGGTTGGCTGTATATCACATTAGGTGGAAACTCGTTGGTCCCGAGGTGCTGCTAGCAGCCATATTTTATTATGTTCTGGTATATACTCCAGAATTTGATTATTTGAATTTCATTTGATTATTATATGAAACCGTTAAACTGAAATAAATGTAAAAACATTTTTATAACACAATAAAAGTGTTTCTTCTTCGCAAACTTGAAAAATTAAACATGAAAAATAACAAAGAAGATGGAAAAAGGCTGTGTAGTGTGGCTCTGGTTTAGAGTTAAATGTTAAAATTTACCTTCCCCACCTTGCCAGAGGTGATGTCATCCAAGCTGTCCATCTACTTTCTCCCACAGAGGAAAAGATTAAGAGGGAGTCTGTCTCAACCCTGGCCACAGTCCATAGTCAGTAAGACAGGAAGTTGTTCACACTGTTTCAGGAAGTGACCGGGTTTCCTAAAAATGCTCTACCCTCAGTTGTTTAACAGTTGCAGTGGAGACCAAAGACCAAATCACCCACCCAACCATCACCCCCAACCTGAAAGCCAGTTTTTTTTTTAATGCAGCAGGATCACCATGCACCTAAATACAAGTTAATCCAAAGTAAGCAACATCACAGCATACTGTGCAGGAGAAAGTTCTACCTATCCTTTGTGACCTCTCGCCTCTTAAGGCAACTTCATGACAAAGAGCTCCTATCATCTCTAAGATCCTGGAACATAAAGGGCAGTGGGCACCCACAGCTCTGTTACTGTTGGACTACTCCAGCATTCCAGCAGCACCCCCTCAGAGGAGATCTGAGTGTGCCCTGGAAGCCAGAGATGGGATTCTCACATTGGTCATGGCTTATCTCTACACATCTACTGCCCCCCCACACACACACACACACACACACACGATAGCCAGCTCTACAGGCATCCATGACCAATGTGCTTGTGCCACAACGCTCTCTTAAAATAATGAGCAATGCATGTGTGTGTGTGTGTGTGTGTGTGTGTGTTAATGCCTTTCAGTAAGGCTATGTCTGTGGGTAGAGCCAGCACTCAGCAATGTGAGCCTGTGGGTCGGTAGATGAACAGGGATTTGTTTCCTCGAGGGGGGCGAAGCAAGCTGTGGATTAATCGAATTTCACACCAGGGGCACAAATGGGCCAGACTGGTGCCGAACAACAGTCACGCTCAGAAGCACAATATCTGGGTTTGTCAGTGTGCAAACACACACGCACGCAAGCATCCCCACACTTACTTGTGCCCGCACACACCTGATAACAAAGATGACATATTCATCTTTCATTTAACCACAATGCTTCTTTTCTCGATGTAATGTATGTAATTATGACATAATTTTTTACATGAGGACATCCATGCCTTTTCAGTATTTCCCTGTGCCTAATTCAGAGTGCACTAATGCAAACTGTGACTGTTTGCTGCGCACAACAGAGCCAACGTGCATTGCCACTGTTATAGAAATATTAGTGTATCGTTCAGTATATTTCCAGTTTTCGTACAATATCGTACACCCGTGCAAAAATTGACCTCTTGCAATGGGCCACTTTTTATAATTCAGTACACACATCCTTTCAATTCCACAGTTTACAGTACTGAAACTAAGTGAAAAGCTAATTTAATCGACGAGTTTCATGTTCTGACTGGCTTCAACGGCAGCCAACGTTAACCAAGGTTACCTGCTGCAGTCGGTTCTCTTGTGCCACCCTCCACAAGAACATAAAACTGGTGTTTTTCCCCAAAAAATTACACTGAAAGCAATCATAACTTGAGTGGAATTTCCATGCAACCTCACCACACAAACTGGAAGTTATCACCTAATGTTATATGACGATAGTGATGACGCTAGTAATTAGCAAAATTCGTGTTAAAAGTATTTTTTAAAAAACACACACCAAGTTGAAACTTGTCATCATTAAAAGCAAATACAATTTTTCTAAATTAACACAGCTACAATCGATATTTATTTTACCAAAACTTAACGTTCCTCCACGCGCACACACCCACTCTATGACTTGTTCAGGAAATAAGAAAATAATCTCAGTACGACCTGTTTATGGAATCACGATTCAAATGTGTGGTTTCAATTCTTGTAATGCAAGCTAAAGATTGTAAAGAAAGTGATTTTGCTTTTAATAAGACAACAAAAACATAACTAGATTTTCCTGTTTTCCTTTTGGATTGGTACACACAGGCAACCTAATCTATCGATACTCCTTTGTAACATCTGGGCGGAGGTGGAAACCTTCCCCACACACTTCGCCAGCGTATAAAAATAAGCAAGCAATCAAGATAAAACTATAACTAGATGTATTAGCCAAAGACTGCTAATGTGGTAGCGAACAGTAATCAATTAGCTCGGTTTGTTAAAGTTATTCCGTTAGCTAACGTTAGCTAGCTGGTCTGAAGTTGACCAGCGTTAACTTGGGTTTTTCACGTTGTCAAACGAGCTGGCATAGTTGGTAGATGGTGCGCTCTATTGGTTTCTTGAGTTTTCGTTAGTTACACCGCAAAACTAGATAGATCCTGCTAAAGTTTAGTACGTAGTGAGTTGAAACCAAAACTATTTTTTTTCAAGTTCAAGTTAGACACTGTAGCTCCCCAGCATTAGTGATTCAAAAATGACTGGGCAAGGCTGAGACCATGCCCCTCTCACAACGTTGACATTTCAGTATCTTCCCTTTCAGTGTGTAGTTAGCTAAAATAATCTAACTAACTAGTTCACTAAATAATGTTGCGCTGACTAAATAGTTCATAGCTGGTTAGCTATCTTGCTACATAGCGAATTAATATTATCTACTACACAACCTTGTAAGAACAAGGAGCGGTAAAACATCTGGCTAGCTACCATGATAATTTTGTAGTTGGGTAGCTTGTGAACTGGCGATCTAAGCCAGTCAGCCTCTGTATCGTATCGATAGCTAAATTTCAAATTATACCTGGCAGTCCGACATCTATCGTTCTTCTTAAATCATACAACATTTTGCGATATTTAGAGGGAATAACTTGATACCTTGACTAAATGACTACCAAACTCCACACCATACGATATATGTAAAACCTTTACTCTGGTGATAACGTTACTGCCACTGCAGTTAAATAATGATAGTCAAATCAAAGCTGTTAACTTTGCTATCCTAGCTAGGTTACCGCTTGCTGATTAGACAGAAACTTAAACAGGTGCAACCCATGCTGTATGGCTAATGGAGTAACGTTAGCTAATAACTACAGCGAGCTAATTTGATACATATGTCACTCGTGTGCTGGTGGCGATGATCAGTGAAGGAAGCATTAATTAAGTAGAAGTTACTGACAACTTACCCCCAGACAGCCTTACACAGTTGATGATGAGTAGGATGACTGTTCCCGAAGAAACACCGGGTGATTTCCCCATATTTTCTGTAAAATCCACATAGAGTCCTTGTGGCCAAACTTAACTTCAGAACATCTAGGTTAAGAACAATTGATGTTATTCTTTAACTTGGTTCTCGTCTACTCCTGTCAGCATGTATTTCCTGCATCTCATTTCTTATTTTGCCATTGACTAAAAGCGAGCCCTTGAGTCGGAAGTCAGCTCTAGCTTCACTTCGATCTGTAGCGTAGCTAAGCTCGGCGGAGGTTCCAAAACTTTGTTAACAGCAACTTCGCTAGATGTCACCCCCCTCCTCCCTCCCTCATTATTGTAGATCAGGCAAAATGTATTCTTCCGCTATTTTTATGAGTGGATGCGTGTGTAATTGGACAGCTCCACTTCAAAGGTTTAGATACACTAAAGACATTGGCAAAATACACAGTTTGTAAATTAATACACCAGTGGCTACCCACCAATATTGCAAATAATGATGCCCCAAGTCTGTTTTTAATTTGAGCAGTTTTTCATCTCGGTCTAGTTTGCGAACCTACCTCTGTTTTCGTCGCGGAGGAATTTTGACTCAGACTTCTCAAAAATGACTCAAATTTAACTCGCTTGTTAGTTTTTTTTTTTTTTCCTTCACTAAAAATGGTCGCTTTGCCATTTGATCATTGTGTACCACTTTACCGCGCAGAGAAAGGTAGCCTTGACAGTTAAAGTTAGTTTCATAGACACGATAACTGTAGTTGCAGAATTTGTTGTGTCAGATTTTTTGGCAAGGGTTGCATGTTCTTCGCAGTTGAGTTGGTATTGGATGAACTGAAACTGAGACGGCAGTGCAAGCACACATCCCTTGAGGAGATGTATACAGGCATGGCTCTCAGTAGCATGGGCTTGCATGAAAAGTTGTATTTATTTTTAAATGGCAGCTGGGTACACGTGTAAAGGCTCTGACCTTACTTAAACTGGAGAGGAAAGCACATTATGATTGAGTAATGCAGGGGGAGGTAAAGTGGGTGCAATTAGTAGTGGAAAAGTAACTCAGCTTTGGGTGTCCTGCTACTAAACTCAAGGTCGTCTTTACAAATCCAGATGTGCAGGTTAATATTATTGTACTATTTTACCAACACAGACTCATATTTGATGCTCTGTCCAACCAAAGTATCAGGATTATTCCTACCAGGGCCTGTGGATGTACCTGCGGCCTTTCCAGGTTCCTAGTCTTATTTAATCCGCATGAGAATGGAACATCATGCCCAGCAATGTTGCTTTTGTTTTGGCATCCAGCTAAGTCAAAAGGCAATTTTTACATTTTGGCAATGATATGTCACACATACACATTTTGAAAGTTAAGGTTTACTTTTCACTGGATTATTTGCTCATCTGAAGTTGTTGATTTTAACTTCTAAAATTTGGCTCATAATTCCTATGAATATAAGTAGCAGCAAATAAACAATGGGCAATAAAAGGTGTGTCATACCTGGTGTCTGAAGTTTGTAATCTATCAATTATACAGGCAGCAACCAGGGGATGGGGGAATAACCTACAGGTATCTCTACATGTTAAACATTTCTGTCATGCATGTTGTACATGTTTTAACTTCAGGGTACCACAGAAAGAAGAGCCGCTCCAATTCAAGCATGAAGGAAGCAGGACTCAGTAGCACACCCATTGAACAAAACATGAAGTGCTACTTTCACATACACAGAATTTTAAAATTGAGGCATACTGTAATAAATCCAATTGATCTCAGGATTGCATTGCTTTAATTGATTAGAGCAAAGCAACTCCAAATATCCATAACTGAACATTTTATCTGGCTAACAGTGCTGTTGCACTTACAATTAACAGAATTTCATTGTTTATCATAAATTATTTATAATAATCACAATTTTGAGAGGAGTGTGTATTTTAGTGTACATATGTGTGGGGACATATTTGTCCAGAATATTTCTCAGATAATTTTTTTTTTCCACAGATGCAAGTTTCTCTTGAGGCAAATGTGAGGGCAACAGATAATGCCAGGATACGGTTTCACACAGACCTTATGTTGAAGCACAAGTTCCTATGTAGAAAACACTTAGAGGATAACAAAATAAATATTGAACCTCCCTTATATTGTTTCAGTGAGCTTGTGGAATTTAAATGAACATTTTCACCAACATCAGTTTTAGTGGAATATGTACCAGTGTTCACCTTGTGATGTGAACTACATCAATGTGACTCTTGTCCCCTCCCTTCATTATTCAATAATGATCTGTCTGTTTGGCTACAACCCTAGATACACCAGTGACGGATGTGGAAGAACTTGCTGTCTGACTGTCTCTTGTACCTTTGTTTTCTCCAAGACAGACAACTGTTTCACCCCTCATTCATTATTTCCCCTGTAACATCCTGTCTTCTTTCATGCTTATAGTCAGAAAGACGGGCGTGACCACAACAATCTGTACTTGTTGAACATATTACGTGCCATGGTGCACCTCAAAATGTACATTTTCAAGCCCAAAAAGATGCCTGAAACAGTAGGTGGATACAGGTCTGCCACGGAATTAAACAGTTGACCCAGTTTTTAAAACGTAGCACAACTATGCGTTGAGATAAGTTTCGAAATTAAGAATTTATTTCATATTTACTGCACTGTAAAGGCAAACAATGTTGGCAACAGATACCGTTGGTATTGACAAATTCGAGCCAAAGAAAAAAGGAACGTCACTGCGCAAAGGGGCGGGCTTAAGTTGACGCCATGTGCGTTTGGCGTGTGCTGTTGAGACTTGGAAACCCAGCTAATGCTAATAGAATTTTGGCGTAATGGTGCGAAAATTAAAGTTCCACGAGCAGAAGCTCTTAAAGAAAGTTGATTTTATTAATTGGGAAGTGGACAACAACCTACACGAGGTCAAAGTGCTGCGAAAATATCACATTGAGAAGCGAGAGGACTACACCAAGTGAGTTGTTCATTTACAGTTTGTTAGCTACCTAGCTACTTAGCTAGCATGCAAACATTGCACATTGCGGTCTAATGATACAAATTCTACTCTTCAGTACGGTATAGTACTTAACACATCGGTTTAAACAGTTAGTTATATAAACGACAAAGATAACGAGCGGTTAAAATACTGTAACACAAATACTGTATTTGATAGCTGTGCAGCAAGATGGCTACCTTAGCGAGCCAATGGCCTTATTGTATCACTAGTCAAACAAACGTAAGCTCTGTGTTTAATTATCGACATATTGCTTGGGTAAATTCCATTTTCAGCATGTTTTACAAATTTCTATTCTGTGAGGTTGGAGCATAGTTTTGTACGACGAGGTATAGGGGCTGCCATGACAGTTTTGTGTTGCTGGGTGATGGTAGCTCGCCCTGAAGCCAGATCGAGGACCGGCATTCATGGGTATAGCATTTTACCCAGGTTGTGTTTGGTAGTTACTAATTAGGTATTTCAATTTTATATGCTCTCATGTAGTACATCTTATTCTTACCAAGAATGTCGGTAATTTGAAATGTATTTAAATACCCAGGGGAGTTTGTGCGAATTGGTAAATCTTATTATTCAAAAGCATAATCCAGAGGCTTGGTCGTGTTTTTGTGCTTTAAAATATTTATTTGCAACTTACTTTTTTAATCAGGTACAACAAACTCAGCCGAAACATCAGAGAACTGGCGCAGAAGATCCGTGACTTGGACGAGAAAGATGGCTTCCGTGCCCAGAGCACGTCCCGTTTGCTCGAGAAACTGTAAGTCTGAACTCTGAAGTAAAGAGCAGGTAATTTGGTAAATATAATTAAGAAGGACCAGTAGTTAAAAAAAGAGTTGGCTTGAAGCGGGTTGGTCCATGGACAGATCCATTGTCTCCAAAGTAAGCGAAGAGTAGGTTCATTGTCAAAGCCGTAATGTTGAGCAGTTAATTGTCTGCGCGTGTGTTGAGGGAGGGGGGGCAAGAGACAGCTGGTATTTATATGCAGCGATCAGTGCAGCTGCAGGCAACACAGTTCATTCAGTGCAGGTAGCCAGTTGCCATGGCACTGAGGACATTATTTGAACCAGGAGGATATTGGAAAATGGGGATTTTAGGGGTGTGGTTCAAGGTGTTAGGTTTTCGAGAAGCAGCGTTACATCCTGAAAGGGGATCTGGAGCTGCTGGCAGTGCCAGGTTTAAGGGTGAAATTTACTGTTTTATGTGAGAGGGGGAGCTATTTATATTTGTACTGCACTGTGGGGAATGTGCACCTATTAGCACGTGAACGTTATACTCCTCTGTTGGGTTTGTTTCTTCAGTAATGTTTATGTGAGATGCGGAAAAGCTTCGCCAAATACAGTCAGCAAGCTGATGAGTTAAAGAGTGTGTGAGTGTATATACATATATGAATGCCCTCCCTGTGTACCTCTGTGGTGGTTGTTTGACTGTGTTCACGTCAGAAAAAGGAACAGCATCAGATCCAGTGCATTATTTGGTAGTACTAGTGCGACATACATAGGTTTGTGTCACCTTGAGAGCTGTAGCTCAGTGAGTAACTCATGTGCCATGTCACACTGAGGCAGACACTGCAGTGTCACTGAGGTCAGCCTACCCTGCCCTGCCTCACACCTTTCTGTAGCTCTGCTCAGGGAGCAGGCTGTTCTTAAAGCAGCCCCACATGCAGAGAAATGCAGGAAAGCTGCTGACGAAGAGGACACAGAGATCAAACTGTCAGACTGTCATCGCCTGCATGCGTGAGCGTTAGCACACAAGTGCATTCAGCAGTGCATGTGTTTGTGAACACATTCACTGAGTATGTCAGAACATTTGTGTCAGTGCCTGGCAGCTCCCCAGTCCAGGGTTACTTTGTGTCATAAATTCACAGGCTGTTGGAGGGCTGGCTGGTCTGGTATTCGCACCTTGCTGCTCTGACTCAGCAATGAGTCGGGTGGGGGGTTTTTTGGTCCTGATGTATTACTATAAATACATGCTGATGACATCATCAGTGAGTTGATCCACCCCTGTCTCCCTGCTCAGGTGTATCAGTATGTGGCATATTAGGAAATGGCTCCCTGGGTTCAATGTGCAGCTAAAGGAATAATACATAGTTAAATGAAACACACAGCATTTTGGAATCAAATCCAACCTGATGGTGGCAAAAGGAAGGTCCCATGGAGCAATGCGCTGGTCACTTGAGGGGGAGGCCCAGGGAGGAGGGGTTTTCCCCACCCACTACCAAATCCACAACATTGGTGGTCTGCGGTCTGGTGAGCACCGCAGTATTGTAGATAGAACTTAAGTTATGATGGATAAAAAGTTTATAAATTTTATTTTAAAGGATATTATGATGCTTTAAAAGATGTCTTAAAGCTTTGTATTAAAACAGAGCCACACAAACCAATGCAAATACCCTGGTCACCTGCATTACTTGTTTGTCTCTCTATTACCAGTATTTGTCAGTAATTAATACTTCTTGTCAACAAAGCAGAAAGACCTCTGGTGGCTTTAGGAGATTGTAGAGAATGCAATCGGGTAAGATCACAGCACTCAAGTGGAAGAAACCCCCACAGTGTCAGAGAGGTGGAAGGGAGTGCATTTGTGTGAAATTTGACTCTTAAACTGAAAATGAGTTTTAAGGCTCATCTTGTTTATCTGAAGTGTTGTAGATTAATTGCTCCTCCTTACTCCTCTTCCTTCCTGTTCTCACTTTAAACTTTTTTTATTGAAGTTCTATGCACTTAAACTGGGTTTCTTTTTATAGGAAAAGGTGAAATTATAGATTTATGCTCAAGGTCCATAAGTCTTCCTTAAAATTGAGTTCAGTATTAAATGTCTTTTATCGGGCACATAGGACTGTCTTTGATTGCAGAACTTTTTCAATAAGAACTTCCTTTGTTACATGTTGACATGAAGATTAGCATAATAATGCATATTAACACATCAGACAGTGATACCACAGCAATGCAAGTACATGTTGAGAATCCCTTATCCCATTGTCTGGGATTAGAAGTGTTTCGGATTTTGGATTTTTTCATATACAGCCATTCCTGACATTTGTCCGAGTTCCGTTTTCTGACTGACCGGTTGACTGGACGTAAGTTGGATGCATATTAGCACGCAGCCATATGACCAAGTGTAATTTTTAGATTTACATATATTTTTTCTTTATTTTTTAAATTTATATTGTATTCTTTTTTCAGTCGTATGTATGGATGGTCCTAAGTCGCACAGGTCAGGTGTGGAATTTTCCACTTGTGGCGTCATGTTGGCGCTCAAAATGTTTTGGATTTTGGAGCATTTTTGGATTAGGGATGCTCAACCCGTAATACCATCGACGTAGTTAATACAAACACACAGAATGTTTCAGTCGATAAAGATAAAAATGTGCACTGTCCATCACGACCAGTTGAAACTGGTTTCAAAGTATTTGTGCTGAAGAAAATCTGATATTATCAGTAGTTTACCTTACAGTTGAGGGTTAGCATGTAAATCTATCTTTGAAATTTAAATGTGAAAAAAGTGTGAAATGGGGGTAATATTGAGTTCACCCGTAACTGTCGTTTCCTCATTTACAAGGCTAATATAAAGACACCTGGAATATGGCCAAATGTTTTCCCTGGGTTTGTGTCACATGACTGTGCTTCATGTTCCTTTCAAACCACAAAGATGGGGAGTGATCAGAACACTGTATACTGACTTTAGTTGTATTACTCCTACCCCACAGATACAGCGTAGGTCTGATTCCCACCAAGCAGAACCTGGTTCTCACAGAGAAAGTGACGGCATCCTCTTTCTGCAGGTGAGTAGAGGACTTGGATGTCTCCGAAATGCTTCAATGCAAAGTCACTTGATCGGATAAGAGAGCAGGCTTAAGTACGCAACTGAACGTTTACCAGAGTCAGTAAGTGTACCCACAGCATTTATATTGCCAGTGCAGAGGAGCTGAAACAGTGCCACTCAAAATGCGTCAAACTCAGCAAAATCAAAAGGCGTGGCCAGATTTGCACAAGCAAGAGCTCAACACGTTTGAACATGCATGCCTTTCTAAAGTAGATGTATGCCCACGCATGTTGGAAGCCTGTTTGTGTATACATGCTCACTGACTCCCGTAAATTCTTGGAAAAAGCATTGCAGAAGGTGTTTTCGGTCATGACTGCTCGCCACTGTTTCGTTGGTATTGTTATTTGGTCATGTTTGTATTGCCTCTTCTGCTTCCTGTTTCTCTGCAATATGCAGAAGTTAATGCTCCATCTCTCTCTCTCTCTCTCTCTCCTTCCTTTATTTCTCCAGGAGGCGGTTGCCCACCATCATGGTCAGCCTACGGATGGCACAGAACCTTAAAATGGCTATCACATTCATCGAACAGGGCCGTATCCTTCTCAGCAGACACACCCCTGTTCCAATGCAGTCCTTGCAGTTGCACGCTAGAAACTTATAGCCAGTCATAGAATAGTGGCCCACTCTCTCAGACACTTTAGAGAATAGAGACAATATTCAGTATACAGTGCATCACAACCACTGTGTTGAAGTACAAACTGTATGCGTGTGGACAGAAATGCGAAAAGTACCTTGTTCACTGTTGTGTGTATGAACTGGTGTAAAATGTTGTAAATGTTGTGACTAGCTGGTACACAGTTTTGTGTAACTGTGTTGGTTTTGTATCTTTTATGCTTTCATGGGATACCCTCAACCAACACACGGTATTTTAATCCAGTCAGCTCTCTTTCACATGACTGTCACACTCCCTGCAGCTCTGCGCCAGTGGCCAGAGGAGAACAGATGGTGGAAGCGGTCCCTTTCTTTCTCTCTCTCTCTTTCTCTCTCCCTCCACCCCCACCCCGCTCGCTCTCTTTCACTCTCATTTCCAGCTGATTAGATTGATAGGGAATCACTTGGTGGATCAGATCTCTTCCTCTCTGATAGGGCTCTGCTTAGCCATGTTCATTCTGAGGTGTACTTCTGCTCTTCATTTTACACTTTCCCTCTCACTGTGCAGACATTAGCGCCAGAGATGCTAAGCCACAGCAGGGAACACACACACTCACTCATGCACAGGCAGAGCTTAGGTTATCAGAAAGATGGCATGATCACAGGCTGATAAAGAGCTTCTCTGTGCACCCCTATCCTTGAGACATCATAGGGCTGTGTCTCAGCTATGTCATTGGAGCCACAGCATTGAGGCACAGTGTGAGTCAGTCTGGTTAAGTCTGACAAGATTCCTCTGGTCAGAGGTACAGAAATGGGTGGCACAGTGATAACATAATGGACCATACGAAAAAGGGAAAAGGGGTGGGGGGCTCTTAAGTGGGTAAAGGTGTTCTATGATTAGACCAGGGGTGGGAAATTCCATTCCTGGAGAGCATGCAGGTATTTGTCACCACTAACTAGCTTGGGGACTGTGGTAGCCTTGGGGTTTGTGAAGCAGCCCAGCCACTGAGGGGCCACCAGTTTGACTCCGTGGCCAGTATGTCTGAATGTGGCAAGGTATGAGCTGCAAGAATCCACAACTGAGATACAACACCAAGCAGCAAACCAGCAACTTCTGGGTTTGTAACTCAATGTCCTGGACTAACCTCTGAGACTAACAGATCTGACAGTGGGAGTGCATGTACTGGCTTCATCACTCCACTGCCATTGAGCCATAGAACAACCCACTTAACCACCACCACACCTGCTCAAATTTCATCTGAAAATTCTGAATTCAAGGCTTTTTCTTTCTTTTTATGCTGGCACCAGTGCCTGGTCACTTGCAGATTGGATGGCAGTAGAAAATTTAATTTAGAGATTAAAGAACGTCCTTCATTCTTGAACTTGTCAAGATGTTTAGCTAAAATGTCAGATCATGTAAATGATGTCACTAATTAACTGATATCAGAACTCGTCATGAAGTCCAGACACACACTGGCCCCTTCCTTGTCCACCCCTGGAGTGGACTGCCATCAACAATGTGCTGGTTATGCCGAATGCAGAATGTACTTAAACCAAAGAGATCTGAAGGTCAGTTTGAGTTCAGTAAAATTGCAACACAGGAGATGTTGCGAGACCTTCAAAGGTAGGGAAGCCGATAGATGCAATCACTGCTCAAGCTTGCGGCGTCTTACCGCAGAGGCAGTAAGCGCAAGATGGTGACCACCGGTTACCAGGCTACGCTGGTGCCTTGGAAGTGGAAGTTCTGATGACGTCATGTCGGGCTTTGGCAACGATTGCAGAACTGGTTGTGAGCAAAGTGGTTGAACTTCCCTCAGATGACAATGTAGGTGTGGGACACACTGGCTTCCTTCTACAGAAACGCTTAAATGTGGCCCAGTGTGACTCTAGGACCCGACTCCTATGTGAATTTCTTGACCCAGTCTCAGATGTACGTGTGGGACCAGAAATCATTACGGATCCTGCCTTCCTGGTCACCAGGTTAGTGCTGTTAACCTGCGTCATGTACCCATCCCTGTCTGTCTGTCTGTCTGTCTGTCTGTGCGTGTCCTTCCCCTTGTCACTCTCTGTCTCTTCCTGTCTTGCTTGCTTTGCGTGCATTTTGGTGGGGTGATGAAAAGGTCAGCGATGTGCCCTGCGGTGAGGCCAGAGCTCCACCCCTTCATGCTACTTCTCGTTTCTCCTATGCCCACTTCCTGTTTGTGTCGTTACCACCAAAAGAGCTGTGCAGTGTAGCTGCATTATTTGTGTGCTAAGCAGATTTGTCTAATGCTGTGCCCCACCCAGGATTTGAGCCATGCAATCCTCTTTGTCCATTTCTATAAAGGTCCACACCACACCACCATATACAGTATATGAATATGCATGTGATATAATGTCTCAAAGAAACACATCTATCATCTTTCTCACTTCCCGTTCATAAAGCCCTTTGCAGACCTCAACACCAGAAGCTGATCCCCTGTAGGTCTAGGTCTCATAAGTTGAAAAAGCACTCCCTCTGGTGGTGACTGTTAAAATAGCAAGGCATTGGAAAATGGTGCATGGTGAAGAGTATCTGTGTGTTTCAGGAATATGGAGGACTTTGTGACCTGGGTTGACTCCTCTAAGATCAAACAGCATGTCATGAACTATAACGAAGAGGTAAGATGATCATTCCAAAAAATTTAATCCTTGAAATAAATTAAGATCTTGAAATAAAGATGCACCAGCACCTGTCTGGACACTCATGGTCATCCTATTGTTAATTTGCCAAAACAAACGCTCATTTCATATCAAGTAACGTATAATGAATGAATTTTAGCTGCTTCATTACAATGAGGAAATACAGGTTAGTTTCCGCAATCCATCCAAATCTGTTAGTTGGCAAGGGAAAAGGTACCTTCTCAATGTGGATTTGACATAAAAACAGACTTTGACATTTGTTTTCATGCACTTTTAACCATTTACATTGTAACACTCGAAACATGCTTTTTAAAGCATTCCTGAGATGAAACTCAGGAAACCTTCTTGCTTTGGAAAGTGGTTTGACAGCTTCAAAATTACCATTCTGTTTCCTTGCTCGATTTAAATGGTATTTCAGTAATGTAGCCAAGCACAATCATTTTGTTGCCAGATATTTAAGTAGTTTTACCTCCTGATACCTAATACTTCTCACAGGTCTGCATCTCATGGTTGTGTGTTAACAAAATTGGGACAGCGTTTCCCTTTTGTCTTGCCAAGAGCTGACCAAGCATTTGCATAATGCACCAGTGAAAAGCCAGTGTCTGCTGGGTTTTGGCGCTTGTGCTTAATTTAGTCCACTGATTCACAAACGAGTCTACTCACCTCCTTTCGAGTTGCTTGCATTAGCTGATGATTGAAACTACAAAAAGCGGCAGACTCCACCGTCATCCAGGACTTTGGTTCGAAACCCCAGGTTTAAAGGGTTGTCTTTTTAGTGTGAAGTACTTTTGATGCTCATATAGCATCAAGTTATCCAGCTAAATTGGCACAGCTGACTTAAGTCACTGGTGGTGATGTATTTGAATGTGATTATTCCTGTGCCCTCAACTCCTGTCTGTTTTGCCTTTTCCAGAGGGACGACTTTGACCTTGTCGTATAGACCGGGCGGATGCTGTGTGGAGAGACCTACGGTTCACGATGAGGAGGAGGAAGTGTGTGAGTGTGTGTGTGAGAGAGAGAGAGAGAGAGAGAGAGATAAATAGGTGTATTTACCAAGATTGAACGGAGCAACAATTAAAAAACATTCACTTTATTAGGCAGGATTGTGTCCATCTGAGAACAGTCTGTTGCAAACCTCTGCTTCATTATGGGATTTTTTCACATGGGAATTTCTCAAATGTTGATTTTTCTACAAAATAAATTCCACATAATTACTTCCCAGTGTTGTGATCATTAATTAGCGAACGCGTTGGAACCAGCAAGTTATTACAAGTCACCCACTTAGTCACGCAAAGAAAATAACCGTCAAGACACGAGTTGTCCGACTGACACATCAAGCCGAAACCCTCTCACCCATAATAAGTAGAAAATGGAAGAGTCCATTAAACATTCCTCCGGGGCTGTGATTAAGAGGTGCAGATTTGGATTACACCAATTTATGATGGGTGCAAGTGTGTTTGCCCAGGCCTGCAACATGCCCTGGATGTATTTAGTCATTCATTTATGCTCAGCTGCTCGAGTAAACTGTCAGGGAACGTTAGCAGTATTTATAGTTAAATGGGCACTGAAATGAACATGTGCATGTATATTCATTCATTCATCATAAATTCACTCATTCACTGGGCCACAACTGAAAAATTCTGTTGCAGTAAATAAAAATATAACAATAATTACATAGATCTATGAACAATAGGAAAACATCTAAGGAAGGATTTTTCAGTTGCATACAAGAGGACCATGGGCTCCTCTTCCCTGCCTTCATCTGTCTGTCCATCTGTCCCTCCCTCCCACTCAAAGCCACCAGAAGCGCACGTAAATTATGAGCGTCAGGAAGAAAACAGCTCCAGCAGCCACTTTGGCATAGGTGGAGCGGGTGTTGAGGTATTTGGCGTCGCTACGGTACTTCTTGGAGAGGCTGGACAGATTGCTGGCCTTGGAGTCGAGAGCTGGAGAGAGAGCACATCAGTCATGAGTGTGCTTGGGTCACAGTCTCTAAACCTATATAGGCCTGGTCAAAGCAGTGTAATTCACAGTCATAATTTCTTCCACTATGGGATGAGGGCAACATTTTCTAACATCCAGTGAAGTGAGTTTAAAGAGGTGATTCACATACAGACTGAGATTCCGTGTACTATCGAGCAGAGGCATGTGGCTGCTTTATCACACTTCCGTGAATTGCCCTTAGAGAGCCTGACCAATATTTAATTGCTTTTCCTAGAGGGTATAAAGTAAGTGTCTTGAGATCTCTCAAGATCTGTCTGGGCTCCAAGGCCAGATTAATTATAAAGTATTTTTTTTAAGAGGTCCTATGATAGACACAAAAGAGTAGGGGTGTTAACCCATGTCCTCTGTATGCAGCAAATGAAACTGTTGGTGGAGGAAGAATTGAGTGCAGGGAAAATGGCGTTAATTTTCATTTACCAGACAAAGCCTCTCCTCGTTGGAGCACTTCCTCGATGTTGGCCACCATGATCCTTTGCACGTCCTGTAGTTCTGTGTTGATGCTGCCCAGGTTCCTGCGCGCCCTGCTGTCGATGTACGACTTCTTTGTCTTCTGTATGTAGGTGTCTGCGCAGAGAGGGAGGAAAGGGCGGGGTCAATGTGCTGCACCCACGTGATTGGATGCACCAATGGAGCATGTAGAAAAGGAATGAACTATATCTTACCGAACTCGATGAAAGAGTACGGCCTGGACACTGTGGGAACCTTCTTTCCGTACTGCTCGTGGAACTCGGCCTGTAGATCCTCAAGGTAAGCAAAAGCCAGTTTCTTCGGGAACCCCGCCTCACACAGCACCAGGTAGCACACTCCATGCTCGATTACGTAGCTGACCAAGAAACGGGTGAATAAGACATTTAGGGTAGAGGGGCTGGGCAACACTGGTTGTAATTCACTGTGTAGGTATTACTGACGGTGTGATGTAATAAGCAAGTTGTAGTCTATCAGACATTTTGTTTACCACAGTATGTAAAAGAAATTGATATACAGTAAGTCAGAGGAATTAAAGGTAGAAGTTGTTTTTGTTCCAGTTACTGGATTGCATACTGAGCTTGTACATTTTCTTAACCATTGATGACAGAACTTAAGCCTGAACAGTCAAAATGCCTACACCAAAGCACATTTTGAGAAACTGATTGGAGTAAATGGAAATAAACATTGAACCAAATTCATTAACACTATTGTGGATTTGTTTTTGGAGGAACATATGCACATAGATGTAGCCAAAAGTGCAGCATCCGTTCCCACATTTTAATGAGTTTCAGGCACTGTCTGTATAGCAATGTGTGTCATTTAGCAGCTCACACCTGTATGCAATTACCATTACACCCCACAGTCCAATACTCACTGAAATGCCACTGCTCCGGCCTCTAGAGTGCAGCGGTTGGGACTTTGCTCATTGAGCTTACGGAAGAGCTGCTTGGCTTGACTCTGGTACTGCTGAAGGTCCCTCCCTGACTAAACTCGGAACACAAGACAGCTCACATTACACAAACTTCACGCACCATTAAGTCCCAAGCAAAAATTAATAATAGACTCAATAGATTTACAGCTGAATAAACAGAGTTTTTCAAATATAACATGTTTCCCTCCACCCCTGTTTGTTTATATAAAGAATAAAGAAAGTACAAACCTTTGCTATGGTCTATGTGAATGCAAGGGAAAAGAATAAGAAATTAACAAGAACTGATCAGAGCTAAAGAGCTGACACAGACAGAGGGAAATGGAAGATCAGCATAAATGCTAGTAATAGGAGAATGGAGGTCTCATGAACCCCCTAATGGGTGGAGTGACAATGAGTTGCCAATCACTGACTTGTCTGAACCAACCAAACCATTATGCGTTCCACAGAAATGATTAGTTCAAATCTTTGTCACTGCTGTCTTTCGGTAGGTCTAGCCATTTTTGGTTTCAATACTACCTGAAGATGTCTCCTTTTCCTATCACCGGTCAAAAATCAGACCGATAACTACAGTAAACGGTGTCGTTTTTCTTCTTGACCGAACAGCGCACTCTTCTGATTGGCTCGAAGCGCTGTGATGTGCCTGAACACATCAAATATCACCGATGATAGAAGTGGGCTGCTCCCGAAGACTCATTTGAATAGAATTGCAACACGTAATGTTTCGCTTGCGGTCTGAGTTCTACTTGTAACACAACTCAATATGTACGGAAATATGTATCTAGCTGTTGCTACTGTAGTTGCAGTTAGGCATTTATCTGTTGAGCGATTACATACGCAAGCTTTAGCAATAATCTCTTTCAGCTAGCCAGGCACTATTGCGATATAAGCACTCGTTTCTATTCCAGATAAGAAGCGCCTCAGCCATACCACTATATACACTCACACACTAGTGAGCTATCAATCTAAATTGCTAGAGATTATTGTACTTTAAAAGAAAACAGCAGAATATTATTCAAGTTGACTGCCAACCAAAGAAGACAGGGAAAGAAAATTTGTTAGCACTACTAGCGATCCTATCAGCTGTGTCAGATAAATATTACATATCATTACGTTAACTTGTAACATAATACACAATTTATTCAAACCTGTTCGTCTTCTTGCATTGAGGCGGCAAGCGGCAGCCCGTCTGCCACCCGAGCAATCATAGTTAACAAAACCATTCTGGGTTTACTATGTTCTGTAGCTATTAGACAAGTCACGAAAAGTTTACCAAAATCGACTGCTGCCCCTCTGGATTGACAGCACTGACGCGCTGAGCTGGCCGGAAGTACTTATCGAGTACCACTCAAAAGGTTCCCCTCTCCACATTCAGTACAAACACTCATTACCGCAATAAAGCGTTCCGTGCAGATCTTATGGATGGGATCTTCGCTTTCAGCAATCTAGCGAGGGAACGGTTTAAAAAACAACAACAAAAAAATACTATTTATTCGTGGTCAAATTCTATTCCAGAGTCACATGTGAGGAGCTAAGTGGTGTTAAATTAATCAAAACAAACTCAACCTTGTGTTAAGGCTACGTAAAGATGCCTAAGTTGTACAACTTTAGATCGTATATGTATTCATTAATTGAAATGTATAACTCAATAAAATGGCAGGCATTACATCCTAAGACAACATTCTGCGATGATTTGTTTTTAACTAGCTAGTGCATGGACACATTTATAAGTAACGATGTTATAGATGAATATATGTCAATAACCGTATTTCAATATTTAATAATCACAGTACTACAAAGAATGAAACAAAACTAGGTTCTCAATGTGACAGATAAGTAATTTACTCAACACGGAAGTAATATATAAAGTACAAAAAAGCCTTCGTTGCGGGAAATTGTTCTGTTTATTTTAGTACCACACATGTTCAATAACACAGCATAAGCAGACTGTTGACCATCCCAAAATGTCAACGTGGTGAGGGTGGAATCCAACAGTTGTTGTCATTATTCTTACAGATTGGTTGGGTTTCCAAAGGGTTTGACAGGGTGGACAGGTTACTAAGGCTCAACTGGGAAAAGCCAAGAGCAAAGATGTCCCTCAGTAACGCCAAAATATTTCGTAAAGTAGTCTTGCAAAATATTGCCGCTGATTGAAGTGCTGCAGGAAGCCAACAAAATTAAATTGACAAGATGTAAAATGAGGGTGGACCGAGTACCCGGATGCGGATGTTGTTGTTGACTGATGACGTTAATCATAGTTCAGTGGCTGGATCTTCACAGGCTTCACTCGTCGTTGAAGCGGCACCCAGCTGTTAATATGTCAGCTAATCCGAGTGGGAAGTGAGAAGGGACCGGGGGCACCGCAGAGAACACAGCTACGGACGCAGGAGGTGACAAATCGGGGAAGAGCTAGGCATTTAGCAGGCCGAAGAAAAGGGCTAGCTAAATTAATTCCGATTGAACGTTGCGTTTCCTTGGGGAAGCAAAAGAGAAACGTTGGTTAGATAACAACAGGATAGGAACATATCTGCCTGGAGAGAAGGAAATGAAAAGCACGAAATGTGGGTCAGACCAGCCATTATCGTTAGTCCAAGATATTTAAACTGAGGAACATGTTTGCTCATAGCTACCTTAGTATATGGTATTGCTGTCTGAGAAGGACCGGTAAGCCTTGATCTCGTGCGTCTCCGTGAGACCAAGTATTGGACGACAGATTGACAGAAAACACCGTCTCTAGACAGTTAACGTTACTTAAATATCTGGCTGGACAGCGCTGAGTTAACATTACTTGATGGTTTGTGTGTGACGGAGAAAGACGATCGTAAGCTTAGCTAGCTAGCTATTTATATTTGGTTGCACCCTCGTAACGTTCGCTAGTTTTGCAGTTGTATGAAGAATGTCAAGGCAACACAAACGGGTGACGACATAACCGCTGGATAGTTTGCTGGCTAATTTGTTTGGCATGTTTAAATAGCGTTCTTATGCCATGAATATTTGTTTCTTGAGCAATGGGGCTTTTGCATAGTTGTTAGCTAAGGCATTGGTTGCACGTCACCTTGTCACACGTCGACAAACGTGTCCGGGTGCCGTGTGACAATCTAGATTAGGGTGAGGGTCAGACAGGTGTTCACAGGTGTGGCGAACACGGGAACCAACTATCATCTCTGGGATAACATTGGCAAACTGGAGCCCGAGAATGTATGTAGACTTTGTTTACAGTCAGTAAAACTGTAGCCGCAGAGCACATGGTGTTTGCTCTTATAATTAGCTTAGTGCTGGATTGTGCATAATCAGGAGGAACTAGCAACAGGATTATATATCATTGAGGGGCACAGAGCCAATGCTAGATATATTCAAACTAGATAACCATATTCCCACCGTGGTATTCCACCATTTATATTCTTTGACAAGGTGAATACTAACTCCAAGAGCGAGGTGATAAACGTGACGCTCAATAGCCACTAATTAGCTGCTCTGAAGATCTGATATTGTCGATATTATGAAAAGCAGTATGGCTTTTTATCTTTGGCGGGTAGCGAGGGACCAGGGGATGGTCTCTAGGTATTAAGCACATGCTTGAGTAGGTAAAGGGGTGTTATCTGAGGTGCACCTGAGCTTTGTGTGTTTTTTTGAGCGCTACTGTTCTGGGTGCGTGTCAGGGAGTGCATGCGCACATCAGTGTGATGCCGCTGAGCCGCGCTCTCTGACCAAGTGCCAGGCGGTAGTCATGTGGACTGTGAGGGGGCTCATCCCTGCCATGATGCCATCCCTGCTGCATCTGCTGCTTCTGCTACTTGGCTCTGCCTGCCAGCTGGGAACAGCCATGCCATCTGAGGAGAGACACCGGCTGAGGTGAGTGAGCTAGTGAAACGTGTCCAGTGCTTTAAAAATGCTTTGCTGACACTGGAAAGTTGAGAAATGCTGCTAAAACCAACCATATTCTGTTTCTTTTGTCTATTGCAGGGATCAGGTGGTGGAGATGTTTGACCATGCTTACCAGAACTACATGGTATTTCAGTCTACGGAAATGCACACGCACATTTCACAAACACCTTAGGTTTGGTGTCCGAGTTCGTTCGCTCAGCATTTTGTGTGTTCTTGCTGAATGTCATGAAAAAAGAGTCTGGAACACCTAGAGGCAACTACAACACTGTATAAAAACAGATAGAACTACCGCACATCAAATCAGTGCCATAATCTTAGACTCCCCTAATATTCAGCTAGATATAGCATGTGGATAGAGGCAGGCCCTGGGGCACCAATCGGCCATTACTAATCCCTTTGATACCTGTATGATAGCTATCAGTCTTATGTTGCTGGCATTTATGTAATCAAAAACAGGTTCAAAGTAAAGATCTTTTTGAAGAACGTGTCATCGTTTGTTGTGCGTCCTCTCTTTCTGAAATGGTCTTTCTCTTCCAGGACCATGCTTACCCAGCAGATGAACTGATGCCCCTGACGTGTCGGGGCCGGGTGCGAGGCCTGGAGCCGAGCCGCGGGGATGTGGATGACGCACTGGGGAAGTGAGTGTGTGGGTGTGTGTGTTAGATTTGAGTTAGGTACACTTTCTTTCTTTTCTGTCTGTCACCTTCTTTGAGCTGACGAGGGGGCAGGGCTTGCAGGTATCATGAGACTTACTTGTGAATGAGTCATGTGACTCATGAGAGAAAAGGAGGGCTCTGAGTTTGGTCTCGAGAGCACAAAGAAAGGGAAGAAAGTTGGTTGGAAATGGTAGCTGTCTTAACTATTCACTACTTCTCCTAACAGTGGAGGGGGAAGGGGGTTGAATAGACATACACAAAATTCTTGGGCAAGGGGCTAGAGAAGCTTGTCTGGTTAAAGGAACACAGAAACAGTGTCTGTTCATACTTAAAACTCTTGTCGGACTGAAATAGTGACTGACCAGGTTGCTGACAGATTGTTTCGTTTTGTTTGCAGGTTTTCCCTCACCCTCATCGACACTCTAGATACTCTTGCGGTGAGTGAACGAGGAGGTGTCTGTGTTGCATTTATTTCCCCATCATGCCTGTGGGTTCCTCAAGGCGCCCTGCCTGCTCTCTCCGCTCACTGTTCGCTCTCCCGTCTCCTCACAGCTCCTGAACAAGACTGTGGAGTTTGAGGCCGCCGTGCGGAGAGTGCTGAAGGACGTGCGTCTGGACAACGACATTGTGGTGTCGGTCTTCGAGACCAACATCCGTGTGCTGGGGTGAGCTCCGTGACACAATCGAGAAATGATAAATATCAAACAAGCACTTCATAAACAACATATTCTTATTAAAGTTGTACCTTTATTCCTTGGTTTTCACAAATACATTTGCAATGAAATCAAACGTCTTGTTTATCATGCCCAAAAATTAAGTGTGATAAAATGTGAACACATGACTTTTTTGGCTTTGCATGGACTGCACAGTTGGTCACACGTGTTTAGATCGGCTGTTCCAAAGTTGTCTTGCCTCGCCCTGTGCAACCTGTGACATTATCAGCTTGAAGGACTGCACTGTAGGTGGAATGTCTTGAGTGTGAGAGGAGTCAGCGGTGTGCCTCATAAACCTCCCTCCTTCCCCCTTCCCCCTTCCCCCCCCTCTCACTCCCGCTCTCCCTGTCTCCCTCCAGAGGCCTGCTAGGGGGCCATTCCATGGCTGTGCTGCTGAGGGAGGGGGGCCGTCACATGCTCTGGTACCAGGATGAGCTGCTCCACATGGCCAAGGACCTGGGCCTGAGGCTGCTGCCTGCTTTCAACACCAGCAGCGGGCTGCCCTACCCCAGAGTGAGTACAAACACACACACACACACACACACACACACACCATGCCCCACACTGTACAGGCTCTCCACAGTCTGTGCTCTCAGTTGCATACACTATTGCCCACCTGAAACGACCAATATAGCCAGTAATTGGCAGAAAAAGAGAGCAAGCACATGCACAATGTATAGACGCTACACAGACACACATACACGCTGACTTGCTCAGAGCAGAAAAAGCAAGCAGCTGGCTTTATGTGTGCTGCTTTCACACCATAGGTATGTGGGCTTGTGTACAGAGAAGATCATTTGTCACCGATTGCATCATTTCTTTGTGTACTTAATCCTATTGTTTGGATCTGGGTGCTTCTCCCCTTTGCTATTATGTATGAAATGCTTGTTATGTGAGAAGTAGGTGTCGTTTCGTGGATGATAGCATCAACATAAATTGCCCTCAGGTAAGCTGTGTGGGTAACCCCCATTTGAGCAATTTTACTTCTGACATGATCGAAGCAGCACTTGCGGATAACGTGAGAACCATCAGCAGTGAAAAACAACTAAACGAAGTGAAAAATTCTTATAAGGTTTATTTACATTCTTGTAATTCTTACCTCAGCATCATGGTCTTATGCAAAACATCATGGCCCAATGATAGTATTTACTGTAGTGATTCCTTCCACATCCTACAGGGATGTGTTATAGTTTTAGAAATATATTCACATTCTCTTACAGGTGAACCTTCGTCATGGAGTACAGGGTCCTGAAACTCGAACAGGCACTGAAACGGACACCTGCACTGCCTGTGCCGGGACCATTATACTGGAGTTTGCAGCCTTGAGCCGCTTCACTGGGGACCCCGTGTTTGAGGTACGAATATGCTAATGTCCCATCACACTGACAGGCAGGTAGCATGGGTGATCATGATCAGGTCCTGTGTAAAATGTTGTTGTGTCCATAAATCCGCATGAATAACTTGTTTGCTTTTTGATGGGTTCAGAAGCAATAGTATGAAAAGTTCATTTGTGTTGGGAGAAGGAACATATTTATTCATACTTATTCTGTTGGAGAAGAGGAACAGAAATAGCATTCAGGAGAACAAAAGAATGCATTTTTCAGTGGACTTTGTTGTTTCTTCATGAAGCCATCCATGAAATCCTGCCCAGTGACAGCCATTTTGGTTCAATTTATACTGCGATTTGAGTAATCACTGTTAATATGTAAAAAAATGAGGTGTAGATTTTGACTCGATGCTTGGTACACAGGAGCACGCGCGGCGAGCCCTGGACTTCCTGTGGGAGAAGAGACAGAGGAACAGCAACCTTGTGGGAACAACCATCAACATCCACTCCGGAGAATGGGTTCGCAGAGGTGAGCAAGAGAACAGAGTAACAAAAGTAAAACAAATAAGAGGGACGAGTGACAACTGAACCAGAGCCAGAATGGACATCCTTACATGTGCACTGTGTGTCCAAGGATAGACTATTTATATGAAGTTGGTGGCGTGTGTTATGTATGTATCTGACCGTGTGTGTGTGTGTGTGTGTGTGTGTGTGTGTGGTGACTGTTCCCACAGACAGCGGAGTTGGTGCAGGCATCGACTCGTACTACGAGTACCTGCTGAAGGCCTACGTCCTCCTGGGGGACGACCTCTTCCTGCAGCGATTTAACATCGTGAGTGTCCTCCTGTCCCGTTCGCTCAGCCCTTCTCTCTGCTCTGCCCCTCGTACTCCGTCCATCCTGCCTTGTGCTGCCCTCATTAGCTCGCTAGCTGAAGCGGCACAATCGGTGTATCTGCCTGTCAAGGCAAATGAGTACGAACCAACCGTCCCTTCACTGCGGTCCGCCAGTGTTGCCTTTGGATACTTCACTACAAAAAATGAACTTCTCAATCAGTGCTGACTGTGCCCAGGAGTCCTACAGGGTGGAGGGTACCCCCCCGAGACTCGTTCGGGTGATCGAGCACCTGATTTGTCCAGCATGGCAACTTTGGGGTGCTTTTGCTGGTGAATCACAAACAAGCGCTTGGCAGACCGCATGCTGCCCTCCACAATTCACAAAGGTCACTGCAGAGATTGAAACTGCGTATAGTTGTAATAATAAATCCCAAACTAGGGAGGAAGAAAAGGAAAAAGAAGTGAGTTAATGCTATTGTCATGCTTTTTGATATTATTGAATATTATTATGAATTATATATGTATGTGACATTTGAAGGAAATTATTGATATCGTTAATTATAATACAGGTCAATGGAACTATTAATGTTAAGTAGTAAACTCAGGGAAAGTACTCATTTGGAAGCAGTTTGTTTGGCTCAGGTATGTACTGACATACTTAACAAAATGTACTGTACACCCATCTACGTTGTCCCCATAGGCCTCTATCCTTTACATTACATCACAGTCGTTTGTCAGAGGCTCTTGTCTACAGAGACTCATACTGTGGGAAACCATGAGTGCATTCACCTGATTAATACGAGCTGTAGCGCAGGCCATGCTAACCAGGAGAACACAAACCCAGTCTAATCATCTGCCCCTGTCTGTGACCCAGCACTATGCTTCAATAATGAAGTACATCAGCCAGCCCCCCCTGCTGCTGGACGTCCACATCCACAAGCCCCTGCTACCCGCACGCACCTGGATGGACTCGCTGCTGGCCTTCTTCCCTGGGTTGCAGGTAGGACAAGCCCCCACCAAACACACCGGCCCCGCCCCTCTGTGAGTGGCACCACCTGGGATGTGGCACGGACAGACCAATTCCCACGGGGAATTTATGTTAATAATGCAAGCTTGCAGCACAAAGACTGTTCTCCATAACCATTTCGGTGTCGCTCCCTCTCTCCCAGGTATTGAAAGGAGATATCCGCCCTGCTATCGAGACTCATGAAATGTTGTATCAGGTCACCAAGAAGCATAACTTCCTGCCTGAGGTACAATGTCCGTCATGTACTGGGTCTGTGCTGTTCCATTCTGTCTGTCTGTCTGCCTGTGTAGTTTTAGTCCTGCCTCTGTGTAACGGTCTGTTTCTCTTGGCCTCCCTCAGGCATTCACTACAGATTTCCGTGTGCACTGGGCCCAGCATCCGCTGCGGCCGGAGTTTGCAGAGAGCACTTACTTCCTGTACAAAGTGAGTATGGCGAACACATGCACAGTTCACCACAAAACTGTACCCTCGGGAGAAGAAAGAGGAAGTTAAAAGAAAAAGGTTGAGAAAGTTAAATATGTGAAATCAGTAGTCGGTGGTTTTGGCTCCAGTGTGTCAGCTGTAGGGAGGACTGTCTGAGAGATGGCAGGTGCAGACAGCTTGTGCAGGGACTAAATTGGATGGCACTCTTTCAATGGCAGGAATGGTAGGGGTGTAATGAATCTCTCCAGGCTGCTCAGCGGTGGCATGCTTGTCTCTGCCTAACTCCACCCCCCCTCCCCCCCAGGCTACCCGAGACCCGTATTACCTGGAGGCGGGCCGCACTGTTCTGGAGAACCTCAACCGCTTTGCCCGTGTCCCCTGCGGCCTCGCGGCCATGAAGGACGTGCGCACGGGCAGCCATGAAGACCGGTGAGGGAGGGAGGGGGAGAGGGGTGACGTGGAGGTGAACAGAAAGGCAGTGCATTATATAAAATGTTTTGGATGTTTTGGGTGCTCGTCCGTTTGCATGCTTTGTGGACATTTCGCATCACAGTTCATTTTGAGCTTTGCTGACAAACTGCATTATCCTCTTCTCTCTCTCTCTGTCTCACTGTTTCTCTTTTTGTCCTGCCCTCCCTGCCTTCCTCTCCCCATTCTTCCTGTTGTAGTATGGACTCATTCTTCCTGGCTGAGATGTTTAAGTACCTGTACCTGCTGTTTGCTGAGGAGGAGGACCTGCCCTTTGATGTGGAGGACTATATCTTCACCACTGAGGCCCACCTCCTGCCCCTCTCCCTGTCCACTGCCTTACGCTCACAAGCGCCCTCTACTGACAACAACACGGCACTGCCTGTCACTGGAGAAGAGCTTGATGACTCCAACTTCGACTGGACCTGCCCCAACACCCGCCTGCTTTTCCCTGACCCGTCCTTCCCCCGCACCCTTCGAGAACCAATCAGGAGCGCCGTGGACAAGAGTTGCCACGTTGCGTCATCTCGCAGGTGAGCAGCGAGGGAGGGAGGGGCGCAGAGCTCTCAGAAGCGGTGCAATAAAGACAATGTTACAGCAGTGAATAAACACATAATGGAAGTGATGGTCAAACCTGGCCCTGAAGAGCTATTTCAACTGAAAATCACCGGCCAGTGTTCACCAGAAAGAGAGTAGTTTCATCTCCAGATGCTCGATCTCAAAACATGGGCTGAGTTTATTGGCATGAAATGCTTGGATGGTGGCGTTTTGGCTCCCTGTTTTCCAGCTCTGAACTGGCTTTTCATATTGGAGCTCTAATAACATGAAATTTGGGCTAGTCAGGAGTAATACGTGAGCATTGGTTTATAGGCATAGAGCATCCCTGAAGCTGGGGAAGGGTTATGACACAGTAGACACAGTAGCTTGTAGAGCTCATGGTTATGAACCTGATTTGTGAGGCTGAGACAGAGGAACCCAGCTGAGAGAAGTTCAGTGTGAAATGAGCAGCTTTAATTAATGGTTAATTAAATGCTGAGTAATAGTGAAATCCCACAGACTCTGTGTCTCTACAGGACTGTGATTGGTCCCCTCTGGACTATGTTATTTTTCTAGCTTTTCCTGCGGGCCTGAGTGTTAGCGAAGCAGACAATAGCAGACCTGCCATTAACCCTGCCCCCCTGTCCCCCTCCCCTCTCCCCTCCTCTCTCCCGCAGTGAGCCGGGAATAGGCCGCGCCCCTCTGAGAGCGCGGGACTTCATGGCCAGTAACCCGGAGCACCTGGAGCTGCTGAGGCGCATGGGCGTCAGCCTCATTCACTTGAAGGATGGCAGGGTGCAGCTGGTGCAGCACGCTACCCAGGTAATGCACCCCACATTTAGATAATACAAAGCCAATGCTGAACACCCAACACAAGGTATATCATAGCTACATGGGTTATACACACAGATTGGCTACTGTTGATGCATGCAGCAACCTACATTATCAGTCTTTTGTCTGAGCTTAGTATTTATTTCACTGGAGAACTATGCTCATGGTACACAGCACTGATGGGTGCTGCTCGGTCGCTGAAGCTGATTGGCTGCCCTGTCTGCGCAGGCGGTCAGTCCCGTGGCTGCAGAGGACGGGATGCGTTTCATGCAGGAGATGATGGAGCTATCCAGCCAGCAGCAGAAGGAGCAGCTTCCGCCCCGGGCGGTGCAGATCGTCTCGCACCCCTTTTTCGGCAGAGTGGTTCTGACTGCTGGCCCAGCACAGTTCGGCATGGATTTGTCCAAGAGCAGCACAGGGGTGAGTAGTTCCCTCAGTCCCTGAGTTCGTTTTCAGCAGTCTCTGTCTGACTCTGGTTTTATGAGTGTCTCTCTGTCTTTGTCTGGTAGGTCCAAGGGTTTGTGGTGGTAGCAGAGCCGTACAGCGGCTGTACGGAGCTTGCTAACGCCGCCTTGGTGACGGGACGCATCGCCCTGCTGCAGCGAGGCCAGTGCATGTTTGCTGAGAAGGCTAGGCACATCCAGAGGGCGGGGGCCATTGGGGGCATCGTAATTGGTGAGAGAGTAGGGGGAACACCAGTCTTACTGTGCTAATGATGAAACGGCGGGGACTGACTGTTCTCAGTTTGCTGTCTGCTGCCTTACATTAGCATTTAGGCATTTACCAAATGGTCTTAACCAGTCACTAACATGGCTTACCTTTTGTTCCATACAAATGATTATTGCATCTGGATAGTAACTGAAACAATTCCAGTTAAGTTTGTTGCTGAACAATACAAACCAGCTTCAGGATTGCACCTGCGATTTTTGAGCTGCATGCCCAGTTCCCTAACCATTAAAGCCACTCCCTTCTTTCCCCTTATTGGCAGATGACAACGAGGGCAGCAGCAGTGACACGGCCCCCCTGTTCCAGATGGCCGGGGACGGACGCAGCACTGACGACGTCACTTTGCCCCTCCTCTTCCTGTTCCACAAGGAGGGCAACATCCTGTTGGAGGCGCTAAGGGAGTACAGAGAGGTGGAGGTGCTGCTGAGCGACAAGGCCCGAGACCGAGGTGAGGGAACAGGGGGGTGGGGATTGGGGTGACCCTAAGTGGGGTGCCCTGGGGGACCGCACACAGAGCTGATCACGATCGTGGGAGAGGAGGGTGCACACACATCAGGCACCTTCCTGTCTGTTTTCCTCTTTCCATCTCTTCCTCTCCTATTCTTCTCCGCCTTGTGTGATATAACCGGATATCTCTCCTCTGCTGTTTCTCTTTGTCTCCCCCCGGCCCCCAGCAGCCTTATATAAAGGTAAAGTCCTCCCCAGCTACCTCCAGGAGAGCAGTAAGTACCTCTGTGTTCCTCCCCACCCCCATCTCACTGCCAGTTAGTGTAGCCTTACTTGTTTGGAGCCTGACAGACTATGATCTCTGTTTTTACATAACGCTAGCCAAGTTCAGTGATGTTCTGTACTTGTAAACCAACAGTCAGTCACTACTACTGACTGATCACAATCTCTTGTCAGTGAGACTCCAAGGTGACTGTTAAGATCTGGAAAAGTCTCTGATGATGCTTCTGTGAAGACAGAGACAAATGCAGACCAACTTTTCTGGACCTACCAGGCAGGCTTTAGTACTGTTTTTACTTTTTATTTAACCATTTATTTTTATTGGGAACACTTACATTGAGATGAAAAAAATACCCTTTTAAGGATGTCATGGACAAGATAGCAGCACAATTCACATGTGACCACAACATTAGAAAAAGACGACAATAAAAAATTTTGAAATGTAAGAACAGTCAGACTTCACCTTCCAAGAGTTCATCCTATTTTTAAAATCCTCTCATGTCATGATTTTAAAAAAACCAACGCATGTGGCCCAGACGGTCTTTCAGAAATTGAGTGTTTGAAGTCCAGACTAGCTGTAGCATAACTCAGCGGTTCTCAAACTTTAAGCTGGGACCCACTGGCTTGTGGTAGCAGGAGGGGTTGAGGTAGATTACAAAATGACACAAAAAACAACATCGCTTGGAGCAAATTATACTCTTTCCATTGATATCCACACGCATTGAGCAGAGGCACCATTGTAAAGTGCAGTGCACTAGTTGCAGCGTACATTTCATTGTTTGGCATATTTAGATACATAAATAATTCAGTGTTCGAACATATGCCGGGCTGCAAATTCATAGGAGGTTGTTTTCGGAGAGGGAATTTGCCTGTGAAGTGGGTCATAGGTTCAGAGAGTTTGGGAATCCCTGGTGTAGCCTGTAACAATGTTGTGTGTGGATTCTTTGAGTGCGGGAGGCTTGGATGTTTGATCTGTTGTGTTGAGACCGTGCACCATGTATCATTGTGGAATATTGCATCAGTATGAAGGAGCAGTGCCACTGCAGGATCACACGCCTGCTCAGCAGTGGGCAGCAGCTCACCAGCACAATGTCACCCTGCTCTCAGCTAGGCCTTTGACTCTGGGTCAAGTCTGCTCCTGTGAGGAGATTAGCAGGAGATTGTCACATTTGCATTTATGATGGATGGATTATCAAGCATTTTCACACACGCACACAGACACAAAGATGGATCATTATTACGGTCACTCTCTTTCTCACTGATGTGTTAAATGAAGCAGCCTGCTAATATATACTGCTGCATTTGGACCTCTCATTGATCCATGGACACACGCACACAACACACAGATGTGTATTTGTAAAGATTAGCTGATGTATCCAGGGCCACTGTGTGAACCTGAGAGTGACTGCAGTAGAAAGCCAAGCCTAATGGGGATGAATTTGTCAGAAGGAGTATCTGTGTGCCTTGAATTTGTGTCAGAGTGACTTGCGGTTTGCTGTCGCTCACATCATGTGCGCTCTGCTTCAGGTGGGGATCCTGACGGACAGGAAGGAGACTGCACAGCTGAAGAGCAGGACCACGCTGCACCCTCCCTTTCCATACCTGTTGACCAATCGCAAGCCACCACTGAGGAGAATGACAAATCAGATGTGGTTAAGGAGGAGCCCGGTGCAGAGGAGAAGTCTGCCGATCACGAAGGGGGTGAGGAGCCAGCGGGGGACGGAGAGACGAGTAGCCAATCAATTGACTCGCTGCTCGCTGACTGGAAGGAGGACTTGGAGGCGTTTCAGCAGATGGAGAAGGATGAGCTTTGACAGGATTGCCCTCCCCCAGACTGTCGACACTGGTGGTACGATCCTGCCATGCCACAGGCTGCAGGGCCAGTTCACTGTGCCTCCAATGGGGGGGGAGCTGAGCAGGGGAAGACATTTTGGGTTAGGTGCAGCAACCTAAGTTGAACCCACAGCTGTGGCCACCCTCTAACCCCCGCCTCCTGGCCCCAGGTGCAAGAACCATGCATTGATTGGCCCCCCTTCTCTATGTCATAATGTTGATTGATGCATGGCTGAACTCCTTCCCACCGGGCTCAATGCAGAAATAGACTGGAGCCCAGAAATGACTGGAAACCTGAAGCACGCCTTTCTCTTATTATTGTTTTGTCATGATTTCTCTCTTCTTTTTTTCCTTCTTTATACATTTCAGGATCATGGAGACGGGTATAAATTTAAAAAATGCCGTACAATGAGTTTAATTGGTTCACAGATCGATTGCTGACCCTAATCATGTTGCCAGCTGTATTCCTGTGAGAATCTGGAGAGCGGAGCTGCGGTAAGTGATGTCACAAACTGTCTGGGAGTTCTCTCTTCCTCGCCCCTGAGACCCACAAAACGGAAAACGTCCTAGAGATCTCGCCCAGAGATGAAGCGATGACACACAGAGCAGAGTAACGCTCATTTGTGTAGACAATGGCTTGGCCCACTCGCCTGCCCCCAGATGGAACCAGCCCCCCAGTCTCCAGACAGCGTGCGGCGGCTCCTCCGCAGAGGTGACGGTCTGTCTGGCTGACACAGAGGACAAGCAAGCGTGCCATACAGTGTCTGCTGTGAGTAACCGCAGTCACACAAAGCCCCAACGCTAACATTTCCCAGGCACAACGTTCTGCAGGACTGTGTAGGATTGGAAGTGGATGCGTGTCCGTGAACATGCGTGCGTCCTCTCTCTTTAAAAAGAACTGCACACGCCGTGAGGGGTAGCCTTGTCTCTGATTGGTCAGAGCAAGGACAACTTGGTCCTCCCTCGAAGCTGTGCCATCTATGGACACCCAAAGCTGTTCTTTTGACTACATCTTCAGGTGACATTGCTTAAGTCACTTTTTTAAAAAAAGAATTCTAATTTTGTTTAATTGTTTAAATTGAATTGGTCGCCTTTATCATTTCAGTTTACAGTAATTTGTGATTTTTCAAATGGCTGGGTGGCCATGTTAATCATTAGCCTTCGGTCACCAGGTAACCATGAGTATTAGTGGAAGAGTCCATATTTTAAAGGAAGGGTGCATTCAAAATTTTACATTATTGTTTGCTGTCTTCATAAATAACTGATGATGAACATAAATGATATATCATTATCTTTTCTCATTTCCAGATTTACAGTGTATGTGCCAGGTTTCAGGGCATTAAGTGCTGCTAATAAATTTCAGTGTTTTCCAGTGTAATGGTTTTTATTCATGGCATCAATTTAGCAATGGGTACATTTTTCTATGGAGTTGGTAAAAAGAAAACACATCCAGTTGCTGCATTTATTAAATAGAGAAGCCATTTTCTATTCACAGTATACTTCTGTATTATTGCCTCTCACTTGCCAGATTACCTGGCACTCTCACATACATGCTAATGTCAACTTCTAATTGAGACTGACAGCCTGGCAAAGTGCCAACCTTTTTGCAGGGCCAGTGCATTAACAGTATGTGTCCTGCACACAATGCTCTGCAGGAGTATATTATACACAGAAATTGAGCATCTTGCATACCTGTGGTCAACCATTGCCAGTCAGAACCAACTAAACAGAGCTTCCAGAAACCTTTCTATCATATGTGCTTGAATATGATCCCACTGGTAGAAGATACACTGATCAAAGACAGCTTTCTCAATTAGCATTATGTTCTAGATGTGTTTTACATGTCCTGTATAGCCTAGTGCTAGCTGTCAAATTGATACCCATGACACAAACCCCAAAACAAGAAACATGGCTTATTGCTGTCATGGATTTTCCAGGCAACAGCTGGAACTTGAACTATAACTTTTTAGCAAAACTGTATTCTCAACATCTTTGTCTGGCACACTATGAAAGTATGGGCTAGCTCTCCCTTCAAACATTTGTTAAATTCTCTGAAGAGAGGCTCCACTTGCATGTCTCTAGTTATGTGGCTGACAGGTCTGGTTCTGTCTAGTACTCTGAGATGGGTAAGCATTTGATACCAAGAAACAATGTCGCAATCAGAGAATTTAACCACATGTGAAATGAAAATATGACTTGATCTCTACACTATTGGATGAAATTATTTGCTCACCTGAGACCAATGTCACTTTGCTGTGAAAATTACATTTTGTGTGTGGATTTAAAAACTGAGCAGGAATAACATCAGTTTTAAATAAAAACATTATAAAGTTATTCCATCTCTATGCCTTTATTTGCATTAAAGTACCGACAGAGGATTGAACATTGGGCTGCACAGCATTCTGACACCTGAAGGGAACAACTACACCTAATTTGAGGTTGAGATTAAATGATAATAGAGACTAAGGAGCATTACTTCACAGATGACAATGCTTTTGTTTAGTGGAAAAGGAAAGACTATAAACATAGTTTTCAGGCTTAGATCCAAGTGTGGTAATGCATAATTGTTTCTAAAGAACACGTTGTGTGCGTCATCCTCGGTGCGATAAAAGCAAAGACATAAACAAATAGCTACTCTCACATGATCTTTAAAAGGGTTAATTCATAGAAGTGCAAGATGGATCTCCAGGACACGTGTCGATAATCAAATTAGCAAAGTAGCCATGGATTACTGGTATACGATGGATTTATTAATTATATTATTATACACGTCTGCAGTGTCCCTAGGTGACACTGCAACAGCACTGAGCTCGTGCGCACACTGGCTTTCAAGGCAATAGTGGCCAATTATTTTTCAGACAGCTGCAATCTGTGATCCGGCTGCTGCCTCTGGCCTCACTCGGTGCTCATCTGATCCGGTCTGTAGGTTGTCCTCACAGTCTTCCACGCACGCACCCAGAATCAGGAGCGCATCTCGATTGTTTTGGTCTACCGGCTAGGGTTTGAGCCACGGTCCACAGCGCGAGCTCCCGCCCGTCTGTCCGCTGGAGACTCACCGAACTGCGAAAAGGAAAACCCATCTGAACCGGCGCAGCAAGGTAAGCACGAATCCAAATGAATGATCTTCTTTATAAAAGTTTAAATTGTGTAGCCTGCGTACTAGGTACCTTAGATATTGCGCAGTGTCAGTCAGCAAGCGAGCTAGCTAGCTAATGTTGTTCTTTTGTTGCAATTTCTTTTGTTGTTGTTTCCTGTGTCGTGGCTGTGATTGCTTGGCTTTTTCCTTCCCGTCCCCATTGGCTTGGGTTCAGCGCTTTCCTGACTGGGCTCTGTGAAGATCCAACTGAAACAGGAGCGCAGAGATGAACACCTTGTTCACTTTAGGGAGAGTTCCAAGTTAGCAAACTAGCTATGAGCCAGCCATCAAACTGCATCTTTCTAGAAATTAGTACTACACTTAGTCTGGTGTAGGTTTAAATTGCGTTGCTGGGAGATTTTATTTTTGTGTTTCAGTGTGCCATCACTTCGTTTTTGCCATTGATGTGCGGACAAAAACTCACAACACAACCTACGAGACGCTACACACACACACACTAGTAAACTAAAAGACCGTAAATATCTGAGTCTCCGACTGCAAGCAAAGCCAATATCTCCTCGTAACGCAGTTGTATACAGCTGTGCGTCAAAGCGAACACCACAGTACTGTCTCCCTTATACATTGGACCAAAGCATCTAGTCACTGATTCGATTGGTACAAGAGAACCGACCAGATTGTCGGGCGAAAGCGCGATCAGAATGTAACAGAGAAATAAAAATGGAACTTGAACGTGCAACATAATAGCCATTTGTAAAATGTATCACAGCCTCAAGCGTAGTGTAGCTGTGACTGTTAGCACGTTGATTTAAACATATTTGTGATCGAATGTATGGTGACTGCCAGTGCTTAGGGACACTATGCTGCCTGGTTATCCGGATACATCCCACTGTTATCCCCCTCCCCATTCCCTCCTTTGGTCCGATATAGGCATCCCGATTCCCAGCAGCTGCAGCCGGCTCGTTGGCACCGCTGCGTGTAAGAGCCGCTGACACACACAGCCCCATTGTGTGAGCCCCAGCTGGGGCCCTGTGTATTTTTGTTGGAGCTCGCTGCTGTGCTTTTGTAAGAAATTATGTATCTAGTTAGTTCCATTGAACGTAATTCAGACGTGCTACAGTCAGCTAGCTAGCTTGGTGTATTTGTTTATTTAAATTAAGTAACTGGCTGAGAGCAACAGCCAGCTATCCCCTAGCTCACGGGAGACATATACTTTAATACACAGCATCAACGAACGTAGATCCTGTTTGAACATTGAACACACACGTGCATAGTTGCCCGGGGAGATGGCTTGTGGCATACGTAAGTCTCTCTCAGCCCTGTTATGTATGTCAGGCTTCATCAGTCCATTTCTCTGGTTCAGTCTGACTCTTCTCTTAGCTCCATCATTCGTGACTGCAAACAGAAATGTGATGTGCATGTTAGACTGTGCGCTGTTCACTCATTGCAGTTGCCAGATGATCTGGCATTTGTCCCGGCGGCGAAAGACAGCGGACAAATTGGAGCTACTGTAGTCACTGTTTGAGGGTTTGGAATGGTCTAATAATAGCTGCCTTCATAGCTCTCGCCTCCTCTCCCTCTATCTCAAAATCAGACGCATTCATTCTTGGACTCACACCTTAATTGTTTTGTATTTGGGCAATGTTTTTATTTTTATGAGCTATCTGGAAATTGGCGAAAAGCCATGTAATTGGCAGATGATGCAGGAAGTACGTCATTTTGAGAGTAGGGCTCCCTTTATATCACAACAAGGAGCAGGGTTCTGACGTTGGGCGTGTGATTGAATTTACTTGTTTGTAACTAGGGAAGGAGTCGGGACTTTCTGTGTGTGTGGGCGCACATATGCCTTGACAAAGCCTGCAGTGTGTTTGGCGGGTTGGCTGTGGTCTGCCTACCATTTGGCAAAGTTTGTTGTGAGTTGCAGAAAGTACAAGGACAGCATAACCTGATCTGCCCTACCACTGCTGAAAACTGCACTGAGGTGCCACCGGCACAAGCTCAGGGGGGCTTACTCTGTTGTCCATGGTGTGTGTGTGTGTGTGTGTGTGTGTGTGTGTGTGTGTGTGTGTGTGTGTGTGTGTGTGTGTGGGGACACTGAGGCGGGGAGTTTGTTTTGGACACTTCTGAGTCAGCGTGTCAGCTGCTAAAGGGCAGTGTTGTTGAGGTACGTGCTCCGGGCGCCACGCTTGCGAATTCAGGCTGTGCTCAGGATGTTCCAAGATCTCTCACCAGAACTGGGTCAGTGAAGGCCCAGCTAATCGCTGAAAGAGTGTGTTGGAAGCAAAAGGAAGTCTCTGAAGCAAATAAATAATGTAGCGTGCGCTCCAACGCCCGTCTATGTCTGCCTGTGCGTGTGTGTGTGTGTGTGTGTGTGTGTGTGTGGGGGGGGTGCTTATGAATATTTGAATGTATCTACGCATGCGCTTTCAACGCCCCCACATGAAGTACCTACACACTGACCTGCATACATGCGTAATGCCCTCACAGAGAGCTCACATCTGCGTCAACCACCTTCACAATCCAGCACTTAGCCCCTGCTGAAATGCCACAACCATATGCTTATCCTCCTCCTGGCCTGTTTTGTTCATGTCCTCTCTCTCTCTCTCTCTCTCTCTCTCTTTCTCTGTCGCTTACATCTCTCTGTCTGACTGTCACTTTCTCTGTCACACCTCCTCATGCTCATGTGCATAAACCTGAGTAAAAAATGTACCTACTCAGTCTGGCAAGCACAGAAAGGTGATGGTTCCTCTCATGGACCTACTGCACGTGAAAAAACAGGGCGGTTACTGTCAACGGTCACACAAAAAATTCTCTATTCCTGAACCGTGTGAATTTCAGAGCTCAGAAAACCCTACAGCACACAGCATGGTCTGTCCAGCCAGGGTGAGAGGAGAGGAGAGGAGAGGAGAGTAGAGGGCCGAAGGAAACACTAACACTGTGCCAGACCCTGTGCCAGCGTATATGCCGCTCCGTGTATGTGCGTGCGTGCGTGCGTGCGTGTGCGTGCGTGCGTGCGTGTCTGTGTCCACACAAACAGCTTGGGCTCCGTTCAGCTCCCATTCCCTCTGCCTGGTTGGCTCTGCTTGTTCAAGCTGTCACACTGACGTATTTAGGCTGTTGTAAGGAAGGGAGGCAGAGACCAGCCACTGGAGATGTTAGTGCTGTGAGTAAATATTATTGCTGCTAAATGGTGTGCCACGTCAGAGAGAGAGAGAGAGAGAGAGGGTGTGTCTGTGTGGAGAGTGTTAGATGCAGAGATACACAGACCATTTCCAGGCCCTCTTTTTTTTCCTCCCTGTCTGTCTCTTGGTCCTAATAGGTCCTGCTGAGTACTGTGGATTATGAGGATGTGTGTTACATTCACAGATGGCATGTGTGTCCTGACACAGGTCTGTGGGGTCATCTGGAATGACAGTGGCTTGTGTGTGTGTGTGTGTGTGTGTGTGTGTGTGTGTGTGTGTGTGTGTGTGTGTGTGAGAGAGAGAGGGATGAAAGCAGTTGTGTCAGTGTCCCTGTGGTAGGTTTGTTCAGTATTCCAATACTTTAAAATGACCTCGATACAAAAATTTTGAAACGGTACAATACCACCATTTTGCACATTTATGTACTTGAATTTACATTGCATTCATTGCAAAACATTGCGTCTTTGAGTAGTGTCATTTTAGGTGTTCTGATGGATGCTTAGGCAGTCCTCGACGCAGCCAGCCAATCAGAGGCGAGCTGGAGTCCTCAGCAGAGTGTCAGCGCGAGGAGAGAGGAATGGAGAAGCTCGTTGCTCCAGCTCAAGAAGCATAGCGTCTGGTGGTGGACTTGATAATTTTTAAATCGTTGTTAGAGTCCTGTTATTGGGTCTTAGGTTGTTGTGCGCATGCAACTGAAAAATGATTTGTTATTTAGTTGTTATTTAGTTGTTTTGTTATGTTTTCTTTCTTATAATATAATAACACGTGCTGCAAGGAACTCTGCTGCGCAGTCAACATGACTGCCGTTTGCTATCATGGGGCCCTGCTGTGCTGTTAGGAGCGCCAAGTGAAGCTACTTGCCCTGAATGGCCTCAGTAGGTGCCTGTCTGTGTGAGAGCGGAGGTCACGGGGGAAACACAGATGAAAGTGTGGGATTGTATGAGCCTGCGTCTGCTCCACTGCTTAGAACCCACCCCGCCATCAATCAGTCACAAGCGGCCGATTTCGCGGCCTCTTTGCAGAGTCCCGTGGCCAAGGATAAAGAGGCGGGCTATCTGTTACGTCTGCCGTTGAGAGCTCTTGGAGAGCCGCGCTGCAGACGGCCCTCTCCCCTCCGCAGCGGCACACCTGGCTCTTTGTCGTCGGTGCCAGGCTACTCGACGTCTGCATGCTGTAAACATGGCCCCACCTTTCAGCTTCAAAGGAGGGGAGTTGAACGGAGGACAGGAGGGGAGGAGCCTCAGGCCGCCGCCTCCTCCTTTCCCGCGTTTCAACTCCTCAGTGTGCTGTCATTCCATCCACCCCTCTGTGTGTCTGTTTACTCACGGAGATCACACGGCTCTCTGACCATGTTCATCGAAGTGCCTTGATCCAGAGTGCTATTCGCTTGCAAATGACCTTTATTTGGCTCACAAATATCAGAGCATGCGGTGTTCTGTGTGTGCAATTTTGTTGCCTTCAGAAGTTGAAGTAGGGATGGCGGATTGGGGTCCTTGTCGTATTGGGCTTCATTGTGACTAATGTGCATTGTGACTGTAACATATTGGACTTCAGCTTGGTACTGTAACATCTTATTGTAATTTACTAGACTTCATTTTGTTACTGTAATGTATTTGACTGAAATGTATCTGAAACCAGGCATCAGTATAAAAGAACCATGTGACAGTTACATGTCTGACTGTAATGTGTCTGATTGCAGTATGAAAGTACCTTAAACCTGAGAATTGGACCTTGGATTGAAAGCAGCTTGTCGGAAACATGTGTGACCCCACCCCTTGTATGTAAAGATGCCGTGTCTCTGTGTCCCTGCCCACAGGTGGGAGTGCCATGCTTGTCAGAGGGGTGAGAGAGTGAGGCAATGGGCTGCACCTCGGCGAAGCAGGTGTCGGCCGTGCCGAGCGATGAGGAGGGCCGAGGCAAGGCCTACAGCAACGGGGACGTCTTCACCGGTCAGTCCCTTCAAACCCACCTTCATCAACACACTTTTACAATATTAGTAACATTTACCTAATCCTACTGTATAATGTAATCTTGCATCTCTGCCGTGAATTTGACAGATGACATTTTTATGAAACTGACATTTTTTCTTTGATCTTATCAAAGGCCAAGATACTGTCTCTGTCTACATTTGCTTTACCTTTCCCATTTTATAGTATTTCCTGAGTCTGTTGAATTTAGATCATGCATATCTGCCATTTTGTGGTTCTGCCTTATTCTGATCCAACAAAGGTTTGCCAATGTAGAAAGAAATGAGGTGGACACTTTGAATTCCCCAGTCTGCGCATAAATAAATGATAACGACAATTATTCTGTTGTTCATTATTAATGTGGTTCCAGTCTATACAGCCCGATGAGCTGTATTCATAAAGCATGTTTGTACGTAAAGTTTATTTATTGACGTTGTAATATGAAGTGCACCTGTGGCAGTGTTGTTAGTGGAGGCTGGTGTGTGTGTTTGTGTCTGTCTGTGTGTGTGTGTGTGTGTGTGTGTGTGTGTGTGTGTGTGTGTGTGTGTGTGTGTGTGTGTGTGTGTGTGTGTGTGTGTGTGTGTGTGTGTGTGTGTGTGCGCTCAAGGCATGTACAGATGCAGCACTGCACTTCAGACATGGGGGTGAAACCAGAGATGAGTCAGAGAGAGTGAGAGGCCGTGTTAACCACATCAATTATAATGATCCACAGAGGCAGGAGAGAGATGGAGGGATGGAGAGAGAGGGGAAAAGAGGGATTAGCAGAGAGATTAGGGATTATGAGCAACTCTGCAGAATGCCACAGGACACGACAGATGACAAACGACAGGAGGTCTCCCTCCCTGCTTTTCTGTCATACAGCCGCGCTCTTTTTCTCTTTAGCTTGCCTTCCTCTATCTCTCTCTCTGCCTCATTCTCTTTCCTCTCTCTTTCTCCCTAACTTTGGCTCCGGTTCTCCCTCTATCTTCAGTTCTCTTATTCAACCTGCCTGCCTCAGATTTTTTTCCCTAATTCTATTTCCCCCCCATCTGTCCCTCTCTCTCCCTCCCTCCATGTCGTCTCTCCCCAGTTAGATGGGCGCATGGTAGCAGATGAGGTGCTGGTGGGGGAGAAAGGTTCCAGGTCATTGTGATAGCGGAGGGTGACTTTGGTTTTGGCTGCTGCCTCTGCACTTTCAGTGGCATTGGGGGTATAAGCTCCATGTTGTGGTCTCCTGCTCTCTCCGCACTACGGCAAAGGAGTGCAGCAGCAAGGCTGCCGTCCCCACTACCCCATCCCATCCTGGGGCCGTAAAGGAGAGATTGGTATTGAGAGAGTGTGAGAGACAGTGTGAGAGAGAGAGTGTGTGTGAGTGTGAGAGAGAGAGAGAGAGAGTGTGAGAGAGAGTGTGTGAGAGTGAGTGTGTGTAAGAGTGTGTGTGAGAGAGGTAGAGAGAGAGAGCTAGGGAGTGAGAGAGAGAGAGGCCTCTTACTCTACTATAATCAACAGCATGCAGGTCTCTCTCTACCCTCTCTCACCAACACTAATTTCCCTTGCCAGTGCAATTAGGCACTCTAATTCTGTTGGGTCTCTTGTTTGGGTTGAAAGAAGTGTACCAAGTCCAGCTTTGGAGCTAGACCTTGGGAAGGGAAGAGAAAGTGTGTTTGGGGCTGGTTTGTATGTGCGTAGAAGGGGTGTCTGGCAGAGAAGCCAGTTTTAATACACTGTAGATCGTGAGATTTGGATGGTGACAGATTGTCGCGTGGAGCATTAGCGTCTACTGGAATTACTGAGAGTTCTGTTCAGTGTGTTACTGTTTGTGTCAGCCCGACCCCACACACAAACACACAGACGCACGCACGCGCAAGCACACTAATACACATGCTCAAACACACACACACAGACACACACGCTCAAACACTCACACACATTCGCATTCACTTATACAATGGCAGGAAAGGCAGAGCTCTCCTGTACACTGAGGAAGGGAAGAGAAAGTCTAAGCTCTATTTAATATCATTGTTTATGAAGTGTGTTTGACTGATTTTTGAATGTGTGTGTGTGTGTTTGAGCGTGTTGAGACACAAGCTTTGGAACTAGACCTGTTTACATTCCGTGGGTAATGATAGATGCACATCAGCCCAGCAGTGACACACTGTGTGCGAGTTTGTGTGTGTGTGTGTGAGCGTGTGTGCATATGTGTGTGGAGAGCAGTTAAAAAGCTAATTGTAAAGCGCTCTTAACCTTTTAAAATGAAAAGGCAATTATACATTTCATCATTTGTCGATAATGCTGAATATTTAAATGCATAAATATTAATGAATCAGTCACATTGGTTCAGTACCCTCTGTCAGGATCACTCCACACTGGCCCATATATCCTGTATAAAGTGCACAGAGAGCCGCTTATTTTCACCCTGCCGTCCACCAGCTGCTGATCTCCTGCTGTGTGTGGACTGCAGGGCTTTGTGGAGGACACAGAAAGATCAGACGCCTGGCCTTCCAGCACAGTTGCCTTCAAGCCATGATGCTGGAAGGACCCTCTGACCGAAACCCTCCCTCTCTCCCTCCGACTTTATGAACAACCACAATGCGACCAAACAGAGCACCGGCCAGTCATCGTAGGCACAGTCAGGATACTGTTAGGTCACAGGTCATAGGTCATAGGTCACCAGATGCTCAAACCAAGAGTGGTTCAGCTATACCTGTCATTGGGGATGCCCACAACTTTATTTCCACAAATGTACAAAAGATTTGATTTTTATTTATTTATTTTTTTAAAAATATTTTTTAAGATCAGAAATACTTGCCTCAAAATGAATCATCTGTAAATGCTTCCCTGTTGGTATTTGAATGAGTGTATTTGAGTGAGTAAGCAGGTTTAATAATGTATTCCCTGGGGGGAGGGGGAGGGGGAGGTGCGGTAGAGAACATTCGGGGCATTATTTGCCATGCAGAGTTTGTGCAGTTGCGTGCGGATTGAGCTCGGAGGGTGTGGGGAGGAAGGGTGCGGCTGGAGAGAGAGAAGGAGGGGAGGGCAAGAGTGAGGAAGAGGAGTTCGCAGGAAGCGAGAGCAGACCTCTCTATTCGTCCTCTTCAAGCACACGTCCATACAGGCGAGAGAGGGAGGGAGGGAGGGAAGGAGGAGGGGTGTGCTGGGAGTAGCCATTGGGGCCTGAAAGTATAGGGTGCTGCGTGTGTGGGTACATGCCTTGTGGGAAAGTGTGCCACGCCTCTCCACGAAAAGACCGCCATTACCCTTTTCCACTGTCTCTTTAATTCAAACGCGGCACGGGAACAGAGTCCGCTACCCGAGAGGAGCTGTTAATTACCGCCGTTTTGTGAAGGGATCTAAATTCAGCTACCTGACTTGCAGCTCCTGTCTCCTGTTGTGTCTCTCTGTAGATGAGTACAAGATGAAGGCGGTGGAGGAGGTGAAGTACATGCGGGGAGAGGAGGACAGAGTGAACACGCGTAACCAGGAGAACCTGGTGAGGCCGAGCACACTCACACATGTGGCCACACCCATTTCATAAAGCACACTCATCACCCCCCCACACACACACACGTCTTTACAGGGTTAATGGAGCTCCCCCTTTTTACTGGACTCTTTTTAACTCCATGCAAATGAACACAAACCCCCATATAACATCGTACAGATGGCTTGAATAAATTACCATTATCTCATAATAGGTGATGTAAATTCTAATAATGTTTGACAGAAAATATCATGGTATAGGATTTTTAATAGTCTGTTTATGTCAACACAGACTTGCATGCTAGCTGTAATGTCCCACTTGTGACTGTCCACTGCTTTCCCACACATTTGTACATTTACCGAGTTTACATGTTTGCACCACAGCGGCTACGCACTCAGCAACAGCTGTCACAGGTGGGGCGGCCCCTCATCCCCTCTCTGTAATGCATGGTAGTCAGGGCTTTAAGTGTTATTCGGCAGCTGTGATGTCACGACCGCCATGTGTCAGAGCTCTGGCCTGGCCAGGGGGTGGGGGGGTGGTGGTGCCGCTGAATGACGAACAAAGCACACAAACACGTCCTGCTCTCCCGCGAAGGCTGTGCTGTCCATAAAGCTTTAGTTCCAGCAGGTCACTGAAGAGAACACCCAGGTGATATTCGCCTTGATTGAACCAATTTGGCTGGGCTCCCGTTTGAGAGTGTGGGATGTTGAGAGAGAGACCGATAGAGAGCGGGAGCCCCGGCAGGACCACAGCCTTTTATTTGATTAAGCTCTGCTGGCGGCGGGGGAGTGAATTATAGTGTCGCCGTTCACCGTCTGGTTTATTTCCACTGTTCTCTGAGTGTAAATGTGTGTGTGTGCTTTTCCTCAGGAAAAGAGTGCAATTTCATACAGGGGAAAACATAAGGAGGTCCCAGGGGCGAATGGCAACAAGCCAACGTGAGTCATTCCTGTAATGTGTGTGTGTCTGTGTGTCTGTGTGTGTCATGGTACTTATGACATGTGATAATGGTGCCTAATTTTGTGCTAAATTGTCATTAAAATTTAAGTAAAAAGACTGCCACAGTCAGGGCTGAGGCAGCTCTCGTCCTGGAGTACAAACGATGCTTGTTATTCGAAGCATTCTAATCCTACCTCCCCTAATTGGATCAAAAGGACTCATTTAATCCAGGTGACTGGAGGCCGAAGGTGTGTAATGAATGATATAGAATTTAATCCTAGCACTTCAGGAACAGAGTTATTCAACTTACAGCCCACCCCCCAGTGTGTTTGTGTGCGGTAAAGCTCTATGACTTGAAAAGCAGTCGCATTTTTGTGAGTTTGCATAGGCTCTGTTTGTCTGTCTGTGTGTGTGTGTGTGCGCGCGCGCGCGTGCAGGCACAATTTGTGTATGTGCTGTAAGTGTATGTATGTATTTGCAGGTAGGCTTTGTGTGTGTGTGTGTGTTGTGCTGTCTGAATGTGTGGGGGTAAGCTTTGTGTGTGTTTATGCTGTTTGAATGTGTGTGTAAGCTTTGTGTATGTGTTTTTCCTGTGTTTTTTCGCCTGTGTGTGCGTTTGTGCGCTCGAGGTCTTATGTCTGTTGTAGTCAGGATGTAATGGAAAATTCTCATGCCATGTTTGCCCCCTCCTCCTCAGTATCCACACGTCAGAGAGCCAGCAGGAGTTCTTCAGGATGCTGGATGAGAAGATTGAGAAGGTAGGAGGGAGGGAGTGGGTGGAGCTTAGGAACTCAGCCTGCGAATTTAAAGAGACAGTTAACCTAAATGGTGATATCACTTGCTGACAAGAAAAGGCCATTTTTTACTGAACAAAGCACTTAGACTTTTGAACTTCCTGTTGCCCTACACTTACTGCCTTCATCTTAATCTGTTTCCGTGCCTCTGTTTCATCTTTTCTATCTTTTGCTTTTTCCTCCCCTGGGCCCAAACCCACCCACCTCCTGAGCTTGGCAGATAGGCTGACTCACCCGATCTCTGTTCTTCATCTGCAGGGACGGGACTACTGCTCTGAGGAGGAGGAGGACGAGGTGACATAGCACAACGGCCCTCGAGCCTACCCCAAATTCCATCCCCCTCTCCCCGTCTGCCCAGGAGAGACAACCTGACTGCTTGTGCAAGTATATGCGTGAGTGTGTGTGTGTGCGTGTGTGTGTGTGTGTGAGAGAGAGAGAGAGAGAGAGAGAGAGAGAGAAAGTGATTGACCATGCTGTTTTTGGACCATTAAGACCTACCCACCCTTTGGGGAAAAGCCAGCATGTCAGGATGGGGGCAAATCCCCCCAGTCCTGCATGGAGACAGCCCTACTTACCCAACCCCCGAAGAGAGGATGACTAAGAGGAGGGACAAGGACAGCAACCAGGACAGTGGAGCAAACTAGGGACAGGCTTGCACTGCCACTGTCACCCTCCTCCTCTCTGAGACTGTGTGCATACTACTGGAGGGATGGGGAAGGGGGGGCATCCTCCCCCCTGCTGTCAGGTGAACTGAGAATGAACTCTGGAGTGAGGCTGGGACCCATGGAGCTGAGACCTGTTGTCCCAAACTCAGTAGTATGTGTATTCCAGTCTTAACTCCAACCTTTGCTCTGTTGTGTGTTACATTGTTCCTGCTGGTTTGTGCAGAATGCATATAAAATGAAATGTGTTGTTTGTGCAGTCCGAAGAGCAACCTTTGCTTACGTTCTGTGCTTTTGAGTCAAATGCATATGGTTGAATGAGTGATTGAGCCACTTATGGCAGGGATAAATTGTTTAGAATGGTAATTTGCATACACAAGGCCCCCTGTGGCACTGAGTTTGAGACAACTGGCCAGCAGGGGGTGATGTGGGGATTGTGGGTAATGGAGAGGGAAAAAGATATTTACATTTCTTAAAGGCAGAAAGAACATGATTGGTTGTTTGACTCACTCCAGCCTTTAAAGTAACTTTTTTGATTTTTTTTTCCTCCCAGAGTTGTAAAATTTGTATGTTTTCCTTGTCTGTCTTTTCTGTTTGGATTTTGTCACTGTTCTGTACTTCCTGCTGGCTAGCTAAATGTCAAAATGGTCATAAGGTGAAAGGTCACAGGGGTTCCTGTGCCCCAGGCCGTGTCTCTGTGTTTAACCCCACTCCCCACCTCTTCTCTTCCTCCTTCATGGAGATTTTATAGCCATGACACTAAAAACACACGGCCAGTCACTCAGTACAGCCCCGGCCAAAGCACAGACAGAGCTTCTCTCTCCAGTGTCCTGGTGTGTCAAGCAGTGTTCTTTACTCCTGTCTGCAGTGTGGCCTTCTGATCATTCCTCAACCTTCAGCAGTATTAAAGCTCAGTGGCGCGCGCGCACACACACACACACAAACACACGCCCTATTCCTCTCTCAGGCAAAGACTGAACCGTTGGAGCAGGGCTCACTCAGAGGCACGGGCCTGATCTCGCTTCTGTCTTGGTTTATAGATCATTCCTTTTTTTATTTTCAATATTTTTGTTCTGTTTTTCTATTAAAAATAAACACAGGAGCTGTTTGTAAACAGTGTCCCTGCCCACAATGCCTGGTCCCTGACTGTGACATCAGGAACTGTGCGTCAGTGGGTGGACACCTATCACAACTTCAGCTGCCCCTGGGAGTACGACTGAAAGTCAACAGTCTTTTTGGGAACGGTCAGTCCAGTGGAACTTTTTTCTTGGCACTGGGTGAAATGGGTGTGTGCTGCCATCTAGTGTAGGTATTGCAGAAATGTATTCAAGCCAAAAAGCACTTAAAATAGCAATGGAGGGGTATCTGGTAGTCAATGCAGAGTATGGTCCCATTGAAACAAAAATGTAAAGAGCTATTATATATTTGATTTAGACCAGTGATTGCAATGGCAATGGAGAACACATTTGATTAGTTCAAACAAGCTGAGTGTCTTCTCGAGCATCTCTTCTCGAGCATGGTTCATAAAGCCGAATTTCATCACAAATGCCCCGCACTGCAAAGGACTATATGAGGGTAGACAGGAGTTTGAAGTGACTGCAGGCACCCTTCTACTTCCCCTCTTATGTAGCGGGTAATGAGCAGCGAGAACGTACTAACTGTCTCTTGCATGGCTATGATCACAGTGCTGGCCCACCCTGCGAGCTGAGGCATGTTCCTGCGGGTAACTCTGATCCAGTGATGTGTCAGAGCGGCTTCTGTGGGTGTAAAGGTGCCTCTGCTTTGGAGTGCAGTTCACATTGGGTGGGGCACACCAAAGGCCAAAACACAGACAATGATAGCATGTGGGCCCTTGGAACTCTTTCACAACATCAAAAACTGCATAGGGTTTGATCGTCCATACACATTCACTTCGGCAGAGCTTTTGAGCACCAAATCTGTTGGAATCAAATACCCTTGGATGATCCAGTGGCCAGCATTTTATTTCCTTAAAAAAAGTGACAATTTACTGTACCAGCGGAAGATCAGTCTGAGCTATCAATCTACCTTGCATATATTCAATTCAAAGTAATAATAGGTATAATCATCATTCATTACTTCCAAGAGGGTCACCTCTAACCAACAGAGAACACCCCACAAACCTAGCTATTGGTGGTGTGCTGCCCTCTGGTGGCCCTCCTGAGTTACCACATCTCCAGACCTCAACCAAGGGAGGGCAGAGCAGCAACAAATGTAATGGGGAGCACTCAACACTCACATTTCATTGCACTCCAAATTTATGAGAAGTCTGTAAAGTCATTTATTTATATATATATATACATACACTTTTCATTTTTAAACTTAGACCAACTGAAAAAGGTATAGTATGTGTGAATATTGTGGGATGGGAGAAAAAAAAAAAAAAAGTAATTGATTTTACAATCATATAATGACTTAAATACAGACATACACGCAAACGGCAGAAGTCAGTAAAGGTCTGTGCTCTTAAAAAATCCAATTATACAGTTAAAACGTTTTGCACACTCACCAGAGCATCCTGTACGCAGCCCTGAATAATGTTTTAAAAAAAAAAAAAAAGTCACAAGTCATTCCTGGTGGGATTGTGGCTCGATTCCTTCATGGCAGAGGGGGCAGGTTCCAACGCTGCGAGGGGATGAGAGGTAGCACTGGGGTAGGCAGGGGGCTCTGTGTGTCCTGTGGAGGTGTATGGGATACTCCCTATGCCAGACACTTCACCAAGCCTGCAGGAAAAAACCACAGAGGCAAGATGCTGAAATACAACTGCCCATCGCTCGTAAGAACCACCATACAGTACACACACGCAAGAGTGCAGTATGCTTTGCTATTGTGTTGTTGATCAGATTGATGCTTTCATAGCCATTTCACAGAGTGTTTTATGCCACTCTGTCTTGTTATGGTAGCAAACATTTTAATGCATCTCAGCTGTTCTCCAACACCCCTCCCTTTCCCTGTTGGTCACTCTGCTGCTGCGTTTATACACCATTAATTACATGAAGATAAATCTTGAGCGACCTGTAGTTATGTCCCGACTGCAAGTCCTACTGTTGTGGTCAAAGACAAATGTCAATGAATGACAAGTATAATGTGATCCAGCCATTACCTCCATTATACTGCAGCCGTATCGTCGTCGTCATGGTCACTGTCCTCGAAGGCCCTCTCCTCGCCCGTGTCCCCCTCTCTGGAGATCTCCTCCACATGTGCCCGCATATCTGCCATCAGTGCATCCTCCAGCCTCTTCCTTACGCTGTGCACCAGATCCTCCTGCTTCCTGTACCGCCAATAAGGGTAAAACCAGGGGTTAAAAAAGGCTTAACTGCCACTGCTCCCACCAGGTCTCCAAGTTTGAGGACCTGTATTCTCTATTTATCTACGACACCTTTTTTTAAAGCTAAATGTATAAGGCTGAGTGGTTGCTATGGTAAAAAACTGATGTGAGTGGGTGACCTGATGTCCTCATCTGTGACCATGAAGGCCTTGCAGAGGGGCTGCGTCGTGTTCAGCCACACGCCGGGGTTCTTGTCCACGGCGATGGACAGCTGGCCTGTGACGGGCGTGGAGCTGTTGTGCAGTGCGCTGGCGATGGCGGAGAGGAGTGTCGTATCCGAGCTCGCAGGCCCGACCCCTGAGGGCAGACGGGCTGCGTCACTACCTGGATCACAACCATGTCATATTCATGACTGATATAAACAAGGTCACCGCTAAAAACATTTTACTCCTGATATCGTCATTACATTTAGAACTTGGCAGACTTGTTTGAACCAGAGTGACGGCGCATAACATGGCTAAGATACCAATTAGGACAACAAAAGTGACAGCAGATCAAAAGATGGAGAACTAACAAATCAGGGAGCTGACCTCCTCCCCACATTTGTGATGAAATCACAAGACTTGAAACCAAACCCAAAATGGGAGGAGCCATGACATGTTGCTGTGACAATTTTTTTTTTTTTCCTTTTACTCCTGTGCATCAAATCAAAATTGTATTATTGGCTCATACAAGTCAAGCATACAAGCCATTTTTGTAGAGGAACTGGAACCGCACTCTTGCATCACTTCCCTGCACTCTGCCCTATCCACTCACTCTTCAGGCCCTGGGGCAGATCCATGGTCTTCACCAGCTCCTCTGCAATGTCAAAGGCACTAAGGCCACTCAATTTCTTCTCCCAGAACAGCTGCGAGAACAAAGTGGACAGCAGACATGGCTGTAAAAACACCTGTACACACATACTCCAGCAGGGTGCAATAACACAGGATTTTCATGTGTTGTTTCATGAATCAGAAGGTGCCTGCTTGTCAACCGCTGTTTTCTACTTAAAGGATACCAACTTTCCCAGCACTCTAAACCCTCCATCTTGCATTTCCTTGATTAATCTCTTTCAGTTTCTCTAAAATATACACTTCATATTTCCTTTGGTCATTTCAGGTTATCGTTTGTATGTTTTCGTTTGAGAGTAAAAAAAGGAACAGTAGAATTTATTTTGGTGTGAACTACTTGTTTAAACATGTATTTAGATATGTGTAAATATTTGATTGACCTATCTCACTTCTGTGACATCCACCATAAACCTGGTAGGATGTATGTTGCCATTCAAAACTTTCCAAAGTATCTTTGAAGGGTGAGAGAGTTTAAGAATGAGAAAAGGGCTTTAAAACAGACAGGAATTCCCCATACTGTTTTCATTTAAATGTTTGAGTTTTAGAATTTTTGTGCTTGATTTAAGGAGGCACATGCATTTGTGTTCTGTGCAACTACAGGGCAGCACAAGGGTTGTACCTGTCTGGGCTGGTCATTGACCTTCTGGGAGTCAGCTTTCACCTTGTTGCTGGGGTGATTGGTTACTTTGGTTACAGGCTGTTTGAAGATGGAGGCCGTCTGTCGGACCGGAAGCGACGTGTTCAGGTCGGGCTTACCCTTCTGCACACATGGATTCACAAACAAGCACCATGGGCAGATCAGCAGACAGAGGTGTGTATGGTGTCTGAGCAGCAAGGTCCAATGTGTCAGATTTAGAAACTCATCAAAAAGCAGACTTTGAAACACTTCTCAAATTTAAAATCCAACCGTATTTATGTGGATCACAATATCGCCATGCACATGGCAAACAAATGTACTTAAAAATGCAGACTGGCTTAGTTCTGGTTACATCCCACACTGAACTGCTTTTGCCAGGAGAGGTGTAGGACTAACATAAAATTTTACTCCATTTGCTTCTCCTTTCCTCACCTTCATCTGGCTGTTTTTATCATAGTGCAGCCTCTGTCTGTTCCTGTTCAGTTTGCTCATTAACGTCTTCCCAGCACAGAAGTCAAAGGAGCTCAGGTCCATGGTGTTGCCAAGGTAACGGGCCAGCTGTGGCTTGCTCCGGACCTTTTTTCCAGGTTGGCTGGGAGGAATAGAGATATTTGGGAGTGCATGAAACACAGAGGACAAAAGCGACTTGCGGGGACACCCTGGTACACCTCCAATGCCACTTCCAGGCATCCCCAAAACTGGGCATTGAAGATGTCAGCTGAAATGACAAATGAAGTGAGTACATTAAATAAAAATAAAAATCACAAACACTGAATCAAATTATTTTACAAAAATTTGTAGCATGGAGAGGTTACAATTATATGCACAAAAATACAAAGGAAATTGTTTCTACATGCAAATGCTGTTTATCCACTTGTCATTCAGTTAACATATTAACAGTTACCAAAGTAGTGGCCAAATAACCAAACAATACATGAAACTCTATTGCATAGGTTTCGCTTATATCTCTTCCTTCAGGTTGGTTCTTTGTACAGGCCAAGTACAGTGACTATAGCATGACCAAACCATGCTACTTAAGGATCGAAGTCATTCGTATACGCAAGTATGAGTACAAAGATAGACTGGCGGGCGAAAGGTACAGAGTATAAACTCACACAGGCCTTTGCCCTGTATGAGCAAAATCATAATAAAAAAATCTTACTGTGCCTTCTCAGACTCAGGAATGTGAAAGTGTTCAAGTTCACATTCCGGCATGTAACCGCACGAATTTTCTAAGAAGTTCCTGGCTTTGCGTCTTGTCTGCACCCTTACAAGGTCGCTGGTAAAACTTAAACACCACCTGAACACCGTCAAGGCATTCTCTATAGCTCCCAAAGGAACAGCGTCTGCCAACAAAACAAGTAAATAAAAAAGTATACCTATGTTTAGACCAAATCAACAGAGCAAAACAAATAGTACGTCTTCCCCAGATAAATGATCTCACAACAAATAACTTTACCAAAGGAACAGGTGTCAGAGAACTTGACATGTTTATCCATTTTCATGTCCCTAATAACCAACAAGGGTAAATCACTGTGACGGCAATTCAGCTTGTAACATTTGCCATATAACAAACACAACCTCACGATGGCCCATGAACGAATTTGGGAAGCCCGCGACTCCGGCTACACCTCGCCAGTGAGCAGTCCATGTGACTGTAATGTTAGCTTAGCAATATATTGAAGTGATTCGTGCTTAAAACACACGTGTTTGCAATTAGAAGGTTATAGTTATTATGCAACTGATATGCGTGCGATGAGGAGTTATGCGCTATGATTGTTATGCAAACTTTTACACAAAGGAATGGTTCCATGATTGATGAGGTGCTGCATCTAGGGCGTCGTGCAAAATGCAATGGAACACAATGGCAAAAACGTACTTTAATTGCCAAACTGCCGTAGTTACATTCAAGACGTGTGCACAAATCACACACAGCACAACAAATAAGGTTTTTTTCAGTAGTTAGATACCATAATCTATGTATACGACCCGCCTCCCTCCCTCCTCGCCTCTGTCCGTCCTCATCTTCCTCGCTTCTGCTAAGAAAGAACATACATTCGTTTGCACTTAATTTGTCAATCAGTTCATGTTGCTAATACACAGATAATCAGCGATAACATTATCGCAATTAAATATTGCTAGCTATCCTGGCACATGAGCAAGGTTATGTGCGGCGAACTTCAATAAGCTGGCTCGTCGACTTGCAAGAAAACAGTAAACCACGTGACAGTTAACTGGCGTGCAGTCGGCAGTGCGTTGGTTTATGTTATCCAACTAAAGCTAGCTAGCTAAACATACACGACTATAAGTGAATTCCAACGCGTAAGCATTAGGAACATTTATATATAGTTTCGGCCTCTTTCTATGTAATGATACTTACGACCACACCTGACCGTTCAGTTAGTCATCCCTCTCCGCTAACTAGTACAATACATAAAATTATATGCATCGTTTTCCCCACTGAAAAATACGGCTTCGTCGTCACTCCTTTCCTTTTCAGCCCTTGGAGAGCTGAGCATTCCTACCTTTTCCTTTCCATGCTTTTCACAGGCCGTTACCCCTCGAAAGTGCACCGTTCTTTTCTGGTTCCTTAACGATTCGTCCCGTCTGAGTTGAGAAATTCCCGAAAACCACACTACTGCTGAGTCCTCTCTCACCAATTCGATGCCAACGTGCCCCGCAATACACTCGTTCCTTTTCTTTCTCCCCGTTGTCGCATCTCTCTCTTTGTCGCTCTGTAGATCCCTCCGCCGTCCAGTCGACCAACGTAACTGCCATCGCTTCACGAGGGGGGCAACCAAGAAAACATCCGCCTGTAATGACAAAACGCAGTCCAGTCTCAGGTTGCTCCTAGATTCTGTGTATACCTTCTCGAAGTTGAGACAAAATTGATGTATAAATATTAATTGAACGTGGAAGTGTAATTACAACTTCCATGTATTGCGAAATGGCAACAAACGTGCACATTAGTGAGTTATTTATTTGGCATAGCTACATATAAGAATAATGCTAAAGCAACCGACAACGTAACAAAACATATAATTAATGCAGTGAAACAAACACGGGGAAACATTAAATTAGTAACACTAATAAAAGATAGGACAGTGTTACGAGCAATATTACAATGGAGATTATGACTCACGATAAAAAAAAAACTACAAAACAACATTCTTGCTATGTACTTGGTTTTGTCATCTGTATTTTTAAATATTCAATTTTAAAAAAGAGGGAAAATGGTCCCATTACTTTTTTATGGATCTTTAAAGCTTTTCTTGTAAAAACAAAACAAAAGTAACAAAGTCAAAAGGCCTTACCTGATATGTTTGAATGAAAAAGTTTGAGCTGGAAAAATATTTAGGCACTGATAGGGTCTCACTCTCTAATCATGACATTTACAGCTGCGAATGAATTTATTAACCTGTTGATTACTCCCACCCACAAAGGGTTTTAGAAATTAGTCCGTTTTACAAGTTAGATGACTTCAAAACTCAGTCCTAATGTACTGAACGTCCCCCATTTCTTACTCACCCTCCAAAAGCGACAGTAATATTGTAATTACTGCAGATGGGTCCAAAAGGAAGTTTCCCAATGTACACTCTTCACATTTATTCGAACTTAAAACATCTCTGGTGTTGTCTATCATAATGAGAGAATGCACGTGATTAACGTTTTCTTGTGAGGTTGGAGAATATTGAATAAAAAAAAAATCAAATATTTTTGGCGTCAACGTTTTTGAGGTCTTGAGTCTTTTCTGGATTTTAAGCAAAAAGCAGATCCTATTTAATCCCTTCCAAATCATTTCTGACAACTTTTTCTTGTGTGCGTGGATAATTGCGCCAACTAGTATAACTATTCCGTATGAATTCTATGTGCACAGTTTAGGATTGTGCCCTGGAGTCATTCTTGGTGTACCATAGTTAAGTTAGCCAGGAAAATTCTGTTTAAACCAACAGCTACTGCGTAAAGTCACGTCCGCCATGTATATCTAGCGATCCATGTCACGGCCTATAAAGATCGTTCATTGATGTGGGTTGGTAAGCGTCCTTTTAATAGCTCTGAAACAAGCCATGAGTAACGGTGAAAAAACTGTGTGTTTTGTCACTTAAACATGCATTATATTCACTGGTAACATACGCTGTAAATAGCAAATGATGTGAAATGATATGTGTCAAAGTCCTGTATCTCATTTAGGTTCGTGAATTGTAAGCTAGCTGGCTAGATCGGTGGCTAACCAGCTGCAGTGACTCCGCCTTAATTTCCTCGTCCGCATCAGTGCTATGTTGCTAGTTGATGATATCTTCTGTTTTTGTATTGATGTAACGAGAATGCTAACCTAATCCTGCTTAACTGTTTATATTATCCGGTACCTTGTACTGTTTAAGAGTCTCCTATATTTTACTATTTGTTTAGTCGTATACAAAACATGTGGGTTGGAATGAAATTTGTTGCCGCGAGAGGGTGCTATAACAACAAGAAACAAGTTGAAACTACAATTGTTCTTGCCAAAAAGTGCCTTGTTGAAGAAGAACTGTAAGGAGGCACAATCTTTCCTATTCTTCTTTTTATTATTATTGTGATTGTCATCATTGTTATGATGTCTTTTTCAGTGGATTGTTTATATTAAATATGACCAAAAGAGAAATGTTGATGAGGTAAATTGACGTAAACAGACAAACACATAAACATAACAAACACATGCAACGCTGGACAGACAGACAAACAGGCAGTATAAAAAAAAATTGGTTGGCAAACTGTCGATGACAGCATGTGGGTGAGAAAGCTATTAAGTCTGTTGTAATTTTAGGGCTGTGATTATTGCATAAAATGTTTTGCTGAATTTTGTTGATGGATTATTGTGTCTGGCAGACATTGGCTCTTGTGATATGTGTTTAATGGGGCTGGTTTAACCATTGTGTCGTGGTCAGTTGGTTTTGAGTTTTCCAATTCAAGAGAATTGTTTGCTTGGCAATAGCTAGAGCCACAAGTAGAGATGAATTATTAAGTACTGGAGGGGTTGTCACATTGCCCAGTATGCATATGGATGGGTCTCCAAAAATAGTTTGTTGGTGACCTCTTCCCAGAAGTGATGAACTAAGGGGCAAGACCAGAGTGCGAGGAGGTGGTTATCAGGAGAATTGTGAGCACATTGTGTGCAGCTGTCTGAGTTGGTGAAACCCATTCTATGCATTTTCTGACCAGTGTAATGTGTTCTATGTATCAGTTTTAATAAGTTGTATGTTGATGTTTTTGGTCATAGTAAAGGTAGATGGACAAATTTGTGTCCAGTAGTCAGTGTTGGCATATATTTTGAGATTTTGTTTTTTTTTTTTTTTCATTTTTCCATTGTCAGTGATATAAGAGCTATATTCGTCTGGGATGGTATGGATATGGATTTTTTTTTATGTGATCTGCCATTCTGTGGAAGAGTGGTGAGACGGTATCCCAGAAGTGTTTGTAAAACTCTGCTGGGTCGCCATCCATGCCTGGTGCTTTATTAGTAGGAAGCTGTGTTTTTTTATGAATAATGTTCTAAAGTTGAAATTTATTTTTCCTGATTTCTTGTAAGATTGTGTCTGTTGGGCTTGATGCATGAAGTTGCTGCAACTCTCCTTTTTTTCTCAGACTATTTTCTTGTTCTTGTTCTTTATGGTATGTGGAGTATGATATTATTCTCCCTCTCAATACTGCTTTTGCAGTCTCCCAAAGGAGAGCAGTTCATATCTCTGGACTGTCATGAAGGATGCCCATTCTTTCTTGAAGAATTGGAAATCTTCTTCTCTTAAGAACTGTTGAACCGCGAGTGGGTGTGTTGATGCAGTCTATTGGTGAGGGTGTACAGGTGTTTACATGGTAGTTCAAAATCACAATCAGAAGGAAAGGGGTTTACAACTTGCAATGTTGACTCCTTCAGCAATCGCTTTGTGTGTGGCATAGCCCAGAACCACACTGCTGTAGTGTTGTATGTCCAGCAGAGGGAGACAAACCACTCACTTGTGTTTGTTTCACAATTCATTCATTTAATGTTTTAATTAGGTTGCAATTATATAAGTACCATTAATAAAATACCTAGTTGTGCTGACTGCTCCTCTCTGTAGCTGCCCTTTTCATTAAAAGCAAACCTACAGCCCAGATAGACAAACAGTTGAGGAATATCAGTGTTGCCTGATACAAAAAACAATCGCCAGACCAATGTTTTGAATTTTAAATGTTTAATTTGGCAGAGCCAGTGCTCAGGCCTGTGTAGGGGCCTGTAGGTGAGTGTGTTTACCTGCACAGAGGCACACTCAGGCCTGCAGGTGAGTGAGCGTACCCTAGAAGTCCTAGACGGAGCCTGGCCTTTGGCTTTAACACATTGGTAATCGTGCGGGCACCATCACATATTATGTTCACGATACTGAAGAGTGACAGTAATAGCACGGTTGCCCTGCAAATGTGTCCACATCTCCAATGTGATAAAGAAATGCAAAAAAAAAGACAGTGTATAAAAAGGAAGGAGGAGGGGTTTGTTTGTGAGTTTGCATCGTGGAGTGCGTGTTTGCGTTTATTTCCCTCAGACAGGTGAAAGAAGGGCGAGGAGGTTTGCTGGTACTGCAAGGGGCCATGTCATGTGGGGAAGGCTGAGCCTAATTTTCCAGAGGACCTTTTCATGGCGTTTTGTTTTTTCCTCACTCCAAGGGGGACACTGACAGAGGAGACGGACTGGGAGAAAGAGAGGGAGCCTGACTGAGCTCATGAACAGACCGGGGAAAAGGACTCGGAGGAAGGTGGCTCAAGTCTGGAGGGGGGTCTCATTCTCTGCCTTTTTTCACACAGTTCATTTAAATAGCTGATTAGGGTGTGTGTGTATACATGTGCTCAGCCCTGTCCCAAGTCACAGCTGACTGTGTCTGCCTCCTCCTCAGCGCTGTTCCACCTTAAGCACTGGCTGCCCTGTTTGAGCTGAAGCTAACAGGCTAACACATTGCATTACAGTGTGGGGCTGCTTGCTGAAGCCTGCTGTTCTCTCTCGCTCTTATTCCCTCCTTTTTTCTTCACTTAATTCAGGAAAACCCCCCAATTTTGCTCCTCTACATTAGACTGAGCTGAGGCTAGTGTGAATGCAGAGTGATGAGTATGTACAATTAGTATTTCAACATTCTATGTACATGTATTTGTATGAGTGCTCAACAGTTCTCATATCATTCCTTTGGCATTTTGTTTGAATACCATATTTGAAAATGTAGTTGGAATGAGTCTATTAGATGAGATGGGTGCTAATTGTATGTGGTGAGCAATGTGCATGTCTGCACACTGTGTCTATTTAACTCCTATGTTCTCCCAAATGCCTGTGTGTGCTCATACGTGTGAGAGACAAATTGTCTCCACCCTCTTTGGTGGATTTGTTGATCTCGGTCATTGATGTCTTGATTCCAGTGAAATGTGTGTTTTCAAAATATCCCACTTGGGAAAGAGACAATTCATGAGGTCTGCAATCATGTACATTTATTCTCAATATGAAAGTACAAACATTCTGAAACTTGTTTGGCAACCCACAGATCTCTCACAATTCAGATTGAAGGGACTCAGGCAGGACTTGCATGACTTTGCTGTGCACTCTGTCAGCCCCTCAGTAGACATTTGATGGAATGAGTAATTGGTTGCCCCTAATCATTTTTACTTTTGCAGTCACTGGTCCTCTACCTCACATTCAGATGAAGAGCACCTTAATTGAAAAATCCACAGCAATCAAACCATAAAAAGGAAAGTAGTCCTAAAAATTGGAAGTAATGATCAGGGTTAAGCTGAATGAAGAGTTTGCACAGGTGAGAAACCAATGTCTTTGCTTGTCAGTTGAAGGGGACTTAAGGCAATTGTGTCATGGGGGGGGCTAAGAGTTGAGAGGATTTAGAATTGCAACTTAAAAAAAAAAAACAAATTGCACATAATTTGATTTCAGATGCATTGTGTTAAACCTTTAATATACTTTGACCATTGCCTGAAAATGGGACATGTAAGCCATGTTGGAGATGTGGCCACCCATATGGGACACTTGTTGAATGGGATTTTAAGTAGGAATTCAAATGTTAAAGGTGAATCAAACATTTTCAGCTGCAGCAGCCAGGAAAAGGGCCTGGCAGCCTGAGACTCATTACCTCTTTAGTGCCAATGTAGGGTAGGAGGCAAGTGACACATGGTGTGCTATGTGAGCTGTGTGAATCCAGTGAAGAATGTGCTCTTCCTCTGTACCCAGTGCCATGGTTTCAGATCCAGTGTGGCCATCTTGGAGCAGCGGCAAGTTCTGGTTTGGTATTCCAAAGACTCCTTTGTGTCCAGCTGAGAAAAGGCAACAAAACCAAAAATTAACCAAACAGCATCTCAGAAGATTAATGGTCATCTAGGAAGCACATGCCCAGAGCTCCTCTGGTTCAGTCATGTTCTACTAAAGTCACAGCATGGCAACCTGAAGACAAGGTAAGGCAGGTTATGAAACCACTTGTGTTGATTGTAACCTCATTAGGAAGCAGTCAAGAACATGCTCCTCCTCTGTACCCAGTACCATGGTTTCAGATCCAGTGTGGCCATCTTGGAGCAGCAGCTTGGGTACGGTTTGGTATTCCAATGGCTCCTTTGTGTCCAACTGAGGGGAACAAAAGGCAACGAAACCAAAAATGAACCAAATGGCATCTCAGAAGATGAATGATCATTTGGGAAGCACATACCCGCAGCTCGTCAGGTTCACTCATGTTCCGCAAAAATCACAGCATGGCGGCCTGAAAACAAGGCCAGGTTATTAAACCACATGGGCTGAGTGTAACCTCATCAGGAAGCAGTCAGTGCATGAACATGCAATGCCTTCAGACACAAAGGACCAATGTCAAGTTTCACATGGCAAAATGAAAGCATTATACCACAATTTCACAAGCTGTAGAAATATTCCCTTTCCCTTACCTTCACTCCAAACACCACATTGAAACTGAAGGGTTGCAGTCATCAAGTTACATTTTAGAGCATGCGAGAATAAAATGGACCATGAATGGTATTTCAAAAGTGGTTCTCTTCAGCTTTCCCCATACACACACCTTTCCCAAACACCACAGACTGGGGTACGCTCAAACCTGGTATGCCCCCGAATTAGACCTTATATATACTCAGCAGCTGGCTGTATCGAGGCCTGTCACACCCCTAATCAGACCTTATATAGACTCAGCAGCTGGCTCAAATTGAGCCCTGTCACAAATTAAATTGTTAAATGAGGTCCAGGTGTTGAGCAAGCCCATGTGATCGTTAGTGGATTTGGTTGTCTTGGTGCCTCTGTGGTAGTGCCAAAGTTGTTGTGTCAAAGTTCCTATGGAGTAGTGGACTAAAGCGTGTGGTCCTTCCTTAGTGGTCACAGGTTCAAGACTTTGTTTCTTCTTTTTTGTGTTACTTCATCTGTAAAGTAAATGTCAAGTCCCTACGAGAAAAGTGGGTGAGCGTGACGGATCCTGTGGCGCTGGAGACTGGTCCACCCTTCACACTGATGTAGGTGATGAAGGTGGTCTCGAATCTGAGCAGCAGGCCTGATCAACTACCTCTGTAAGAGGAACGAGAAAGGGGGCTCATCCCCCCCCGGAAGGTTTCGGAAAGTAAAATAGGGGGGTTATGCAGCGGCAAGCCAGACCTGGCTGAAATTTTACATCATGTGATGGATGCACCCACATTTTGATTATGAGAAACTTGGTCACCTTCTGCCAGAACCCCTCTCCATTTTACTTCCCTGCTCCAATTTCATACATGTGCACACATCAGCAGACACATAAATGCACAATTTTATATATGGTGGTTTTGGATGTGTTGGTGCTGAAGGGGGGCAACCCATACCCACAGAGAGAGAGAGAGAGAGAGAGAGAGAGAGAGAGAAAAATGGTCACTTGATAACACACACACACACACATGACCCCAGTCATCCACCCAAAACTCAAACTCAGTGTAAAAGATGTAGGAAACAGAAATACACACTGGGGATTTCACTCTCACTCCTGAGGCATGAGATGGGTTTCCACCACTCCCTTGCCCCTAATTAATGTGTATTTTAAGAGGCCGTTCTGGCGAACTTTACCTGCCGGGAGCAATATCCCGAGACTACAAAATTCATTTACTTTGTAGAAGTATAATTTGAAAGATCGGGCCTACCTTTGAACTAACATAACACAGGCAGATGTATTCAAAAGGATGCATGTTGTGATACCAGTTAAATACAGTCATAGAAATAATGAAGCCAAGCCAACCTGGATGTAGTAACCTAATAGACACTCTAGGGGTCAGTCTGTTTTGGATGTAGTAACCTAAAAGACACTCTAGGGGTCAGTCTGTCTTGGATGTAGTAACCTAATAGACACTCTAGGGGTCAGTCTGTCTTGGATGTAGTAACCTAAAAGACACTCTAGGGGTCAGTCTGTCTTGGATGTAGTAACCTAATAGACACTCTAGGGGTCAGTCTGTCTTGGATGTAGTAACCTAAAAGACACTCTAGGGGTCAGTCTGTCTTGGATGTAGTAACCTAAAAGACACTCTAGGGGTCAGTCTGTCTTGGGTGTAATTCACTGCCAGACACACTAGGTGGAAGTATATTTTTTAATAAATTGACGACCATGAGCAATCAATATTGGTGTCAAGGATGAAGCTCATGCTAACAAAAGAAAAGGAGGAGGGCCTAAGGTGCTCCTCCTTGGGCAGGCCTTAGATAAGCAGGGGAAGGCCTAAGATAAGAAAAAGAATAAAAAAGACAAGGGGAGATGGACCCCTCAGAGGGAATGGGGGATTGCCTAGGTGAACCTTTGCTGCTCTGTGCAGACCAGCCCGGCTTATTGTGTAATGCTTCCAGGTAATATACAATAAACCATTTTGCATCAGACTCAGTAGATGTTGTGTTTGTTTGCTTGTAGAAGAAGTTGTGTAGTCCCTATGAGCATTAAAGTGTGGTGAGGGCCCCCAGCTGACTAGCCCAGGCTGGCCTCCACAATTTGATCAAGTTTCACTTTTAAAACGTTACTCAGTACTGGACCTCATTTCCATACCAATTTTAGACCTTGCGTCTTTTTTTCCCCACATCGGACTTTATCGCATCAGAGATGCGGACCCATTTGCAGGGCAACCGTACTATTGCGATCACTCCTCGGTATTGTGAACGTATTATGAGATGCTGCCCACACAAATACAAAATGTGTTGAAGCCAAATCGCCAGGCTCCGTCTATGACTTCTAGGGTCACCCCAGAAAGGGTATGTGATGTTGTTGCGTCAAGTTCAATATCGCCACAATTACAGGAGAATGACACCCGATGGAGCCTAAGGAAGACGACATTTTTAAAAATAAACATTAATTCTCCCATTAACCCACCACCTCCCAAATTCAAATGTATTTCTATTTCGTTTAAAACCTTTATTCCCAGATAAACAATGCTCTGATATTCTTTGTCATAATTTATCAACAATGAAGTAAATCCATCATCTTTAAGGATTTGCCATCGGTTTATGTGGATCGAACAAGTATACTAAAATTTAAACAACTTCATAGTGTGAAAACGTATTTTAAACTTGTTTATTCGGTCAGAAATTAACTCACTTTCATTCGCTGCCGCGGCCTTGTAACATTTTACCGAGAGATAAAGTTGTAGTCCGCACAAGAACACATTAATATTTCTTAAGTGAAAATGGGGAGTAATGGAACACGTGTACGAAGCTCTGAGCTTTTGAGGTGCATCCTGTTAGCTGTGCTCCATTGATGATGACTTCAATCAGGTTCAAAGTTATTTGAACTAAATCTAATCGGCTGCTCTGGAACCGAAAAGTCGGGGTGTGTGAGTTCGGGGTGTTTTAAACTAGCTTTCTGAAATACCCACTGGATCTGGCTCTGTGCCCTACAGTTTCAGATTTGTAATCAAACAATTGGCATGTGGTTAAAGCTTTTATTGAAGGGTACATTTTTTTTGATATTGGTTTCAACAGGTAATGTTTACAGCATTTTTTATACGTAGTCCCCCACCCCCCATTTCAGCGCACCATAATGTTGGCCACGATAACAGCTGTTTCTGCTGAGTCAGACGTGTTCAATTGCTTAATTGGTGCAGGTGTTGGAG